>OZ023326.1:33526283-33868783 GCA_964007535.1 Brachyptera risi | reverse complement strand
TTGTTGTTTTCAAAAACATTATCACGATCTATTTATTCATGGATGTTATCTTGTGAATCGGTTCGTCGACTCAATTATTTGGCTCGATTGAGAATTAAATTGAACACAAACAAACAAGCTGTCATAAACAAAATAGTATTATACAGGAACAAAACCCTGATTAGTGATTACTGTAACATTATTTTGATTCGATTGTTACTTCTCTGAAAATACGGAAAACGGATGAAACAAAAAATCAAACAAACAATTGCACGCTAATTCGAGAGCTATTGAAAGATTTTGTTGCACAATTACAACAAAAATCAATCATTGATACACTGCACGCTGTCTGTACCAATATATATACACACCAACACACACACACACACACACAAAGCAGATGGCACACAATGTAACATACACAACGGTAATTTATCAATGTATTGTCACCAGTGTGGTCTATTTAAGGCTACTCATTTGGAAAATCAAGGCAAAAAGTCAGTGGCATGTAAAATGAAAGCCAGATGGCACTTTAATAATTTAAAGCACATATACACGATTGAGTAAATGTAGTATCTTTGAGCAGGGTACCTCACAGATTACTAGATTCTATAGTTCTCCTTCATTTTCTCTTGTCCATTATCCGAATCATACACAAAACATTAATTTTCGTGAAAATATCATTATATATACTCTCATTTTGCGTCAAACTTTGTGTATCACTCTGTAGTCTATACGGACCATTCCCTGTCAAAGCTGCTTTTTAGTAATTAAATTAAGTAACAAACGGCAGTCAAAATCAATTGTTATGTAATTGTGTGAAAACACTAGAACGGTAGAAATGAAAGAGGAATGCAATGAGCGAGGGGTGGAAAAGGAAGGGACGAAAGCTCTACCAACAGGTCTCGAGGGATTAATTCCGTCTCTTTTATTAAAGCCTTCCATAGTCTAACCCTATTTTAAAGTGGTTACTACATTTTAATTTTCTTTGTGATTATACCACATTCAATTACACTAAACCACGGCACACAACAAATAAAAATTCTTTCGAAAACATGTCTTCATAACAATGCATATTTAATGAATCAGATTGATAATGTATACTTTTCAAGTAAGCACCTCCATTAATTTTTGGTATATAATTCCACAGGCTGTAATAAATATTCCATGAGTCTGTCAACTAACTGAGCCCTGTATCAGACCTTTTCCAATTAGCCACAAGTAATTGTATTATTGCGCATTGCCTGCTAATTGGTTTATTCGAACAATTTGCGTGTGTATTGTGTTGCCTAAAGTTATGGTAACTGGCGCAAATGACAAATGAGTATACACTCATTATAAACTACGAAACATATTGTCTTCAAGTGTTGTCGCCGTCACACGTATAAATTAATGACTGTTTAGCATGTCATTTAGTGATTTGGATTATTACAACAGTATATAAAAGACGCTTTTATATAAATATAATAGGTATATATAATAAATTGAGCCTGCCCGTGTATATAATACACTTAATATGGCTGTGTAGGCCTATGTAGTAGATTTTTGGAAAACGTTGTTGATAACGTTAACGCCTTTGAAGTGACTGATTAGGGTAGAGAAAGGAAAGGAGATATTTCTCAACTTCAATTGTTCAAAGCGTTTGACGTTAACTAAGTTGTTGTACTGTATATATGATAATATGAAAATGTGTATATAGATTGTATATGTAGCCAATTTTGAAAATAATGAGTGAAAGATGAACAAAAAAGTGGACGTGTTTCAACTTTTAACAAATCTTTCCAATCATGTTCTATGGTATATTGCAAGTCATATTGCATGTCCTGTAATTGGATGAACAAATTGTGAAGAGTAAATGAGTACTTTTTGTGTGTTCCCGTGCTCATCACAGCTGAATATTTTCATTTTTTAACAACAACCTCTATGTTTGAAGCACTGAAGGTTCGACCAGTTTCTGACAATATCATCATTGGACTTTTAAAATCATGTTCAATAAATAATGATAACATGAAAGGCTAAATATTATTTTTTTCTGAAAATGTATATATTGTTTTACGAATATCAGATCAAAGACTGTGTTGTGGCAGAAAGTAAGATAATATATTATGAAATATACTTTCACAGCTTATTTCTTCCATTAACGCTCCAATTTAGCGACCAGCGATTCTAGCTTTTTTTTTCACAAGAATACAAAACTCAATAATTAATTACAGCAGTCGATATTGGTGTAAGCGTAAAACGATGAAATTTTTCATCTGAAGCCAAATAACAGAAGTAGATCTATCGTGTGGTTATTGAGTTCTAAAATATCTCTCTTTCCGTTTAACTTCCGTTTCAAGCGAGTTGGAATATCGCGTGATAATCAATCAAGATTCCGAATGTGCACGAGAAAAAATAAGACATCACATTTCCACCACAATTACGTCACGTTATGAACGTCACAATTTAATAGTTATGATTCCATCGCTGACATTATTAACACTTCAATTCAGACATTATAATTGTGAGATTGTCACCTTTGAAAACAAAATTGTGAAAGTTTAATTATATGAATGAATTATTCAGCCGTAATCCTGATCGACTTTGTAATCGATTTCTTACTTCAGTAGTTTACAAACGTTCTGCAGTCATCGTGAGGAACATATAATATTTTCAACTTTTTGTAACGTCTATGACCAACTTGGATTTATTTGAATCGAGCTTCACACCAATACGGTTATAGTAGTTTGGAATCAGTACAGCCAATCACATTGTCAGTAACAATATTCACTAGTTTTAGTATATCTAGAAAACTAAAATAGCATTGTTATTCACAACCATTGTTGACCTAGTTTGTTACTTTCCTTACACAAATAACATCTCTCCATCTACGTCAGAAGTCTTCGCGGGTCTAGTTCTCGGTTGTTACACTGGGCATCCCAAGTTTCGAGATAAAATATGTGCAGTGTGTGCATTCAATCAGTATAGACTCGTCACTTTATATGACTCGAGTCTTGACTCTTGTGGACAGACAAGTCATGATTATGATTTAGCCTACTCTCAATAATATATGTAACAAGTACGACCAACTCAAACTGAATCGGATGCACAAATACATGAATAAGTTTAGAATTTAAACGAAGTCGAAGAATGAAAAGAAATTCAACATGTATTTTCAATAGCGGTATTCAATAATATTTTGACCGGCACTGGTAGCACAGCGGTAGGCATGTGACCGGGATGAGGATGAGCATAGATCAGGACTAAGCTCGATTCCAGCACCGACCATCTTCAAAGAGGCTGATCATGGTTTCCCTCAGTATAGCCCAAGTGAATGCTGGAATGGATCATGGTTCCCACAAATTAGGCCACGATCGCTTCTAATTACCACTGCCTATGAGATACTTTTTTCTTGTTGATGAGCGTGGCGAAGTCTCCATCCCACTCTTATAGGGCTTTGTCTGTATGTTTTTTTTTTTTTTTTTTTTTTTTTTGTAAGGGTTACAAGGGGATCACAGGTCGCAAGGGTTGACTGATCAACATGAAACTTTTTTTGTACACGCAAACTCATCCAACTTAGAACTGTATAGTTTTTGGGATGAATCGGTCGGACCGATTTTGAGAATCATCATCTCAAAGTTTCTAAAAACCCCATAAGATTTGGCTGGGCGGAAAATGTTGAAAAATAAAATCTCTCCAAATGGAATGAAATTCTCTCTAAATGTGTATACATGGATTTTACACATTAGTACGATTTTTTAAGCAATTCTGATCAGTCGTTTTGAAGAAAAAAAATAAAATGACTGAAAATATTCATAAAATATATCATACAAATTGTGACAGAATTAAGTTGTCGAGATTCACTGCTTTCTAGATTCAAGAGTTGACCAACAATGAAGTATTTTTTATATGCGTCAAGGTGTGTAGAATACCAGAGTCAATGAAATGGCAAGAGTAGAACTACTTTAACGACTTTAATAGCTTATTCAGATATCAAGGTGTGTAGAATACCAGAGCCGATAAAGTAGCAAGGGCAGAACTACTTCAAGGACTTTTATACCTTATTCAGATATCTCGCTCATCTTAGAACGCATATTTCGCGTTTGACTAGTAATCTGATAATATTATTACTCATTCATCCAACGCCAATAGATTTTAGTTATATTACAGTATGTCGTCAAACCCAATAATAAGATATATTTTGTTTTCAGGTTATAGAGTATTAAAATGTTGAAGCTGAGAAAATCACAGAATGAAAATGTGGTAATACAATTGTACCTTTTATATCTAAGAATGCAAGCTTTCCCTTTTTATTCATTTACGTTTGTTCGGGAGTGGGGTATGGGGAGGGGCAATTTATTGTCTCATATTGATAGATGCTCAGTGATTGCCTTGGGGCTGCAAGTTATAAGCATTATCCGTTTTGTCGTAGTAAAAATGCCACTCTATTCCTCTCACGACTTAGACATGGTGTAAAAGGCCAATACAAAGTTGAAACAAACGGCACAGAAGGGTGTAAGTGATTGAATTACGAATGGCTAAATCTAGCCAAGATAAAGCAAAGAGAACGCGATACTTTCGGATTTTGTGGCTATAAAACACAGTCTTCGCAAACTGTGCTGTGAAGTGTGTTTAACAATCAACATATTTTATATAAAAATCACGGAATACGATTGCCAAACTGCCAATTTGGAACCCGGAAATCGAGGAAAGATGAAACAACTTGATGTAAACTTTCTTATAAGGAAAGTTATAGATAGGAATTAGACTGGATAGCACTAGGAAAACGCAGCATATACGTTGTAGGATGAGCGAGATTTTATATGAAATGTAGTGGAAAAAATGGTAAAAGTGTACACACATTGATTTTGGATCTATTAACTCCCTGTCTACCCGATTCATCTTTTGATAATTTCAATCACTTCACGAACTAATCTTTCAATAGCTTTCTCAATATACCGGGTAGCACTTTATTTACTTAAAAAATAATACATATTAATTCTAATCTTTAAAACGGCTTAGGCGATCTGTTTACCACTTTTAATTATGTGTGTCTTCATGTGTCTAAAGTCCGATGGAATGTGAATTTATTTGGTGAAAATATTTTCTACATCTTTTATTCTCTGGGTTGAAAAACCATCAGGAGTTTCAAAACTTCGATTTTATTTCTCTTCCTAGTGGTTCAAGCAATTGTGCCTCGATACTATGCAGTATCGAATCAGATTATAAAATATGTGTATGCCAAGTTCCATCACAATGTTTTCTTTCGTTCAACACGTGGAGCGAGAGCAAAAAAAAAAAGGAAAAAAACAAGAAAAAAACATTTTTTCAAGTAAGGTAAAATCAAGTCTTCGATTCGCTCATCCGATTATACTGTACATTAGATAGAATGACAAATCGATGAGAATTATCTCGTCCATCTGTTTTATTCATTTGTGTCATTTCGAAGTGTTTGGTTCCAAATTGAGTAATAAGACAAATACATTCTCTTTAACCAGGGACGTATTGACTCGTACATTCAAGCATTTACTCAGCCACCATGTAGCTATTACTATTTCTATTCTCAATTAATGTGGAAAATTAGATTCTTTACTACAAAACTCTACATTCAGCACAGTTGAAGAAAAAAGTCACTACACCTGCATTTTAATAAACCTTCTAGTATTTTATAATATATTATAGTATCATAGTATTTCATATATCTAGTTATTTTATGATTGAAATATCATTTTGGAATACTTTATAGTTCATATTTCTGCATTCTTTGTTTTACAATTACTATTTTTTAATCAACTCGAAACTTGATGGTACGATGTTCTACATATCGACAAGATGAACGTAAAGCTCGTATGCCATGTTGAGATTTAAAAAAATATATATTTGGTTTAGCGACGCGCTATAATGATAACTAAGATCTAATGGCATCTAATGAACTATTAATGATATGCAGGGCAGATTGTTAGGTAATGGGAAGGATAGTGCGCAAGAAGCGGTCGTGGTATTTAATTATACTGTGGGAACCATCCTTGGATTTGCCTGGACCACAGAGAGAAACCTCGAAAAAACCCTCTAAAGATGGACGGTAGCACCAGCGGTGTTAGAACCGAGGCCACATCTACCTTCATCTCCCGATCACATAAAGCAAGCGCGTTATAGCAGTGAGCTACGTATGCCGTTCAATGTTGTGGTAATGCATTATAATGATTTTTTTTCTATTGGTCACACATTAAATACATTATTACAAGAAACATTCATCATAAGATCCCACAAAGCCAAAAATGCTGGCTCGACTATAGGGGTGTAGATAACATATGTTTGAATATATCGTGTTTCACTCCAACTGGAATCAAAATCAAAGATTAATAAATACACAGAAAAATATAGCTTGGCATAGCTTGAAAGCATAATTTTACAATTAATAATACTGATAAATTCAGATTTTTTTTCATTCTCTCAGCTAATTTGATGAAAACTCTTTTCATCAGATGAAATGTTGAATTCGTTCACCTGCTATGACACCCAGTAAATTATGAATACAAATTCCTATACAATTATTGATTCACCAAATTCCTTGTACCGTCCATTCATTTCTAGTAATCCAACGTTGCCACATGCATCAATTGATATATATGTGCCAGGCTTTATCAATACTTGAACCACACGAATAAAAAGCTTTGCCTCGTTATCTATAATCTATATATATAAAACGAGTTTTTTATTATTATATTTTTTATTAGATTTCATGTGGAATAACTATTGTAATTGTTCAATATTTGTACATTGGGAAGTGAATTAAGATTGGATTTGTGTTTAATACGTTTATTTAAGAAAAAAGTTCGTCCAACATAACGCAGACAAATATCATCGATTAGCACAGCTGTGGTATTTGGAGGGTAAATGATTTTTCAGGACGATATTCATGATAAGAAAAACGACTAAATATTCTAAAACTAGGAAAACGCGTTGTGTATTACCGAGTTGATGGATGAGCTGGAACATATCAACTTATCTTTGGATTGGTTATCAATTATATATCCACCTTGAGATCCAAACAATTATGTCTTTACCATCCAATTTCCTGATTAATTTCTATGATAGTAAAGAAGACTTTGTTTCAATCGTTTTCAATTGATTGGTGGCACCTGTCGCTTGGACTTAATTGGTACCTTAATAGCTTTGAGTGATTTACAAAATTTGCATTATATATTTTTTTACATCAAAACGGCTGACCTGATTTGAGTGAAACTTCAGAATAATGTGTATAAGTATTATATTGAAATTCCCTTAGAATTTGATTTCCCTCGAAGGAGATATTTTTAACGATTTTTTTCTTCTGGGTTATTCTTATGGGATTTTTGAAAACTTTGAAATAAGTTTTCTCAGAAGTAGTCAAACCGATTGCACCTCAAAATAAACAGTATCGAATTAGATAAGGACACTTGTGTATGCGAAGTTTTAACTGATTTTGAATTTTCGTTTGACCTGTTGAGCGCGAAATAAAAAGCACTTTTTTTCGAGTATGGTGAAATTGAGTCTTCGCTTCGCTCATCCAATAATTGAATGTTAAAAGTTGCAGTGGGTTCAGTGGGTGGAGAATAAGATAGTTCCAAGAGGGGAATAATGAAATACAAATATTTAAGTTGCCCAAAAGTATTAACTCCAGAAATTTTGGAATGTTTTTGTCAGGTTCGACCGTTTGATAAATATTTTTGTTATCTCGTTGCTTCCATACTCATCTTCTCATCATCCTCAGTATTCCCATATAATCTAGCTGCTGGTGGATTCATTAATCATTATAAGAGAACATCTCAAACATGAATACATTTTTACATCAATAAATCCACTGCAGTCAACAAACACAGTGGGTTCATTTTACTTCAAGATAATATTAATGTAACGATGTTTTTTCTTATTGATAATTTTTTGATATTGCTATACTGTGTCCAAGTGACAACCATCTTGTTGGCAGTATTTCAATTAAAACTATATATATATAACTATATATATACTATATAACTATATAAACTATATATATATATATATATATATATATATATATATATATATATATATATATATATATATATATATATATATATATTAATATATATATATATATATATATATATATATATATATATATATATATATATATACATATATATGTATACCAAAGTTCTTACAATTATTTACTTAGAGGACGCCCTTCTCTCATGGTTACGAGTATACCTTATCCCGTTCTCGATGCGACCTTAAATGTAACACAGAAAACTAACGTTCCATGTCGTGTGTGTCTATTTGTATAGCAGACATCTAGGTGTTTTGACTGATATTCTAGTGGCCTTATCAAAACATTCAAAAGCTATACATCTAAAATAAGCGATACACCTACATTTCTGTAGAAGCCAACTTCCGAAAACGACTATACGGGACTTGAAAAAAAAAACACCAATAAAAACAAAGTCGTAACTGTTCGACGTTTCGAAAAATACTTATAAATAAAGTTCAGTATAAAGTAGAGATTGGGTATCGTACTGTCAATAATAACTTGACAGTAACAAAGAGTAACATGCAGTATGAAATGTGTAGTAGTAAATGGAATTGCAACCAACTACATGCACACCCACACGCTATATACTCAACGTAATGGTGCTATAGAGAGGGCTGACTGATAGCATATGGTCGGTACTTCATATTTTACAGAACTACTATATAAGCCTACCCTTGACAAACACATTTAAGCGACAGTATACACGACATACGTACTCTGTGCAAATAAAATATACCGTAGACGAGTATGAGATCGATATGAAAATAATTACTGCGGGATTATGTGATGTATGTAGATACAGATGTGCATGGTAATAATTCAGATTAAAACTAAGATTATCAATATATTTTTTTTTGAATGAATTGTTGTACATTTATGAATGCGGTTGCGCATGGTGTGACAAGACTCAATAGAGAAACAATTTCCATTCTACTTTTCTATAACTTGCTAATAAGCGAGGTGATGAATACAGGCAAGGAGTCATTATTCACGAAATGTGTGATAAGAATTTATTCGAAATACTGGTTGATTTATTTATTAAGAAAAATACATTTTCCATTCAATTATAAGAATGAATCGTACTACATCATAAAATTTATAAAATCAAGTTAAAAAAATGTCAGATATTTTTTTTGTTATAATGAAGAGATTGTTACAGTGGATACGTCGATTTTTTTATCAAATCGAAATATTGAGTATTGGATAAGTGATAAGTGATAGTAATAGTAAGTGACAGGCCTATAAGTAATAAGTATATTATGTGTAGGGGAAAAAATCTGTCAATTATTTATGTTATCAATAAAAGTTGAAAAAACACCCACCTCGTTCAATCAGTCTTGGCATTGTCTTGGAAACTAAGTAAAGTCGGACGTGGGTTCGAGTCCCTTATAAGCCATGAATTTTTGTTCACAACGACCATCTATCATCAGCTCATGCATTCTCCCAAATAACTCAGCTGTTAATGGGATCATTAGGAAAACAATGATCATAAAACATCAGTTTCAACTATGGGCATAATGCTCCAATATTAAACATTTTTATAATGATACACAGCTGACACTTCTGAACAGTATAAGATATCAAAATTCTAATAAGGAAGAAGACATATTTTTCAATAAGTATACATAATGATCTTGAATGGAATTATTCATCTCGGATCTAACATTTCCACATGTAGACAGCTGAAAAATGTGTATAAAGCTGCATACATGTAAAAATTATGCTATATGACTGTAGAATATTATCTTGAAGTTACTAAAAATATCTATGTATCTTTCGTATTATAATTTTGATACTACAAACCTTAAAACATTAACATACAAAAATGATATTTTACCAAATGAACTCCCATACGCTCTTCATTAATTAATCAATAACTATCCCTTCACCCTTCTTGTGGTCTTTCGTATATATTCGTCGAATAACACATCTCGTCTCACAAACGTTTTGCGCCAGGATATTATTCAAAGTTGAACTTTACACATAGAGTGGAGGATAAAAGCTGTGGTTGCTTCTGTTTCCTCCGGACCGTCTCGCTGTGAAACTGTTCTGAATTGTTTTATATCGTGTGGCAACATTACATTAGGAAAACTATCGCGACAAACTATGCTCGTGCTCAAAAACTTTATCGCCATTTATAAGATGGATATCACACTTGACTCATTCAGTTGATCGCTTTTTATGTAAGAGTGATTTGAACTGGGTTAATTGATCATGCAAATAATTGCATAATATTATTATGTAGTTTTTTTTATCGATCCCACCAGTGATGTGATATTTGGAAGTTCGATAGGTTTAGATTATATTATATAGCAACGTATATGAAATTCTAATATGGAATGGACTATAAACATACGAACATCTAGCATCACACATTTCGGTGCAACATAAGCTCGTCGTTGACGCGCCTCAAAACCCCAGAAATGTTAATAATTTTATTAATTTATTCGTTCATTCAGTCATTCATTCACATATATCGTTGCATCAAATCATTAGAATGTTAATGTTAACATTGTTAACAATATCAAAAAGAAAATAATGAAAAGATCTCGAATAAAAATCCACTTATAATAAATTCTACTCGGAATTGTGTTTCATTTCAATTTCTACTATTCAAAGTACATTTAAGAAAAACAGTAATATCTTTTCATTAATCTCAAATAAATTCGAGTGTATGAAATCGTGTGTACGTGTATAATAAGTAGGCGTTGAATCTCTAATAATTTTCTATAGACTGTAACTCAAACTTTTTGTTTCTCTCGCTTACGACATTTATGGCGTTTTTCTAATAACAATAATCATGACAAAGCTTATATAGTAACCTTAGATATAACATATTTCACAATCCATATCGACTATGTGGAAATCAGATAATTAAAAAATATTATCAAATAAGTTTTTAATATGCATAAACCTGTTAGGAATTAAGTTATGGTGGATTTCGTTCAGTTCCTCTTCATAATGGTGGAGGCGCCAGGTTTTAAAGAGTGACGTACACATATATAAAGTGATAGTTTTAAAGGCCAGTTCAGCCGACGCATTCCAAAGACATTGCTATTTGCCATACACACGCTAGACTGCCAATAGTTCCTTCACCAAGGCATGCATTTCTGATCGTTTCTTGGTAATTCTTCAAATATACGGGCAGCATAACAAATATCTAATGACAGTGAATAATAAAGTTTGGGTGATAATAAGCTTAGCGACCATGTTGACAGTCAGAAAAGTCTTGTATCTTTTAACTTAGTTGAAATGATTATTTTCATAACAAGTAAGAATTAATACACCCTTAGAGCACAGTTAAAGTCCTTTATAGGAGAAATCCTAAATCATCTCCGAAAACCAAACGAGAAGAAAACTTGAATTGGAGGAATTTAAAGTTTATAAATTTGGATAGGTTGATATAGGTGTCAAAAATTCATTGAATATTTCGTACTCGATTGAATCTAAATCTTGACCTAGATTTATATCGACCTAAAATACCGTAGGCCTACTGATTTCCCATTTGTCCATTTTCCAATTCTTGACAGTTCATTGCCAGGATTTAGAACCAAGTTCTGTAAGTTTTTTGCATGTCAATGCCAATATACTTTGTTATTTTTTTTATTTATTTTACAAGGTAGCACTGGTTTTACAGGGAGTACAAATTATTATTGTAGGTAGCACCAAAGATTCTAGAAGGTTGAATTTATGTACTTGCCACTCATGACTATAGTTATGTACACAAAAAAGGATTGTATTACAAAAGAGATTGAATGGCACGCAATTGATTAAACGTCAGTAAGTGTCTCATTGTGAACATTATATGCATGGATGCATGAAAATGTCAAATTTTGACTTGAATATGATATACTGTTTCAAAACAAATTGAATCGAACGTTCAATGGTTTAATCGTTCATGTTGATAGAAAAATGCATACAAATGAGCCCTGAATATTTTATGACTCATTGAATGTCAATCATATGTGCTAATTCAATAATTGATAAAAAATGGAATAATAGAAATTATTATAGATATTTGTCATCTTTCATAACAACTTTCAAAACAATCTCGGTAGATTTTACTATGGTAAACCATTAATATAAAAAAGTTATTGCCCTTAATTTTGAGTAAACGCGCAAGCCGCAATACCGCATTTTCCCAGTCTAGTTTTCCAAGTCCATTTTCTAACAGTGTTGAAAATGTTTACCGTTTCATATTTACTCTATTACTGATTGACGCTGAGTCTACGATCCAACGATTCCATAAAGCTGAACCAACATATCTTATATTGGAATCATAAAAATGAGCTTTATTATATATAAGCTTCACATTTCAGTCTCGTCAAGAAATATGACTGATGGTTTAACTATGGCGTGCTACACGGGAACTTCAACACCAAATCCAAAAGTCAAAGTGCTGCTGCATCTCCCCTCCTCCCCCATCCTCCATCCTCACCTACATCACGGCACACATACCATAACCTGATCCATCATCATAATCCTATCGCACGCTACGTCATAATAATGTCTATAGTGAAAGAATATCCTACACTGGAGTACAATATTTCAAAAAAAGAGTTTCACAAAATGTTTCACATCATGAGAATTATTGAGAAAAATTTTTATTACCTGCATTTGATGGTAGGATTAATTATTAGGATCATTATCTTATTTTTTATTTCGAAAGAATATATAATTCTGTTAATGAGCGCTCTGCAGATTGAAAGGTATTACCGTCAAACTTATTTATGATATTTTGTGATTTTTTGAAAATGGTTTGGTTTAATTTTTACATACAAATTAGTCAATTCACTTTGAGAAAAAAAAATTGAATGGAAATAAATATCAGTTAGAACCAGAAAAAAATTAATTTGATGGTCTTGAAATGGATCTTTGGGTGGATGGTTTAAAAAAGAAACCAGAATGAAGAATTATCTAGGAATTATCCATCAATAAAACAAACTAAATTCATCAGTAAATATGAATCATATTGCAAAAAAAGAATCCAAACAACGCCATGTTGATTTCGTTTCTTGTTTTCCAGATTTTACATGGAATTTCATGTGATGACATTGTGTGTACTTGTTAAGAAGAACTTTTTTCTTATGTCTACCTTTCTTCTTTATTTAATCAATGTAATAATTGTTTCTAATGGATCTGTAAAAATCTGAATGTAGGTCAAAGTTGTATCACGAAGTTACATTTAATGATCTTTAAGAGAATAAACCCTTTATTGCGATTAAAAGACGGCAACAGTAAAATGTAAAAATAGTACGCTATCACATGTTCAGTTGTAAAACTTCTTTTATTATCTTCATTGTCGAAACGATGCCAATAATTATTAAGGATTGTAAAATAACTATGTTTACTTCTAACATTCAAAAGGGGTGCAAACCAAATATTGACTAACATGCCTTATCATTATGATATTTTAAAGAGATGCAATAATAACATCATTATACAAAAATGTTATCATGTAGAGGAAATGAGATTAAAAAAATACCACTCATATTCTTAACATTCATTTTGAACGACAAGAAAACATTTTTAGTCCAAAAGTGGATCAGTATGAATGCCATTTTATTCGTCACGCCACATTCAGATTTATAAATACTTGGTTCAACTAAAAAGAACGTAACTATATAATAAAGGGTGGGCATAACATAATATAACGCCTTTGAAATGAAACACTAGCAATTGGAAATTCATATTTCTAGTAATGTGGTGGCCGCTGGACTGGCGCCCTTATTATTACTGAAGGATAGCGATACGTTCGCACCTTGAAAAGATCCGATTCTGCAAACAAGATTAGAGATTTTTGAATAAGATGGACACATTCTTCAGTATTGATGAATAAATATGAATATATATTCACACGTATATATATATATATATATATATATATATATATATATATATATATATATATATATATATATATATATAAATATATATATTTATATATATATATATATATATATATATGAATATATATATATATTATATATATATATATATATATATATATATATATATATATATATATATATATATATATATATATATATGAAAATATATAAATATGAATATATATCCAAGTTGAATATGATAAAAGCTGGAGATTTCAAAATGTTGTTACATTATGACATAGAGCTTACATATTTGATTTGGTCATTTGTTATATCATCCTATTAATTTTATAACTTTTTTCCATGTACAGTACTAGGGTGACGCAGCCAATGCCTTAATTGTACGACGAGAGAGATATTTATAGCCCATTCTCGAAAATAATACACATCTTGTTTTGAGTGAAATATGCTCTGAAAATCGAATAGATAATATACTATTACATATATGTATAGGCCCCTACTATGTTTACATGCAGTGAAATATTAATTATTTTGAAGAAATTCTTTTTCCGATTTTTCCCGTCCGGATTAATCTTATGAAGTTTTTCAAACTTTCGTGATAGATTTTATCAAAAGAGGTTCAACCGACTCGGCCGAAATACTATATAGTTTGATGTTGGATAGGTCCGCGTATCCAGAAAAAGTTTCATGTTGAACAATCAAACCGGTGGTCTGTACATTGGGTACAAACAAACATAATGAAATACAGACGAATTTCCATAGTGTGGACTTCCATATAGATGGATTAATAATAATAATTGATAATTGATGAATCGAAAAAATCATCACGATTTTTTGACCACCTCATTTATTCTAATTAGATTCTTTTATGAACAGAAATCTGAATATAATATTTTCCTGCGCACAATGAAATTCACAAATAGGTTACATGTGTGATGTTTAATACAAAACAACGATAAGTGTGAGTTATTCTCATGTTCCAACCATAAAACTAATTTCCTGCTTCCATCATTTGCGAAATACTTGATTTCCTTTTCTAGATGAGTGTTTGAGGCGCGCACACATACATGCACAAAGTGTGCACACTTTCACCAAGATATAGGGGTGCAATGGGGGTGCGCATAAATAAAACAATTTCCATCAACGTATAATGGATTTAGGGCTCAGATCACCCCTCCTTAAGTAAATTGCACTATCATAAATTAGGATATCAAACGTTCGTAGATATAATTTATGTGATTGGAGATTGTTTTCGTAAATGGATGAACATTTTGTGTCATGGCAATTATAATCGCTTGCTTCCATACGTATCCATTCGAAATTTCCACATGAATTCGAAATACAGATTAATTGAAAAATCATGTCAATCAATATAAATAAATGAATATATATATATATATATATATATATATATATATATATATATATATATATATATATATATATATATATATACATACATAAATATCTTTATATATATATATATATATATATATATATATATATATATATATATATATATATATATGTATATATATATATATATATATATGTATATGCATGAAAAAAAAATAGATATATATAGGCCTATATATATATATATATATATATATATATAAATATATATATATATATATATATATATATATATATATATATATATATATATATATATATATGGATATATATATATATATATATATATATATATATATATATATATATATATATATATATATATATATATATATGGATATGTATATATATATATATATATATATATATATATATATATATATATATATATATATATATATATATATATATATATATCCATGTGTATATTAGATCTTTTAAAACTTCCATGATTTATTCGAGGGTGATAATTAATTTTATAGGAAAAGTACGTAGTCATGTATACATTATGAAACTTTTTTAATAGCTCAACGTTTCAGCACTTTGTTTTACGGCTCTCTTCAAGAGTTTTGAATTATTCAAATATATATGACATAACTATGAGTTGATTGTTACCAGCATATATAAACTTGGATATCAAATACCTACGAGAAGTGCCGACCATTATCATTCTTGAGAACTGCAAGACGATCGAGTTTCAGGTGGCCCTAGCGGCAAGAACTTACTTTTTCTCGCTAAACTTGATATAAGATTGGGTTCACTCGCAAAACGTTAATTATAACAAAGTCTGAATATAGATGTAAGTTTCTCATATACATTGATAACTGCTATTACTATCATTCTGTAGTATGATATCATCTACTTATGAATTAACATCTATTTCAACCAATTAAAAAAAAATTAAAACAAGTATTGGAAACATATCTCTATGTTCTGGAATACACAAGACTTCACACGTGTTTTTATTACATTTTTTAGACGAGCTTTAGCGAGGATTCAATTTGACATACTGAAAAAAATTGGTGTTCGTTTTTATGTTTTTTTTTGTTTTTTTTTTGTTTTTATGTTTTTTTGTCGGTTCTCCACAGGTCAAACGGCTACAGCTATCAACTTCAAACTTTTTTTCGTCATGGTTCCTCATCTAACTTAGATCTGTATAGTTTTGTGGCATTATCGGGTGGTAACTTTTTTTTTTATGAATTTTAGAAATTTCAAAAATCCCCATTAGAATAACCCGGAGGAAAATACTTGAAAAATCAAAATTTTTCAAGACCTCTCAAATTTTCGCCGAATATAAAGGAAACTATTAAGCACATTTTGAGAGATTTTTCGCATCAATCGGATGAGAAATAACGAAGAAAACGCATTTATAAAGCATTTTCCCATCAATTTAGGCTATTACGGGAACCAATTAAATCTATAGCAACAAGTGTCACCAATTAATTCAAAACGATTGAAATGAATGAAGAGGAAGGCCGTGACATAACTGATTCTCGTAAGGTTTTTGAACGTTTGGAGTGATCCAAGGTCTGTAGATGTAGATTGGGTTGACAAATTATTTTTCATTCTAGATTTCTATACCCCTAAGCTCGTCTAACAACGCGCATCCCGCGTTTTCCTAGTAATTTCAAAAGATGATATCCTGTCATGTGTAAATAATTGAATATAAGTAATATGGTGGTAATAGATGGTGGTAAATAGCGAGTAGGTCTACAAACGCTACTGAAGTTCAGTACTGAGTACGGAATTGTGTTTTGTGGTCAGCCCATTGTGCATCCAGACATACTTGATAATATTATGCCTCTTTTATCGCGGATACCCCAGCCCAAGATATCGGCAGAACCCGCAGAACTTCAAAACAGAAATAAGAACTTTTTGAAGTGTAAAATGTATGTGATGATGATATTCTACGTTTAATAAAATAAGTATGCGAAGATGAAAAGAAAGTCAAGTCTGTGTATAGTCGACCTACTTGGGAAAAACGCAATATTTTCCCAAATCGCGCTAGCAATCGCTGCGGTGCTCTTCAAGGGCTTTTTCAAGGACGCAAAAAGTACGTACAGATTAAGCACACCGTAAAAATGTGAAGTGATCACATTTTGCGCCCACCACAGATAGTATTCCAAAATAATGAAAAGCTGTGCCTTTCAGTTTAAAATATGAAAAGGATATTTATGATTCAAAAAACACCAAAATCAAACAACACTTTCGAAAAGCCCCAAAATTTTCCGCCTTTGGCAAACGTACATCCAGCGGATACCATACTTGCTTTGGCTACGCCCTCTCTCAATTGGTTGTCCATTGAATACTTGAATTTAAGCCCTACCTGATTTTTTACTCTGCGTACGCCCATGGTTATATTTATACTACACAGCGCGGTAGGAGTACTTTGCACCCTCTCCCTCTCCTTTTCATCCAGTTTTCTAGGACTAGTCGCAATTTAATTTTGAAGATGTCTTCAATACAATCAGAGAGCGTCCTATAGAGGGTTATTTATTTATCGTTTGGCTATACATCACATTACCTTAAACTGTTACAGGCAGCATGCAGCAAGAATGAAAGATTGAAAAAAAGAAACACTAACAGACATACAAGAGCAAACAAAATTACAATTCATCATATCATAATTCCTACGGAAATTATATCTTCGAATCTAGTGAATTACGGTAATATAGTCAATTGATCCTGGTGTGGCCATCAGGAATTCACTCTAGTGACCGCCATAGGTTCTTGGTACTCATTCTTGGGTTTGGTGGCTCTTGCACATATAGATCTTCTGCATCCTTCACATAGGTCTTTTGATTGATGAACAGGTCAATAAAATTGCATACACGCACTAATTAATGCAGGTTTACTTACAGCTTAAAACCAATGGTCAATGGTTTAAGATCAATGGTTTTAATTCACTATAGGTTGGGTGGGTGGTATGTACCAAATAGGTTGTCTGACTCCAGTCACAGTGGGGTCTTCAACACACCACTATAGACAAGTTGTGCTGGTACGTAGACCCGTCGTCCAAACAATAACCGACAATCAATATCGAATAATTGATAAATAAATGTCATGATGTTGACCGATGGTTGTGATGACGTGATGTTCGTTGGTGTAGTAGTTGCAGGTTGATAGTGGACATCATTGTGGTAGCGCCAGACGGCGTTTTTACAAATCCGTATCCCAATACAATACCCACAATTCTCGCATTTATTGTTAATTGCGAGTAATAGGTCAAATGATTTGCTAGTCTACGTGTCACAGCACTAGTTCGCTCAATTTCGACAAGAAGGTTGCCAGTTCAAATCACGTGTCAAACTTTTTTGTTTTCACGAAGCAATATTTGTGGTAGCATACTTAGTTTTCCGAAATACTAAATTATAATATAAGATAATTTTGACGTAAGGACGGTATGATTTACTATTCTGTAGAATTATTGATTAGATTAGTTGGAAATAAGAGTTTGTCTTCTTCAATATTTTTTTCTTGTATTTTACTTATGTTCATTCTCATGGAGGTCTGTATTTTCTTGAGAGAATTAGAGTAGAATTCACCATTCATTTTGCAAAAATTGAAGCAAATTAGGATGTAGTGTTGGGTCTTAAGCCTAGATACGGGATTGCCAAGTCGCTGCCCAGCGCAAGTGCTACTTTTTTCGATAGTCTCAAGTTCAAACACGATCGTCGGTCGGGTTTTCGTTTGAAGATATGAAGTTGGAGCATTCAGTTGAGAGATAGGCCTATAATTGAAAAGATATACTTCGTAATACTCACCCTTGATTTATCAGACTGAGGTTCCTAAATTGACCTAGGGAAAAAAAGACGGACCAAAACCTATGTGATTTGTGAAGCTGCTCGGGCCCTTTGTTCTTGAAAATGTGCCATTCAAATCCAAGTGCTGAAAAGCAATACGTCTGTATGCGAAACGTTGTTTCAATATTTTCATAAATGAAATGCCCACTCAAAACTGTGTTGAATACTTTGGCCTGGGGCTCAGATCTTGTAAGAAAAGAGTGACATGAATGATGGTTGATTTGTCCTTACAAATTCTTCTCGTTTGGAAACCTGAACACAGATTTCTTCGATTTCGTTGTTCTATAATTATTCTTGCAGCTCTAAACAGCACATATTTTTTTTTCCCAACAGGTTGCCATAGTATGGAATAATTCTAACTGAAAGGTAGTAACGGAATTGGCGAACAATAAACAGTTTTAACAGTGACTGACTGACTGACAACTGACGGCTCGCTAGTTTCTAACAATGTCAGTCCATGGAGTTGTCTATATTAGTGCCGCGCACACAACTCTATGGTCAATCCATAGATTAAAGAGGGTTATGGTCAGTCTTGTCCGCTTGGGGCGCTAGTGTAAAAGTACTTTGTCGCCTGCCTAAACGCACACCTTTCCGGTAATTCCCATTTGATATACTATACTTAAAATATGAGGAAGATGAATTCGTGTTTTGAAACAGAGTGCATAAAATTGTAAAATGAAATTGTACGTTTGCCTAATAGAAATGAAAATAAATGGAGATAAAAATAATTGAAATTTCGAAAATGAAATTTGAAAACAGTCATAATATGCATAAAATTGAACGTTTCAAATAAATGGAAATAAAAATACACGAAAATAAAAATGAGAATGCAATTACAAATAAAAAGTGGCTGTATCAATCGTACGAGAGTATTTTTTCTGTTCTTTTATTACATTTTCGTCCCATATTTGTTGAGAGGCGCACAGTTGCAATTGTGGTCTCCTTCCAATTCTGGACGCCAACTATCTCGTACAATGGTGTACGTACAATGGTCTTTTCCGTTAATATTGTGGGGGTATTTTTATTTATCATAATTGGCTTGCTTCTTGACCGCAGTCACTGTTTTACTTGCCGATCCACAACTCTCGCATCTCCATGAAGAATTCGGTGCTTCTCTTCAAGAGCATGTTTTGATTTGACCGAATTGTTTATGTTTCCGTCCCTCTCGCTATGTTTGTGCTGTTTCAGTCTAGCAGACATTGCAGGTTTCATTATGTGGCCGAGGTACGATAGTCTCTCTACACTCGCAGATAACTTCGCGAACGCCACAATATTCTAGTGAATTGTCTCCTAGTACGCGGTATCTGCGGTGAAGTATGCTTGAATTTTATGTGTTTCAACATACGACTAATTTTGTCAGTAACGCCAACGTAAGTTTCTTCTGCAGTTCTTTCTTTTGGTATGAAAAAAGTAATTGATTTAGCCATCTGCTGATATGAGTAGCCGTTATGTTGGAATATTGTTATCAGGTTGGCTCGCTCTGCTAACAAATGGTCTTCATCAGACAATCTCTTCGATCTTGTTACCAGTGAATTTAAAACTGATTGCTTCTAAGTTGAGCAATATGATTGGAGTTCGCACATAAATATCTATCTGTTTGTCTTTCTTCTCTCTAAACGATAACCAACTTATTTTCTTTCAATGAAGATATCTTTGTAATAATGTAATAATGTACAAATATTATAAATGTATAATTGCAATATAGCATGAAATGTTCAGAAGTGCGTCTCATATACACCTTATTTCTAAATTTATCGCTACGACGTACTATCAAAATCGACATCAAAGTGGAAAAGTTTATTTCGCACTCACGTATTTATTATACATTCTCACTTTAAGCACCATTTTTTTTTCTCTCTCTCTCTCTCTCTCTCTCTCTCTCTCTCTCTCTCTCTCTCTCTCTATATATATATATATATATATATATATATATATATATATATATATATATATATATATATATATATATATATCTTCATCACTGTTACACTCTATGTTGCATATATTCTTTTCATTTTCAGGTCTATTCAAGTTCCAAATTACGATGTGTAGGTCTAACTAGATTTGTCATGTATTATGTATTCACATCTGTTTGATAATAATTGTGTTTTATACCACGGACAAGCCCAATTTGGCTTTGTGGGTCATAGTATGGAACGTATGTGTTTTTATTTTACATGCCAATGAAAGAGAGATAATAATAATTTTAAAAAAAGAGATGGTAATTTTGCATTTAATTCTTCCATGGTGATCGAATTCATTATTTATGTTTATGGAAGTCATGAAAATTGAAAACTTGTCAAGTTCCTCTTCCCCATGCGACCAAATCATGACACAATTGTCTCATTGTTTCACAGTTGTTTCATTGATTGTCATATTTATTTCAATGATTGGAAACTCTGGAAAAAGTCCATAAAACAATGCGCTGAAACTTTGAGCCATTACAAAGTATTATTTATAGACGACAATAATTTTCCCATTGAAGATTATTATAATGAGATGATATATGATATATGAAATGATATATGTATATATATATATATATATATATATATATATATATATATATATATATATGTATATATATATATATATATATATATATATATATATATATATATATATATATATAAGAATATATATATATATATATATATATATATATATATATATATATATAAGAATATATATATATATATATATATATATATATATATATATATATATATATATATATATATATATATATACATATAATTTTATCATAGAGTATAATAAATATTGGTGAATAATCATCAGCAAAATTATCAGCATTGTTGTATGTTCACTCATATAGGCCTATTCCTGTTTTTTTGACAACCAAAACTCATTTCCAGTGAGTAAAGGACTGAAGAACTGATATTATACTGTCATTAAAGAGTTTTGAATGTTAGTAGTAGAATGCAATTGCTTCCAAAGTGGAAAAAATATATAAACTTCCTAGACGTAGTCCCCATCATATGAACAAAAGAAACATTCACAGATAATATGCGAAACTAATGAGACGAATATCACGCTTTCCCATTCCAGAGGCACAATGTGAATGTATTACACGAGAGAAATAAGTGCATGCCACGTTACTCGATTACTATATTATTCAATCATGCTATGTTGAAATAAGGGGCGTTCTGGGAGAGAGAGAGGAAAGGGGTAAGATTTTGAATACGATGTTTGAAGTCAGATTATCGAGAAGTTGATACGACGTTTCCATTTCGTGCCTTCTCCAACATTCAATAGAAACGTCAACATATGCAAATTTCAAAAGGAAATAACTTTCCTCATGTGATAGCATATAATCAATTCGACAACTTGGATTTTCAATCTGACGATTGATTGACTAACATGATGATAAAGATAACGAAAATATTCCAATTCTGACAGTAGATATATATGATATGAATTTATACATACCGTGGACGTATAAAACCTGTATTGCAGAAGGGTAGGGAATATATCGGGACATCACATCTCAAATTCGGTTCAAAAAGTTTATGTAACTATTCTCTACTCGTGATTATTTTGATAAATGTTTGCTTAATGACTTCAAAAACAATTAGGTTATTTGGGGGTACGAATGAACTATATATAAAAATACTCATGGCAATAATGGCAACAACAGTTACGGTATCTGTCATCAGCATATAAACTAGGCAAACGCAACATATGCGTTGTAGAATGAGCGAAATATTTGTAAAAAGTGTACTCAAAAACTCTCCACACCTTGACGTATATGAATCAAACTCGAAAACTCTACACACATTGGTTGAAACTTTTTTTTTTTTAATAACATCGAAACTTGATACAAAATCATTGTTCCCCTATCAAGGCTATGGATGAAAGATGGGATCGTTTGGACAGGGCACCACAAGGGCGATCTTACCACCCCATTTTTATTAGATAAAAGTCTTTCATTTTTCGATCATCCGGAACACATTATGACTGTTACTGATGTGATATGTAGGTCTATCCGTACACAAAACACAAGAATGTTGATATCTTCTACGTTGAAGTAAGTCTCTTGGGCAATTATCACTTCTTTCCATTAACAGCAGATGTAAAGTTTATCATTATACAAAATGGACAAAAAAAGAGTGATAGCTAGGCCTATAATGTTATAATTAGGCCTATAACTACTAATTAAAGGTCGTGGTCAATTAGTACTTGATCCGAGCATTTGCTTCGAGGACTGTGGGAAACCACGAAAAACCAAGTCAGGATGGATAAAAAAAGTGTTTGTTGGTCTTAAGCTTTTACTTTCAACTTCTTTCACTTCACGTCTGCAAAGCCGTAAATCTCCGGGCGCAAAATACTGAATGAAGAAAACCACTATTTCAAGCTATTGAATGAAATTTATTCTTCAAATGATTATTTTCCTCAAGATGACTAATCTGATCTCAGTAAAAATGCGTAATAATATGTATCATATTCGTATTCAAGTAAAGTGAACATTTAAGCTTTATAAAGAGCATATTTTTTCTTGATTTTTTCTTCCTGCTCAATCATATGGGGTAATTCGAAAACTTGTGATGGTGTTTTCTAAAAGTGGTCCGAACGAGTTGGCCCAAAGGGTGGTCGAGGGTGGCAACAACCAAGATGTTCCGCTTCTAAATGGTCTTATTTATTCATCCTTTACTATAATTGGGAAACAATTATTGAACATCAAGATACCGACGTAAAGATAGAAAAAGCGAACGGACTGCGGCATATTATTATGAATGATGTCTCCAAATCCCATGCCTCATGTGGGACTCGAACCCAAGTCCGACTTTTTGACTTCTGTTTCTACAGCATAAGCAGTTCCTTCTCTGAATGAGCCTTGGGGACGGCTTTATGCTCCTATATGAAATATAACTGTAATTGAATCAGTATATCGAAATTGAATCTGAATCAGTATATCACATATATATTACAAATAGTAGTAGTAGTAGTAGTAGTAGAAGTGTTTATTCCTTTAACCCTCTTTCGAGGAAATCGGTACACAATTTACATATTTTACAATATAACTTATCAATTAGCATTACATTTGAGTATAGTGAATAAATTGATTCAAGACGTCGTGTATTTGATGTAAGGCTCCTTTGGGAGAGTTTATTTAATGAGTTGTTTCGTCGACCTGTAAATTATTTTGAAATAATTTCATCCATTTTGAATGTACAGTTTGTATTCGATACTATCAACGTGAATGTATATTAGTGAATGTAAATATTTCGACGTGATGAAGAGACGAAAATTTTGAGTTGATCATTTATGTGTGAATATTAAGCATTAGATTATGTACTTGACGACAGGAAATTAGATCTCTACTTCGCCCCTTCATTGCTCCAAGTTTTGCTTGCGTAGCATTGGTTGTTGGGATGTGTATCTTCAACAACAAACTCATTGTAAGATGACTTGAAACTTGAAAGTAAATTTACCTAATTAAATCACTGATTCGATTTTAATGAATGAAGCAATAATGCATAAAGATTTACTGATAGCAACAAAAGGATATAGTATGTATCGGGTCTCTAATATTATCGTATTAACTATAATATAATTAATTGAAAATTAAAATACAATCAATGAGAAAATAAATTTTGATTATTTCAACCAAGGTGATGGAGTATTCGTGTCGATTGTTGAGGCATGAAAGATATATAAATAAAAGTTCAATGTGAACATTACGAAAATTCTACATTTAGAATGAATTCCATATATTGTGAAAATGTTCAACAGCCAATTTTTGAAATGTTCCATATTTTAATAAACACTATATAATTAGGAGAAAAATCTCAACAATTGAGAAAAATATCAACACATGGCCTATTTTTGGAAATTTGAACTAATATTTCTGAAAATCCATCAACAGAAGTTTAAAAGAATTATTTTGGTAATGTTTTGAAAAAAATTCAAAAAGAATATTAATATTTCATTTCAAACGTCTATGAAATGAAAAATAAAACGTTGACAAACTGCTCATCCAGCCTTGGACCTGAGGACTGAGTAGTGAGACGTGTACTGTTTATTTCTTCTACTTATGGGGTATTCCTAGTCATTCATATTCTTTTATTATTATCATTATTCAATTTTTTTATGTGTTCTTTATTCTGTGTTTTTTCTTTATATTGCGGACTAATAACAGTGAAAATGTATCAAAAATCGAATTTTTTCATAAGCAAAACATCAAAAAATAAGTAATATAATTATTTTAGCACCTACTTATTTTTCTATAGTTTGGGCCATAACGAATGATGTGGTCAATAACAACAACTGAATATCTCAAATTGATTGTTTCAATAATGACACTCTTAGTGTTATCATATATTAAAGTATGCAATGTTTAAAATTTCGAAAAGACAAAGTTTAATGACAACAATTAATTATAACAAATAATTATATATTATATTAATATATATTAATATATATATGTATATATATATATATATATATATATATATATATATATATATATATATATATATATATATTCTATATATTTTATATATATATATATATATATATATATATATACATGTTCAACATGCCACATCATATATATATATATATATATATATATATATATATATATATATATATATATATATATATAATGTGGCATGTTGAACACTTGAACAAGAGATTGTTAGTGGAAGACTCATTCAAATCAAAACCATAGCTAGAGAGATATAAAATATTTATGCAAGTAGGCCTACTGTATTATCACATATTTGATTACGGCTACCCCCTCAGCTATGTGAAGAGATACTTAAAATATAGATACATAATACGCCCGTGCCAAATATTCACTTTTACAATGCTGGGAGAAAAATAAAACCGAAACATTGTTCTTTCTGTTTCTAGTTGCAAAATGAAAGTGTTGTGCAGACACTGACTTTAATTACTGATCTACTAATTATTTAATAACTCATACAAATTTTCAAGCTTCACCATTCGTAATAGTTAAATGACGAGTCTAATGAAAATTGAATACCTTTATTTATTTACATGCACGTATTATTAAGAACATGAATGAATACAATATTTTTTCTTGTACAATATTTCATCATTTTTTAGGTCATCAAAACACTCACATAGAGGGCAATTTTCTAATCAGTGTATCAATATGTGAAAAATAGTTTCCCTCGTTTTTATATTACGTCAATTTTACTCGTTCATATTATAGGCGTTACAATTTCGTACCGTAGACATATTTTGACTAGTCGAAGCATTTTCACTTTGATTAAATGCATGAGTGTGAGACATTTTCTTGAATAAGAATCAGAATATTATTAGATTAAATGTATTGTGCAATCGCTTACCAAATGGAGCAAACTTCAATGATTTGCAACTTCCAAGAGCAAAAAGCGTTCGAATTTATACAGTTACGCATTCAACCCAACAAATCCTCTACACATTCAATTCAATATGAAAATATGAAATCGTTGTGAAAATGTGCATAGAAAAACGAGAGAACTGCCACCAATCACAATGAAATTTTTCCATAAAATATCAAGATGATGAAAATTGTATTTCCGTATCATTTTGCCATAAATATATATTGTAAACATTTTTATATAAATTCAGTGCCAATATCTACACAGCAGATAGAGCTTGATAATCAACATGCATAGATTGAGAGCTAATCAAAATGTATAGTATGTATATATATATATATATATATATATATATATATATATATATATATATATATATATATATATATATATATATATATATATATGTATATGTATATATATATATATATATATATATAGGCCTACAGCATATGCGTCGTAAGATGAGCGAGTTATCTATACTAGGAAAACGCAGTAAATGCGTTGTGAGATGAGCTTAGAAGTATGGAAATCTAGCATGTTGAATATTCTGTCAGCTCAATCTACATCTACAGATCTACACTATCTCTTGATATTTATAGCGCAACCTGTTACTTTGCAAATCCAATTGATCCTGATTCAATAAAAGATATACTTTTATTGTGTTTTCTTTGTCATTTCTCATCTGATTGTTGTGAAAATCAATGAAAATATGTATGATAGTTACATATACACGGAGATTTTTAAAGCTTTGGAAGAATTTTGATTTTTCAAGTATTTTTCCTTTTGGTTATTCTTACGGGGATTTTCCAAACTTTCCAATTTTTTTCCGAAAAAATCGTTCGACCGATTGTAAAAACAATTACAACTTATTCTGGTGTGACACCAATATGCAGACAAAGTTTCAAGTTGATTAGATTTTTCCCTCACCTATATGCCGCGCACAAAATTACAAAAAAAAGCTCAATTTTTTTTCAGTATATGGAATAAAAATCTTCGCTACGCTGGTCTAACTAGAAAAATGCGAGATGTGCGTTGTGAGATGATCCTAGAAGTATGGAAATCTAGAATGAAAAATATTCTGTCAGCTCAATCCACATCTACGGACCTTGGATTACTTCAAACGTTCAAAAACCTTATCTGCCACTTGCTGATATTTATAGTGCTGCAACCTGTCGCATATACTCTTTGTAAAACTAATTGATCCCAATCTTCAATATAATGTATACTTTTATTACGTTTTCTTTGTTATTTACGATCCGATTATTGTGAAAGTTACTGAAAATATGCATGTTGATGTTTTCCATATTCAGTAAGAATTTTGAAGCTTTTGAAACCTTTTCATATTTCAAGTATTTTCCATCCGGGTTATTCTTATGGGGATTTTCCAACCTTTCCGATTATTTTCAGAAAAACTGTTCGAACAATTTTTCTGAAAAACAATTCCAACCCATTCTGGTGTGACACCAGTATGCAGAAGAAGTTTTGAATCAGTTGCATTTTTTTCCTGACCTGTATGCCGCGCACAAAATAAAATAAAAAAAAAAACAGAAGAACGAAGCCCAATTTTTTTCGGTGAGTCGAATGGAAATCTTCGCTACGCTCCTCTAATAATGATGAAAAAAATTATTCCAGCCATTTAATTCTCCAATTGATCACCACGATTGAAATATGAAAATGATGTGTCTTTAACGTCGCCAGTCATATTTCAATTTCACGCAACTATGATTCTTGACTCACTCTATAAAGTCAACTAAGACGTGATATTTTCAATGTAACACATTACTTCTAATTTACAGTCATGGTTTTCAATTATTGGACCTGACTGAGAAGTGGTATTAATTAGTTCAATGAAATATAGCGTCACTCATTACAATTTTTCAAAATTGTTTTTGTTCAGATGAAAATATGGGTGTATATATATATATATATATATATATATATATATATATATATATATATATATATATATATATATATATATATGAATATAAACATATATATATATATATATATATATATATATATATATATATATATATATATATATATATATATATATATATACACTATGTTCATAAGATCAAGTTGGTGTAGAAATGCACAAAATAGTAATTATTTTCAAGAGTTTGATTGCTGGTAATGTCTGTCACTATAGCTAGACATTCGTAATGGACAAGGTGACGAAGAATATAGTAGTAAGTGTAGTAGTATACTTGAACTCGGAATTATATTTAAGATCATTGAGTTGTATCCTATAGTTTGTTAAGTATGTGTGTGGGGGTGGACATGGGAGGGGGGGAAATAGAGAGAATGTGACGGGGGAAGGGAGTTATTCGATAGACGTGATCCATTAGTGTAAATAAGGAAGGAAGGGATGTTTGGATCTAGGGAAACGATAATGGGCATTTAGGGGTTGAAACTGTGGTAGGGTAGGACATTGCGTGAAACTTTGCAGGGGTGAGGAGGATGGGGAAGAGTCGTCAACTGCTTCAACACACGGAACAATCGTCCCAAGAGAGAGAAAACATCTCATATTGAGATGTCCAATGAGAGTGAGTGTCTACTTAATAACAATATAGAAGTAAAACGAACAAGTTAAGAAACTTTGCCTTATTGGTGGTCTGAACTCGGGTAGAAAAAGTGATACCTCAACACGTAACAAAATTGATCTTTGGAAGGGAATTACTTTGATTACTGGATGATCTAATGAGGATAAATTAACAACGTAACACGTAAAAGATACTGACAATGACACTATTCTTCACTCAAATAAATCTTATCTCACTTCATTTTTTTCTTCGTATGCATAAGATCATTTCGATTGATAGCAAAAATATTTTCTTTGCTCAAATCAAAATAATATTAGCCAATTTGATAACCAAATTATTATTCCTTCATTAAAATTTCATCACCTTCAAACTTCTTCAATATATTAAAAATTGATCAAAATATGCTCATATGTAACGAAATCAACTCACGTTTGAAGGTTAATACTGTGAAACTAGTTATTATGAATTTCACGCAATTTGAAACTGATTTGCTCACGCGTTTTTGCGAGTGTACAACTATACTCACCTATTGGAGCATAAGAAATTTCCCATTCGCCAGCCGGAAAAAATGCATGTGCATCAAAAAATGTGCAGTGCTAAACAAGTTTATGCGTTTATTTCAAGTGTAACAATATAGAGCAACACCTGGCCTGATAATGAGTTTAGCACGAGTAAAACTTGCACTTTGTAACTTTATGAATTATTTCAGAAACACGCCATTCGATATTTTACCTTATAAATCTGGCTGTCTATACCGATTTAACATGTCCGACTAAAACCAGACTCTGGATTGATTGGATGAGCGAAGCGAAGACTCAATTTCACCATTCTAGAAAAAGAAGTACATTTTTTTGTTTGCGCTCCACAGCTCAAACGAAAATTCAAATTTCGTTGAAACTTGGCATACACAAGTGTCCTCATCTAATTCGATACTGTGTAGTTTTGAGACGCAATCGGTTCCACCCTTTCTGAGAAAACTTATTTAGAAGTTTTTGAAAATCTCATGAGAATAACCCGGAGGAGAAAATCGTAAAAAATATTTCCTTCGAGAGTCACGGAATTTCAGCATAATAAAGATACACATTATTTCGAACTCTCTCGCAAATTGGATCAGCCGGTTTGATGTAACAAAATATATAATGTAATGTTTTCACATCAATCAAAGCTAAAGATACCAATTAAATCCAAGCAACAATTGTCACCAATTGATTGAAAACGACTAAAACAAGGCTTCTTTATTATTGAAGAAATTAATTAGAATGAGTAATCTATGACTATCAATAACGTAACCTGAATATACACCGGAGAATATCGCTGTCGATTTAAGGAGTGGTGATTGGATTGATTATATACGTTATTGATAGTCATAGGAGTAATTAATAAAATAGGTGGGCAGTGACGTAGTTGTTTGGATATCAAGGTGCATAAGCAACCAAAGAATATGTTGATATCTTCTAGTTCATCTATCAACGCGAAAACACATGCCCGGGTTTCCTAGTTCTTCATAATAAAACTAAAGATAATAAGGCACTTTATTACAATTTTATTTTCATTTCATTGCGTTGAGCGTGAAGACATTTTAATAATCTTAAGCCAGTCTTCTCATATTTTCATTTTCTTTCGTTGCTCCTTACAAAACTTTCTCTTTCTATTCTACCTCATAATTTTTCAAGCATATAAACTGTTTTTTCACAATAAAAAAATGAGTTTACGCAATGAAAATTGAAAATTAATGTGAAATGAGGTTACGTTCAAGTATTCAAACTGAGAGATTTCATGGATTTTGTATTAATTGCTTATATTTAAAAAAATACAATCTATCACTCATATTATTTGAGATAATCAGAATTAAAAATGTTTAATATCCACATGATAACGTGAGGATTCTTTCAAATGTATTTATTCAATAGATAAAAAACGAAGTTCAGAGTAGGCCTATTACAGTTGTATGTAGTCTGAATATAAAGTATGAGTACTGCCCGAGTGTCGGACAATCTTCTGTCGACTGAGATTTTGACGCTTTTATAGGCCTAGACGAGTTTTTCAATTTCCTCATAGCTGTTAACAACCAAATGAAGGATTATCTGATGATACGATCACCCTCCAAAATTACATTAATTCTTTCGGGACCAATTTTGAAATGCTTTTGAAAAGTTGTCCAACAATTTTGATGTGATGGGAACTTTTCCCAGCTGTTGGTAACATTATAAAAGCTGAGAAAAGTGGATAGGAAGAAGAATCAGTAAATCAGACTCAGTGTGCTATGAATATTTGATGATAGTGGGGAGTTACTTTGGACTGTGTGTTGGATGGAAGGGTAGGGGACGGTGAAGATACAGAAAGAGAGAGAGAGAGAGAGAGATAGAGAGGGAAAGAGTGAGTAAAGAGTGAAACTCCCTAAATGTGGCCGAGTTGCTTTCTCCCGTGACGGGGCGCACGCGACAGGGAGGTTAAGAAAGACGCGAGGGAATAAGGGAATAAAGGAAGATCTATGTGACACAGTAGCGACAAGATTATCCCTGCAAACCAAACAATTAGGAAGAGCATGCTGCAACTGTCAATTATGTTGATTAATTTTCCCTCAGCATAGAAACGCATACTTCGTGTATATTAAGCATGTATATATGTTTTGAGAGGACGATATGTGAATACAAAATATGTAGAGGCGTACGTGGATGCGTGTATTGATATCTTGGAAAACTATACACGTACGAACACATGGGTTGCTCTAACCGTTGAGAGAGACAGCCGGTTTATATTTATTTTTAATATATTTCGACTAGATTTTGTATTTATTTCTGCTATGGATTTCGACCATATTTTTTGTTTGATAATGTCTTTGACGTGGTGAGATCGTCCTTATTGCGCGCCGTCCGAACGATCCTACTATTCATTCCTAGTCTCAAGTGAGAAACAATGATTCTGTGTCGCGTTCCGTTGTTCATAAAAGCATAATAATGTATGACACGTATATTTCAAAGTAGAATGTTTAAAATTTGAAAGAGATGATTGCGAAGGCTTATAAAAAAACGAACTTTCTTCAAAAATGTGTCCATCTTTGACAAATTATATAAACAAGATTACGATCGAAGGCAAGTGTTTTTTTCACATAGGCCTACATTGAGAACTTGATATAAAGTTATTGCTCCTCAAATAAGGGGAACCTACCCACAGAAATATATCAAATTTTTGCTAGTCATTGATGTAGGCCTATCAATATTGAAATAGTATATTGAAAATTTTTAATGAGGAAAAAGTTGAAAATTCTGATAACTGTTTGGAAAAACTAGTTGGAGAATAAGTTTAATCGTTATATACAAGAAAAAAATAGTAGTGGATAGTTAAGATGGCATGGATATGACAATGAATACATCGGTTGAGTAAATCTTCATCTATCAGATAAACTGAATTTCATCGGTATACCTGAGACCGTTTAGATACAAATGGATAGTTTCTGTTACTTTGCTTTACAACAAAAAATGGCGTGATTCCCCCTGGTCTTGTATGACAAGTGCATATGGTTGAACTGTACATTTTTAGTTTTGCTATAAAAGGCAGCTGTTTTACGAACATATCGATACCGCGTACATGATAAAATATCTCAAGAAATAATCAAATTATATATGTAACGTGAGATGCATGTTTTTTGACCATTTTCAGTGTCAACTAAAGTATAAGCAATCGTAGTTACTTTCTGGATGAAGTATTGCTGTGAAACTGCTTCACACCGTGTAGAGAAGTACCTTCAAAAAGTATCGTCGATCCATAATATAGGCCTACACATTTACAATATTTTCACAAATAATCACCCTGGTGGGAACTTTTTGCCCTATGGAGACTGGGAACGCCTTAAGGTTGGTGATGACAAAGTAGTATCGTTCGGACGGGGCACACAAAAACGATCTTTACCACCCAAACGGAAATAATTAATTATAATGTATATAATTCAGCAACCTGTCAATATTAATAGTGAAGTAATAGAGGTAGAGTTAACAATTGAAATCGTTTCAAAAGAAATGAGAAACAAATACTTCACAGTAGAACATATAATATGCTTGGTTACCTTATAAAGTTTTAATTTATAAGTACCGGTAACTAACGGAGTGAAAACTGAACGTCAAGCTTATTTTGATTACTGTCCTACGGAAAACATGCAAAACAAATACAAATCAAGTTGTAATTAGAGTTTACACCAATGTGATATGCATTATGGAAGACATCGCCATGTTGTAATCGAATAACAATGGATAAAATATAAATTCCCATATCATCTCAGTATTATGAAAAGTCCCTTTTTTAAAAATTAAATAGTTTTTCCGACATTTGTAACACCCGACGTATAGGATAGCGTTTGTCCCATTTTTTGTAATGGTCTTGACAAGATATGTCACTTAACATACACAAAGTATCAACACAAATTAAAAGTTTTTTTCAGCCAAGTTAATTGTTGGAACATGTATACATATTAACCTCTCTTTTCATGCTCTTTTGATTCTCTTTATGAAATTAAAAAAATGTTTATAACATAAAATTGTCGAGTTTATTTGATACTGCAAGAGAGCACGATATAGAGCACGACGACACAGAATAATTGGCGAATTTGTGTGTCAATCCAGCTTCACGTTATAAACAAACACGAAATATGAGAGTAAGAGAAGAGACAATTTAGAAAAACATCATTTTATTTCACCTCGTAAAAGTGGTAATTAGGTGGTAAGGTATTCAAATGATATTTTCAAGAGAGTTTATTTCAAATTCACCATTAGGGCCTATATATACATTCATATGTCACTATAAGGAAAATAATACTTCATATCATAAAAATAAGTGGAGTGTGAAAATATGTGAATGTTTAATGCGACAAGATTGCGTGAGTGGTACCATAGATGAATATGGTCCGCATTACGAATATAGTGCTCACAGTTCATTACGTTACAGTTTATATCTGGTTTCAGTATAATATACTTCAAAACTTAAGAAATTACGCTACATTTTACTATGTTGAGATTTCCCGTGGGTTAATGCATACGGGAATATTAAAATACAAAAAAACAAACCAAATCAGGACTTTGACTAAATAAATATTGCTGTAAATTGGTTTGAACCAGAGTCGATAAAGCAGTTCTTTCTACCTCCTTGCCACTTTTTCGACTCTGGTTTGAAGTTTTAATAATCATTACAATTCTTGTTTTTATGCTATCATATAGTGTTTTGATCTATGCTTCGAACTATTAAAAAATTATATGGTATAGTAAGCTATATCTTCCACTCTAAAATAATGGATGAATATAATAATTGTCTGATTATTTTTCTCATCATTTATTTTTGATGAATATTTTTAAATGGTTGGAATTTTGAACGTTGCAGGTGATTATTTTATTGAAAAAAGTGTGCAGATACGATGATTTGTTTTTCGTTGTAATGTGTTAATAATTCTACCAAACATCTGCAATGTTTTTATACTGTTTTTCTGGATAGATGAAATACATTATGTTTCTTATTGATATACAGAGGTGATAAAGTAGCAAAGAGAAGATGAAACATTCGAACTACTTTATCAACGTATTACCTAAAGCATGCCAATGTTGCACGAGTACTCATAAACAATGAAATAAATTCAAGAAAGAAGATGAAGACTCTGTGGTTTAGATCAAGTCTATATACTTGTTTGATGAAAAAAGCCTATACGTTATGCGATATTGACTTTAAATTTATTAGATGAGCGTAGCGAAGCTTTCCATTTCACACCCTGAAAAAAAATGGGCTTCGTTTTTATGTTTTTTTTTTTTTTTTTGTAATTATGTACGCGGCATACAGGTCAGAGAAATGAATCAATCAACTTGAAACTTCTTCTGAACGTTGGTGTCATACCGGAATAGGTTGGGATTGTTATTCAGAGGAATCGGTCGGAAAATTTTTCCGGAAAATAATCGGAAAGTTTGGAAAATCCTGTTAAGAATAACCCGGAGGGAAATTACTTGAAAAACAAGAATTTTTCAAAAGCTCTCAAATTCTCACAGAATATGAAAAATACTATTATACACCTTTTCAGAGATTTTTACAACAATCGAATGAGAAATAATGAAGAAAACGCAATAAACGTGTACATTTTATTGAATATTTGGATCAATTGGTTTTGCAAAGTGTTTATGCGACAGGTTGCAGGTTACTATAAATATCAACAAGTTGCAGGTGAGGTTTTTGAACGTTTGAAGTAAGTCAAGGTTTGTAGATGTAAATCGAGCTGACAAGTTATTTTTCATTCTAGATTGCCATACTTCTAAGCTCATCTCACAACGCGCATCCCGCGTTTTCCTGGTTATAACACACACCGTTTTAGTCTCCACAATGGGCCTCAGCAAATATAATGTATTCCTTTACATTTACACAAAACCTTCAAGCCCATAGACACATTTATCTTGACTATGTGAACCTCTTATCAAATTTAAAATTCATCACTTGTTTACAATATTTGAATAACTATTGAATTAAAAAGTTGAAATATTCTGAAATGATTCAGATAATTTATGTGGATTGATTATATAGGCTCATGCATATTGCAAGCATCTCATTCTTCTATCACTTTATAAAAGTTTACTGGGTATATAAGAATTCAAGACTCTTAATACGATTGAAAATGAAATTATTTTTCATAAGCTCCGTTCGTTTATGAAAATGGTGATACAACTGATAACTACTCTAATAATTGGTACTCACGATTATCAATGTAGTAACTTTCAAGTATATCTTATGAGAATCTGCTCTATATACACTATATATTTATATATATATATATACATATATATATAAATATATATATATGTATATATATATATATATATATATATATATATATATATATATATATATATATATAAATATATATATATATATATGTAAATATTCATACATATATATATATATATATATATATATATATATATATATATATATATATATATATATATATATATATATATATATATATAGTTAGTATTTTTTTACTTTTTCAATCATTTGAATAGTTTTGTACAATGTTCTATAGAGTTACGCTCATAAAATGACCACAAAGCCTGAAACAGGCTTGTCTGTGGGTGTACACAAATTACAAAGTATATGTACAGTACATGTGAGACATAAAAATTATATAAGGTAAAATATTAGAAAAGGTATCATTTATAATTATAATTTTAGACAAAGTTGAATAAGATTCGTTGGCTGAGATTAATTAATTCGAAGTACAGAAAACAAAACGTAAGGAAATAGTTTATTTTCTGAAACTCTCAATGAAAGACCATGAAGATCGTATAAAATCAAATATCAACGTTTAATTTATATCGAACAGGACACATTGAAATATATACAATGATCAGTACAATAATTCAATCCAATATTTGATTTATATTGCAATTCAATGTATATAATCATAATGTAGATAATGTAATGATTTAGTATTTGATTATTGTTAAAGAGTTTGAGAACATAATCACCAAATTGTGGTGGTATCAATTTATTTCTCATATTGATTTGATTATATGTTTGCCGTCCACGCAAATAGTATCATGTGAGCGAATAATGTCGTATTAGCCATATACCTTCACTCACTCACTCGCCCTCATTAGTAATAACAACTTAACACATAATTATTTTGTTAATTACTACCATATTAATTTGCATTTCTCTAATATATGTAATTATATTTGCGCATAGCAATGTTTAATCTGTTGCATTTTGCTGCTCTCCGTATAAACAGTTGCCAATTTCATCATGATTATATTCCACTAAGAGAAACGACAGGCCAAATATTGAATAGTGTACATGTATATTGAGAAAGAAATTGGATTCGTATCAACACGATATTTCTTTTTTTCTGCAAAATAGTACATTTCTCTACTTTTGAATTTCATTGATACGAGAGATTTGATAAAATTACAATAAATGTGAATTGTTGTCACACTATATTCACACCCTTCTAAAAAATACATTCCATTCAATTCTATCACTTGATGAACAACCAATCATGTAATCGAGGATGTGTATAAAGAAATAAAAATCTAAAATAATTTATTACCAAAGGGGAGGCAATTAAGCCTGAAATCACAGGGTTACCTGTTTTCTAGTCATTAACTAACCCCGTATACATAAGTTATTTCAGATGATTTGTAACGAAATAGCATGCTATAAAGATATTTATGTCGCAACATATACATTAATAACTATAGCGCCACTTCCGAGGGATACATCTCTCTACTTCATCCTTTACCTGCCGAAACTTCCTTTTCGATAGGAAACCAGAACAAGTTACTGTTCATTTTCAACTACTGTACGCTAAGAATCTAAAGGCAATTTATTTTTAATTGAACACTTACTGATATACACAATACGATCAAACTATTTTATTTCGTAATTTTGTTATTTATAATTTGATATTTGAAAAATTGATAGAGGAATCATAATAACTGTTTTTTGAAGATACTCATGAAAAGATGTAAATCATCAAAATGATTTGTTTGAATGAAACATGAATGAAATGATACGTTGTTTGATGTCAACTATATGTTTTTGTATTTGTATTTGTATTTATTGCCGTTTCTTATTAAAGAACAATTGTATAAACATTGTCAGAGATATTAGAAAATAAAATTATAATAATAATACATAAATATAAATAATAGGATAGATATGTTATTTTAAGGGACTGCTTTTTCAGGGATTTGATGAATCATGAATGTTAGCTATACCAAGTTGAATATTACAGCGAGCTGTGAATTGAAACTCGAGACTCACCAACTAAAACCATTTTAATTAAATTAGTGTATTCGGCGAGTAGGAAGGTTTTTTAAATGTTCAGATAATGGAACAATTACGAGAATGCAATTACCTTAGTTAAACTGTAACTGAACTCTAAACCCCATTCCACAATTGACCTTTATAACTGCTTTAACACTACATTCTTAAAGTTAAAGTTGAGTGTGTGCCATCGTATATTAACCATTCAATCACCGTAGTGCCCTGCAGGGTCAATCAACACAGCTGAATTATTCATCTTTCTCGTTCTTCGAATGGTCGAACGATATAAAGTAGAAGAACGTGGACATTGTAATAAAAGCTATACCACTTAGAACCAGATACAATTAACTGGCAGCCAGCAGTCGAATGTGTTGAATTAGCTGTGAGCTGAGAGAATTGCATGAGGGGTAGCTGCTAAGGGTATATATATGACATGGCACTAAAGAAGGGGGTTGGTGCGTAAGGGTAAATTAATTCGTCGCCATCTTCAGAGATCAAAAAAGACAGACAATTTACCAGTACATAATGTACAAGTGAAAGTGATGGATGCTTTTTTTCTTGTTGGAAGAAATTTCATTGCAAGGCACTACTAAAAGTTGAACATGTTTAAATACATGTGGCAAGAAAGTGAATATCATTGCATCAAGTTCTGAAAATCATAGGAGACTGTTTCTTGCAACTTGAACTTGTATGAAACTTGCAAGAAACAGTTAAACAGGGCATGTTGTCATATGTTTTAGAGACTGAATTGGCACGAGTTGACTTGAGTATATTCAACTGATCAATAATTAATTTATTCTGCACATAATTACTAAAATTAACGAGGAACCAGTAGTGGGAGAAATATGAAAATCATGATTATTGTTTGCATTACGTCATTGTCTACGCCAGCAAATAATATTTGGGGGGTAAGAATGACAGGGTGTGGTATGTGTGAATCATGTTCACAATTATTTGACCCATGCCTTACGCTTGAGTCAAACCCACGCCCAATTTGACCTCAGTGTTCAAATCAATGTCTTATGAGCCAGACTCCTGCGGCTAGAAGTTTGATTTAACACGTCATAAAACTTTTTAATAACACGAAACCAACATGAAGTTTAATATTTTCAAATTTCTCCTCAAATATTTTTTTTTTCAATTTCAACTTCATCGTAATTTTCAATTACAAAATCATTCACATCATTTCAAATAATCGGTACTATTCCTCCTCTTTGATATTTCATTCACAAAATAGCTTATTTTGTTTATTGGATGAGCGAAGCGCTCATCCAATAAGCAATTATACTAACTCAATTTTTGTTCGCGCTCCATTAAATTGAAGTACAAATTCCGTTGGAACTTGACATACACAAGTGGCATAATTTGAGTCTATACTGTATTATTTTGAGGCTTAATCGGTTGCACCACTTTTGAGAAAACCCATTTCAAAGTTGAAAAAAATATACGAATAACCCAGAGGAGAAAAAATGGAAAATCCTTCAAATGCATATTCAAATTGTCACGAAATTTCAATACAATGATAGTACACATTATTCCGGAGTTTCACATGAATCGGATCAGCCGTTTCGATAGAAAAAATATATAATGAAATTTGTGTACATCAATCAAAGCCATAAAGAAACCAATTGAAAATTTAAGTAACAGGTATAGCCAATCAAATTGTAGAATGAATTAAATGAGTAATGAATAAAACAGGGAGGCAGTGACAACTGTTCTGAACTCAATATGCATATATATATATATATATATATATATATATATATATATATATATATATATATATATATATATATATATATATATATATATATATATATATATATATATATATATACATAGATATAAACTCTATATGGGATTTCTTGTCCTATTTTTCAAAGGCAACCACTTTTTCCATACATAATGACATCCATAATCATCATTCATCACACTAGAGGTGCCACAAATATTGTCCGAACAATTAAAGAACACAACTTGATATAGTCGGAAATGACTTGCTAATAAGTACAAAGAGTTGGAATCGTATTCTTGATAACATTCCAAGTGTGATTCTAGAATATCTTCCAAACGTGCTGTACATTGAAACGGTTTTTAATAAAAAAATGTTTTCTATTCAACGCATGAATTTTTTAACAATTGATGGATGCGTGCCCTACTTGTGAAATTCTTTATTTGTGAAGTTCAACAACTCATTGTTACTATCATTATCATCATCACCACTTTATATATGTGTATATATATATATATATATATATATATATATATATATATATATATAATGAATGCATATATTCAATACTTCAAGAATTGTAAAAAGAATATCTACTATAAAATGTTGTTTTTCTATCGCCAGACCTGCATCTTTAATTAAGGTTCACGACAAAATCAAAATAGTAACATAACTGTTTCATTCTACGTATAAACCATATATAATGAAAATTACCATTATTGAATCTAGAATATTAAATGATCACCAAGAACAAGTGGAATAAAGTAATTCACGAGTTCACAAATTCACAACCTTAATTTATAAGAAAGGTGAAAAAAAAGTGAATATCAATTCTACTTTTTTCATGAATATTATATATCCGAATTTTGTCTCGTAGAGCCTACCAATATAAATTGTCAATTATTAGTACTAATCCTCGATATCTCCATCAGTTTTTTTGATCACCAACATACCTACAACAGTCACTTTTCATAAACCGAGAGTTTTCATTTTTTTAACCATCGCACAGATTAGTCTTTTTTGACTTTGTAAAAGAGCATGTCAATTACTCTAGTATGGATGTACGTATGTATTGAAGACATTTTTCAATATATAGACTACTCTAACTGCAGAACATACCACGGGCAGCCTTGAGAGTGCTTGAAGCCAACATAGCTTGTGTGCGCGGAGGAGCAGGGGGGGGGGATTTAGGCAAGAAACCACGTGACTCGGAGATGAGCAAGTCTTAGGTTTAGCTACACCGATCACCGCACAACACCGTTATTTTTTACCCTCAAAGGATATACTGGATACAAAAACGGGGTGTAAGTCACATCAAAAGACGCAGAAATATATGCTGATCATCGTAGAGTATATTTCTTAGTAGAATTACCACATCAGTCATAAAATCAATGAATGAAATCATTTATTTGGTCTGACTTCGAGTTCCACCATAACGTGTAAAGCTAGGTTCCCCTAACGATTTTTTCACGTCCGAGAAGAGCCAACTTGAACTTTTGACGTCCGTCACGGCACGAGACGATTTTCGGATGTCGTATGTAGAGTACAAACAATCGAATGTAGAATCGCATCGTGGCATTTCCGTTTTATTTCGATATTACTGTTGTAATCGCGAGCAAAATCACACGCTGTTTTATATTTTGAGGTTATATAAACAATTATTTATTTTTAATGATTAGTTTCGATCCCGAAATGTTCATCGAGGCAATTAGAGACTATACCTTCCTAAGATGGTGTCATGTTGACTCGTTGATTTCGATGATTGCCTTCAAAAAGTTCTAGTTTTTGCCGATAGAACGCTTTATCTTATGTGACGGAAAAAATGGTATGGGAACGTGATCTATTTTACACCAACGATGCCGTCCGATGTTTTGACGGACGTCACGTCAAAAAATCGTTATGGGAACCTAGCTTGACGAAATATTCCCAGTCAGGCTGGTATCACCGCATCACGTGACTTACTCCCACCACGCAGACTCCGTGCCAACAAGCATGTTGGCATCATCTTTGCGTTCTCTACTAGTTTCTAAGCTCTATTATATATTGAATAAAACTAATGTTAAAAAATGTATATATTGATACTATAATAATTATTATCACAGTATATATTATTCTAATTTATACACAGATACGCCTTTCCAGGTTCTGCGGACAAGAGTATCGATTCAATTTGAAAAATTGTTATTATTATTCTCATTTTTCAAAGTTATTTATTCATTTTTAGATATCATCAATCGTCAATTGATGTGTGAAATCAAACCAATTACATTTGATGTTTTGTTTGTGTCAAAATGAGTGTGATACGAAAACATGTGATTAAAAATACTGGTACATACATATATATATATATATATATATATATATATATATATATATATATATATATATATATATATATATATATATATATATAATATATATATATATATATATATATATATATATATATATATATATATATATATATATATATGTATATATATATATACATATATATATATATATATATATATATATATATATATATATATATATATATATATATACATATATATGTATATATATATATATATATATATATATATATATATATATATATATATATATATATGTATATATATATATAATTATATAAATAAATATATATATATATATATATATATATATATATATATATATATATATATATATATATAGAATGTATATATATATATATATATATATAGAATATATTATTATAGCTCATCCAACAACGCATATGTTGCGTTTCCCTAGTATACTAAAGTATAGATTGAAATAATGTCAGTCATCTGTCACAACACTGATAATGTGTCCGTTCCATATATTGTTTCATATTATGCGATTTTTGAACATACTACTTCTTGAATTTAGTATTTAATTATAGGTTGTCTTCTGGTAATTGTCACAATTCCCACACAATCAACATATTATAAGCAGCCTGAGCATACCGTTTCCTTTTGAGAATCTATTCTGTGAAATAACTGTTCCTTATACGAAATTTCTTAATTATTGCGATATTCACGTCGTTTTTGACATCTATAATTTACTTAAGAAATAATAATTAATGTTTTAGTAATTGTTTTGATATAACTTATTACCTTATTCTATCTCCCTGTTATATTCTTATGTTTGTCATATTTGTATTCTTATTTTTGCACACCGTCATACGGTAGAGCTGAACACATATGTTTATATTTCACTTTGTATTGAGAATTGTACATATAATTAAAAAAAATTGACTCTCATTTTTAATTGAAAAATCAATCTATTTAATGATTTGAATTTTTTGTAATTGACAAATTTAATGCTGTTTCAAATTGAAACTATGAATGCATGTTTGATAGAGATTGTCTGTTTACCTGTTTTTTTTTTCAAGTTTCATTCAGGTTTATATTTCATTCAGCGAATTATATATATATTTATATATATATATATACATATATATATATATATATATATATATATATATATATATATATATATATATATATATATATATATATATATATATATATATATATATATATATATATATATATATATATATATACATATATATATATATAAATATATATATATATATATATATATATATATATATATATATATATATATATATATATATGTATATATATATATATATATATATATATATATATATATATATATATATATATATATATATATATATATAATTATATATATATATATATATATATATATATATATATATAGTTATATATATATATATATATATATATATATATATATAATTATATACATATATACATATATATATATATATATATATATATATATATATATATATATATATATATATATATATATAATATTTTAATCTCAACACAACTTACGAGGAGTAAAAATTGAATAAAACCACTTCTACATATTTAATATTACAATCTACTACTTGAATTTACACGCAATAGCACAGCCATGCTCTGAAATGTGTTCCATCATCTCTATGTGCTACATAGCTATGTTACAGGATGGGATTTCCACACAAGTGAATTGAGTTCACAGGGATGTTTTATGATTTCCATCCACAAAAACGGAAGAGAAGAAAATACTGATTTTCCTGAACGATATATGCATTTTATATCGAGATGGAACCAGTATAGAATAACAAAATATGAAGGTGAAAAAATAACAAAAGCGATTGTAATCTATAAATAATCATAGATAAAATCGTGTTTATATAGTGTTTTTCTATACTATAGCTGTATAGGCCTACTATATTTTTCATTTCCTTTTGTAAACATGAAAATATATACTTTTTCAAGAGCTATACCTGGGTATCAGTCGAACATTATATTATAGTGTTCAAAATATATTTCCCTAAACTACATGTATAACATACAAAACCGATAGAGCTTTTCATATTTGAATAGTAATTAGGTGTGACAAAGTGTAATTTAAGTGTGACTGTGATTAGAATCTAATTGCTGTCCTAGTGAATGGATTGTCAATGTACAAATACAATTGAGTCAAGTAGATAGAAGACTACTTCTAGCCTGGGAATTGCCACTACAGTATATATAACGTGTGAATGAGCAATTCCCTGCAACCACTCGTCATCCAACCTATTCGAGTTGGACTCAATAATCACACTTGACAATGCGCTGGGATTTGGGCAGGAGGGAAGACTGGGAGGGAGGGGGAGCATGGATTTCGAGTTACACTTTTAAAAAAGGCAAACAATCGAACAAATAATTGTTTACTTTGATATTGACTGAAATTATTTGATAGAAACGCTAAAAAACATGTGAGTTTACGTAAATAAAAAATGGAGGGACAGAATTTTGGACAGAATATATCGATTATGTATGTGGATTATTTAAGCGTGAATAAAGTTTCAGAAACACAAAGCTACGAAGTTTTTCTACCACAAAAGTAAAAACGTAATGTAGGCCTGTGTTTCTATAATTGATCATGTCATATGTAGGCATGTATGACTTCATTTTCAAAATGGCGAACATAATATTATATGGGTATTGCTTATAGAGGTTACTTATTCTCGCTATATGTTGAAATTTCCCTTGACGTTAGTGGGTACACGGGACAATTAAAATCAAATGAAAAAGCTTCAAATCAGGCCTTTGACCAAATAGACAATGCGGTAAATGTTGTTTGGATCGATTAGTCTAAATCTCGTTTCAGTGAAATCACAGTAAATTCATTTGTGCTTCAAATGTTATTACCGGTACAATTGTAGTATATGTTGTTCTATTTGTCAAAAATCGTAAAAAAAATGGAAAACAGATAAAAATAATAACAGTGATACATTATAAGATGAATATTTCAAGAGCCAAGAAACTACCGCTAACTTCAAACACGAAGCACGTATTGAACATCGAAGATCATTTCACTAAATACTGTGAGTAAATATGGTGAATCTCTTTCCGTTGTAATGTGTTTCGTCAAACGTCTGCAATTACGACGTGAAGGCAGCATGGAGCAAATAGGCCTCTCAAAGGAATTACCTCCGTGAACCCTATGCTTTCCGTGCTATGTACATAACAAATCTTCAAGTAGAATTCATTTGACGTAATATCAAAATTGAGATTAGATATGTTTTAGATGTCATGTCAGTCATTTCGATTGAATTATTATAACATGGTACGCCCTACCATTACCACATACGACTGAATAATTTTTGCTTACAGATATGTATAGTATACACTAGCAGCTGGATAAACTGTTGCCGCATTAAACCATATCGTGGCTATAATCTGCTATCATTAACTCACTGCAGAATCACATGCAAAATGCAAAAAAGTGTGTTTATTGAGCAAATAAATTCTCATTAAATAGATTTTTATTTGTGAATTAAAGTTTTTTATGTGATCGTAATTCTTATAATCTTCAAAATTATATTTCGAGAGTTAAAAAAAAACATAAATATTATCTTGTAGTGAAGTTTCAGATCTATTATGAACTTTATATTTCATTTTCATCTCACGCAGAAACTCCAACATATTCAATATTAATATTATCAAAAAAATGAGAATGCCAAGACAACACAACGTAAGCTATAGATGTTTCCTCACACAGTTTTTCACGTTCAAGTTATTCATATCTCTATCCATTAGATAATATACTATATATAGTCTATTTTGTTCACTATATATATATATATATATATATATATACAGTTCATATTTTCGGTGTGTGTTTTTTGTTGTTGTTTTTTTTTTACGGGAAATGCACGTGGGATTGTAAAATGTCGCTTCCCCAGTCCCAGAGCATCGAGGTTTTACTTCTTTCTTCTTGTGACCCACAGGGAAAAGAATGTCGTATAACTTGCGTGAAAGAGGATATATACTCTCACATCATTTATCATTCTCGCGACTCAGTTGCTACTTGCCAGTAATGCTATAACATTAACATTTTCAAAAGTAGGCTCACAAATATATACGCCTAGCTGTACGCATTTATTCCTCCTTCCCAGCGCAGGATGGTGGAAGTAATTCAGCTCCAATTTTCAAAACCACAAATTATAATAAAAGAATGAAAGTTATAGAATAATAAGAATTCTCTGTAGGTCTATGCCGGTGGTATATATGAGATATATTTTCGTTCTATACAAAAGAGAATAGGTATACAGGGAATAGTAATTCGATAAATAGATGACGTTTTTCATTTGTGTATCCTGAGTGTCTCATTCGAAAAAATATATGTACCACTATCTAACACTATATCGTATACAGATGAAGTGAAAAAACATTCAGAAATTGATCTGAATTAAGCTTGAATACGTTTATTATTATTCACTTAAAAACCCTCAGAAGCTTTCGTCTTTTACCTCGACATAGTCCTGACCACGACACTATTTTAACATATACGATTGCCCTCACAATAAAACTCATGCAAAAAAACGTCTATACAATTAATAGTAAGCCTATAAATCATATTAATATGTTCAATCAATTTGTATACAAAACAATGGATAACGAAAGTCATACTCTTGAAGAATTCTCAAACAACATTGTTGAAGTACGAAGAATAATTTCCAAATCATGCATCATCATATTTTCTTCGTACATATTTCTTTTGTCTTTTTGTTTCTTTAACGAGTCGATAATAGATCTCTGAAGAAATGTGATTAATCATACCGGTTGAATACGAAGACGTAGAACGGTAAGCTGTTCCACTGTCAAATCTAAGGCAGAGATATTGTTTAATCTGCTTATGGCCTGGAGACTGCATGAAGCAAAAATAAAAATACAAGCTTTACTGATCTCATTCCAAAATCCAGTACAACTAGATTGATTTCCATGGTGGCAGATTAAATAATGAAGCTTATAGCTTAGCTTTAATAATCTTTCATAAAATGTAACAAGTACACTTAAGCACAGGTATATAATTATAAACGCCTAATTGCCGAAAGAATTATAAGATATGTAAGGTAGTGAAGACGGCGTGGAAGTATTATTCAAGTCTTTGTTCAAGTAGGTCTAATAGGTTATTCAAGACCAAGTGTGAAAATACCAGAGCTCTGATTATTTTATACGAAGATGAAGATTATACCAATCTCACGTTCAGTTTCTTTCACATTCTGATAGCCCTTAAATTTTTTGAAAACGTTCTGATGAAACGTCGACTTTAATTTAATTTTAATCCTCTTAAGTTTGAACGATATCTCATTAATGATATTGATTAGATTCAACGTGCTAGCATCAAATTTAAAGCTCCGTTAATTGCTTTTCGTTAAAAAATGATTTTTAGTAAGTGTAGGCGTACGACTATTGGCATATAATTCAATATAGCAGGTATAGGCCTACTAGCTATTCCAATGTTTCAAGATAAGATAGAAACATTTTAAAAGTCGTTTCAGTTACCTACTCGTTATAGTCAAACAGAGTGTAGATCCTACTATTTTCTTTTGCAGAATAATGACATTTTGTCATTTGGCTGTGGATGATATTTTTTTATAATGCTTCGAATATATTTCAAAAGAAAATATACATTTTTTAGTTTTATTTTCCTAATACGTGTTAAAACTTTAATTAATCAATTCTCTATCTATTGTAGCCAAAAATTAACATATTACAAATAGAATATTGAAATTTTTTCATAAAATTTCAAATGTATGACGTGTACTTATTATATTCTACAAACGATATTAATTTCACCATCTAACTCTAGCATTATGTACTGGAACAGAAAGAATTCATCAAATCGTTGTTGATCGTTGTTGACACGGACTTGAAACAATTCATCACGAGATGATCTGAAATCATCAGGTTAACAAATCTGTTCGTCGCATTGCTATTTGTTACTTATGAAAGAGGTCCGCTTTTGTCTGACTATCTTAGTGCCCACATTGACCACCTGGGAGCTGTAACCATAACCGGGTGACTAATAAGACACCACTTACGGTTACACGTATCTTGCCATGCTCGCTGGAGGAGTTGAAACAGGTAGAGGTCCATTCACATAGCAACTCTTAAATCAAACTATCAACTATCAAACTATCATATCGTATACCTTCTTATTAGCTGTATTATTTTATTGACTGATCAGGTAACTGAACCGATATCGAGAAATCGGGTTCAAGACCCGGTTTTTCGTTAAAAGTTATTAGGTAACTGTTCGTTAAAAGTAAATAAATCAAGTCAACTGTTGACTTAGAGATTGATCATGTGGTTTTTCCCTTGGTCACATGTGTTATATTATTGACTCATCAGTCTGATAGCTTATAAAACGGACTCCTCAAATAATTAGTTTCCAGAGCTGCAATTGTCAACTTTTGCAGTCAACTAAAGTAATATTTGAATTCTATATCACAATCACTTCACGTGATCGTGTACTTCAGGGGCTACATAACCACATTTGTATAATATGGAATGAATAATAATGAATTGTATCATAATATGGTACGTATAGTAAGTACGTACTATATGCAGCGCCGTATCAAGGTCTAGGTCCACGAGGCCCGGGCCTAGGGCGGCAAATTCCCAAGGATCGGTAATTTTTAAGAGGCGTCATCCCCTCAAAAATAAAATAATAAGTGAACATATTTTTTAAAAATCGTATATTTTCGTCTTATATTCACGTTTTGAGATACCAACTGATGCATTAAAAACAATTTACTGTATTGCTACAGTTTTATCTCAGTGTACAATATAGTATATTTTGTAATATTATCGTCTTGCCGTTCAACAAATTTCAATAATATTATTACAACATATTGTTTAGTAACGATCAAAGTTGATAAACTGATCCTTCTCATTGATAGGTCATAGTAATAGCCAAACACAATGATTATAAATGTGCTTTTGAATAAAAACCTAGCGCTCGTCACATTTCTGAGATGGCATGTGCTACACTAAATTGATTACTATACTTGAGGGAGGGAGGGGGGGGGGAGGGCAAAACAAAACTGGCCCAGGGGCGCGAAATGTCTTTATACAACCCTCACTAAATGTATGTACAATATGTAAGCAGTTACCATTTGTTTGTCGTCCGACACGATATTTCCCACTGGTCAATCACAAGTCAATATTTACGTGAACAGCATGGTGGATCACGACTACGTTTCGGTTTATATTCTTGTCGTGATTATTGAATCTAATTTAAATTTTGTCGGTCGAAATGATGATTTTACCGGAAGTTATGTTTTGCCACTTTTGGCACTCGTGGTTCCGTTTGTTATGTGTAAAAACACAAAAGTGTGTGAAAATGCGAAAAAGTGCGACAACTTGTGATTCGACCGTTCAATTCTTCACATTCGAATGACCCTGTCTAAATGTAATAAAGGTTAAGCCATGACGTCACGTAAACTTGACGGTACAGTGAAGTGAAAACAGACCTGTCAAAAATCCGATGTCCGACTGTCGATATCGTGTCGGACGACAAGGATAAGTCGGCTCTGGAAACCTTGCTTTAGACATCACGGCGATGAAAACTAAATTACATAAGTGTAATATAATCAATTATAGGTCTTAGAGTATAGGCCCATCCACTATATGTATATTATTAGTGCAAACATTCTAACCTGATCAGGATTGAAAGTTAGGAAACGAAGTAAGAATAACAGTTGTTTTAAAAATGGTTCACCTATAGAACTACAGTTTTGTCAGGAGTTTATGAAGCAGCATATTGTACTAGAAACTACAAAACGTACAAAACACAAAACTACAAAACGTAGAACTGCTTTATCAACTCTGGTTCCGAACCTCTAACCTTCGCGCACTGTGATTGGTTGATTTTTAGGTAAAGCTAGATATAATCAACAGGTTTACGACTTATCACAGTAAGCTAGCAAGTGAATCAGCAAGACAATTTCCATAAGCCAGATAAGTTAACCGTGGTTAAAGTTGAAGACACAAGTTGACGCTAGCATTGCATTGTGAATGGTCCTTAAGACTTGTTATTCGAGATCTCTCTATATATAAGATGATTCGTCACGTCATAATATCTCACCATAGATAACTTGAGACGATATTTCATCACAACCACAGTGACAGTGTGGTTCAAATGAGATTAATGATCCAATTAAAGAAAGGAAAACCTCAACTTGATAGGTAACATTATCATTTTAAGTGATTTAAAATTTCTTGTTCTTTGATATTCATCCATGGAAAGTTGTTCAAAAAAAAAATCAATACGATTTCCCATGAAATTAATACTAAAAACGGAAATTTCATGAACAAACTTTTTCTAATTTTTTAAATCGCGTGTCAATTAATAATTTTCAGTAATGCGATGAAGAAGACGTTTGCTAAATATGAACACGAGAGCGGGCACGAGAGTGTCTTAATGACGAGCACGATCAATGGAAAAAGAAAATCAATGGAAAAAACTTCATTATTACAACGAATCCTGTTATGTTTTCTTATGCACAAGAAGTTTAAATAATACCAAGTATATCTTTAATTAGTGGAGTGATAGGCTGAATTATAACATTATAGGCCTATCACTCATTTTTTTTCCATTTTGTATAATGACAAACTTTACATTTGCTGTTAATGAAAAGAAGTGATCATTGCCCAAGAGACTTGGTTCAAAGTGGAAGATATCAACATTCGTGTGTTTTGTTTACTCTTAATACCAATGCTGATAATGTCCGGATATATATCACAGAAACGGTTTTTACTTATAATGTGTTCCGGACTTTCGGAAAATGCAAGACTTTTATCTGCGGCGGAAAGTTATGGTCACCAACAGCGCAGCCCTGGTTTTGAAGTTCATTGGTTTTAAATAATTAAAATGGGGTGGTAAGATCGCCCTTGTGGTGCCCCGTCCAAACGATCCTACTTTTCATCCTTAGCCTTAATTGGGAAACAATGATGTTGTATCAAGTTTCGATGTTATTAAAAAAAAAAAAAGTATCCCTTCTCGATCCAACAAAAATGACCGCGTCTAATTTACCGCGTGATGTATCGTATTCTCACTTATGCGTGGGTCTTCTTGTTGGTACTTCCTACGAATACTCACGACATGTTACAGGTGCTGTAAAATGTAAGACGAGAGAGGAGAAACGTAAACCGCAATAATGCGTGAAAAAAGACCCGCTTCAAGTCACGTATCAAATCACGCGAAAAACGCCCACAGTGATCGGTGAAAAGTTAGGACTGAGAACAAATAATATATATTTTCATCGACATCGAAAACTTGACACAATGTCACTGCTAATTAAATGAGACTAAGGATGACTGAGGAGGATGAGGATGATAATGAGGGAGAGGAGGAGGAGGAGGAGGAGGAGGAGGAGGAGGAGGAGGATAAGTATGAGTAGGGGAGGGGATCGTTCAGACCACAAACGCAATATTTATGTGCAGCTCAGCAACATAAATTGAAAACTTCAAATAATCAGTAGCTGAAAAATAATTATTATTTCGAATGATACAGATAGATAGAGAGAAAGATAGAGATAGATACATAGGCCTAAAATGATTTCGAACTGTTCTCCAAGTTTTGGTGGAGGAGCCGGGTTTTACTATGCATCAAGAGGTTTTAGTGAAGATTGGTATAAGTAAAGATCTGTATCTAATAAACACTATAAAAATATCCGATTTTAGTGTATGTTATATAGCTCATATATATATATATATATATACATATGAATCCATTATAGTCTTAGGGTATAATCGTGTTAAATTGAGTACAAAGTATAGATGTTGGATACTAACATCTATACTTTGTACTCAATTTAACACGATTATACCCTAAAATTATAATGGATTCATCAATTATAATTCGTGAAAGTTTCAAACAAAATATATATATATATATATATATATATATTTATATATATATATATATATATATATATATATATATATATATATATATATATATATATATATATATATATATATTAATATGAGTTGTTCCAATTATATTAAATATCGAACGCCCGGTTCCAACAAGTCAGGTTGGGAGGTGTTAACACCATTCATCTAAGGCCTCTCAATTGATACCAGCTGGCCAGTCCTGTACCATCATCTTCTTCGTCTTTATCCTCTTTTTCACTTTCTTTCTCCATCTCCACTAATATTCGCTATGCTTTCGGTTCTGCCCACAATATTTCTTTTTCCACATCTTCCCATATACCTTCTCTTCTTCTCACGCTTCTACTTATCTGGTCCTTACCACTTAACTTGGTCCTTACACTTGGTCACTTATCTTCCCCTTGGTCTTTCAGCTTTTATATATAGATATATCCTATATATAATATATTCCATGTTCTATAGCTTTTCTTTTCTCTTTTTTCAGCTTTTCTTCGACATTTGGTCCGAGGCCGGGGAAGTGTATTTCTTGTTTCTCACATTATTTAATGTAGTAATGGATGAAATTCTGAGAACTATTTCAATATTTTAATCAATTTATATCAATAAACATTGTATAAAGAAAAACCTAATTGAAGGTTATGGACCAATAATTATTATTAGTATTATTATTATCAAAGAACTCATATTTTGTGTAATAAAAAATCTTCTAAAAAAAAAATAATAATAATGATAATAATAATAATAATAATAATAATAATAATAATTATTTTTTTTCATATTTTTTTGTACCTCATGTGATGTGTATTTGATTTTCCTCTAGATAATATTATAAGCTACTGGACATGACCCACAGCTGAATATACCAATATGGAGTTAGTTGTTTGGAAATGACAGTCAAAGTCTTCCCGCCTTTCCACCTATATATGTGATAATATAAAAAACCACACTGAGGTAGAATCTATAACGAAATGTATAACATGTTAATCCATGTATTTATACATGTTTTATTTAGAACAATAAGTTGAATCGTAATCTGTTGTCAATCAAATGAAAAATAATTCTGACAAGAGATTTACTGATATTTATAGACGTTAGTTCATTTACATGCTTACGACTCTTCCAAATCGAAATTCATTGTTGAAATTCAATATGCGCTATAAATTACCTATAGATTTTGATGAATGAGCAATATGAAAAATCGTTTATATCTTCTGAATGACTATAAATATACTCAATAATACAAATATGAGATTTATACATTACATGTTCAGAATCTGTATGTCTGAACACTAATTTTAATTTTTCACAAAAAATGTAAGAAATCTAAAATAGTCAACATATCATCCTATTCTGCAATATAGCTTTTTTGAATTCCACATTTGACTTTGAACTCGAAATTGTATTTCTGACATTATTGAGCCAGTTTAGCCTGGCCTTGAGCATTGTGCTGATGATCTGAGGCATTCTATTTTAGATAACCTGTACCAACTACCAAGTATTGCTTAAAATAATAGTGAAAATGGATAGAATAATAAGACCGCACAATCACAAAGAGACATAATAATACGCTGTGCTTACATGACAGATATAAAGCACCGTCATGAACCAATTTGTTCCAGCAAGAGTCAAGTTCCCGCCTTCGATTTAAATATAGGCTATAAATTAAAGTAAGTGTTGAATATAAATACGAAATTTTTTCTGATACCACGTGTTTAGTTTTGGAGTCAATCAAGTTATATGTAATTGTATACCCACAAAGGAAGACGGTTCCGATTGACCGTCTTCCCGATTCCACACCACTAACGCACGAGTGTTTCGCTCCTTCATCTTTGTGGGTACAAATTTGGACATACTCATGCAGATGAGGTTTAAAGGACGTTTAATAAGAGATTATGATTTTATATGAGACCATTATATTATACGAGCATGAACTTTGAGCATAAACGTATCACCACAATCTCGCGGGCGGGTCCTTATTGAAAATGACCTTATTATAATTATAAAGCACACTAAAATCAACGTTCTAGGGAAATCAATGCCACTGACGCGTTTGCTGTAATAGATATTGTTCATTCCTCTAGTCATTCATGGAACAGGTAACGGTGAAAAACATTATGATATATTTTAAGATATGTCGAGAATGCTATAGTGTGAATTGCATGAAACGAATTACAAGTGATGTGAAGAATTGAAGGAAACGATCTTCTAAGAAAGTAGCGATAAGTAATAAGATAAGATAAGTAATTAATTTTATTGAGTATTTTTAATTATTTGGGGATTTGTTCACACAACATAGTTTATGGTATAAGTAATGTAAGCAAATGAAGCCCAAATGTATAAGTAGCCTATTATACGGGAGAAATATATGTTTTGTCTGCTAATAGGTTATGTCATAGACCAAAGAATTACTCTTCGGGTATTCTTTGGTCTATGGTTGTTTCAATTTATATTTTCAGAAGATTCGAGTTTTAAGAGGATAAGTAAACTCTTCATTGAAATTTTTCAATTTATAAATCTTATTGCTCTTCATCTTATTTACAGAACAAGAGAATAGGAAAACAATACAAACAGTAATGAAGTGAACAGAATATATGAAGATTAACATTGCAAAATCAAAAAAAAAAGAAAAGAAGAAGCCTGCGTAAGAACTAAATCTTGTGTGCGGGCATATCTGTTAAAATTTGATATTTATTTTAGCGAATCCATAACAAATAATGAGTCGAACTTATTTCACTGTTCTTGATTTTCAAAGTGTAGATTAATCGAAGAAATGCAAACATACATAAATACATAGAAACCAACTTGAAGAATATCACAAAACATGAAAAGACCTAATATTGGTTAATAAAACTACTCAATGAATAAAAATGCAAAACTTATCATTCGAATTTTCATTCCGCCATATACTGAAAATGGTATTTTTTGAAAATTTGAATTGTACAATAAAACTTTTCGAACCAATTTTTTATTAAAACGTGTGCATACTCAGGTTTGACTAGAGTGCCGACTGAATGTCTAGTCTACGCTTCTCACAGACTCATCAAACAGTCTGACCTCACTAGGAAACCCACAACTAAAACTAAAATACACATATCAGAAAACAGGAAATGAGATGCAGTAAATGAATAAGCTCATTCGTTGGACTGTACCAAGATATAGTCCTATTATTAAAACGAACAAGTCCAATTAATAATTCTCTCTCTAGTACCAGTTGATACGTTAATCTAAACCGAGTAAACATATCTCTCAATTCTGTATTCTTCGACAGAGCACGTGTTAGAACCTCTGGAACAATTAATCTGTGACAAGGGTTGAGTATGATTTACAGCAGTACACGGAAATTGTAACAGGTTTCATTTGCTATCAGCATCCATAATTGGATTATAAACAGACCAATCAATGTGCTGTAAAACGTTAGTTATTATTTTTCATACAATTATAGAAGCTTTTACGTTCAACTTTGATATGTTACTTGTTATTAAGGGGGGGACACCACTGAAAATGTGTCCATTTACGGATTTTTTCTGTCTAATGATCAATTTATTTCACATCTTCTTTTTGGGCTACTGAAGAAATAATGTGAATTTATCCACTGGTATATTTATATCGAACTTTTAACCATGTAGTGTCGAACCAAATTAGCTTCAGAACGGAATGCAGTTGAATGTTTGATGGCTGTTTTCTCGTTATCTTTTTTATCAACGTATTTTGGGATGGAGAAATAAATGAAATATTTTCTACTGGATGGATTTGCACAATTATTTGGTATATTTAATCAATCAGATAAGACACGGTTATGCAATAACCGAAGTTATGCATTATCAACAGTATGTTTCGAAAATAGCATGCATAAAATAATTGTTGAGTAAGAAAAATAATGAAAAATCATGGGGAAAAAGTGTGAAATAGATGAATTTGTCATGCCTACGAAAAAAATTGGAGTGACACCAATGAATAACTTTGTCAAATGCACTTTCGAGAGGGCTATGACATTTTTTGAAACCACTTATCTCAAGCCGTTTTCTAAAAAAAAGTGTCTTCGTGATGATTGAAAATATTTAGGTACCGTAATAATTGGAAAGAAAGAAAAGAGAAGAAAAAAATGCAACTCTAAATTCTTTATATTTTTTGTTGGTCATGTGAGAGCACAATAAAAAAATCAACTCGATCGGGTGTAAAATGTAGAACTTGGGATTTTCAGTGTTGTCCTCCCTTAAAATAAAAAATCAGCTTGAAGTCTGCCTGCGAGTCATAAAGGAAGGAGTTCTTTTCAATATTGAAGATTTTAAAGTGTATAAGTTTCAATGCACTGGATTAAATGTTAAACGCCAATATAGGTTAACAATTAATTAGTAATACTATGTTGAGCTAAATCCTACATTTCCAACTGTCACAATAACACTTACTGAATATATTTACCAATACATAACAATCCAAATCCACTCATTTATTATTGCTTCTTCAACAGCAAAGTCAACATTATATAAAGCATCATTAATTGGTTTACGACTTGACGTTATCATGGACAAGTGTATATCTATATAGAGGCTCGCTATAGGTAAAGAACATTTACAAGCGTAAAAAAAACAGCAATTCCATTAGTGTTGAGCGGAAGAGCCAGTGAAGAAAACTCTCACTATTATCTTCGTTTATATGTAATGTAATTGGAAAAAGTGTCCTCTGAATCGGATCTCAGGTCACAGTTCAATCGATCCTAGCTTTAAATTGGACGGTTCGTGAATTCAGTGAACATCATGTACAAATTACAGACTTGGAAAATATAATAATTCCAATGACAATATCATTCCAAAGAACATCGTAACTGATTGAAAGTATTCTTCAAAGAAACTCTAGTAATTGTCCAAGACTATCAAAACGTGTTCAATTAAGTTCATCAATAAAATTATTTTCTTGGTGAAAGTATGTTCAATCTATTGAGATCGCTCAAAATGTAAAATCCTCAAATATCAAGAGAGACAAGTGTCTATTTATATATTAAAGTAATTAAAAAAACTTCTCATAGAGCTTCCTCAAATGGCAACTTTATTATGCATGGCTCATTGTCAGCGTCAGTATTAACTTACTGAACATAATATTTTCTCACGATCGTTGGAAATTATACCAAAATGGACACGCATCACGAACGCTCCTTTTCTCTCACAATAATAATAATATGATATACAAAGTCTATACAACTTGATGTTTTTACCACGCAGACTAATTATTCCATTTCAACAACAAAATTATATGCTTTACAGTAAAGGGTCGATTTAATTAATAGAATACAGACATTTTACTAAGACTATGCGTGTCCTTTGATACAGAACGGCCATTTCAATATTTATAACTCCTGGCAATCAACGAAATGTTGCGAGGAACCATAATAAACATACACACATCAAGTAGCCAGCATAAGTACACATATTCAAGACACAATCGAACAATAATTGTATATATGATAGGGTGCCGAGCAGATCAAAATAATTATTCGTTTCCGTAAACATTAAAATACAATAATGAATAAATGCAGGGATCATTTTTACGTGCATTTTATGTTTTAACAGAAACGTATAGATGATCCTTGGAGCATAAACTTGGGAGTTCGTAGATGTTAAGAAGTTATTGAGAAAAAAACTGATCCAATAAGGAATAATGTGTGTATAATCTTTATATTTACATTCCGTGAAAATTTGAATTTATTCGATTTTTTTTCAAATTTTCTCTTCTGGGTTATTCTTCAGAATTTGTCAAGCATTTCGAAATGTTTTTTCTCAGAAGTGGTACAACTGATTAGGCCTCAAAACTGTACATTATCGTACATTAATTATGTACATTATGGTGGGTGCGTTGAGTAGTGCCCGATCGAATCATAAAAAGATGAGAAGAGTAGTTTTGACTTATAATTGTATGATATGAGTTCATAAAGGAGCAAGTCATGTACATTTGTGAATTGAAGCAGAAGAGATATTATAATCCAATTTTAACACGATGGAACTTTTAACATTACAAAAATAAACAGTGAAAATTACTTCCACGTAATCAATTTTACGCGCTGGATATGGAAATTGGATTAATTACGGAGTCGTGATCGTTTTTCAACCCCATATAAAGTGTATACATTGATCATTTCATGAAATAACAGCTTGTTCATTTGCTCTCTTTTATGTTCTGTTGACAAACATGGTCTTGTTAATCCCATGAATAGGGAGATAAAATCGCATTGGTATTCATGCTGATCATTTAAATTTTCGTTTCAATTTTAAATCATTTTTATTCTTGTCAAGTGCACAGAATGTGTAGATAATACAACATGATACAAATTAAATTAACAGTTTAAATTAATTGGTTGAGCGGAGCGAAGACTCAATTTTATACCGTACCTTTAGTCGTAAAAACGAACATATGTTTTTTGTTAGCGGTCTGGCATACACATGTGTCGTCATCTGATTCTATGATGATTCATTTGGGGCGCAATCGGTTGTATCACTTTTGAGAAAAAAACATTTCGGAATATCGAACAACTCTGAAACTCCAAAGAGAAAAATTTGGAGAAAATATGCTCTTTGAATAGGTTCAAATTTTCACGTTATTTGAATATAGTAATTATACACATTATTCTGAGGTTTCATATAAATAGGATCAGCCGTTTTGAAAACTTTTTTTTCAATAACATCGAAACTTGATGCAAAATCACTGACTAAAGATTTTTAATGTACATACGATTTTAGAATGTAATTTTTGTACATCAATTAGAGCTATTGAAACCTACTGAGACAATCCACAGACATAACTAATCAAAATGTGAAACGATTAAAATGAGCAACAAATAAACAGGAAGGCAATAACATGATTGTTTCAACCTCAACCCATTATAGGCCTATATAAGTTTCCATTATATATTTAACCTAAATATGTCTTGCTCATCCAACAAGGCATATACTGCGTTTTCGTAATTAATTGTTGACAAGTAATAGTACAAGAACACGCGTGAGTGAAAAAACTTGAAAAAATCGCACTTTAATATTAAAACGGGTGCTTAATCGAGAAAAACAATAAAACAAGGTATTAGTAAGTACAATACCAAAAATAAAGTATTAGAACAAGCAACACTGGAAACAACTTTTATGTGACCAAATCATATGACAGTTGAAAAAATAAAATTGACCATTTAGGTGAACACTTAGATATACATGGCATTATGATATAATAATTGGTAAATAAAGAAACCGGCACATGCAGCCTAGTGGTTAACGCACTTGCTTCATGTGACCCGGGAGGCAGTGAGCATATCGGACCCGGTTCGATCCCCGCTACCGTCCATCTTTACAGGGGTTCGTGGTTTCCCTCTGTAGTCTAGGCTAATGCCGGGCTGGTTCCCACAATATAGGCGACGACCGCTTCCTTCCCACTATCCTTCCCATTACCCATAAAACCTTCATCTCATCGTCCCATCATCTCATTAATCATTCATCCGACGCCAATAGATCTTAGAAATCATTAGAGTGCGTCGTTAAAAAAACCCAATATGAAATAAAAAGTAAATAAGGACTGGAACAACTTGAATCACTGAAAACTATTGACTTTCACTCCCAGTATTTAACTGGATGTTCTTTATTCACACCACCCGCACATTCGTACCCCCAAATGAACTATCTGTTAGAGGGGTTTTTGATTAAACAATAATCATTATCATGATAATAATCACATTGACACCCCATGGCTCATTAAGTCAAGACAGTGCTTTATAAAATGAAGTCAATTTGGTATTAGGTTCGAGTCCCGCATGCATAAGGCATGGGCTTTTATAAACATCTTCTTCAACTTTCAGCCCTTCATCGTTTTATTATCACCTACTCATAATAGTTTCCCCATAAATAATAAAAAGACAGTGTCATACAAAGAGAAAACAATATGAGAAATACTCCAGGCTCAATGTGAATTTGTCCGTGTCTTCTATCTGAATTCCAATCAACTAAAACTGTACCTATAATCATAGAGGTAAGTTCAGAGATTCATTTAAGAATGCGAATGATAGCAGCCCTAGGCCAAAAAGGAAACGATTATATCCGCAACATTTTATAACACGTACGGCCTACTACTGTTCATGATACTATATAATGATGTTTCGTAATGAAACAATATAATTGAAATAATCATCTTTAGGTAACTAGAAAATTCTATTCTAATCAGGTACGCTTAATTACCAACTTTTTCTGGAAAATGCTAGTTATGAAACAGCCAATAATGAATTTATTTTCTCTCACATGTCTCTTTATTATTTGATCATAGTAGGTACACGGTACTCCAAACTAACCTTGGATACCAACTACCAACAACCAACTCTGACCAACTTTCTTCGAGAAATCCATTAATTCAAATGTCATTTCTGAAAGAATAAATAAAGTTTGAAATTGTGTCTGCAATTGTTTTCCTCGATGTGTTCACATGATATCTTTTCGTTTCATTTTATCGCCCTTAGATGGTTCTCAAGTAATTCCTGTTGTCGAATTGTCGTCTATTTGGAAAGAGGAGAGGGGAAACTAGAAAGTTGTAAGAAAATAGCAAAGTGAATACTCGAGAGAGCATGTATACGTCTCTTTGGTCCATCTGTCTTATTTTTATCTGTCCACTCTCTGTCCATCCTTTTTCAGTGTGGATATATTTAAAAGTTTATGTATCGGTCTGTTACGATGCCTTTTAATGATACAGGAATAATGATTAAACCATGTAAACTCTAATTTTTGTAATTTTTATAAACTACTAGTATATAATGTGAAAATAGGTCATCAAATGCGTTCCCACTCGATTTTTGAATACAACATAACTTCGAACATTCAGATTTAAATCCATTGAAATTTGAACAGAGTTTCGATTATTTCTCATAAATAGTGTATTTTCTAAATTTTTTTCACATATCCAAAATATCTCTTTTTATATACCGGTAAGCCAAAATTATATGATTCACAATTACTAGCCAACTACGAGCATGGCTTAAAATAGTTGAACTGGGAAAACGCACGCAGCATATGCGTTATAGATGAGCGATAGAAGCACATCCATATGAAATGCAATGAAAAGCTATGTACACACCTTGATTTAAAAAATACCATTCATTGCATATTTTAATCGTTTCACGATTTAATTGATTTAATCTGTTGTTATTTTTAATACCTTTATCAACAGCTTCAATTGACCATTGTAGATGGGTGTGAGTTATACGAAGCAGGGGAAATTTTAGATACCTTGATTGGTTATTTCCCTATTTCCCCTGCTTCACTGTCCACTTGATTGGTTTTTATATTTTGTGACATCACGAGGGCGGACGATCTGCAATGGTCAATTGATGTTGATAAATTGAAATTCTTTAAAATTTGGAATATATTCTAAGAAAACAGATTCAACAAATTTTCTCCTCTGGGTTATTCTTATGAGAATTTTCAAAACTTCCAATCTTTTTCTCCAAGTGTTCAAACCGATAGCGTCTCAAAACTGTGTACAATATCGAGTTAGATGATGAAATATATGCATGCAAAATTTCATCAAAATATGTGCTCTGTGGAGGCAAAATAAAACAAAAAAAAAAAAGAGAAATTTTTGAAAAATCCTCATTCAAGTATAGCCTACGGTAAAATTGAATCTTCGCTTCGCTCATCCACTTGGTGTTTGTATATGTGTGAAAAAACAGAAAATGTGCAAACTATATAATCCTAATTCAGTAGATGAAGATGAAACAATTCTGTTCTTTTCTCAATTCTCACAAAAAAAAATACACGTACTCTTCGTGTGTGCCTTCCCCATTTTTTATAGTCCGGTTAATAGCGTTCGACAGTCACTAGAGATAACGCGCAATTTAATTGCAATATATTAAAAAAACATCAGGCAAGTTAAATTCAATTTCGATGTTTAACTTCCCAAAACTCTTCAACTGCGAAGATAAAAAGTAGTCAACTTAAAATGCAACGTGACACATAAACAAGACTACATTATATTATATTACACCAAGGGTCACATTTCGCTTTCTGTTGCATGAATATTCATAATCCATTTATGCTCATGTACACTCTAAAAATTAAAGTTTTCTTAGTCAAGTTTGTTTACCTGCTACAAGTTGGCTGCCATATATAATTTTTACGTTTCTCATGCTTACAACGAATTGTTTACAATTTCACATATTTTATGTTGCGAATAATATTTTCCAATTCACGCTAGTAATTGTAAAATATTAATTCAAGTTATAGTATTTACATACAACACACACAACTTGAACCAATTTTTGTTTTCCATTTGACTAAACCAGTCAATTTTTTGATACTGAATAAGCTTTGACAGGTATCAGGAGAACAGAAATCAGTGTTTACTTTCAGTTCAAGCAGTGAGTACATATTATACATAAAGTTTTCAGTATGGTACGTATCAGTATCGCTATGGGATATATTCAGATGTCGTACACGTTAGAAATAAGATCAAAGTAACTGTCATCTTCCTCATGTCTTACCATTGTTTGGATTATATCATAACATTTGATATGATCTTTGAGTTCGTTTCGATAAATTTCATTATTTTATAAGAACACAATATTCATGAACATTGATGAGGCTCCATTAGGATTATGATGTTCCTTTAGTAAAAAAAAGCTTTTGAACAAATTCATGTCACCATCAGGTACCTCTCCATTACACGAACCAGGGCTGTGTATGTATCAAGAAAATTGTCTAGCCATTTTATTTTATTTATATGTAGGTGTTCCATTTTAAAACCGATGAACATGGATGTCTAGGAATTGAGATCGGCAAGAGTTAGCAAGTATCCAACGTTACAATATATAATAACCCTTATCAAAGATCGAAACCAAAGATTCGTATGAGAAAGCACAATGTAAAATCATAATGCAGCATCTTGGAAGAAATTAATGTAGCTGGAGCAATTCATTTAAGAAATCATAGCTGAACCATAAAATGATGAAGGTCAACATGCAGTTGCTGAGAGGTTTGCAGTAGTTCTTTATTATATGGCTAAACCAAGTAGGCCTAATCTGAAAAAAGAAAAAAGTTTTAAGAACGACTCTGCTGATCGGAATGCAATATTTTCAAAAACACATAAACTACAGTCAAGTTTTCTGTATATTCATCTATTGATTTATTTTGTGTTTAACGACGCAATGACTTGGATTTATTGGCGTGGATAAATGATGAATGAGATGGTGGGAAGGCGAGATGAAAGGTTATTTTATTAGGTGTTTTTGGATAGTGAGAAGAAATCGGTCGTTGCCAGTTTTTAAGGAACCATCCCATGCAGTAATAACCTGAACGACAGAGGGAAATCACGAAAAAAAACTCTGTCAGAATGGTAGACCATGGCGGGAATCGAACCCCCGTCTCACGAATGACGATGCAGTGGGCCAGCCACTTGTCCACCTGTATCACTTCTTTCAAGTATTCGTAAACTGTGTTTACATTTATACCAACTATGTGATTTCAATTCCATTTGGCTAAATTCTGGTCTCGACACATTTGATAGTATATAAACAAAAAGTCAAAAGAATTATCAATTCAGGTCACTGGTCACTCGTGTCAAATTAACAAACACGGTGTCCGCTTCATGTAAGCTTATTATAGCTATATTATAGCATGTAGGCTATTGTAATAATTCACATTACTCATAGTTTTCATTAAGTTCCATTCAATCCTTGCTAATTATCCCACTATAACAACAAATATGTAATTAATTTGTACACGATTTATCACCGTAATATCATGGTAGACAGTTTGACGCATGAATTCCACTCAAATAATATATACCTTCATACAATAAATGACATAACTTTGAATAATAATCAATAACGACTGTAGACTAGACATACAAACATAGCATGTGGTTATAGGATTAATTTAAACTCTGTGTTATGTCTATGAAACGAGTTGAACTTGCGGGTCCAATATGACAGGTATGATCGATATGTATCGATATATATATATATATATATATATATATATATATATATATATATATATATATATATTTATACATATATATACATACAATAGTTACAAATACGTACGATAGTTGGAAGTGCATGTCAAGTAGTTTTCAAAGGTCAAGAAGGTAAGAACGTAAATTATATTGTATTAAAGTAATTCATCAAGTCAGAAGTAATAACTCTTTTCTTATGCTGTGCATTGCGTCTTGTGTATTCATTGTTATTATGTCTGTGAGAATCCAATGTATTCGGCGGTCGTAGGCGTAACACCTTGGCAGGAAAGAAGCCTTTGATGAAGGTACGACAAAGGATTTATACTAGAGCTGATGGGTGCAAATGTGGTAGAAGTTATACCCATTTTGGATTCCTATCCACTACCGCTAGTGAGTTTCATCTACATAATATAAAATATGTAATAATAGGGAATATATTTCAGGAATAGAATAAATCAATTTTCAACTCAAAATTTCAGAAAATGGTCATCAAAAACTCTCAAAACATAATATACACAAAAAATGTTTTAAAATACCCAAACACGGAAAATATTCAGACTATTTCCTTATATGTAGAAATAATATATGTCGATTACGTGATTATCGTTCTAGCAGCAGGAACCAATGAACCTCTAACATACACCATCACATAAGTAAAGAAATCATTATTCAATAGTCGTAATCATGGGGTCCCATAGGACAAACACCCAAAATTGTACCCCCAACAAACGGGAACGATTTCCAGTTCCGAACATCATTCCTGGTTTATACAGATAGCCTATACTAGATGTCATTGTCATCAGATAAACAAGCTGAATTGAACTGAACCCGCATAAAGCTAGACAACCATCGTTTGACGTAATAAAAACACACTGTCACTCTTTTGTTCCCCCGTTTTCTCCTCCGTCTCGACAGATGATCGGGCATTCTTCAGTCGGAATGCGGGATTTCAAGACCAGCGTAACAAGTAAACCCTGATGGTTCAAATGACACAATATTATAAATCATCCTCATTATTTACTACATAAACGCTACTCCTTCCGTTAAGGTCACATACTAATAAGATTATTCAACTTTTGTTCCATATTTATAATTTACATATGGATGAGAAAATATTTATTTTTCAGATTGTCACATTACTTTATAGTCTGATCATGGTCAAACTAAAGATTATTTGTATCTACGTATAGATGCATACTAAAATAACTGGCATAATCAATCATAATTTCGTGTCGACTCTACAGATGCGTGAGCAGGAGACTTTTTATGTGTTGGGAGAAAACTAGATACAAAGTCACTGTTTACAAGTTGATGTAATGTGATAATTTTGTTTTTCAGTGTGAGCAGCAGACAATAAATACTATCGGACAGTAAGACTAGTTGTCTCTGCGCTTTTGAGCGTGTGAAAAGTGTGCAGCGGAAGTTGCGTATAGGAGTGGGTGGCTGAGGGGAGGAGGGCTAGTGAGTGGTAGTCTCTTTACGAACAATGAATTGGGGTTTAAACTGTTGGACTTGGACGACAATTGTCTTTTCCATTCTACTCATTTCTTTATTTGAAAAAATAAATATGAGATATTGTTGCACTTACAGCATTTATTTCTGTTCCAAACGACCACGGTACATTCATCACTCTGCATTCTATTCACTCTATGCTATGATTACTTTCATCAACTATTCAATTACAATGTTATTTACATTATGGGTCAGGCCTACTGTTGTTGATAATTATACCCTTCGAAGCTTTTTGTCCTGGGAGAACAACCTGAAAAGTTTTTCAATCACACATCGTTCACCGAAAACAAATCACACATTTTAATGATTTGATTCACACACATAGCGTACATGATTGACCCAAGCACAAACGGGGCTAAATGCTACGAAATCGTTTTTATCGAAATAATGCACAATCACGTTAGACGTGTATACTTTATGACATCTGAAAAAAATTATTATAACTGAATATATGTTCTATTTCAAATTCTCAACAACACATATGAAGGCAGATAAGATTAGAAGTAATATTCAAAATACAAATATCGTTCTTTCCGGAATTCATAACTCGTGAAGAATGAAGAAAATGCATTCAACAACAAAGTAAAAACATTCATAATAACACAACCTATTTGATGTCTTTTTATAATATATAGGTCAGATCGAGGTCAAATTAGATGTTCAGCATAAAGGAAAATAACTTGAAGGTCTCACTATATGGATGTTATAGAAAATGCATCAGATCATAGACAAGAATCTATTGAGGTGGTGAATGGGCTAAAAAGAAATGCTCTACCTCGACTAAGTTGAGAACGTGAATTCAGTATAAAGAAAATGGAAATAATCATTGCATGGCAACTGGGGAGAGAAGATAATGGGAAACAAGTCATGTTTACATTTTATATAAGCTTCTGATGAGGTGCATTCAAACTAACATCATAGAAACATACAGCAAAGTTTTCTACATAATACGTGAACGTGCCAAGAATAAAAACTATTCCATACATGTTATACAACTATAGCTCAAATAAACGTAAGATCTGCTCTTTGCAGAAATGGTGTTCTCTTAAAGATTAATTAATTCAATTATAATATTACGAGATGTCTGACTATAGTGAGAGACGTAGTGAATAAATGTTATCATTGAAGTAAAATGAGCAAAATCTTTAACAAATAATAATTCTAGAAGTGCACTTAACCTAGTACTTCTCCACAAATCTATATATATTATTTCCAGCGATTAGTAACTTTAACAATTAAACAGTTTAATAAACGAAGAGTGAAAAAAACACAGGGGTAATTTAACACTGCATGAGAGACCGAATGAATAGGGTAGTAACAGTTTCTGGGGTAATAGATTATAATATTATTAGCTCAATAAATTCGTATGCAGTGATAGAATTTCAATGAATGGTTTTAATTGTTACGGAAATCACATTGCATTCTTTCCAAATATTAATAACTGATCACTCGTTTCTTTGAGTTGATATCAATATGAAAGCGGAAACATAATTGTTCAATTTTAAAGATTATCTCTAGATGAAAGAGGTCATTTATTTCAAACCACTGCCGCCAAAACGGTTTCATTTTGGATACGCGGTATGAACAAAAATTATAAAACAATTAATATACAGAAAACATAATAAACAGTACATAATAACACAACAAATGGGTAGAAAAATAGGAGAAATATCATAATGGAAATGAGAATCAATAAATTACGAAATTTTGCATAGAACAAACTTATTCGAGAAAATGAAACTCATTTAATTTTGAAATAAATTCATTCAGGATCGAAAAGAAGGTGGGCATTTGGATTATCAATTGAGTATTTTTCTTCAAAATTTATCAGGATTATAAATAATTTCATATTAATAATTGATTGGACGAAGTGATTCTTGTTTCGAATGGAATTGCAACGTAGAAATAGAAGCTATAGCCGTTAGGGATTCTGATAGCAGCATGTTTTAGAACGGTGCGTGTAGTGAATTTTATATTCACCGACACAAAACGTGTTTATTGAATCACCTAAAAACTTCTTAGGAGCAAATCATCAATGAATCTGTTACAAAAATCACTAGAATGTAACAATATGTTGGAACTGCTGTCAAGGAAATCTCAGTTAGTCAACAAAAAAATGTAGTTATAAAATGTATTAGACTTTGAACCACAGTCACGACAAACTTTAGCAGGTGAGTTATATAAAATGGAAGCCACAGGGGGTTGATTTTCGTTTTGTTTTTTCTCCTTCTAATCCATCAGAATCGAAATTAATCAATTTTTAAATGTGTTACGACTTTATAGCCATCACTGTGGATTGTAGTAGGTTTAACACTGATGACTCAATGTTTCAATATAATCATTCACATTATTAATTAATTCAAATTAATTTGATTGTTATCTTATTCTATACTCGCGAACGCTTACGCTTGTGATGTTACAAGCCAAATATCAGGCCTGCGATCTGTTTGCATAGCCCCTTTTCTCTTTCAAGCTTTCATTCTGTCATTGGGTTGATGCGGAGAAGAAAGAGCTATATCGTAACTGTATTCCTGACCTCGCGAAATGTTATGGAATTTCTAAGGAATACTGGGACTATTCCCACATTTTTCATTACTTTTTTGTAATCATGTGATATATCAAAACCATTCATTGAAGAAATAGCCTTCACAATATTTTGAAAATCATCACATATTCTTCATAACCATCTTTTCAGCGTTTCTCAATCCACTTGAAATCTGAATCTATTTTTTTTTCATTGTTACTAATTAAGTTTTTTATTTTTCATTTATTTTTTTTTATATTGGGTTTTAACGACGCACTGTAATGATTACTGAGATCTATTGGCGTCTTTAAGATAATTTTATAACTCATTTTTACTTTCGGCAATTATAATTCCAAATTTATAGTAACCTGGACCTTAATAGTCATTTTTCATGAAGATGAACAGCCGTCATGAATAAATGATTTCTTTTCTAAATTCTTACAAATTAGGTGATATTATCTGGTTTTTCTGTATAATATTGTTTTGCTTTATTGAATTCTGTGTAAGCCCTTCTTAGTTAATATGCCAACAAAATGGTAATAGTGTATTTCATTATAGTTATAATAATAGAGGATGTATTATAGATATCTTATATTTTCTTAAGGTTGTCAATTATTCATTTCGGACATTGTGTACCTGCATTTGAATCACAACCAGGTTCTTCAATCTTGATTTGGTTTTCTTTAGAATATAGTCTTGTCAGCAAAATGAGAAAGTTTGCAATGACGATTTTAGGGGAGGCGCATTTGAATGTGGGTCAAGTCTCACAACCAATCATTTGTATACCACCTTTTGTATCTTGTATCGGCCAATAGAGTGTATTCAGTGAAGAAAATATTTTGGAAAACGTATCGAAATTAGGAGAAAACTTAAGTTGATCTACGGACGCTAGTTCATTGGGTAACCATCTAAGGATGATCTGCCTATATTATACAGTATTCTTGTGAAGTTTTATAAATAGTTTTCCTTTTTTTCTAGTAATTGCGTTATGTTGAATCTAAATAATTATAGCTGGGGTATTTAGATTCTCTTACGCCTATATTTATGCTGTACACTGTTTACGATTTGTTTGAATTCAGGATTATTACACATGGATCCTTTTGTCATAGGAATGTGTATGATTTTTTTTTTTAATGTTATGCTTTGACTATTATTTGGTTGAACTTTAAGAATAATAGTATATAATTTATATAATTTATATGATTGTATTTTGATGGGGTATTTTTACCCCATATTTCAATAATCGATCTATTTTCCCGATGGCTCGTTCCCCACTCACTTGGCTTATGTAGGTTTTATCATTTTCAATATTATTTACTTTTCAACTCAATCTACCGCACCAAACTACTACATGTACTGTACAAATACAATGACAAATAGATTACCTCTCTTTTGAGAACCAGCACTAAAATGTATTGTATACTAGTCAAATGCGAAATATGCGTTGTAAGATGAGCGAGATATCCGAATATGGTATAAAAGTCGTTGGAGTAGTTCTACCCTTGCTACTTTATCGACTCTGGTATTCTACACACCTTGATATCTGAATAAGGTACATAAGTCGTTAAAGTAGTTCTACCCTTGCTACTTTATCGACTCCGGTATTCTACACACCTTTGACGCATATAAAAATACTTCATTGTTGGGCAAATATTGAATCTCGAAAGCAGTGAATCTCGGCAACCCAAGACTGTCATCATTTCTATGATATATTTGATAAATAGATCCAGTTATTTTAATTTTTTTTTCTTAAAAACGGCTGATTAGAATTGCATACAAAACGGTGGTAATGTGTAAAATTTATGTATACACATTCAAAGCAAATTTCATCCCATTTGGAGAGATTTTATTTTTCAACATTTTCCGCCCAGCCAAATCTTATGGGGTTTTTAGAAACTTTGAGACGATATTTCTCAAAATTGGTTCAACTGATTCATCCCAAAAACTATACAGTTCCAAGTTGTATGAGTTTGTGTGTACAAAAAAGTTTCATGTCGATTAGTCAAACCCTGCGACCTGTGGAGTGCACACAAAAAAAAAATACACAGACAAAGCCCTATGAGAGTGGAATGGAGACTTCGCTACGCTCATCTAATTATTGTTATTTATGTTCATGTTTATGACTATAATTATGTTGTGCTAAATTTATATTGTATCGAGAATAATAATAATGATTTTAAAAAATCGGCACACATTCAAGGAGAATTTTGTGTTATTTGTGGCCTAATTGACTTGGTGAAACTTCAAGCATCCATAAAAAAAATTATTTGAAGCAATTCAAATCTTCAGTCATTTCCTTATATCGTTATCACATTGATTTTCTTTTACCGAATCGTAGAAGTAAAAATACAGCTCAACTACACTTGACTATAACGAATGACATGTACATATTATTCATATAACGTATATTGAAGACGTATGTAAGATGATAAAATCTGTGAAATCAGAGCGCAACGGATTGGTACGAATTTAGAATAGATCGATGTCCTGAATGCAATTGTATCCTGGTAAATTATTACAAAACGTTTATTACTTTTACTTCTTATTAAAGTACCGTATAGATATGTTGTAAGCGACAGTCGTGTTCACGTTTGGACTAACTTGACGTGAAGCGAAATGCCATCGAGGAGAGTAATATGTCAGCCATTTTCTTCTCATCTATATTGAAAAATTATTGTAATTATTGTATCCTGGTAAATTATTACAAAACGTTTATTACTTTTACTTCTTATTAAAGTACCGTATAGATATGTTGTAAGCGACAGTCGTGTTCACGTTTGGACTAACTTGACGTGAAGCGAAATTCCATCGAGGAGAGTAATATGTCAGCCATTTTCTTCTCATCTATATTGAAAAATTATTGTAATTGTTGTAGATACTTCATTGCCACTTGTCAAAAGTTTTATTGTTTACGGTATCAGAAGTTAGAACATAAGTTGATTAAAAATATTTGTCTATCATACCGACGTGTATGGACTTCATAGATCTGATATGAAATGGATTACTAAAAAGAGTGTATTTTCAAAGGTCTTGGTTACAGTACTGAAATAATTGTTGGTTAAAACCTTCAACTATATAATACAGGCTTGATCAATTCATATTATCAATTGTCAATTTTCCTAATTACATTTTCAATGTCGTTCCATTTTATCTCGCTACTACAGTATTACATATTTGTGTAATAGCTGACCTGTGCGTATTCGAAATGACGATATCGCAGAGAGAAAAATGCAATATATAGAATAAAAGTCACCTAGACAACATACCATTAATATATAATGGAAACATTATGACCTCACAGGTATTCAATTAAAAATAATTACTTACATTCCGCATGCACATTATAAGTTAGCTTATAGTTCACGTTGTATGCACGTATAGAAGTAAATAATTCATAAATAATAAATAACTATGATATTAATTGCTTGAAAAGTAAAATGTGTCGTTTCATTATTATACCTCTATTCACAAGAACATCTTCTCATTTCGCAACTATAATTATTGTGGAAACAGGAGAAAAACAGTCACATTTACTTTTACATATAAATCTAGATAACGACTCTTATAAAAGAACTATACCTACCAAGTCTCGAACGTATAAGTACTAATGTGTAAATGCCGCACTGGGAAAACTGACATATTCGTACGTCGTGCAATATGGTCGGTATACTTTTTGAATACGGACTGTTCACATTAACTTCTGAATTTATTATCTACTTTTTGACCCCCATTTTTGTGTAAATCAGTGTGAAATTTCTTCTGCGTGTATGTCTTGTAGACTTGTGGTATATAACTGAATGAATGATGGTCTATTGGTGGATATAAAAAATGTGTAGAAGTTTAACAAATGGATTCTGTAAGAGTTCATGAAGAATGGTAATATATATAACTGTCTAAACTTTAAACGTACTCTCGCTCAAACAAAAATGTGTCTTTTTAGATGGAGATGTTCGTGCAAGTAAAGTTATATTACTCGCATATGATATGACAAAAATTGACTTGAACCATGTAATAGGTTATTTAATGAATATAAAGCCTACTACGTTATTTTGGCTTGGATTATTTTTATAAATGTATCATTATAGTATTGAGTCAGCTCAACTCTCTTTTGAATTTGACTTATTCAAATATTATTGATTTATCATTATCAATAAGCACATAAAAATGTTCAACTCAGAATTGTTTATTTTTCCAAATGGTATTACGAATATCTGTAAATCTGCACCTGACTGTCATCTATCAAACTACTCGTCAAAATGTAAAGGTATAAGTACCGGGTACTTGATGAGATAAAAATCTGATTTCAAATAATAGACAATTTTGTAAAAACATTAGTGAGAAGTGATTAAGATATCAACGTTTCTATTTGATTTGAAAGTCTGTGCACGGTATGTACTGTACTCTGTACATAATCTGAAGAACTAGAATCTATAGATACCATTATTGTCTGGACATCTGACATACTTTAGCGGTCTATGCTGGACCATTGTGGGTTGAAAGTCATGATTCATCTTCCCCGCTCTACCCAACCCCCTCATCCACGAATCCAAATCATTACAAAGAAGAGCAACATCAATGCATCTACGGGGAGTAACTGAGACTAGATGAATACCCAGCTATTTACAATGTCTTTGTAAAAAAAAACGAAAAAGTGTATACCGACAACTGTAACTAGAGAATTATACGCCTATTTACTGAGGCTGATTACAGAGAATTTCATAATGGTTGACCATCCTGAGGTTGATCGTGGTTTCACTCAGTTGATAGAGGAACTGATATTCAGTTGAATATTGGAATGGTTCCTACCCTCATATACCCACGAACGTCTCCTTTCTACCTCTTCAACAGACTAAAGAGAATTATTCACCAACAACAGATCAACCCCAAATTAGCCTGAACTACAATACGAGATTATAAATATTCTTCAATGAAAATGATACTAGGCACATATTTTATAATGTAAAATACGGTTCAACAAAGCATTTTGCTTTAATCGTTATCAAGTAAACGTGAATTTCGTAATACATGTCTTAACCCAAGACAGCATAAGTAGGGCCTGTGTCTATTGCGTAAGTATATTGCAGTACTTTTATAAACACACAAATAATTACAAAAGTTATATAGTACTTACGAGTCAATTTATAAACTTCTAGATTTAGAGAAGTTTGTTTAATTGCCTCCAACTTCCTTACATCGCTTCAACATTGACAAAATATGGCAATATATTTATACTCCGCTCTTTGAGTTATAGAGTTGTGCAGTTATTTATACCCAAGTGAACAGAATAAACGTACTCTGCTTCTAATATTGCAGTCTATGGTAAATGAAAAATTATACATTTTGATTAGTCAACTTATGGAATATTACACGTACAGAGGAGACACTGAAAATTGACACATTTTTTTGTACCTTCACATATTTAATTGAGAGCTAACCTGTATACAGGCTAACAAAAAAAAGTGTTGAGCTGGAAATTATAATATATGACGTAAAACCCTTGAATTTGCATGTTTAATTTTGAATAAGAGCTAAATCCTATAATTTGCTGTCAATCAAATGTGGAAGAATTCTGACAAGAGATTTACATACTGAATGTGTAAGGGTTTTGATACCCGGATTTTGATGAACGACCAATATGAAAAAACGCCAAAATTATAATGTAACTCAATTAACCACCTTCGTTACCACCAAAACATAGCATTCAATCAAGCGGACTGTTAAACTGTTGTCCAATCAGGGTATCTCTAAATGACTACTAATGATATAGATGTAAGTAGCCTACTGATAAGGGGGGCACGTCCATACATAGTCGTTGATTAACATACTGTAATCAATCAATAACTCCTTATGAACAATTCGATACATTATGCTGGGAAAAATAATTGTCATTAATTATAATTATCTTTATCTTCTTTTCATTATATTCTTCTTCGTGTTCTTTCCATCCATATCTTCATTTCTATCTCTATTTATCATAATGTTTGTCTTCATTTTTATATTAATACAATATTGACACCATTTGATTGTTGACATAATATCAACTTATAAATGCATGAAATGTGTCTCGTCTCCATTACAAGTTATCCACAAGTCTCAAGCCCGTATCGTCTTGGCTCAAAGGAATGGCATTTGTTGTTTGTCGGCTATAAGCTGCAGCGAGGCGGGATATCGGCCAGCATAATGGCATCTACGTGGTCAACTCATCACAATGCCTTGTGGTCAATAATACCCAAGTCTCAAATCATCGACTTTGCTGGTACGCACAAAAAGTCACGCACAAATCACGCTGGACACAAATAAAACTACGTACACAATGAATGAAATTTACACTGAGCTAGTATACGATATTGCAAGAGTAGCAAATTACAATTTTTTTATTCTCTTGATAAATATTCTTCAAATTTTATGTGCTCATGGTTAGAAAAACACAATACTATTTGTTATTTCAGTAGATGAATGTAATATTTTTACCACAATTTTTCTATTGAAAGAGCACTGTGGAAAAGTTTCAAGAAAAACTACTTCGTCTAAGAATAGGCCTAATATACATATTCATTTCCATTTGTCTAAACATAGGAGTGTAACACTTCTATTATATTTACTATATAGGGAGCCTACGCTACAACCTTTTCAATGTTGATGAAGGAATAATTCCATAATCAATATTACTTTTTGTTACATCTTTTCATGGTTGTATTAAACTTTTGATTGAACTCATTCATTCTTAATAAATATTCGTTCAAATTGTCAGTAAAAATGAAATCTTGTCGCTATAGATAGATGATACTTTCTGTGTGTGTATATACTATATATATGTATATATATATATATATATATATATATATATATATATATATATATATATATATATATATATATATATATATAGAGGTTATTATATATAGGCTTTTATAGGTTAGATGAGTTTTGTTAAAGTGTGATCATATTGAGATTTTTATATTGAATATTTTGAATTTTTGTTATATAACTTTTTTTATGACTTTCCATTATATCATTTAACTATCCAAAAGGAAATAAAACCATTATTATCATTATTATTATTATTATATATATATATATATATATATATATATATATATATATATATATATATATATATATATATATATATATATATATATAAATATATATATCAGTTAAATACACTTTTTCCAGCTTAGATCCGGTTTTACGGATTTCATTTGTTGTTAAAGCGATACTGAACGGATCAATTTGTTATTACCCTTAGTTGAGATTGTAATTTTAGTACTTGAATTAATAATTACCTCAATGAACACAGTTTCATTACTCGTAAATTGAGGCCCTGGTTAAATAAAGAACATCTTACGTGGAAATATTGATTAAACTGGCTATCGTTATTTTTCTTGCGTTGTGATGCATAATACAGGTTTCATAAGGTTCTTTATTGTAGAAATTGTTATTATCATTTCCGTGGGTTTTGAAAAAAGTTTCGAAAGTAGACCCGAAGTGGCGGAGTAATATAATAGTATGAAGGACATCATAACCCTGAAACCAGATTTTAATTAACATTTTATAATGACAATATTTATTTCTCTAATTTCAAAGAAAACTAGAAATCACAATTTCAATTTCAGATTCTATGAATAATTTCTTGTCCTCCAGACACCATGAGTCGTGACGTAGGTATTACCGATTCTGTATAGAAACACATACAGAATCGAGTAATGTCTACATGGTGCGACTCGGGAAAAGAGCCTGGTCCTGGGGGACAAATTAATTGATTTTAATTTCTGAAATTCAGATGATTTCCAGTTTTATCTGAAATTAGGGAAACAGATGTTGTCATTATTTATTGAAACTAAGTTTCAGTGTTGTGATGTCCTTTGAACCAGGGAACCAATAATCAAATTTCTCGATTTTTTAAATTATGTTCAACTTTTGTACCTTTTGTTTTAATTGCATTCAAATACTACAACACATTTTTTCTATTAACATCAAGAGTTGATACATTTATTTATTCATATTGGGTTCATACGACGCACTCTACGATCTATTGGCGTTGGTGAATGATATATGATATGGTGGGATGGTGAGATTAAAGGTTATCTTATTAGGTGTCTTTGGATAGTGGGGAGGAGTCGGTCCCGGCCTGTTGGTAAGGAACCATCTCAGTATTGACCTGAACGACAGAAGGAAACCACGAAAAAAAACGTTCAGATGGTCGACCATGGCAGGAATCGAACCCCAGTCTCCTGAACGACGGTTCAGTGTTTAAAGCACTCGGCCACACGTCTCAGGAGAAACGTGATACATAATCATTGTTCCTCAATTACGGCTATAGATGAAAGATAGAATCGTTCAGACGAAGGCACCACAAGGGCGATCTTACCACCCCAAAGATTAATTAATAATAAAGTAACTCATTTAACAAACAATAAATCTCGAGGAAATAATTTCGGGGGTTGAAAACAATTCAAACATCTAGATTTGGAAGAAGAAAATCTTGAATCTTTTCATCATCTTCGCGGTTCTTTCTCTTCGTATTCTTGAATTATTTTTTTCTTCTTCATTCTTTTTTCTTGTATTTATTACAATATTGTTAATTTCTGTTCCAATTTTTCTGAAAATCATTGATTTATTTTTTTCATTATTATTCATTCATTCATTTATGCTATTATCTATTCATTTTCGTTCATCATTGAATAAAATATTCTCACTTTTCATTTTATATTTTCATTGTATTCTTTTTTCATTCGAATCATTCATTTATTTATTCATTCCTTCTCCCATTTGTTATTTCAAAATTATTCAGTCGTGATCGATTGAATTTGTGAGTAACACATCCCAGAATTCATTTCAACACCTGAGGGAAACCACGAAAAAACCATCAGACAGGATAAAAAATGTTGAAGTTGTTGATGTTGAGATATTGAAGACGTACATATTTTTTCGGGTATAACTCTCGAGGCAAAATTCCCTGGAGGGATGGAAAAATTGCCAGGGCTCTCTAATTTGTAGGATAACTCGACATTTATCCACGGGGCACCGAAGAAAGAGAGCGACAATCACCAGAAAGGCCCAAGTCTTGGACTACTCGTCCTGCAGACCTCGATGTGCCGAACAACTGATCTGTTCCCCAGAGAGTTGTTTGAGAAAACTATGTATATATACTCAGTGCTGTAATGTATAGTTAAAACTGGTTCTCCGTATGATTGTAAGTATTCAAGATTGTAATAGAAACTCTACTTCTGATAAGTCTTTCCTCGTTTGCGGTTTGCCAATTCAAAGCTGTCATTAGACAATTCCTCGTTGTTGAGCAAGCGTTGGACATACAAGTAGGTGTTCCTCCTTGATCTCCCAGCTTGCACAAGGGACATGTGGGACTTGCTTCAACTCCTGTTATCTTCAGATGTTTGTATGGAAAATCGTGGTCTTTTGTAATACTAAAAATTATATATATATATATATATATATATATAAATATATATATATATATATATATTTATGTATATATATATATATATATATATATATATATATATATATATATATATATATTTATATACTTATATATATATATATATATTATTTATATATATATATATATATATATATATATATATATATATAATATATATATATATATATATATATATATATATATATATATATATATATATATATATATATATATTTATATATATATATATATATATTTATATATATATATATATGTATATATATATATATATATATATATATATATATTATATATATATATATATATATATATATATATACATACATATATATATATATATATATATATATATATATATATATATATATATATATATATATATATATATATATATATATATATAAATATACATATATATATATATATATATATATATATATATATATATATATATATATAAATATATATATATATATATATATATATATATATATATATATATATATATATATATATAATATATATATATATATATATATATATATATATATATATGTATATATATAATAACATCGAATCTTGTAACAAAATGATGTTTCTCAATTAAAACTACGGATAACTATGGATGAAAGGTAGGATCGTTTGAACGGGGCACCACAAGGGTGATCTTACCACGCCATTCTAGTTATTCAAAAACGAAGAACTCCGACACCAGGACTGCTCTGTTTGTTTCACAATTTCATGCCGCAGATAAAAGTCCTTCATTTTCCAAAAAAATGTCTAAATGAATGTGGAACTACAATTATATTTATGAAAAATAAATGGGAAACATCAGTTTTTTCCAAATAATTTATGATGATAATAATGAAAAATAAAAAATAAATGAAACAAAAATTCGCATGTGATATATATATGTTATGTTATATGATACGATGTATGTGAATAACTAAAAATAACAAAAAATAATACAAAATCTCACCATCTGTAGCTACTTTTTGGCAATATATCATTTGCTTAATGATTTCCAACATTATCGAAAGCTTATATTCATGTCATATTATTATTTCATTCAAAATGTTACTTCAAGCCAGTTGGATCAAGTAATTTCCAAATAAATGTATAGCTACAGTTATATTTTTCTCTACCGATTATTGTTTGGACTTGTCTACTGAATAGTCGAACCCAATATTACTCATCACTTGTACTCCTATTGCTCCTGATACCACGCATATTATTGGGTATATACACATTATGTATAAGTGTATAAGTGTACGCCAATATTGTATGTTCTCGTGGAAATGCTCAATCAGTACAACAATAAATATGTATTGTAAGAAAATGTATTCGCTCTAGTTCTCTTATATGTGCTTGCAGTCTTGCACAATTTTCAAAGTAGCTTTCACTATAGAATTAATTAAATTATCATGATATTACTGGTGTATGAATCATGACAAAGCTGGCAAAATTCGTATATTACACTTACGGTGCTTTGATCGTACTTATATTTCATCATACTTTCATTCCAAGAGCAGATACGTACTGATGTTGCTCTGATATGTCTACTATGTATCTATCAAATGAGTATATAATTGTTCTTTAGTTAAGTATCTCTACAGAGATGAAAGCTATGAAATATTTTAGCTTCGATATTATATTAGGTGCAATATAATTAATTTTTTTTAAAAAACGTCATTTTAAAAGGGAATATTCAAAATGAATGTTAGCATACGCGTGTGAGTTTGTTCCGGCCGGATAGTGTGCGCAAAGTGACGTCATGCGCGAGTCGAACGAGAATTCAAATGAGGAATGGACAGACCTAGAATGAGTCATCTTCAGCCTTAATTTGGAAACAATAACTTCATGTCCAGATTATATCTTAATCAATAAATCATCTTCTTGGAATACAAATAATTAGTAATAAATACTCTAATCGACTTGTATTGATGGTTATCTACTAACACACAAGATAAAATATCCGATCAAGGAACAGGATCAGGAATATCAGGAACCGATTATTATCCTTCAGTCAATAAATATCTTCTATAAGCGCAACTAGGAACAGAATATTCAGAGTAAAACATATCATGATTAGTTATAACTTTTTAAAGATTTCAAGATATCAAAGTTCTATCAAGTAGATGAGTTGTAATAGCAGGTCCTAGTCTAGGTCCTAGACTTGGACTTGCGATTACATAACTTTCTTTTATGATTGCAATAATAAGACCACTACAAACTAGTGTAACTATAGCTGTACCTCTGGTTTTCTGAAGACGTTCAACGTATAGATCAAATTTTCTTCACCTTCACTTTTTTGGCAATATATTATTTATTCAATGATTTCCAACATCATCGAAAGCGTCTTCATGTCATATCATTATTTTATTCCAAATTTCACTAAAATCCGGTTGTATCAAGTGAAGATTAGGGTATTAAGCAAAAATCAGTGTATTAATTTGTTATACACCCGTGGTTACCTATATGCTATTTTTATAACTTATTTTTTCATGTATAAATTGATATTCATTCAATTAATAATCAATACATTATTTATAAAAAATTTTTCGTTTGAGATAGACTTTTCAATTAGTTTTATTTGTGATATTCTATCTGGTTACGCATAGCCCAATCTTACAATAATCGTTGTATCGCTGCACATGCACGTTTCTTGACATATGTACAGGTCAGGTTTCATTATTTTTAACATTATTTTCTTTTCAACTATAGGCCCACTATTAGTACCGTATTAAAAATGTTGAATCAAATTTCCTGTATTTATTTCGTGAACTTTCATAAGCTATTTGGAATTCTTAATATAATTTTCATTTAATTTTGACCGACTATTATGTTCCGCTTTATTTGTACATGACGGTTCAGATATTAATGATAATAAAAATAAATCGATGATAATATTAAAATAGTATCATTACCGAATGTTTAATATTGTTTCCATGGCATGATAATACTGAAGCATATCAATTTTGGCATGCCATACTGAAACATCCGGCACCTCCACCATTATATAAAATTTGGCTCAATGTGGCTAAGGCCCGGTATTACCAAGTCCAGTTAGCCTTTATCCGACAGTTCAAACTTGTTATCACCATGGTTACCAATGCTATTTGTTTTCACCAACTCTCAGATAAATACTAACTGGACTTGGTAATACCGGGCCTAATATAGTTTGCTGTTATGCCATCACTCACGAAAGCAGTCAAATACTATAGGATCGCATTACACAAGAATCAACATCAGAATCATAAGAAACATAAGAATCCGGCACCTCCACCCTAAATTAAAATTTGGCTTAGACCCGGTATTACCACGGCCAGTTAGTATTTATCTGAGAGTTGATGAAAACAAATAGCATAGGTAACCACGGTGATAACAAGTTTGAACTGTCAGATAAAGGCTAACTGGACTTGGTAATACCGGGCCTTAATGTAGCTATAGTTTGCTGTTATGCCTTGGCACACGCAAGCAGTAAAATTCTACATGGCTTCAATACATAGAAATCAACAAATTATTGCATACTATATTCATAGTGCACTAGATATTTTACAATTGCATGTAGTTCGTGTTAAATACATATTCTTGACTTGTACCAATACTTACAACAAGCACGTTATGATTATACACTTTGGTGTGATTAGAATGAAGATTCGAACATAGAATTCAGTACATAAATGCACAACAAAACACGTACACTAAATTATACATTATTGTTCGTTTATACACAGTTCGTATACTCTAACGGTAGCTGTAACAATGGTATTGTTGGTGTGGAATAACATTTTAGTGCTGATAAATAAATAGATTTCAAATCAAAGCAAGCGTCACCAAGCCTCCAATGATAAGCTGCAATGGAATAGATATTACGATGAACCAATGGAAGGGTAGATCAGTTGGTAGCTAGCGTTCTGAGCCGTCATCCAGGAGACTGGGCTCCTATTCCCGCTGGTCGATTCTTCTGATTGAGATTTGTCGCCTTTCGTTTTGTAATGGTTTCGTATCAAGCCCCTCATTCGCATTCATTCGCACATCTGTGTGATAGTAAAGAACTTGCAGAGCATTCTTTTCCAAGATGCAAAAAATAGATTTGTTATTCTGTGGTAACTGTTGACGCACTATTAATCCTGACAACTTTGATAAGTGTAGATCAGATTGCTTTTATCAAAAATATATATGAAATTGCACGTCGCTGTGAAAAATAACTCCTAATCTAGACGAAAAAAAATATTTGCAAAAAATGTTCTTGATATTAATATAATCGCAATAAAAATGGTGGTATATATGAAGTTTAGAAACCGGAACAACTGAAACCAACTGAAAAAATATATTCTGTTTACTTTATTCCATTTTTCCCTTATTTCAGGTTCATTTTTATTTTTATACCCCAACGAATTCATCTGCGTTGAAGAAGTAGGGAGGTGACCACTGACCAGGTACTCGAAAACGATCTTACAAGTTACGACCCCTCTCCTCTGACATACCGTCCTCTCATATATTCTCCGATTGTGGTTTGACTTGGTCCTCTAGACCTACGTCACGGGCATCAGGTCGAACTAATAACAAGTAGCAGGGACAATTTACTACTCGGCGATCTCTTATAATTCTTTTGTATTTTTATCAGAACCCGCATGCCCCTTGTTGTCATGGTGAGAGGACTGAGAAGGATAAAGTAACCCAAAACCAAAAGCAGCTGCTATCCAATTGTTGCTTTTCACTGTCAACAAGCGGATATAATGCTTTATTTAACAGTGTAAAAAAATCAAAAAGAAGAATTTCAATTTGCAGATTGCGTTTAAAAGTATGTACTATCTATTCAACTTTCTTACGTTCTCTCTCTCTCTCTCTCTCTCTCTCTCTCTCTCTCTCTCTCTCTCTCTCTCTCTCTCTCTCTCTCTCTCTCTCTCTATTTATACATAAAACACAGTGAGCGCATGATGAATTTAGTTTCTCCGTTCAAAACAAACCACAGCCCAAGTAATAAGAATTGTTATATTGGTCCAACTATAATATATATATATATATATATATATATATATATATATATATATATATATATATATATATATATATTTATATATATATATATATATATATATATATATATATATATATATATATATATATAATATATATATATATATATCATATACACCATACATTATTCATTTATTTCATTATTGAAATTGAACTGCCAATAACAAGTTATATGTTTCTACATATTATGACTATATACAATCATCACTAATCATTAGCGAAGACCTCCATACTACCCTTACGGAGATTTGTCTGTGTGTCTTTGTGCATTCTGCACAGGTCACACAGTACGTCAGATAGGTCAACAAGCAGACCTATACAACTTTGAACAGCATAGTTTTAGAGTCAAAACTATTGATCACTTCATAAAAAAATTATGACGGAAATTTTGAAAAACCCTATAAGATTGACCCAGGCGAAATATTTAAAAATGAAATTTAAACAGCCACCCGTGGTAGCTCGGTCAGGTAAGGGACCGCTCCGAAAACTAATGTCACCGTTGGCGTGGGTTTGAGTACCGCACTTCTGCATAAGGCATGAGTTTTTGTTACCTTCCTTTTACCTGTCATCACTTCATAGTTTTAAAATCACCTGCTCATTCGTACCTCCGCAAATAATCTAGCTGTTGGTGGGGTCGTTAAGCAAACAATAATCAATTAAAAATGTAAACCTAGAAAAAAGACATCTCATTACAAATATTCACCTGGATCGAGCCTGCTCTACAAATGGACGGTTGAATCATTTTGAATTGATTTGGATCAAATTGCTATAGGAATGATGATTATAACAGAAGCAGCGTATGACAATGATCAGGATCACGACACGGTATACTTCACGGCTTTCTAGGCTATCTATGCTTTCCAGTTTCCGTCAAGAAGTGTATAATAAGTTGAAAGTTCATTTCGTACAAATCTCGCTCATCTCACAACGCATACACTGAGTTTGGGCAAAGATGTGGCAAGAGAATTTATTTCCGATTTTTTTCACAGTGTCTCAGATTCGAGTATCTATTCTCAACTTGGAAACTATTCATAGTTAGATCATCTCGTTCACATATTCAATAACGATTATTATATTCCATTACGATTTATTTGTATAAATAATAGACCATATACTCAACAACCAACTATCGGAGGACAGCTTGTGAGAATACATGATGATTGATGATTATTGTTTGACCCTACCAAAAGCTAGGTCATACAGGGGTACGAATGAGCAAGTTATTATGAAACTATGAAGTGATGATGAGTGAAAGAACGTTTACAAAAACCCACGCCATGTGCGGGACTCGAACCCACGCCCAACGGTGACATCAGTTTCCGAAGCGGTGCCTCAGCTTACCGAGCTACCGAGGGTGGCTTGAGAATATATTATGCATGTGTATTGATATATGTACACAGGAGTTTTTCAATTTTGTTTTCATTTCTACCAAACAAAGGTCTCCGATAACTTTACTGATGTTAAGCCAAATATTAGCTATAGCTGCTGCTGCCAATGAAGGTGTCACTGATTTATTTTTGTGTGTGTTGGAATCGCTGATTTGGCAGTTGGTTTAGAAACCAAACGTGCCCGGTTTTCCAATAACCTTTTAAGCATATTTTAACATATTATTTTTTTTCAGGAATGATTTATAGTGTTCATTACACCTGTCTGCAGCAATCCATAATTATGAGAATATGCCATATTTAGATAAGAAATACATATTCGTGACATATATATATATATATATATATATATATAGGCCTATACATATATATATATATATATATACATATATATATATATATATATATATATATATATATATATATATATACATATATATATATATATATATATATATATATATATATATATATATCTTTGTGTATATATATATATATATATATATATATATTTATATATATATATATATATATATATATATATATATTTATATGTGTATATATATATATATATATATATATATATATATATAAATATAGATATATTTGTATATATATATATATATATATATATATATATATATATATATATATATATATATATATAATATAAATATACATACATACATGAATACATACATAAACATAAATATTCAACAAAACTTCAGCATTCAGCAAGCTGAGCATAAATTCTTCGCTGACTAAATTGCAAGCTCTGACAACAAAGCTAGAACCATGTGGGGTAAAGCTAAAAAAATTACCAGTAACACCCAACATTTCCAAACCGAAGATTACATCCCTAAAAAATGATGGAAAAGAAGTATCTGATCTCACTGAAATATAGATTTTTTGCAAGCGTTACTGAGCCAACCAACCACTTTGTTGAAGAAGATGCAACTTCTCACCTTGAACAAACTATGAACAGGTATGATAAATCAATGTTCTTATTATTCCCAGTAACGGAAGAAGAGGTGGTACGAGTGATCGGAGGATTTGACAGTAAGTTATCAACCAGAAATCTCTTCAAAGTACTCAAAGATGTAGCGAATTGTGTAGGGTCAGTTGTATGCGATATATATATATATATATATATATATATATATATATATATATATATATATATATATATATATGTATATATATATATATATATATATATATATATATATATATATATATATATATACTGAGACGTGTGGCTGAGTGGTTAATACACTGAACCGTCATTCAGGAGACCGGGGTTACTCTATTCCCACCATGGTCGACCATCCTGACCGAGGTTTTTTCGTGGTTTCCCTCTGTCGTTCAGGTCAATACTGGAATAGGCCACGACCGACTCCATACCACTATCCAAAAAGCACCTGATAAAATAACCTCTCATCATCCAACCATCTCATTTATCACTCACCGACACCAATAGATCGTAGTCATCAGCAGTAGAGTGCGTCTTCAAACTCAATATAAGTAGATGAAAAATAAAATATACATATATAAATATAAATATATTACATATATATATATATATATAATTATATATATATATATATATATATATATATATATATATATATATATATATATATATATATATATATTATATATATATATATATATATATATATATATATATATATATATATATATATATATATATATATATATATATATATACCTATATATAATCAAATTTTATTTCTCATTCTCAGCCCATGAGTCTGAAAACCAAAAATAAGACCATTTTTCTAGTTTCAAGATAACATATATTTCACATCCAGAGTGTAGGTTTATTTATACCAAGGCAAATAAACCGCAACACACAACACTTAACAATTTGTCGGAACCGTACAAAAGAAAACTAACTTCCACCTCCCTGCACAAACTTTGAGAACAAAGTTAGAAGTTTCAGATGTGAGGTGACACCGGCTGTGGCCAGACAGGGGTAAACCTGGGTGAACGATGTACCGCTCGCTATACACATGATGGAGAGGGACAGCACGAGACTGAGTGAAAGACGTATATATGTGTATAATACTGTAAACTTGTGAAGAAACCAATGAAAATGTTGCAGATATATATGCTTCGAGTTTAACTATAAGCTTCATACGGATCAGTGATTTCGTTTTGAATTGTATAGATCCAATTAACTGGAGAAATAACCGAATAATTCAATAAAGTAAAGAAAGTGAAAACTTCAAGAATGAAACGCAGGGGTATTGGGTATGAAATTCGGCTAATATAGTGTGTTTGGACAGTGGTCGCGTATATATATCATGAGCAGGAAGGAAAAGATTCTCGTATAAAGAACTGATAGAAATGGGGATTTACTGTGGTATGTCGAGTAAGCCGGAGTATATTTTGAGCATCGCAAAAATGGCGTTTAATCGAACACAAAAAACAAGAAAATATGTCTTGGATTCTATGACATACTACTTTTGAAAATAAACTATATAAATTATAAATTCGATTCAAAGTATAACTGTTAGTGATAGTGAATCAAAAAGTAAAAGGCTATTTTATAGTTATTTTGAAACTCAATTCACATCAAATGTTAATAAAGTAAAATTTCCGAGAATTATACTTTACATTTGATGTACTATCACTTTTATCGAACAGTTTTCATTTTGTAATACTGTATCTACATTAATAATGTATTGCATCAATTTGATTCAATCTATCGTATTCCTCTCCAAGCAACAAAAATTGTATCGTGTAAAATCCAGAAGTATGTATACTTGTATCCATGAGAGTCTTCGGTATCTATACTCTCTACCGACATAACTTTCATGAGACCGTTAAATTTGTATAACTGTGGTATTTTCAGGGTAATATTTTTTAGAATGAGGTTCACGATAAGAAACGCAACTGCATCTTTCAAAAGCGTTAAATCCTCAACGCTGTAGTGTTATTATACGTATACCAAAGTTCTTACAATTATTTAGTTGGTAGACGATTTTTTTTTTGTGGATATGCAAGAAGTGAAAAGAATAGCACGTTGTATTTGTGTCAAAATAATCTGACCTCAGATGAATACTTTTGAGTGACCTTTCAGAACGTACACGCTTAACTTCAAAAATAAATGACATGTTAACGTTAAAGTTACCTCAAAAAGTTATTGCAAACTCGATACTTTTCTTTAGTTTGATCCCAACACTGTCAAACGGTATCATTTTATACCATACATACACCGAATTTCCAATTACTCCCTTGAAAATGCTGAATTTCCGAACAATTTTCCTTCCTTATAAAAAGTATTATCATATTCGTACGAGATCGGAATAACAGTTTTCAAACTTCGAATGATCAATAACTCACTTCATAAAACAAGCTCCACATTCCGATGGAAATATTTATTACTTGAACAAAAATCGATACATCATTTTGTTCGATATTTTAATAGTACAATATAATACAATACAGTACATAATAGTACATAGTAGTAATAATAGTACAATATTTCTTATTTTTCCTCTTTCACTCTTTTCATATTATTTTTTCAGCCTGGATTTGTTTTTGAATGTTGAATGTTTTACAATGCTCAACATCGACTACAGTAAATTTATAAAGAGGTATGATAAAAATGAAGAATTTAGAAAGTTTATCATTCTTTCTTTCAGTTACGATAAAAAATAAAACATTGCCAAGTTGGCAGTTGGCAGTTGGCAATAAAGCATTGGCTACATCCTGACTAGCGACTCAGACCCACAGTCCAGACTGCTCTGCTGAAAGGTTTAAAAGCTGCAACCAAAGATCTACAACGAAAGATCCTTTTCACCGACAAACTTTCCGATCGGATCCGACGCGTGTAAAGAAGGAGTTTGATCACAATGGTTGGTGTCGCTATGAGATAAAATGGTTCGACTGGCATGATATTTAGCATGGGCCACAGCATTCTTTCTTCTCGACATCGCTATAGATATCATCTAGTGAAAGGTGTAATGTATTTAGTAGTAATGCATTCTTCAAGAGGGAATATCTATTATATAGAAGGCAGTGAATTAACGGTTGAAACTTGTATTGTTGTTCGATCATTGCTTGTATCAGATTGGATAAAGTACACACAATATAAATCTGGTATGCTCAATTATACTAGATTCTACTAGATGGTGCTCGTATACTAATTTGCCAACTTAATTCACTATGGCGTTAAAAACTTATTGAATGACAGATTACATCACGATCACGATCATAGATTAGGAGCAACTGTGTATTGAGATACGTGGATCAGTTGCTAGTGAGCTGAACTGCCATTCAGGAGACCAGGGATCGATTCTCGTCCTGGTCGACCGTCTTGGTTGAGATTTATCGTGGTTTCCTCTAAGTAGTTAGAGTGAATACTGGGATGATTTGACCGCCTCCTTCTCATCATCCCAGCACCAGACTAACGAGGACTAACTCACTTAGGTCCGGTATTACGAATAATAAATTTAATAATAATTAAGTAATCAATTATTTAGGGTTGCTAATCGCTTAGTTATCACTCATAAAACCAGAATTAAGGTAATCATTAATTAAAGTTACTTGAACATATGTATTAATTATTCGTAAAACCGGACCTAAACAGACTAGTTCACGGTGGATTAATAAACAAGAATAGAAATATGAATAACATTACTGTTTATGAAATATATCACGCTGCTAGATTTCCTGAACTAAATCTGATATCAATAATAATAGCCCAAATGACTTGATAATTATGTACTCTGTATAAATGATCATGTATGGTCTATTTTTCTTCAGAACGAAAACAACTAGATAATAGTTTACTTAAAAATACCTATTTTATCGGTATAGGTGATGTGTATCAAGAAGGTGGGAGTGGCGGGTGGCGTGTGTAAGGGGCAGTAAGTGAGAGGGGGAGGATCTGAGAGATACCGTCCATCAACTATGTAGATCGTTCGTATGGAACCATTTTCGAATATATTTCTTAAGGAGGCGTCATGCCATCAGAATAATAATCACAATGCTCCCTTATATGTTTCCCTACTCTTGAATTTCAAGCGTTTCTTTTCAAGATTGTATTATAAAAGCCTATATATAAGTAGATAAGAAATGCTCACCAACATTAATGTCACGTATCTCACTGACACGCATGGTTAGTTACCCTTTCTTAGTTTTCAATGCAACTGTAGAAAGTATATAACAAGGAGACAGAATAACATAGTCCTGTTTCTGATAGCATCACTTGAACATCAGTCAGTTCATCTTCTTGAAAGTCCTGGTCCATAGATGACACCATGTGCTTCACATATCAGACAATACGTTTAACTGACGTGAAACCAACGTTGAAAATGCCAAAGAAAGAAATGTCTTGGAATATCCTACATTACTGATTATAGCTGAGAGATTGTATCACAAATCGGCATGAAATGAAATTTCATTTGGATTCATCTACTTCATGTACCGTAGACCTACATACTTCGAGTTAGTTTTGATCATTTACTTCATCAGCTGAGAATAAGAACTGAATAATTTTATAATAGAATATATTCATAATTCAAGTGAATATCGTGAAAATAAAAATGTAGTGAATTAGTTGGTTGTTCTGGAGTTTCGAGTATGCATCTGATTGAATTAATTGTATGATTTTTATAATTTGTAATCATTACTCTAATTAGCTATGAGAGCTGAAACAACAATGCATACACAATATAGTCAAGCGATAATGAAGACACAAGGGAGCGTTGAATTTTGTGTGGAGTTTAAATTAAAATTATGTGGACAAAAAAACTCAATTCGTTTTAATTTATTATAAAATGAGAATTATTAATCATGTACTTTTTTAGTGGTGTATGCACTACATTAGCATGTTATATCATATAGCCAACATTTTAATCTTATCAAGTGGCAAACTTTATAGGTCGTTATTTCCAACAAGTTATGTGACAGTATAACACATGAAGTATACTTCAGTCCACGAGTCTTGACGCTAATTTACCAAACACCAAATAACAAGTGAAAATAGCATTGCTTTTCTAGCGCTAATTACTTTTAATGTGTTAATTTATTTGTACATTTCATCAAGATGTGATCGGATGTGACCAACCTCACAACACTCTGGAACAACGTAATTGCTAACAAAAAATTGATACTAATTTCTATAGAAACTATAGAAAAACTCCAACACTCGTGAATTATAGTAAAGTATCGTAAGTTATTTATATCAGCAAAAACAACAATTGCTATAAACACTGCAGTCTGTGCATTGCACTGACTTGAACACAATCTGCAATGTTAGACACATTATATTAACATGAATGTGGAACACATGGCATGGAAGGACTGTCAATTTCATCATTCCGTCAATTTCAAAACAGTTACAAATGAAATATATCATGTTATGCCAAGAAATATTACTTGGCGAAGACAGGAATCACATTTACCATCAAACTCATCACTTATGCTTGATTAAGTGATATGTTTACTGAAAGCTCTCAAGATTGATTGATTATTGTTTGCCTAACGACCCCACCAAAAGCTAGGTTATACGGGGGTACGAATGATAATCAAACTATGAGGAGATGATTAGTGATGAAAGGACGTATACAAAAACTCATGTCTTATGCGGGACTCGAACCCACGTCCAACGTTTACTTCAGTTTCTAAAACGGTGCCTCAACTGACTGAGCTACCGAGGATGGCTTTACTTTCGAGGACTTTCCGACGCCAATAGATCTTAGACATCATTACAGTGCGTCGTTAAACCCAATATAAAAAAACACTCTAGAGAAAAGTTCTCTAGTATTATGTAGTCGAGCAGCTTTGAAAATAACAAACAATAGGCCTGCAGATCAAAATTAAATGAAAACCATTATGTAAAAATAGATATCATCATGAATAATGGTAAGTGGTTAATGGTAAATGAATAATGGTGAATAATGGTACGTATTATTGCTCATGTCTATTAACCCATTACTCATGTAAATTCGTGAGAAATACAAAAAACAGAAAAACAGTATTTTTACCCGAGGTCGGACATCCATTTTGTGAGCGTTTTTCTTCTCTTTACCAATATTTTAAATGAAAGAAATGTTTCAAATGTCCTTAAATTTTTGCTGGAATTCCTTTTATTACTATTGAAAATATCTCTAATATGTTTGGTTGAATATTTCTCTAGTTTTCAAAATTATGATTGAAACTTCCATTTAAAGTTTTTGATTACAATATTTTTCAAAATTCTTTTACAAATTCTCGTTAAATTTTTCTTGACAATTTCAATCAGAATATTTGATGATTGGATGAGCTAAGCGAAGACCTAATTTCACCATACTCGAAAAAAAGTATATATTTTTCTGTTCGCGCTCCACAGGTCAAACGGAAGTAAAAATTCGGTTAAAACTTCGCATTCACAAAAAAACTTAGATCATTCGATACTGTGCAGTTTTGAGGTGCAATCGGTTGCACCATTTCTGAGAAGTCTTATTTCGAAGTAAAAAAAAAAATCATGACAATAATCCAGAAGAGAAAATTCTTGAAAAATAATTCATTCAAATACATTCAAATTTTCACAGAATTCTTATATAATAATGATACACGTGTCATTCTAAATTTCCACATCAATCGGATCAACCATTTTGATTTAAAAATATATTATGTAACTTTTTACATCAATCAGAGCTATTGAGAAACCTATTAGGAATCTTGATAGCAAGTGTCGACAATTAATTTGAAACGATTGAAATGAGTAGTGAAAGCAAGGCAGGAAGGCACTGACATAATTGTTTTGAACTCAAGGTGCATATATAGATTTCCATCACATTTCTTATAAAATTAATTAGGTATATCGCTCATCCAATAACGCAATGTTGCATTTTCTAATAATTCTCAACATTTTGACTTCGATTTTGTGAATGCGACTTTTTGTTCAATTTAATTCGCCTTCAGAGTTACGCTGTATTGCTTCATTACCATGCACCTAAAATATTCAAAATTCGGGTTTTTACTATTGTATAATATATTATTGACTATTGTACGCCTTAAGTACTTATAGTTATTACTATATTACATTTACTTACACATTGTGAAGAAATATCTGCTATCCGTGTATAGCTACAATAATAAAGAACCGATGAGTGCAAAAAACATATGTGGGGTTCGAGTAATTAAATACTATTATTGAATTAAATTGAATTATTAGATGAGCGTAGCGAAGTCTCCATCCCATTCATATAGGGCTTTGTCTGTGTGTTTTTTTTTTTTTTTTTTTTGTTTGTTTGTTCGTGGGCACTGCACAGGTCGCATGGTTTGACTGATCACCATGAAACTTTTTTTTTGTACGGGTCAACTTTTACAACTTAGAACTGTATAGTTTTTGGAATGAATCGTTCGATTAGATTTTGAGAAATATCATGTCAAAGTTTTTAAAAAAACCCGTAAGGTTAGGCTGGGTGAGAAAATTTGGAAAAATGAAACTTCTCCGAAAAAAATAAAATTTCCGCTGAGTGTTTAAACATAAATGATACACATAACCACCATTTTATAAGCAATTCGAACCAGCCGTTTCGAAGAAAAAAATTCAAATAACTGTTTTTCTACATCAAATATATGGAAATGAGCCAAGATTCACTGCTTCCTAGATTCAATATTTGATTCTTCATATTCGTCAAGGTGTGTAGAATACCAGAGAAGATAAAGTAGCAATTAAACTAGGCAAACGCGAAATATGCGTTGTAAGATGAGCGAGACATCTGAATAAGGTATAATAACAGTCCTACATTTGCTACTTTATCGACTCTGGTATTCTACACACTTTGGACTTCATTTAATTGCTACTTTATCTTCTCTGGTATTGAAGCCACCTGACCGAATACGAACCTACCGAACCCGAATATGAACCCCCTGACCTTGACGAATATGAAGAATATTTAATGCTTGGGCAAATATCGAATCTAGGAAGCAGTGAATCTTGGCTCATTTTCATTATATTTGATATATAAAAACAGTTATTTGAATTTTTTTCTTCGAAACGGCTGGTTCGAATTGCTTACAAAATTATGGTTATGTGTATCATTTATGTTTGAACACTCAGAGAGAATTCTATTTTTTTCGGAGAGGTTTCATTTTTTCAAATTTTCTCACCCAGCCTAATCTTATGGGGTTTTTAAAAACTTTGACATGATATTTCTCAAAATCTAATCGACCGATTCATTCCAAAAATTATTCAGTTCTAAGTTGTAAAAGTTGGCCCGTACAAAAAAAGTTTCATGTTGATCAGTCAAACCCTGCAACCTGTGCAGTGCCCACAAACAAAAAAAACAAACAAAAAAAAATACAGATAAAGCCCTTTAAGAGTGGGATGGAGACTTCGCTACGCTCATCTAAAGAAGACAAAGTGTGTAGAATACCAGAGTCGATAAAGTAGCAAATGTAGGACTGTTATTATACCTTATTTAGATATCTCGCTCATCGTACAACGCATATTTCGCGTTTGCCTAGTATAACTATATTATATTGAATTCACAGAAAACGTATTCTATGACATTGATGAGTACTTCAGTCTACAAAACTGAAGTTATGTGAAACTGTTAGTTGGTTTATGATATAATTCAAATTGTATTAATTATTGATTCTGTGATTTATCAAGTAATTTGTTACAGATTAATTATTGAGTATATATTTAATTTTATCATATTTTTTGTACTGTTCAAACATTGTATTATGTAAAGAACTAAATAAATGAATACTAAAAAAAAAAATACTAAAAATACTAATAAAAATATAAAAACACGATGCAGTACATGCTACATATAATTAACAAATTTCCAACATCTAGATTATATGGTAATACGAATGCGCGATGAAGTGATGATGGGTAAACGGACGTGTACAAAAGCCCATGCCTACAGCAAGATTCAAATGTCTGAACTAAACGGACAGCTTTGAGTTTATAAAAGGTTGTTGTAAGCGCATCGTAATTGCGCGGTGTGTAAATCACGTCTAGGTGAGGTGGTAGACACGGCACCTCCACCATCATACCACTTAAACCTCAGCTTTGCCAGATTATTAAGTAGTTCTCGTTCACGGCCTTGGGGCTGAAAGCTTGTTATTATTGCTAACAAGCCAGTTAAATTCTGTATTTGAAGTGCTTTCAAGTAATTTACTTCAAACACTCACACAAGTTGAAGTTCACTGACGATCTTTCTCTCTATTGCCATAAACACATCACCGAGAATTATGCTAACCAACTCACGACAAGTGAGTATATAATATATATTTATGGATATATATATATATATATATATATATATATATATATATATATATATATATATATATATATATATATATATATATATATTTGTATGTATATGTTCTATTTCGATAGAGATAAGCTTGCAGGTTGATACTAATTCTAATGAAGGCAAACATTTCGCATTTGATTACGATTCCAACAATGGATTAGCCGAAGTAAAACAGCAGCTGGTAGACTTCCCGAATAAACAACAATATTTGAGAAAACCAAACAAGGAAAAGGCATCAAAAGCGGTGTTGAACTGATGACACCTATATGTATAACGTGAATGTGGTTAATATAAACTCAGCTGTTACGGTGGAATTTGCATATCAAAGTATATGCAATAGAGACGTAAATTGGTAGTAATAATATTGGTGTTTATGATCAGCAGGATTTGTGTTGTTGTTGGCAAAAACAACAAAGTGTGTTCTACGAAGTGAAAAGAGAAAAGCGTTAATATCAATATCATGGTGAGTATTAACCATTGGTTTCATTATTTTCACTTATAGAATTGATTTTTTTTTTTTTTAATGATTGGTTGATTTTTATACTTGAGGCACTTTTAATGATTCAAAAACAGTACTTAAGATTTTTTTCAAATCTTCATTCGAATTTTAACAAATTTAATTAAATTTTCAAATACGTTTATCTGGAGGCGAACATCCTTATATGTTATATCATAGATCATTATTTCTTCGAGTTATGTTTGAAAATGTAGCGTCGTCGTTGGATGAAAATATAAATAAATAAATAAATGAACAGTACACCAACAGAGCTAGCGTGCTAGATTATTGATTCCATATAATACAAAATACGACATTGTTTGATCAAGATGGTTGCGATTAGAATCATTAACAAAATTAAATCGATAACATTTTGCGAAAAAACCTAAGATGATAAGATGTACAAATTTAGCTTGTACGTCAATAAATACACGATAATTATGACTTGAAGAAATATTGAATATCGCCCTTCGTCTATGCCGTTTGTAGCGACGGGATGGTTGAATGAATAATCTATATAACAACCTTTATATCAAATAATTTAGTTTTACCATCCAACCACCCGGTCATACGCCATTCCATGCAGTCCGACGCTTAATTTGTTTATCACGTTGAGTAACGATATTTTGAATAATATAACTCTCTCGGACGGTAATAAATACATGGTTGTTTGGTATCTTGATACTGTAAAAGGGGTAAAGAGAAGATAAAACTAAACAATTTATACATCCCCTCGGTCTCAGTATTGCTTTTATGAATGCTTATATTACAACGGCCATGCCCAATTATTACACAAATTATAGATATGAGTGTGTAATTGATTATACAAAGACCTATAGGTCAATTGTGATGTCAGACATTGAATGTGTGTAATGTTTTTGAATAAATTGTTTATAATTATAAATATGATGAACAACACTACTTGGATCTCGAGATTGTGAATGGGAGAATATAGGGTAGGACTAATGTGGGAATAATTAGGGAAGTGAATCGGTAACAATTAAGTTGTGTGTAACAAAGAGGAACATAATTTTTTCCGATACTACTGACTGATTATCCATACCAAAATAGAAATGGAAATGTATAATTGCTTTTATTCTCATTATTATTTCAGAAATAATGTTCAATTTGATATATGCAAAATACCGAAAAAACGAAACATCAAATATAAATAAATTCAATATTTTTGCTATCGCAATTCAAAAATTAAAAATTTTAATTTGTAAATTGTTTTGCATATAAATTTTGACTCTTCCACTCTTCTGACCATACTCTTCTATACTCTTTTTCTCGTTTGACTCCACTTTGACTCTTCTAGGATTAAAGAGGATAGGTTTATTCGTTTATTTATATCACATGAGGTGAGAAAGTGATTCATCCTACAGTCCTACACATTTGAAGAGTTTTTCAAAGTTTCAAAATCTACTGCATTATTCCATCACAAATATGAACGTAAATTTTTATGTTACAACGAAATTAAAAGCTTAGTGTTATTCATACCGGAAAATGAATGGAAATGTGTTGTCGTCCTTCAAGAGTTGTTGTTATTGTCGTTTCTACCAATTGGGTATCCCAAACAATTTGTATACATTTATATAATACAGGTCGATGCAAGTGCCCAACATACATGATATATTCTTCCTCTTTCGTTATATTCAGGCAACTCCACTGATAACACGAGTCAACGACGGAGAATGTGGATCGAGAGATCAGCCATGAATAAATTGCGAAAGGAGTAGATGAAAATAAAATGTGACGTATTTATGCTTAAGAAGTCACTATTTTATGGGAGAAGTTGATAAAGAATGATACTAAAACAATAAGGTGTCGTATCTCTTCATTCGCGAGCAGATGATATAATTCCCAATGGGGCGCTCTTTGTGGGATGCGGAACTCAAAGATTCAGAAGCATAAGGATTGAGGAAAGTATTCGACTTCCTTTTCTGGTATAGACAAAATAAACATTCATCATAGTTTAATAAATCACAGTAAAAGCCCGTAGAATTGGTTCACCGAAACAAAGAATTCGGTAGCAGAAATGTATGATTTGGTAATAAATGTATTCATTCATATAATAATGAAACGTATGATCAACTTATTTTAAAAAATTGGATCAATTGAAACCCCGGTAAAGCGTGATTGCCTCCCGCAACGCAGCAACATGAATTGAATAGCCGTGAAAAATAATTCCTAAAAAACAATAATATAGGCCTACGTTTGCAAAAAAAATGCAATTTTAACTTTAATGAAAAGCACTTTGTCGAGTCATCCCTATAAACAAATGACGTGTTGTACCGGTTTAGCTTATTGATATAGGTATATATATAGTAATAGTGCCAATGATACTTTCTCTAATGAGAACTAGAAGACACCCCCCAGCCCTCCCGAACCTGAAATTTTACATAAAGAAAAAAACTCCATCACTTGCATTTTGCCTGCCAATTTGAACACATTTCGTTCTTCATGTATAACGTATACGGTTCTAAATGCGTGCCGTTCGCACATAAAAATACGGTACTCTTCAGTTTATAATGTGACCAAGTTTCACGTCTCAATAAATTTCATGCAAAATTGAGTATTTTTAACAGCCACGAGCGAGTGTAATAGAATAAATCATTTAAATTCCTTTAACCGTCGTGTGTGTTTGTGTGTTGTGTTGGTAACTTGGTGGTAATGCTTCCGAAATTGGTTGCAATACAAAAACTAGAGAGAGACAAACTTAGTAAGGACTGAGGAGTGATTCTCTTACGATCAATCTGTATCAGAGTGCAATGATGTAAGAAATAAAACATTTGAATTCCCTAACCTTACGACATCGTATATCATCTACTGGAGTAGGTAGAGTTACCGTAAATCAAATTATTGAGCCCTAAAGTATGTTTCCATGTCGTCGAAATGGCAGACAATGCAAGCGAACGATCCGAACGGATTCATATAGTCGATGGTGTCTCTATACAATTTAGTTTGCGAATAAGTCGCTTCCTTTTCTGTGGAATTGTTGAATATTATAGGAACATAATATATGAAGATGAGTGCAGGTGGGGTTAAACTGAATTATTGAGGAGTTTGAGTATATAGTTTCTGCTTCAGCCATCTGCATCACTCAGTATGGAGAAAAGTGGTGACAAGTATTAGTGAGTGAATAAGAGGCAAATACGAACGAAAAATCAAATTGGGCATAACATACCATCGAATCGTGACATTTCCTGAATCGTATATTTTATTAATCAAATGGTAACTAGGCGACTAGCTACTGGTACTTGTTTGTTTGTTTCTGTACTCCAGTCAGTAGTCCAGTCACAGATAATATAGTTCGATTATCTGTGATCAGCTGTCGGTCATTGTGAGAAAGTGAAAAAAAAAAATTTAAAAATCATTTATATTCTATTAAATAATTCTCATCCTTCCCCCCCTCCCTTTTTAATATATAATTCTTTCATAGTATTTGTATTCACACCTATATACATGGCTTATCATAGTTCATAACAAATTTCTTATAATATTCCCTCATAGCTTCAGGTTTTTGTTTGTTATTTTATAATTAGTCGCATTCTCTTGATCCATTACCATTATTTCAATTAATCTCTGCATTGATCAATTATTCTATATCAATTATGGCAGCCATTGTATATGAACGGCAGTCTTTAATAAAGTTACACATAGGACTATACTGCTGTGTGCTGAACATAAAAATATTTCACATCATTTTACTTGGATTTAGGAAAGTATCGAAATCAAGGTAATGGCCTAAGCTTTGATTTTGAATGCCTCTATTATTATATTATTAACGATCTTATTCTGTGTCTGTGAAGTATTTCTGTACTTGTAAGTTGTAAGCAATGTAATGACTTGTTGACCACCTTATAAATTTCATGGAATGAAATTGATTGCCAGTATTACAGTATTATTGTTATCTCTACAGCACAGTTTGGGGTGTAATTAATCGATTTGTCTTCTTTCGAGCAAACAGTTCTATAAACTCAATTGCGAAAATGATCATTTATCGGTACCGTTAACCAAAAGAGTAGAAATGTTCAAAACAAACCATCAGAAAAGTTTGATGAACAAGCGAGAAGAACGTTTGGCTCTGCCTTGAAATTTATGTCGCTATATACAATATAGATCCAAGGGCTTGATAAAGAGGGAGGGGGGAGGGGTAAATATTATTTGGATCTACTAGGCAAACGCGTTATGTGTTTCCGCGTTGATGTATGAGCTAGAACATAGCAACTTATATCTTTGGATTGGTTATTAAGTATTAAATAATTTGGTTATTATCCGCTTACATCAATATTCAATCAGTCCCTGCAATCAGGAACTTTTCCAACGCAATGGAGGCACGGTCACGTCACCCCAGTACTCAAGAAAGGAAGTCGATACAAAGTCAACAACTATAGACCCATCACGCTTTTGTCAGTGTTCTCGAAAGTATTCGAAAAAAATTTACATGAGAAAATAACTCGTCACATCTCCCAGAATATTGCTTCTGAACAACACGGTTTTGTGCAACGCCGATCCACTGTGACCAGCCTAGTGGAATTCACTACTGATTTGGCAAATCACATTGACTGCAAACAACAAGTCGACACGGTGTATACAGACTTTGCAAAAGCCTTCGATCACGTGAACCACAGTCTACTGCTACACAAAATTAAGGGCTACGGTATCAGCCGTGAACTACACAAACTTCTCAAAAGCTTTCTCAGTGACCGCAAGCAGACTGTCGTGATCGATGGAGCTAAATCCACAATAGAGGATGTTCTTTCTGGGGTACCACAAGGCTCGATTCTTGGCCCACTTTTATTTACGCTACATGTCAATGACATTCCGGACTACTTCCAATCATCAAAGTGCTTATAATGTACGCCGATGATCTAAAAATATATAGGCACATCAACAACGTCCGAGAGTGCTCTCTGCTTCAGAAAGACATAGATATAGCCTGTCAAACTGGTATTCTACTTGGAAACTGAATCTAAAAGTTCAAAAGTGCAAAGTGATGACATTTCAAAATCAACTTCAAAAAACACCTGCTATAATATATTTGAATGTAATACCTAATCACTAATCAGCCTTATGTATCATTATGTACCTGAACAGAATACTTATATTATGTATTTGAGACTGAGATTATAATTTATAATTATTCCTTCCATAATGTTCTCAGGTATTATTAGAAATATATTGTTAATTCAGGTTAAAATTAGGTTAATAATAATTATTAGACAATCCATTCACCAGGACTAACCTAGAACTGGAGTGTTGCCTTTTAAATAATTATCAAGCATACATATTCTTGTTATTTTTCATTTTTTACTATAATAATGTTTTATATCATTCCACAGGTAACTTCACTACATTTCACTACATTTTCAACTAACAATCTATAATTTTGTTATTAAATTCTATAAATATAACTGTCATTAGGTGAGCTCAACTTGAAACTATTGCAATATATTCTAGTTATTAGTTATTAGTATGTCCTCAAGTTTATTTGCAATTTTCTATGTGATATGCTATATTCTAGTTTTTTAGTTCAATGTTTAGTATATAGTTATTAGATATTAAAGTATTTTACATATTATATCTATGTATCTGTCTATGTAAAAGCGGTTAAGTGTAAGAGAAGCCATTGGCTTAACTTCGCCGGATTAATAAAGATCTTTTATTATTATTATTATTCACAAATAAGAGGAAAAACGTATTTGAAGAGTTAATGCAATGAGAGACCTGGGTGTTATGCTTAGTTGTGACCTGTCATACAGAAAGCATGTGGACACGATTAAGCCTAGGGCGTTCAAACTTCTTGGGGTAATAAGACGAAATTGTGCAAAATATTTTTCTAAATCAACAAACAGGCTGCTGTATTTGACTTTAGTGAGACCGCAGATCGAGTATGCCTATGTGGTGTGGAATCCGTATCACATTACAAACATCGATGCCATAGAGAGTCCAACAAAGATTCATCCATCAACAGTGCGCGAAATCGGGCATTGTTTATCACAGAAAAGATTATTTGGATCACTGCACTACCAATAGGATAATGACGCTTGCAAACAGACGCTTGTTAACTGCAGATCTAATATTTCTGTACAAAGTTGTAAATAGTTATATAGACTCATCTTCAATTGTTAGCCAATTAAACTTCCATGTACCATCTCGTGTAACCCAAAACAGTTTAAATAACACCCAAATAATAGCAGAATAGATATTAGTACATATTCATGTATAAACCTGCTACATAATTCATTTAACTCCATTTCCCATCTAAATAAACACTAGTTTAAACTTGCATTTCAATAATCTTTCATAATTTAAATCAATTTCAAGATATATAACAGATAGGCTAACTTAGTGTGCTTTCAATCCTTTCATGATTCACTGTTCAATAATTCAACTATTGTACCTTAAATTTATCTGTGTTTATGTTCGTTTTCATTTTTATTGTTTGTTTTCATGTATGTGTTGTCCTTTTATTAAATTAGCACTAGTGGGAATGTATTTTTCTGTTGCTAATAAAGAATAAATCAATCAATCAATCAATCAACTTATTATATATATATATATATATATATATATATATATATATATATATATATATATATATATATATATATATATATATATATATATATATATATATATATATATATATATATATATACCTTGAGATCCAAAGAATCACGACACTGCCATTCCATTTCCTAATCAATTGCTATGATAATAAAGAGGGCTTTGTTTTAATCGTTTCCTATTAACTGGTGACACATGTTGCTCGAATTTAATTAGTTTCTTAATAGCTTCGAGTGATTTAAAAAAATTGGATTATATATTTTTTTACATCAAAACGGCTGATCTGATTGAACTGAAAGTTCGAAATGAGGTGTATAATTATTATATTGAAATTACCTGAGAATTTGAATTCTCTCAAAGGAAATATTTTTGACGATTTTTTTCCTCTAGGTTATTCTTATGGGATTTAAAAAAAATTTGAAATGAGTTTTCTCAGAAGTGGTTCAACCGATTGCGCCTCAAAACTATACAGCATCAAGTTAGATAAGGACACTTGCGTATGCCAAGTTTCAACTAATTCCGAATTTTCGTTTGACCTGAGCGCAAACAACAAAAAAAAACAGGCACTTTTTTTTGGTATGGTGAATTTGAGTCTTCGCTTTGCTCATCCAATGACCCAACCAAGTGTACCACAAAATCGATTACCCTCACCCATAATAAGAGCCAAATTAGGAACTATACTGTAGTTTTGTTATTCCCAAGTCTGAATTATTTGTTGTCAAGAAACAAGTCAGCAGTCATCGATATGATTATGTGTTGGTAATATAAAAAAATCACGCAAAAAATCAATACATATTTGTATGAATCTGAATAATGGATTTTATGTCTGAGTTTGTGAAGGGTAAGCTTGTATCATAAGTAATGGTAGTCCAAGGTATCATCTCAATTTTATTAGGTATATATACCTACAATCTCTTCATGTGCCTACACACAATAATGTTATCTTGATTATGATTTGTGACTTGATAATTGTGATATAATCAACTACAATAAATAAAGCAATCTATTCTACAACGATAGTTTTGTGTACATCTTTCTCTTAGCAAAATATATCACATTTATTGGAGATGTCATACAACTTGAACATGCAATATACAAATATTGTTACACAAGCATACTGAAAGTCTTGTTCCTGACTAAATGAACTTTTTGATTGATCAAAACATTCAACGTGGCAATTTGAAAACACTAAAATAAAATTATTTGAGTTGATTTGATACTTGTACAACTACAGTAAGGTAAGGTTGCGGTCACATAAAGTGGTTGATCAAGCCACATCAAAATGCATCCCAACAAAAATGTACAGAATTTATTCGCACTAAAAGTAGCAGACAATGTGCATACGCACTCCACAGACAGTCTACAAACAAATTAGCATCAAAATATGTTTAGATTGTATTTTAGTTTCAGAATAAACCATGTTATGTGATCGCAAGTGTACTTGTTCTTTCTGAATATCACACTACATAATAATTATGTATAATTATAATAATAATAATTATTATTATAATTAATAATTAATACATAATTATATACATAATAATTGTAGGACTATTAACAATTATTGTTAATAGTCCTACAATTATTCGAAATGTGGTCATAATAAAATATATTGATCATTGTCGACATCCCCAATAGGATTATTAACAAATAAGAAATACAGTAATTAAGAATTATAATTAAATGAAATACATATAATATTTCAACTCACTACCAGTACTAGACTGTCACAAGCATTTCTAGATTTAGATACGGTACATCACTGAAATGGTTTCAAAAATTCATTTTAAGCATTCCACTCTGATAGCTTACTAAACTAAGGTGGATGATGAAAATATATGAAAAATATGGAAAGCATAATTGATAGCCTTATTATTTTACTGATAAGATTTGCAGTATTTCTTATAATACCTACCGGTAATACCTAAGACATAACAATACAAATCAGCATAACACATGTGAAATGTACTTTACTACAAATATGACCATGGACATAAATTAGTACATAAACTACATATAGGTATGACCTTGCATGTACTGGTGTGGTACCAGTTACCATGAAATCTTGAAAGGCTGCCACAATAGTTCTACGTAGTCCAGTAATATTTTAATAATACCGCAAAATTGTGTGCCAAAAATAATTAGCAAAGAGCTCACTAACTCAGTAGTATAATACAGTGGATTTTCAATAGATTGCTAGAAATATTACATACATAGCTTAAATTATTCTAATTGCATTCTTCAAATTAATGCCTCTGTCAATAATCAATATTTGAATTAACAATAAAACTTTCTTCTATGGTGGCTTAAGGTACGTTCGTAGAGCCACGGCATTTTTGACGGCTGGCAATATTGTCGGGTGCCGTAAGACGTCAAATGATTTGTACCGTTCATACTACCACGGCAAAACGATCGGTTATATCGCGAAATCAAGGCCATTATATATCGAATCGATGCGGTAACCTAAGCAACGTCGACAGCGATCGAGCTTGACAGTCGATAGTCCGTAAGCAAAACAAACAGTTCGAGTATAAAAGTGGCCGTGATATCGTCTACGTCATCACGGCAAATCTGTCGTTCGGCAAAATGTTCAACTTGAACCAACTTTCAACATCACAGTGAACGACAAGCCTGGCAAGTCTGTGATTGGCTCATTCATTTTGACGGCACGGCAAATTCGTGTTGCTGTGGCTCTATGAACGTACCTTTACAAGATTCTCAATTTTCGTTCACACTTATCGCTTAATTAAATATTAAAAATGCAATTCTCACCATATGATAAGAAACTAATGAAGCGGTCACATTTTAGATCACTATTCAACTGCGGGCTCATTAGTATTAAGCTAAATATTAAATATTTTAGTTACGATATTAAACATTATGTTCAACTGATGTCAGCTAGGCTATGCTATTCACTAAACACTCAAATACTCTTATATAGGCCTAATACACATATTTATACACATACTACTCTTGACGTTATCCAATTGAAAACAACTAGGGCCTAAACTTTTGTCTTTATCAAAGATCCACGAGTGGATAACACTGGTTTAAGCTAGCATATGAAGTATTATGCACTAAAACTTGTTCTCCTACAGATCAAGTAAATTACATTCTTGATAATATTATTACATCTGAAGATTCCTTGTAAAATTTGAATCTGGAGAGCTAATATTAATTATACTAGAACAGCTGGTCTACGCCTAAATATGTTATCGCATAACTTTTTCACCAGTTACTTTTATTCAGATGTACCTACTGAAATACTTCTCTCCAAGCAAAATCCCTTGACTAACTCCTGCATCCTTGCCCATTGTTACATGTTAATGGCACTTTAAGAATTAAATAAGCTAAAAATCTAGTTTGCCGCAAGCTATCAACTGTAAAATTCAAGTATTGATGGTTGAAAAAGAACACTTGAGACAAGTTGAAATGGACTAATCATTGGTACAATCATGAAAAGAACAAATGGAATTTTGTATGCACAGAAAAAAAATTGAACTATCGACTATAAGACTATCGTTATATGTGGCTCAGTTAGTTACACAAACTCATATAATTGGCTTATATTCAAATAAAAGATTATAAAAACAATAACTTCAAAATGGACCAGGATAATAACTAAGAATGAGTGAAAGTGAGTGCACCACTTCCAGCAGTGGACAAATGAGAACGGAACATATGAGGCAAGAGTTGGAGTTGGGTAGTGGGAAGTAAAAACTGTAAAATAAAATATAATTATCGTGATTCCTAAGTATTAAGGCCTAATATTGAAGATGATTCAATTTCATTATTGGTTTCTTTTTTAGAAATGTCATCATCGCTCTCATGTATAATTGAAGCAACCTTGACATCTTCTGTATCTCTTGTCGAAGTACGCTTGGTATGTGTTGACTCTTTGGCCACCTTTACTGCATTGTCTTCTTCATCAATCTGAATAATAGGTTCCAAATTCATAGATGAATCCCATTCATTGCCTTGTCCAGTCTTAGATGCACTCTCGTCTACTGGAAGAGAGGCGTCGGCATCCGAAGCGCCTGCATCATCGTTTGTATCATTTTTAGACTTCTTTTGCTTGACTATCTCTCGATTGATCAAATAGCCGTGGTGTACACGATATCGGCCATAAAGTGATGCATACTTCATGCCTAAGTAACTAGCACCATCTTGCATACTAAGTTCTTTCCTTTTTATGGCATCCATGACATGAGATACCCACGGTTCTGACCAATACTTTTGGTAAGTACCACCACGTTGAATGTATGCGTCTAGTTGGACGATATCATCGTTGTTTACAGGGCCGTCAGTATTTATTTTCTTAGGGGTAGACTGAGCAGAAATGGCATCCTACAAAGTAAGAAAATATCATGTTCAGATACCTTTGTGGCAACATGTATTCATAAATACGTTCAACATCATCAAGTAGTCAATAACAAAAACATAATTCTCCCAACTTTATCTTTAACCTTGATCTTTACCCATACAGTGAAACCTCTGTTCAAAGTTTTTCAAGCAACCTGGACGCTTACCGCGACTGTCACTTAAGCCCCCGCCTAAGAGGCCCGCCGAGCATTTTAGCTAGGCGGGCCTATAGGCGGGGGTTAAGTGGCAGTCATGGAAAGCATCCAGGAGAATAAAATCATCCACGCAGGAAAACTATTCATCCAGGAAAATTTAGCATTGATTATATTTTTCAATAGCCCCTACTCTTTTCAATTGACCATTGTAGATCGTCCGCCCTCGTGATGTCACAAAATATAAAAACCAATCAAGTGGACAGTGAAGCAGGGGAAAATAGGGAAATAAAATAACCAATCAAGGTATTTAAAATTTCCCCTACTTCGTATGTCACGCCCATCTACAATGGTCAATTTCATTGTCACTATATGTAATTTGTCTTAATGTGACGTAACTTGGGCATAATTTTAGAAAATGACGAATTCTTCATTACAGTAGGCCTACAATGTACCAGCCATTGGAGAATAATGAATCAAATACAGTACCGGTACTGGTATGAAAGTTTTAGAGAGTCTAGTAGTTAATTGCAGCTTTAAACACTCTATGCTTTTGATGGATGTGAATGTATTTCTTCAAGTAAATCTTCTCCTGGAAAGTTATAAGACTCTAAATAAATAAACCACAGTTACATGACCTTCTTCTGTGGATACAAGAAGAGATATTATAAATTACATATATAATTATATATAAACAGTGAACACTTGATACTATATGAATTGGGTGAAAGGGGAAGAGAGAACAGCAGCTTACCGAGATTCACGAGTAGAGAAAGACCTACTCATAGTGAAGAGCCCATAGATAGATCACAGAGATGAAAGGTACACGAGATTCTGACGTTTCGGCTATTGCCTTGGTTACAGTAGTCTACTCTACTGTGACCAAGGCAATAGCCTAAACGTCGGAATCTTGTGTACCTTTCATCTCTATGTGTTCTATCTACGGGCTCTTCACTATGAGTAGGCCTTTCTTTACTCATAAATCTTGGTAAGCTGCTGTTCTCTCTTTCCCTTTCACCCAATTCATATATTCAGCCTCAGGCTTTTTTTCTATACACACCAAGTCATTTGAACACTTATTATTGTTTGTCTTGTTTTGGAAAGTAGGCCTATATGGCCAACTACTTTCTAGTCACATTTATTTATCCATTAATTTGAGCAAATCATCTATAACAATTTGTAATTTTCATCTCACAAAAAAATAATACTGTACACTGTACAGTGAATAAAATACACCAATCCATCCATCCATCATCATTCATCATTTCCAATCCATAATTTTTCAAGGGACCAGGAAAATAAAACCATCCATGCAGGAAAACGATCCATCCAGGGAAATTTAACACTGATTTAATGGGAGTGGGGTGAGAAAACATGAATGATACACGCAGGAAAACAATGGATCCGGGATCGATGCGTAGAGGTTTCACTGTACGAAGATATGAATGAATATATGACTCACATGACTTCCGAACTAAAAGTACATTTTGGTCTCAGTCTTGTGTTCAGAGGTAAGAGGTATAATGAATACTGAAAAATAACTTACTGCCGAAATATTAACAGCTTCTGGACTATTAGCCGAAAGCTCCTCCGATTCTTTCCTGGGGCGCCCAAGTGGCACAAGAGATCGTCGCTTGTGTGCCTCAGGTTCCTCCGCTGAATCTGCTTCACCAAGCTCCTCAGTCGAACCCAGTCCTCTTCTAGGACGCCCTGCAGACCTTTTTCGTTTCTTCAAGGGGCTGTAAGTTTCGTCCCTGTCAGCAACTCTAACTTCAGGAATCAAGGGAACCTGAGCTATTTCTTTTTTAGGACGGCCTCGCCTTCTGGCCCTCTTTGCGCGGTTGAAAGTTGATTCAGTCGGATGAGCACCTACTTTGGGATTTTCATTTGGTTTCGAAACAGAGCTGTTGTTTGTGGAGCTAGTATGATGGTTCCTTCCGTTATCGTTGATATCTTCCGAGAGACCCTTTATTTTGAGAGCATGAGCTGCATCCAAAACCTCTGCAAGCTGGCTCTAGTAGGAAAAAAATTGAGATAAATTAAAAATAGAGACAATAAAATAATTGGGGCTGACATTCAGTGACAAGAAGTGACATTAATGATTTATTCACAATTATTTTATGATATGGCAAAACAATATTGATGGGCTAATTACATAGTTAATTCAGTGAAATATTAGTTTGTTAATGAAAACTTTTGGATAGGCCTACTACAAAGTAACAAAATTCCTCATTTGGTAGAAACTAGAAGCATAGATCATTTTATTACCGCCATACTTGTATGTATCAGAACTATTTAACGTACCGGTATGTCCTATAGTTATATATAGACCTGTCCTACCTACACTCATTAGATGCAGTTCTTACGTCTTATGAATACAGTGAAACCTCTATCCATCATTTTTCAAGGGACCAGGAAAATAAAACCATCAATGCAGGAAAACGATCCATCCAGGAAAATTGAACATTGATGTAGGAGTGGGGTGAGAAAAAATGAATGATACAAGCAGGAAAACGATGGATTTGGGAATGATGCATAGAGGTTTCACTGTACCAATATGACTATTGAAATTTCAAATGATCTGTGTTTTTTCCACATTTGAATCATTTTTTTCTTCTATATTGAGTTTTAACAACGCACTATACTGATGGCTACGATCTATTGGCGTTGGTGGATGATGAATGAGGTCATGGGATGATGAGATGACAGGTTATTTTTTTAGGTGTTTTGGATGGTGGGAAGGAGTTGGTCGTGGCCTGTTGTTAAGGAACCACCCCAGTATCAACCTGAACGACAGAGGGAAACCACGATAAACCCCTGTCAGAATGGTCGACCATGGCGGGATCCAAACCCCAGTCTCCCGAATGACGGTTCAGTGTGTTACCACTTGGCCACGCGTCTCGGTCATTTGAATCATATTACATATGTCGTACCACTCAAAAGTTGGTCATCACCAATAAAACTGATGTTGCTTTCAATCATCTATAATGTAACGAAAGCGTACTGTTAGATATTCACCCGGTATTTGTCAAAGATTAAAATAGAATAGATACAATTTTTTAGCAATATTTCTCTTGCCGTCATCAGGTAACAACAGACAACCAAACGTGGTGAGTGGACAGCTGATAATTCTCACGCAAAAAAATTGGCGCCAAGGTGGAAAGAAGAATGAAGTGATACCCTCTAGTGGTGCACAGGAGAATATGAGAGTATTGAGCAAAGATTTATAAGTGATAAGTTTGATTCTAGGAGTCAGCAGAAATGATAGCATTTTCCCACGTATGTTCAGGCACCAGTGACGAACCCTTATTTATTTCTCACATTGTCATTGTGTGTTTTTACTATGGATAGAAAGAGGCCTACCAGTCTCGCAAACATAAATATCGCCACATTGGCACGGCAAAGAATAAATCACTTCCTACGAGTTCTGGACATAATCCACCAGTTTTGTATGACAAAGCAAACTTTCAAGAGTGGTCAAAGATTTAAAAACAGTGCGTATATTGCAAGAGGTTATGTTACGTCAAATACATTCTGAAATATGAGGAATGCATTCAATACAAATTATCTTCAGAGGCCGGGTTCTGCAATCCTACAAATTAATCCTCTTGATCCTACACCCTATCAGTCAGCCCGATCCTACAATCAAACTTATTAGTTATAAATGTTCGGTTGATAATAACATATTGACAGCTGTTGATGTTTCTCCTGTGCGTCACTAAAGGGTGGTTTTCACTTTCTTCTTCGTTTTTTTTCTACCTTGGCGCCAATTTTTCCGCGGTCGAATCATCAGCTGTTCACTCACTGAGTTTGGCTGTCAGTTGCTACCTGGCAAAGGCAAGAGAAACACTACCGAAATATTGTATCGATTGTAATCTTTAACAAGTACCAGGTGAACGTCCAACAGTACGCTTTAGTTAAAATATTCGTGGTACAATATTATTATTCTTTTTAATTACAACTTGAATGTACAAAAGCATCATCAAAAGCCCTTTTGATGTGAAATTATAACCATCAGGTCTACATTTAGATGTCGAAGCACAACTTTTAAGTATGTTACTTACAATATATTCAAACAGTATTGGGTGAGTTCCTCAAATAAAAGGAACTAGTTCCAATTTCCGTTACTTGATCCAACAATAAGGAACTAATTACCGTTACAGTTTCTCAGAGAAAAAACGAACTAAAAAGTTCCCCCAAAAAAAGTTTTTTTAAAGTTCCTTTGAAAGCTACTGGTACAGGCTTTTTATTTGAATTTGTATGAGTAGGGGCCCTAGCGGTATTTGCATGAGTTTTAGAATTCAAAATATTACAAGGCAAAAGATTTCCATGATGTACCCCTCCTCATCTTCAAACAGTAATTTATCATAATCAATTGGATCATTATTGATAAAACTAGATACAACACTAATTTTTTGAATAGTAATTATATGATCTTATCACGAGGACTAACAGAGTCGAGATGAAACACCGAAGTGGGATGGGCCTTGTCTCTTGTTTACACAAATCTTCCCATACGCAAATTGAAAATACCAGTAGTCTCATTTTCATTGGCTATATTAGGTAGTTAGTGATGTCACCATAGGTAGTGATGATTTTCTTGGAATGCATTAGTTGGGTACCCAGATGACATTTTTCTCTGAGCCCTCACACTGACGCTAGGTTAATTCAAGCCATCAAACTATGGCAACAACATAAGAAGTAGACCGGGAAATATCGTGAAATACATCTGGAAATAATGCGATACACGATGGACAGCAGAGATTAGGGATTAGGCTGAGTCAATAGCGTGAAGACGAAGGGTCAAAAACCTTCATCTTCTATCATACAAATAGGTGATCTTTTTCACTAAATGTGTTACATACATGCATTCTTGAAGTATAGTCTGTCAAAAAGGAACTTTAAAAAGAACGGAAATTTAGTTCCTTGTTACCGATAAAAAGTAACGTGATTCCATTAAACGTTACTTCTTAATAATAGGAACGCGTTTCTATAAAAGTTCCTTTCGTTAAGTTCCTACGTGACTCTATATTTAAAAAATGAAATTAGATCAACAAGTTGAATATATATACTATATAGGTTTCTATTCCAGGCCATTGGGGTTTAATGACACACTGTAATGATAACCAAGATCTATTGGAGTCAGGCAGATGATTGGATAATGAGATGAAGGTTTTCTAGGTAATGTGGGAAGCCTAGTAGGGCAAAAGCTGTTATAGCCTCTTAAATAGTAGGAACTAGGAATAATTCTGGCATAGGCCTACACTCCAGATGCTACAGTGGGAACATAAAAAACTCTGTAAGGTGGACAGTGACAATGATCGAACCATGGCCTGATCTGTACCCTTACATACAGCCTACAGGTCAGTTGGAGCAAAAGCGTTATCGCTGTGCTACCAGTAACGGTCAATCAATGAGTTATAGTTAAGTTAAATCTGATAAGTATACATAGTTTACCTGGTCCAAGCATACTTCTCCCTTATACATGAAGTGAACGAGAGCTAGCATGGTCTCGTATTTAACATCCTTCAATATGATGACGGGATCTCTTTTATCAAAGTGGGTGAGAATGGACTCGAAATATGTACTACATGCTGACAAAACCAACTGGAAATGGAATAATACAATTCGTAATCAAACAGTCAAAATTGCCTGATAAATATCAAATCAAATAACACATCAAAATAGCCTACAATTTGCTATCTACTGTGTGGGTAGGCCAACTACCTGACATACTAGGTGTACACCTATTATGATATGTATACCTACAAGAAATATAAATGTACTTAATACTCATTTCTAACGAACACTTACACTTAGGGATGACACTAGCTAGTAAATTTGGCATCCAAGCAGCCTGATTGCCTTGAGCCGGTTTGAAACCAAGGTAATTATCGGGGAAAAAAACTCATATGATCAAGATTCAGAAAAGCATCGAAAAAATAAACGTAGCTAGCTGTATAAGCATGTTTAATGCTGTTTGTCATCTGACACTACTCAATAGTCTGACTTTGACAAGAAGCTGGTTAACTGCTGTTATAAACAAAAGCAATTGAGCTGTTTAACTCGAAACAATCATTTGCCACTCAGTGCCACAGAATGGCAGCTGAAGCATTAGGCCTAATACAAGTGAAGGCGACAGCAACCATCACACACACACGATCTTGTAGGCCTACAACCACTGAGGAACTGACAAACGTTTTCTCATGTAAAAGAGAGGCCTGCAGCATTGCGTTATCCCGCACGCAATACAAAATTGGCTACAATCTAATCAGGAAAAGTGGTAATTTTGCAGAAAATCATTAGGGAACCAGGGGCAGTTCCGAAAATTGTATCCATTTGCTGTTAAAAAAACGCAGGTGTCTGGAAACCGGTCGTTCGATGTCATCTCAAGTTGCTACAACAAACGAGCGTTTACTATGTAGGATAGCTGATTAGAGGCCATCTACCCACTCTACAATGTCCAGCATTCAAAAAATATAGGGCTATTACCAGTGGCGTGCGGTGAATTACAGGAAGGGTACAATGTCAGGAAATTGAACGTTGCGATGATGGCGTTAAAAGCGATATTGGAGAGGGTACAGGGGGTGGCCCCAGTCTACACCTGGAGGGAATTTTCTGTTCTTTCAATGTTTTAGTTTTCATTCTTGGTGTTTGAAACAAATTAGAGATAGGCCTACAACAGTAGGCTATGTATGTTAAAAATGATAATATTTATTAAAATTTTGAGCTATTATTGGCAACATTCTTGAAATATTTTCAATATCCTATTAGTTAAATTATCATCTTAGGCCTGGGCCTATATAACTTGGTAATCAACAATAAAAAATCTGTGTATCCGTTTGTTTGTATCTCTCATGTTTGCTCATTTGTATCCCCAAATGACCTCGCTGTTGATGGAGTCGTTGGGCACACGATGTTACCATCATGATACTACTACCGGTACTTACAATTTATTGTACCTTATTGAGAGCACCTTATGCCTATTTACAGTTTACAATCTGCACAAACCTTGTGGACATTCAACAATTTTTCTTCACAGGCAAGGGCAACATCACAGAAACTCCCGCGATCCAGGAGTTTGGCAAACATTGCCTGCTGATTCGGAATGTGTTGTTCCCACCTAAGGCGGAATTGCTGTTCATCGGCTGGCGTATTAGGCAATATCGGTCGGAAGTTCCGTGGAAAAGATCCATTGTTAGGTGTGAGTGAGACACCTTGAGCAGATAGTTTTGGTGAAACGTCTGCATGAATTGGCTGTCCTGGCCCAAACATCATCTAAAATCAAAACGATTATTTGACAATAGGTTCTTAACTCTCGTGAATAGAGATATCACATTATATAACGATATGCAAATGAATTGTCATTTTTTAGCTTGAAAAATATTTGAATTAAAATGCAAGAAATTAAAGAAATTAATTAGAAATTGAAAGAAATTAAAGAATTAAATGCACACGAGGCAAAAAAATACTGTAGGCCTACATGGACTACATTGTTTGTTGAAATGATAACCACACACAAATAAAATACCGGTACCATATTGAATGCAAACTTATTGATCATAGAATAACCTGCGAGCAATATGCGAGAATAACCATGCGAGAATAACCAACCTTACTCAAGAGTGAGTTCTAGATTGGCGACAATATTTTTCATCAATTTGTGGTACCGGTAGCCTATTGTTTCAATAGAGATTAGATTCTGTTTTTTTGTATCTACAATTACAACAAAATTGGCAATTTTGTTGTCATGGTAGATGGGCCTGAGAACAATGAAAAACATCTAGCTAGATCTTAGACCTAAATGGACCTTAGCACACTTGAGGATCAATGATAAGCAATATTGCCTAGGCTGAGGAGTTATTACTGGTTACATCCGGCCGTTTAGATTATAGGCGTACTAATGTTAAAGCTATATATTAATTAGCATATAAGTGGTAGGTTATAGGCCCTAAAGTATTTTGTGACAGTGCAAATGCTAGGACTATTGGGAAACACAACAAACAACTAGATTTATCACAGTAAATCATGGAGTTTGGGTGATTATTGATACAAATGTGCTCGATGACCATGGTAACAACCAATAGCCAACTTTCAGTATTATCTAAACTAACTTGTTAATTAGAAACCATAACGCGTATTTGAGAGCTGCAACTTCTTCTAGGAATATACAGGAATTAATTTTGTACATAAAAATTAGACTTTTCAAAAACTCATAATAACCTACCACAATACGTAATTTATAGACCATGTTGGGTTGACGAAACATCACAACTCAAGCACCATTGTTACCGAATGTTGGCATCAAAAAGACTGTGAGCACTAATGACATCAACGTGGTCGAAATTGTCGAAAAGTCGAAAAATTGAGATACAGACCATTGTTGTTCAATTCAAATATAGTAGGCCTACATCATTCCAAAGCCTAGTGCATCAGCTCATTTTGTTCTGTTTTTGCATGGAATTTATACAGATCAGATGTGAACAGAAACAAAAAATGAAATTAGGCTTCACTGCAAAGCTGATGGGTGTAGGCACACCATGTGACAACTATGAAGCATAAAGACACGCCAAAAGTATTCATTATAGTCAATAGACCATTTTCGAAATGAATGAGCCATCTAGCGGCGATTGTTTGAACTAAAACGGAATGTTATTAACCGAGTTAGAAAGTCCTATGCTGCCAATGCTATTTAGCACGTTTGATTTATATTATTGTGCGTTACAGTGGACGTATCAAGTTATAATATGATAGTAGTTTCAGCATTTATATGTTCACTATATATTGAGAGATTTACACAATGTCAGAGTGATTAAGATGAGAGATAATGCAAGTTTTATATCTTGGTGTTTTGCCTTTAACCCTGTGGATAAGCGGGCTGACTTTTTGAACAGTAGGCTACTAAACTCCCAGAGTGCAATACCAGCGAACTCGGCTGCTAGGAGGCGTGACGCGCCTGCGCATTGAATTATGAAAATGGTCTATTGCAAAAGTAATTAAAAGTTTGGAATTAAACCAATATCCAATGCTATATGACAGTTCAGCTTGCTAGAGACAGGTCTCTCCACCCCAGTTCCCCAAATGCCAATATGTAGGCCTACCGGTAGGCCTACACTGTAAAACATATTATAGCAAATCTTGAAACCTGATCTAGAGAAGTCAATCTAAATTGGCTAGCTGTATGTAGGCCTAGGCATATGTAAGAAGTAACGGTTTGGTGCAGGTAGGCCTAAATGATACCATATGCAGGCACCATATTGCATTTTGTCGGTCTTGGTAATTTTCAAATCATTTTGGAATTACAATAAGCACAAAAATACTGATTATGAGTCTATGCTGCATACAAAATCAACACTGAGCCTAGAGACAATATAGGGTTAGGTCAGCTAGGCCTACACAGAGAAGATTGTGGACCTAGGCCTTCTGTAACTAATGCCAGACTGGATTTGAAAATGGTATTAAAATCCTAGATCTGATTATTATGGTTAGGCCTAAGGCTTATTAGATAATTAGGCACAAAACAATAGGATAAGGTTAATTATTTATTCTGATCAGCAGCTCATCCCTAAGGACTTGCGAACACAATCTAGGCAAGGAATAGGTTCTAGGCCTACAATTTAGTTCCATCCAATGTCCAGTAATATTATTAATGAGACCTAGACGCGACTGTAAACTAATAACCAAATATAAATCTTCAATTTAAATTCGTATGATTAATTATCACATGGATCTTATCCATTAGATTCAAGCCTAGCCTATTTCTCCATTTTTATGAGCAAAGTTAAAAAACCAAAATGTTGGCCATCCCAAAAGTCATCGTCCCACACTTCTAGGCTCAGTTTTGATTTCATTAAAGCTCCGAGTAACTACCTAAAATATTATGGAGACATTCGTATCATTCCAAGATTTGAATAAGTAATACTTACTTAAAGAAATATACCGCAAATTATTATTGTGAACATGAAATTTTCAACAATAAATTATTCTAGGTTAAGGTAGGCTTCTTTCCGACGCGCAAACAACCAGACAGAGCGCACGTCCAGCTGTTTGCTGAGTAGAAGGCGGTGGCGACAATTTTACATTATTTCATGTCTTCAATAATAACTGCTCATTTAGAAGATATTTGAAAAGAAATTAGGAAAACGCATTTTTTTAAATTGAAGATCTACTACAATCATGATATAAGTATTTTGAAATGAAATAATTGCATCTTTTGAGTGCCTACTTGCTCTGACCCCGGATTGACCGCCATGTTTTATCGTAGGATAGCTGCTGATAGTCGGTCATCTTAAAACCCAGTCGGAAATATTTTTGTGAATGATTAATTATCTACAATAGTGATTGTACTGTAGTAAATACTATATCAATTGTTATGTGTTAAATTTTATTGTAGTAGATAAATTTGTGATGTGTCGAACTCTATAATACTATTTATCTACTGTTCATCTTAAAAGTTGAGCCCTCGCAGTTCGAGATCCAGATCCATTATTATAGGGCCGAGGCCTACCGAGAATTGCTATTTTTTTTGAAGTCTTCACATATTTTTTGGACATCGACTTAACAGGTTTAATCTGAACTATTATTAGCTGGTATTATCGTATGTTGTGTAAAGAGTAGGAAAAGAGATCTCGTTATTTTGAAGAAGATAGGTCTAGGCCTAGGCTAGGTACCTAGGTGACCTAGCTAGCCAATCATAGGGCTTATCTTTTAGTGGCCTAGGCTATTCAAGATAGACCCAGACCTAGCCGTAGGTAAATACCTTGAGCAGTGTAATTACTCTGAAGCCTTTTACGACATAAAATGAATCGTCCTGAAGCTGGAAAAATAATTGTCCCTGATGAACTACGAGACGTTCTTCTAGAGTTCACGATTAGCTACCTCTTGGAGCAACCTGGCGATGTAGTGGATTATGCAGTGGATTTCTTCCACAAATTGCAAGAAAACCGTGGTACGAGTTTGGTCAGACAAGATGTTGGAGCAGAATCACCTGATGAATCTGTTATGTCTACTGAGGAAGGTAGGCCTATAATTCTAAGCTAGGCCTAGAATGTGAACAGTAATGCTGGCTTTCCATGAACGCGATTTGCGTTTCGCTTTCGCAAGGCGGTGGAATTGAGGCGAGCTCAACGATCAGAAATCGCGTAACTTTCGTCACTGATTGGTCATTTTATCATCATGGTGGCTTAAAAAACTGCTTTGCGAATTCGCAATCCAAATAACGCAGGTATGGAAGGCCAGCATAATACAGTATAGGGGTCTAGGCCTACTCACGATGTAGTGATACCAACCTATTTTATCATAATATAAAGGAGGTGACTCAACTCGGGTCTTGAAAGTGAAATATTTCCGGGGTCAGAATCTGAGTCCAGGGTCCCGATTGCCTGTAGCGCAACTATCGCTTTTATATCGAACTATTTAAAACTACAATGCTATACACGGCCCAGTAGATTACGAGAATTATAGATTTTGTTAGTTCAACAATGTCACCGGTACCGTAGCCGCTCAAGTATTAACATCTAGTTCACGAGGCGATCCGCTAAATCGCGACAGGCTATCGGGAAGATTGGCTCTGAACTGACCTCAAGGAACCACAAATACTGTCCATGTTATCAGTAGGCCTACCGGTATGTGAGTTGGAGCACCTTATTTATATTATGATAGTATAGGTTGGTATCACTACATCATGATATACCGGTAGCTAGATATGGTCATAGATTACGTAGTCTCTAGATAAGCAATGCTGTAAGACAGAGCCTATGACCATCAACAATCACCAAGTTGGCTGATCACAAAAATCCTAGCAGCATTCACTTGCACCAGGTGCATTAGCAGATAAAATTTTCATAGTACTCACAGCACTCCTAGCAGGATTACCAGGCGTAAGATTACCACGGTCTGTAGATTGTTCAACGAGGGTCCTGCCACTACCCCGCAAGGATATTTATTTACTCAATGAAATGCTTAACGGAGCTATATTTGGGCTCAGAGTCAAACTTTGACATCCAATATCTTGGGAATGGCATTTACCAAATTTTTTAGATAAGTGTTCTTGTGCTCAGGTGCGGCACGAGTGCCAAGGATGAATGACAAGGAGCATAAAAAATATTTCAAAAATCTAAATACCAGTACCATGATCAACCAATTTTCTGAAAATTGGGTGATTTCTCACAGAATGGCCCATAATGGACTTGTCAGTGGAGGTATATGTATCATATATGTATATGTACGACAACTTTGGCAATGCCGAGTGAGCTGGACAGTCGATAGTTTGCGCGCCGAACACACCGGTTCAATCTGGCCGTGATATCGCCTACATGTCACCACGGCAAGTTTGATGTACGGTAAAAGTTTGACTCACAACCAGCTTCCAGAGCCACGCTGGAAGACAGGGGCAAGTCTGTAATTGGCTCATTGCTTTGACTGATCAATGAATTCATGCTGACGTGACTATGAACGTACCTTCAAGTGAATTGAATATTTACCCTCCCTTCTAGTGTTAGGCCTAATTCCCTTTTGATTTAAGAGTGTATGTTTTATTGAAGTTCAGTGATTGTGTTCTATGAGGTAAAAACTGCTTGGTATTGTTGCAAGGGTTTGGATTAAATACATTCATAAGACACTCGAGAGGCTACTTTAGGCTACCGTAGGCCTAAATATCCATAAATTCAATTACTTTCAGAACCTCCAGTTACACGGTTTTCGTCTCGACGGAAATCTGTATTCGCTGAAGCTTATGATCCAGAAGATGATGATGACGAGGGAGAAAAGGTAGGCGGCATATATGTGCACAAATTCCTCAAATAGTGACACTAGTGACAATAATCACGAAAAATAAGAGATTAACCGAAATTATTCCAATTCAACTAACCCCATCAGCTTGGGCTATCCCAACTTACCTCAACTTACCTACCACTAGGAAAACACAGGATTCGCGTTTTGAGATGAGCTCAGAAGTATAGAAATGTACAATGAAAAATAATTTGTCAGCTCAGTCAACAGATCTACAGATATTGGATCACTTCAAACATTTAAAACCGTACCGGAATCAATTATGTCACGGCCTCCCTGTTCATTCATAACTGATTTCAATCGTTTTAATTTAATTGATGACACTTGTTGCTATAGATTTAATTGGCTTTGTTTGAAGTGAAAGTACGTTTTGAATGCATTTTCTTCGTTATTTCTCATCCGATAGTTTCAGAAATCTCTGAAAAGGTGTATAATAGGCCTAGTATTCTTCATATTTGGTGAAAATTTGAGAGCTTTTAAAGAATTCTTATTTTTCAAGTATTTTTCCTCCGGGTTATTCTCATGAGGATTTTTCAAGCTTTCCGATTTTTTTCCGGAAAAACCTTCTGACCGATTTTTCTGAAAAACAATCCCAACCTATTCTGGTATGACAGAAATATGTAGAAAAAGTTTAAAGTCGATGGGTATTTTTTCCTGACCTGTATGCCGCGTACAAAATTACACACAAAAAAACAACATGAAAACGAAGCCCTTTTTTTGGTACCAGTATGTCAAATGGAATCTTTGCTACGCTCATCTAACAACATTCAAGTTTTTTCCGTGTGTATAGCCACTTGAAAAATGGTATCACGGAGGCTTGATCGAATTAACCGATTTGTTCAAATAGTTTTTGAGAAAGTAACTTTTTAGAACGTGTTTTTATGCATTTAGTTTGCTACACTGCCCTCATGAAGAAGTAAATCCATATTTTTTAGATGCAGGAAACAAAACTCCGATGAATAATACATTGCTGATTTGAGTAACTTTTTGATCAAACCCATGCAAGAGTGACAATTTTCCTCCATGTTTGTGCTCATAACTTTGGACAAAATCAGGAACTAGTCCTATGTATTTTCGAGTGATAACAGCATCTAATATTGGATCTAAAAAATGGGGAAATGAAAAGTTATGTTGGGTAAAATGATTTATAATCTCGGCTCAAATGAGAAAAGCGTAGGTTTTATCAGAGAAACCATGCTAATAGATGGAATATTTGTTGATATTTTACTGCTCATATTTTGGAAAGTAAGTCAGGAACACCATTTTCAATTTTTCCTTAGAATTATTATTGTGTAAAAAGAAGTCATCAGTCACAGATCCGAAATTAAGCAATTTTGTGTCTCAACAAGTCATCGAGACTTGGCCTATTCAAGATGAGAGTTTTTATTAAATTTTAAAAATGAATTCAACTCAAACAAATGAATTTTTCAAAATTTTGGGATTTACCCAAAATACTATATAAAAAAACATGTAGGCCTACATTCAAAGTTTGACTCTTGGACTCTTCGACTGTTTTCAAGAAGTCTTGAGTATTTTGGATCTAGACATGAAATTGGTAGAGGCGGGAGTCGTTTGGAATCCTTATTTTGCCTAGAGGCCTACTGCAATTTGTTTTTATAATTAACTTTCTCGCTACAGATTGTAAATATCTCGCTTGAAATTAGAGAAAAGATCAACCTTTTTCTTCAAATTAGGTTATTCAAGACAAAGGTCAATGCAAAAGCTAAATCTGAAAAACATGATCTTTCTAAAACTACGATGATTCACAATTCAACATAAGTTTAAAACATGTAAAGAATGTTCATGTTCCTGCTATATCATATGTAGGCCTACATGTTATCATATATATCGTTTTCTTCTTATTCTCCTTGGAAGTATAATTTATGGTTTAATGTTTCTCTAGGCTGTTTATCCAAAATCAGATGAGCAACGGCAGAGATTGGCCGATAGTGTCAAGAATATTCTTCTCTTCAGAGCTTTGGACAAAGTAAGTTTCAAGAAAAAACATGCTACCATAGTTTAGGGAGGCCTACCAGTAACTGTATCCAATTAGGTTACTGCTCAATTATCATTAATCATGATTCATGGGTAGATGGATACATGTAAACTTGGCTTCTATTTTGCCTTTTCATTGCATTTAGAATTTGAAAAGTAGCTCTTTAGTGTACGCCTATTCATTATCTTGAAATATCGGTTTTGGTAACGCAACAACCTTTTTGTAGAGTAACAATATTTACTATTTATATGAACTGGGTAAAACTGGCACATGCAGCGCAGTGGTTAACGCACTAGCTTCGTGTGATCTTGGAGGTGAAGGGACGTAACATACCTGGTTCGATCACCACTACCATCCATCTTTACAGGGGTTTTTCGTGGTTTCCCTCTGTAGTCTAAGCTAATGCTGGGATGGTTCACTACAATATATAAAAAATAATGAATGATACAAGTTGACTGATTTTTAAATCTCCAATTTACTGTTTTAGGAACAAATGCAAGAAGTTTTGGATGCAATGTTTGAGAAGAAAGTTGATGGCGGCGACTACATAATCAAGCAAGGAGATGATGGCGATAACTTCTACGTTATTGAAAAGTAATTACCTATTGATTGATAAAATGTGCAAATTGAATTTTATTCTGAGTTTGTGAAAGGCTTCAATTACTTCCTCGAGTATTCATATTATTTTCATATCTCTGTTCATACCAATACTTTTTCATATCAGGCTACTGTTTATTACTCTCATTATTTTCTACAATCATTTTTTTTATCAATTGATCATTTTTTTTATCAATTGATCATTCATGTGTGATTTATTATTACCGGTATTGTGTTTTTTCTACTTCATCAATTTTGTATTTGATTATTATCATGTGTCAAAAGGCAATCATGTATACCATGACATAGTCTAATAAAGATTTATATACCGGTATATAATATTAATTGTAATAATCATCTATATTGTTATCATTTTCAGAGGCATATATAAAGCATACGTGGCTCCCGACCCGCAATCGGAACCAAAACATATCCACACATATGAGAACAGCGGCAGTTTTGGTGAGCTAGCTCTCTTGTACAATATGCCACGAGCTGCTACTATTCAGGCGGTTAGTGAAGGGTCGCTTTGGGCAATGGACCGTCAAACTTTCCGTCGCATACTTCTTAAGAGTGCATTCAAGAAGAGGAAAATGTATGAGGCACTTATTGAGTGTGTGCCTATGCTGAAAGCTCTACAGGTTAGTAGAATATGATGTGTAATATTTTGCATGCTTTATGCTTTCAATTTGAAACTAATCGATAAAACCTAATTTTTGTGTCAATTAAAATGAGAGAAAACGTCCCGAGTACCAGTTAGTAGTACTCAAGATAGTCTGACCAGTCATTACTTTTAATGGACCAGGAAAAACAAAACCATTTGTGGAGAAAAATGCAATTTTTTCAAGTTTGGTAGGTTGGGAAAAATAGATCATCAAAGCAGGAATGTGATGGATGTGGGAACAATGCATAGAGGTTTTACTAAAAATGGCCTTCATTTTGAAACTTGGATTCTCAAATAAGTTCAGACCTCATTGTGCAAAGATCTTTAATTTAGACTTGTAGGTCAGGTGAATGCATCTCAGTTGTGACAAGTCTGGTTGTAGAAAAGTAAATGATTTTTTCTTTCACTCTATAGCCGTACGAGCGCATGAATTTAGCCGACGCTCTTCTTCCTCGCACATATGTTGACGGTGAACTAATCATCAAGCAGGGAGACACTGCTGATGGAATGTACTTCTTGGAGGAAGGAACTGTTCAGATAACAATCATGGGTGACAATGGGCAAGAAGTTGAGGTTTGTGTGAACACTTCAAAATTGTATACTAAATCTCCAAATTCTCTTTCAAATCTCTACTCAGTCATCAGTCTGCTGTCCAATTGATTTACCTGGTTTCAACTCATACACAGGTATCAATCAGTCTTGATAATCTTGAAAAGTACTAAGAATCAGGTGTAGCTTGTGAACGTTTCAACAGCTGAGGTCCCAATTTAAAAAAATCGGCATGTAAAACCCACAATCACAAGGAGACCAAGCATACCGTACAACCTACCACAGTTTCGTTGGCTATTTTGTAACAATTCCCAACACCGGCGTCAGAGGCTCCTAAGCTTCCGGGTAGTAAATCAGGGTCTCTTCTCAATGCCTTGAAGTGACAACGGCTTGTACAGCTGCTAATGTAGACCTGTAGTAGGTACCATGATTACCCGGTAGGCCTACCTATGCTCGTGAATCAGTTTTTCTCATAACTCAGTTTTTCAGGATATTGTAGAACTCACAAAACTCAGTTCAACTCAGACCACCCAGCTAAGTGAGTTGACCAATCATGGGTGTCGTATCACAAGCTTTTTAATAAATGTTCTGGAAGAAGATTCAACTTTACGCCTGTTCGTTTTCAGTTAGACTGTAATATCATGAGTGGCTTCCTATTTCGTATTTTTGTTACACCCGCCTTTGTGACAACGGATTTGTAATGAAGTTTTTCAATCAACATGCGCTTGTATCAGACACAGTCACACGCTTGAGTTTTGACACAAACACGGCAACTGAGTGACAGCTGATCGGTTAAAACTACGCGTAATTCGTTTAGTCGGTAATGCAGTCGCAGGTCAATCTCATTCTAATCAGTTATTGTCAATTTATCGGTAGCGCTGCAATTCACACTTTCCATCAAGTGAATACGTTTGCGACTCGAGCCTCAAGCCGAGTTGCCTGAATCACACTTTTGCACTATTTTTTCAGCCAGAAAATAGAATTGTTACCGCTCTGCTTCTTGTACAAGCTTCACAAGCAGAGGCTCAGTCATGGCTGCCTCCACTCCAGGCTAAAAACAATTTCTTGAACTACGTACTAGAAATATTGACCGTTGAATGGAAACAGACCTGTAAATTGTGTGAGGTATTCGGATGTTGCATAGAATGTATTGTGGCATTATGTATTGCCTAAAATTACTAATTTAAATTAATTATTTTCAAGATGAATTCGGCAGGCTTGAGACTACGCCTGAGGCCTGACCTCACTGACTCCACCAGTTGAGCCGCAGCTATTGAGAATCCTTCATTCTGTATTCATCGTGTGACATTAGGCCTACACCTATTGGTGCTGGGGGGGGGCTATCAATCAATCTTGTCAGCCTATCAATTGTTTCAATTGTTTTTTCAGATAAATCGTATCACAAAGGGAGGGTACTTTGGTGAATTGGCGCTTGTAACCCATAAGCCACGAGCAGCTTCAGTGTACTCGGTTGGAAACATTAAATTAGCTTGTAAGTATCTACAAATATCAAGTAATTTGAACTTCAAACTCGGACTCGAAAATCCGAGTGCTCGCTCACCCCTAATATATACAGTAAATTATATAATATTTAGTTGGCCCATGTTTTTCTAGTGTGCTGTAGAATAAGAATAAGTAGTAGAAAGCTAAAAAATAAAGGTGCATGTAGATGGTACTAGGCCATTTTTTAGTAGAAACCATACTATGTAGTAAAGACTAAAGATACCTTCAATAGTAGGGCCTGGTATATTATTTTCGTCACCCCACTTATTTCAGGTCTTTGAAGTTGAGTGCAACTAGTAACACATTTTTAGGCCTACAATGAAAAATGATTTATTGTGGTCATCTCTGAGTACAGTTTGAATTTGCAATTAATTGAAGTAGGTTCTTATCATAGGTTGCTCTAGTGTAGTAATACCTCTGTGCCTGCATTTCCTGTTTCTCCAACAGTATGTTGCTCTTTCTACTGGCTGACATTATAATGTACTAAAAATAATTTATTTTTTTCATTTTTAAATCATTTAATTCTTGTTTTTCAACATTATATAGGCCTACATACATTTTTCAATTGTTTCTTCTCAAATTATATTTCACAACAAGAAACTATATGGAACTAAATATATGGGCATATATTTACGATACATGAACTCACAATTGAATTCCGTACTGTATTTGCATTTGTGTGCAAACCAGACTACCGGTATCTAGGCAGACTATCTAGGTGGATACCATATATTTAAAATGAAACACAAGAATGTGCATTCAAATATAGGCAATTTCTCGTTCCTGAAGAAAACGATAAGATAATAGAATGAAGTAGAGTTGATGGTATTTCTTAAATCATTGAGAAAGATTTCTGAAATTTCTCTGGAAAGAAATTAGAAATACAGTAGGCATAGGTCCGTATACGTAATGAACTAATGGGTGAAAAAATCAATATTGGAAAAATAAATCACAAATACGAACTTAAGATCCCATGACATGTTATTTATTATATAAACTAGGCCCCTAGGCCTATATAGGTAGTACTAGTGAACTGTAAGGAAGAGAAAGGTTCTGATCGGTCATTCCCCTATCCCACACCACTAGTGCGGGTGGGTGATTCGCTCATTCATCTTTCGTAGATATGAGTAGTTGAGTACTGTACCTCGTGCACCCAATTGGCATAGTATTCCCAACTTCTCAAGACTTCATTATATTCTAGCTTCTAATGTCATTATCCATTTTCAGTCCTGGATGTGGATGCCTTTGAGCGACTCCTGGGACCATGTATGCAAATAATGAAGAGAAATATTGATGACTATGAGGATCAACTGGTTCGAATCTTTGGATCAAAGACAAACATTAGCGATATTCGATGAAAATGCTCTACTCATAGCATAATAGTCCTTCGAAATGTAACTATTTTCTTACTTTATTAATTTATTATCTTGAATTCATTTTGAATATTATTAATAATTAATCGTATTAATTAAAACATTTGAGAGTACCGTTTCATTACTCACTACTATCAAATAACAATAATAAATCTTCACTAAAATAATGTTTATGCTGGTGATATAATACATTGCAATGGTAGGTACCACCTACCAAATACTTATTGACTATATAAATATTTTTTATATTGGCAGCATTGATTTAAAGCTGGTATTCAAAGTTATTTAGACTACATGTCTGATTAAATAAAAATAAAATACGAGTTCACATTATTTTCATATTTTGCGTTTGAACCATCTAGGTACCGTTTTTTATTGTTTGCATCCGACTGAATTCGGGCGTATCGCGATACCAACTTATTTATGCATGAACATAAATTTTGGACGGAGAACTACCCAATTCATTAGAACAAGAAAAACACAATTACGTGCTCATATTATGGTACGGTACTCTATATTTTATTTTACCTTATTGAATCTTGGTTGTTGTGAACCAAGACCTGTGAAATAGATTCCCGATACAAATTTTTACACTCATCTCTCTTAATAAGTTAAGATAAAGTAAGGTACCTCAAGTACCTATCATTGTAATTTTGTCATAATATCGACGCTTATGCGATGGAAATGTCCAGCGTGTCTTCGTTTCCTTTTTCTCTGAATAAGATTGATACAGCTGCACTTGGAACACACATTACGAATGTATTCATTACAGTATTGCCACACTGCATAGGCCTACTGAAGCTATGAACTCTTTCCAAGAGTTGAAAATACTTGCTGGTCACTTTTTTAAAGCATCTCTAAAACTAGTATTTATAATAAAACCCTACACTAAATATTCCAAGCCTACGGTACATTGATAGTTTGAGCAATGAAGCCAACTAGGTAAGTAAAGGTACTTTGTACTAACTGGTGTAACCGGCATTTGTGAATGCCATTTTTCTATTATCGTAAAAATATATCAATACAAACGTTGGTCACCCGTTCCTAAGCGTTGATATTGTGTAACATTCCAATACCAGTTTCCACATTGGTGTAGGATGTATTCCTTGGTTAAAGATGTGTTTTTGTTGGTCTATCAGTATTGTAATCTAGTTTATAAATTGTAACTACCTATACTGTATTCAGATTTTTTGATCCAGTATGAAATTTGGCTGGCAACTTTGTTTGTATGCCATAAATACAAGAGTTGAGAAGATCATGAAAAGTGGTGTGCAGTGCAATAATAATTGGGCCCGTGATGCATTAACGGTTACATTTTCTTTGAGCTAGCTAGTCATGCTTAAAGTGGGAGGCATACGGCCATACGTTGATTATATTATATATTATATTGTTGGTATAGAAATTATAATGCATTTAAATATTCACTGCTTGATAGCCAAATTAAAGTAAAATTTTGTTACCTACTTTTAAGTTTCAAATATATCAGTACTGTATACCTTGGTAAAAAATGACAACTGTTAAATTTAAATTCAATTGTCTAGTATTTTGTCGAGGTAAAGTAATAATGCACGTAAGTGTAACTCCCATGCTTATTGTCAACCTAAAGTACCTAATTGTACTGCAGTCTACTTACTAGCCCAAAATGATGTGTTTTACAGTAAGGAGCCAAACTTTATCACTTGAATATTATTGTCTCTTCTCTTCTAATTCTGTGTTCATTGTTATATCGAAAAATAAGTAAGAATGTGTCAAATGAAACCCGGTTATATGTGTTCCCAAGTGTTGACTGTTTTGTGTGCTGGCAGGAAGGAGTACAAACATTATACATTATGTAATTAGTTTAATGTTATTGTTTTAACTTGATAATTTTATTGTTTTTATTAAATTATTATCATTTCAATACTAGTTGGGCCATAGCCTATCCTATAATTCTATTACTTGAAACTTATAGGACACTTTTGTTATTGATACTGGATTTATAATCTACTTGGTTTATTCTGAATAATGAGTTACGGTATGCCTTCATGATGATTTTTCAATCTAATTACAGTATCTGTAATTTTATTTTTGTTATATACCTTTACTGTAGGCCTACCGTGAACTAATTGAAATAATAGATTCAAAATACATTTCTTTTGTTCCATATGTATATAATATAATAAGATCTTTATAATTGGTAGAAATCTCACATATGTAGTAAGCTAATCTTGATTTCTAAACTAATAGGACTGGTGCCAATGTCTAATGCACTGTTCTTAACAATACTCATTAATCATTTTCGATTGAAGCTATGTGTACTATATACTATATTCTATTGAAGTTGATGCTGGAAATCAATATTTTGTTAATTTTAAACTGAATACTCGCTCTACTCTGATCTGATTATTAATTGGCTGGCCTGTATTAATTAATGTTGGATCTGCAGTATTGTTCTTGAGTTTTTTTTGTACGTTCTATGTCAAGATTAGGGTGACAATTCATCCCAGATTAGCCTAAATTGTCCTTGTCTAGGCATCCCGACACGTGATGATTCAAAGGATTGTCTAAGTTCACTGAGACAAGTAGTCGAGTGGATGAACACTGAACTGTCATTCAGGAAACCGGGGTTTGATTCCCGTCATGGTCAACAATCCTGACAGTGTTTTTTCGTGGTTTCCTTCTGCCGTTCAGGTCAATACTGAAATGGTTCCTTAACAATAGGCCACGAGCGACTCCTTCACCCTATTCAAAAAACAACCTAATAAAATAACCTTTCATCCCATCTCGTATATCATTCACCGACGCCACTAGATCTCGGTCATCAGTACAGTGCGTCGTTGAAACTCAATATAAATGAATTGTCCCAAGTTTGCTAAGGAGTATAAACCAGAATAATGAATGAATGAGATTGAATTGAGATATTGGAGTAGCCTCATTCTTAAATGAACTATATCTATAGTTTATTAAGCATTCCAGTCCATATTGGCATATATTACAGTAACCTGCAAAATATAGAACAAGTTGAATATTACCAAAGATAAATTCCCTGAATTTTAGTGGCCTGGGTCTACGAACCTGCTTTTTGTCCCACCCTAAATCTATGTGTATTTTGTTCACCTGAGTTACATATTTGATAACCTTTGCGTGTAAATTGTGGATAAATTGTCTTTACTTTAGATAGTATTGTAAAACTTCTTTCAACGTCTTGAACAACACTGCAGATACTTCATGCCGGTACCTTCAATTTTGTCATCTGATTTTAATCAATTATGTCGTATCAAACATGTCCTAGTTTGTAACAATTTTTTTGTAATAACATTCAATTTGTGCCATTAGATTCTGAAAAAATGATGATTAATGTAACTCGGTGATGTTTGCGATGCTACGTACATACATATAACGGTAGTTCTTGTACCATATCATATGTTTAAAATGTAATGCAATTTAATATTTATTGAATTTATTCTCTTTTCAAACGTGAATGATCAATTAAGTCGAAAGCACATTTTTTATTGTTGGGGACTTCTAGAACAAGTATTGCTCATGGGGAGAAGTTTTTCATAGTCACGTTTCAACTTGAGAGAAAAGATGAAAAATTGTTGTACAATACGTATATTGCGTGAGACAAAAATCTAAACAATGAAGTGAAGAGTCATAAAAATGATTATTCTCTCAAATCTGTTGAAAATATACTGAGTAATAAATTGCAGTGTAATGGTCAAAATAATTGTAACTATTGATAAAATAAATCCAATAATTGAATAATGATGAGAATGGTTATAATAATGAGAAAGTTATGAAGTGATGATGTCATGAAATATTTTCCTCTAGAAGTAATATCTGTTATCAAACATGTAACCTAATGGAGATTTGGGTAATTCTTCTCTTCCTGGCTCAATCACTGCCTGTAATCTTATATGTGTACTATGATAACATAGGTATTGTCAGCACAATTTTACCAGTAGGTATTAAATTGTAATACTTGGGGCCTGACTTTACGCGTTGACCCTTCGTAATAATCAGAGGTTGCATGATGAAATTTGTTCCAAAAACCATGGTCTCCCTTTACAAATGTACTTAAAACCCATCATTTAATTGTTGTGGTGTAAGTAGTATTGAACGTGATGTTAATGAAAGTCTTGTGTATACAAACTGCAAATTTATGCCTGATTGTACAACCTTCTTCAAAACAAGTTTTAATTAGAGTAAAGTATCAACAAATTGTTGATATTGTGTAACGATAAGAAGCAGGTTACAAAGTACTAGGTAATGAAATGTCTCACAGGTTGCGAGCTGACTGGAAATAATCTAGAAGGTATTTTTTAAATGAATTATTCATTGGATTTGAAAATCGTAAATACGAAAGATCGTTCAGTGCAGTACTGGTATATTGTAGTACTATATTACTGACATACTATTGCAATGATGTAGTTGGTTTAATGGAATTTGATACTTTTGATAACTGAGAGCTCATATTTAAAGTCATCCTTCCAATGGTCGAGTGTGAAATCTTGAAAATCAGGTAGAAATTACTGATCGCAGTTATTACGGTATTGGTCTTATTTTTGTGTGCAAAGTTGGAAAACAAAATTATCATTCAATAAGATATAAAGGAAAATGTTCATCTTTGAAAGATCACATCCTTTAGTCAAATATTTGTTAACAAAATATGCTGGTACATAATAGTATCAATTCATAAATTAATATAAATGTGGAAGGCTAATGTGATTTTGAGTATGTAGGTGTACCGATAATGGACTACATCAAAATTAATATGTAAAATCTCTTGAAGACCTATATATATATAAATATATATATATAAATGCAATCAAAATAGGCTACATCACTGTGGTAGATTGAATGGAGTAGAATCTAGATGATTATTATTTTGTGGTAATAGGTCACATGACACTGAAATGATCAATAATAACATTGCCATAATGAGTAAATCAAAAGTGTTAGTTTTATCATAGCCCCTAGAACTCACAATAATTTGACTGTAGAATCAATGTGATCTAGAAAAGGCATGGGCTTAGTTCTACTTCTAGTGTGCATACTATATGGAAAACACATTTTAATACCTATCTTGTAATGAGCTTATTACTTTGTTATAAACATATTGATATGTATAACATAACAAATATTTATTAATATAAATAATGAATGAACCAAGACATTGTCAATCTTGTTGTAAACCAAATGAATGGAGTGATAATATATTATATCAGATATAGGTACCAGGCATTAAAGTGTAATGCCCCTAGAAATGTGTTATGAAACATCCATTATTGTAACAAAGAGCCATTGATTTCTTATAATGATAATGATTATCATACTTTTTGTATCAAGTGGTGTAGATCCTACTACTTATTATTAGGCACATTATATTACTCTTTTAGTTTATAAACTAATGTTATGTATTATAAGTATCTCTATTTTGCTGAGAAGCTATATCTGCCATTAGACCATTACCAGTATACTAACTTTCACACCATGCTTTAGTAAAACAGCTAAAACCATGAATCTGTAAGTATGTATGCAGAATGCCAGGCTTGCTAGTATCTCAAGGTAGCAGATGACTAGTAGTTGAAAGGCATATGGTGGCTAAAAATAAAAAGGTGGAAATAATTAATAAATATTATACAGTAGTTGTAATGACTAAGGTAACTTTCTAAACAACTCAAAATATCACAGGTACAAAATTATAATTTTGCCGAAATAAAAATTACATATAATTTTAATTGTGGATTCTTGTTCTCTTTTCATTGAACTTCAACCTTGAATAACTTGTAAACCTTTATATTCACTAGATGGTGAATACAGTCATCCTTTCTAGAGAACCTTGCTGAGGTAAGCTTTTGTGACTGACTGCCATTTTCCCTTCACCAGAACAGTAGCAATGCATTAGAATGAAATTGTGGCAAAACATGCCCCCCCCCCCCCCCCCCCACCAACACCACTCATACATTTAAAATGTGTATGTTTTCTGACGTTATTGAAATGTGCTCGTTTGGAACTGCAATTATAATGTTGCTGAAATGTGCTGTAAAAATTGTTGTGCTACTACCATCTCTTGATCATTCCACAATTGGTGTGTGGGGGTCGGGGCATTAACTTGGTCTCCCGCATTTGAAACATATGTTTTATGTGATGTTTTTGAAATGCACTCGATTTGTGCTGCTACCATTTATTAATTATTCCACAATAAGTGTGGGGAATAACACTCATTGTGGAATAATTAATGGTAGCAGCACAAAACAATTTTGAAAAATTACTGTTTATAAGTTCTTTCTCATTTAATGTGGTCACCCCACACTTATTGTGAATAATTAATAATTGATGGCAGCACATTTCAGCACAAAACAAGCACAGTTCAATAATGTACATTTCAAACATGTATAGGGGCTGCATTAACTTGGCCCCCCACTCCCCACATTAAATATGGAATGACTAAAACAGCAGCACACACCCATTTCTTTACAGTACATTTCAGCACAAAACATGCATAACATACATTTCTAACACCCGTTCTATCACAGCCCTTTGCTGGCCTCGAACGATTGCTGAATGTCACGAATTAATTTTAGCAAGTATTAACTCAAAATTGATATATTCAATAGGACTTTTCTCAATGGTAGTTGAGACTTAAGAAAAGTAGAAATTGGACCAGAAATAAGTTTAGTACATACTGATAATTGGCCATTTTTAATTTCTGATGATCACCAAGCTTATGAACAACCAAACTCTTTGATTTATTGCCATCTAGATATTTCTGGTGCTTGCCAAAGCAATAATTGCACACTACAAGTCATGTGGTCAATGATCATATTTGAGTAAATATACCCAATTATAAGAATTGTTCAATTTTCCCGATTTTGTGGTTCACTATATAGGGGATGCAATTTGCTTCGTAGGGTAGTAAAACCAATAAGAATCTTCACTTGATGATTTTGAATTCTAAAATATCATCCATTGTAGTGTTTGAATTTCTGGTGCTTGCCAAAGCAATCATTGCATACTACAAGTCATATGATCAACTGATGATATTTAAACCAATTTGATATTTTTTTTTTTTTCACAACTATTCTATTATTATATATCTCGCTATCTCTATTATTAATCATGGTTAGTTGGAAGAGCGGCATCCCACCGAACCTCGCCATTTTCTTTTAAATGCCAACCATGTATGTAACTATATGTAGGCCTATACTTAACTGTGTTGTGTTTTGAAAGAAATATAAAGACTTGTTTTTATTAAAAAAAAAAAAAAAAAAAAAAAGAGGGAAAGGACGCAATCAGGGACCTGAGGCGGGACTTAAACAAGGCTAAGAGGGAGGCGAAAGAAAACTTCATGGGTGGTATGTTTAATGAACGTGATGTACAGGGTAGCTGGAATAGAATGTACAGGTTTGTTTCTAGTCAGAAGGGTAGTAGTAAGGAGTTGCCCACCTTAGTTGATCAGGGAGGGAATGAGTGGAAAACGGATAAGGAGAAGGCAGCAGCATTAAATAGATTCTACGGGGAAGTGTTCAATGTGACTGGAATTATGGGGGAGGGAGAAACAACACTGGAGGGGGAGGGGGAAGAAGTCCTGCTTACAGAGGGGGAAGTGTGGAATGTATTAAGGAAACTAAAAAGTGGGAAGTCACCAGGCATAGATGGGGTGCAAAGCGATCTCCTGAAATTAGCGGGTAGGGGGGTTGTAGGTTATTTGCTAAGGTTGTTCCAAGCCTCACTCACAGCAGGTAGAGTACCGCAAGATTGGAAAAAAGCGGAGGTGGTTCCAATTTCAAAGGGAGGGCAAAGGGGCAGGGTAGACAACTACAGGGAAATCAGTTTAACGTCACATGTATGTAAGATGATGGAAAGGGTAGTTATAAAGAGAATAATGGAGAAAGTAGATGAACATAGGGGTATTTCGGAAGTGCAGCATGGGTTTAGGAAGGGGTATTCATGTGAGACACAGTTAGGTTTTGCGGAAGAGCTGGCAGGGGTAGTATAGACAAGGGGGGCTGTATTGATGCAGTGTTTTTAGATTTTGAAAAGGCTTTCGACAAGGTAGATCACACTATATTATTAGGGAAGTTGAAACTGTCCATTGGGAATGCTGGGTTAGTTAATTGGATTGGAAACTTTCTTCAGGATAGAGTTCAAACGGTTCGAGTAGGTTCGGAGGTTTCAAGTGAGGTTAAGGTTACGTCAGGAGTTCCACAGGGTAGTGTGCTAGGTCCGTTATTATTTGATTTATATATAGATGATCTGACTAGGGTTGTTAATTCGAGAATAAGGTTATTTGCAGATGATTGTGTGGTATATAGGGAAATCAATACAGAGGAGGATGTAGTAGCTATTCAGGCAGATTTGACGGCACTTAATTGTTGGGTTCAGTTGAACAAGATGGGGTTAAATGAAGGGAAGTGTAAGTTAGTCACCTTTGGTAGGAGGAGAGTGAGGGCTGATGTAGTTTATGATGTAGGAGGGAAGTCACTTGAGTCAGTGGAAAATTACAAGTACTTGGGGGTGGTATTTGATAGACGTCTAGGGTGGGGGAGTCAGATTGAGAGAATAGTAAAAAAGAGTATAAATGCACTAAACTTTGTAATGAGGCAGCTTAGGGGGACAAGTATGGAGATAAAGGAAAAGGCTTATTTCTCGTTATAGTGCGTCCCATGGTGGAATATGCTAGTTCAGTTTGGGATCCTTATAGATTAGGTGAGATAAGGGATGTGGAAAGGGTGCAAAGGATTGCAGTTAGAAGGGTTACAGGTAGGGTTAGGAGGTGGAAATGGGGGGAGAATGAAAGGGGGGAGAGGGTGAGAATATTGGAGAGTCCATCTGAGATGATCCGAGACTTGGGATGGCGGGAATTGGAAATACGGAGAAAGGAGGATCGGATCTGTAATTTCTTCAGGGTAATGGAAGGAGAAGGGGGCTGGGGAGAGTTGAATAGGTTGATTGAAAGGAATGAGTCAGGGTATGGGGGTAGGCGAAGTCATGATAGAGCAGTAGTTATAAAGGGGGCTAGATTAGATGTCGGTAAGTTCTCTTTCTTGAATAGGACAGGTAGGGATTGGAATGGGCTTAGTAGAAGTATACTTGAGGAGGATGAAATAGGGTTGAAGCTATTCCGTCAGAAGGTTAGGGAGGCGATAGGATAGGATTGATAGGGAACTTGCCACCGCGCATTTATGTGCAACTGTAAGAGTTAATAATAATAAATAAATATACCCAATTATAAGAATTGTTTTATACTCAAAAATCAGAGAGGTGAATGTGCGTGTTATTGAAGCAAACAGCCTATAGTGTACCAACTAATTTGGAAGTTATTATGGAATGAAGATTTTCCCCCAAAATTAAAATGTTTAAATACAAAACTTATTTTTTACCAATATCAACTTATGCAGCTGCTACCTAGACTTGGGGTTGGAGAGAAGAGAGCATGATAGAAGCAGCTGAGATGAAATTTATAAGAAGCATTGCAGGAGTATCAAAATTAGAAAGAAAGATAAGCAAATTGATTAGAGCAGAAGTTGATGTGGAACGGTTATTGTTCAAGCTAAATAGGTAGAGACTGAGTTGTTTCGGGCATATGAAAAGAATGGAGAGAAATACCTAGATAATAATAAATAATAATAGATAATAGAATATCTAGAGCAGAATTCGAGAGGTTGGAAATGTGCAGAGATAAAAGAAGAGTGGGGAGACCGAGAGAGAGATGGAAGATGGGAGTGAGAAGAGCTGTTGAAGAAAGAGGAGAGGTATGGAATGAAGTCGAGAGCAGTAAATGGTGGGAGAATAGAGGGAAATGGAGGGAGGTGGTGAGAAGAGTGGAGATGAAGAGGAGGAGCAGTGTCGGACTGGGTCCAAAAGGCCCCGGCGGCAACGACATTCAGAAGGGCCTCTTACAGCGAGGGCGAAGCCCGAGCCACAACAGGGTCGTAGGCGTAATCCCAGCCAGTTTTTTCTAATATTCATATTTTAAGCGATAAAATCATAACTATTCTTGTATCACAGTAGATAGTCACATAATCTATTTAAGACAAATAATCTTTCTCATAAGCTACATTAGGTACTTGTATCATGATTTAATAGCTGTGTGAAGAAGAGTTACAATTAAAGCAATTGCTATGTGATATACAATATTTTTCTTATTTCTTATTTCTTAATTTATTCAAAGTTTGTAAGGAGTGTAGCAGGAGAGAAGCAGTAATATAAGGAAGGAAGTGGGAGTGGAAAGGATCATTTAAATTGGAAAGGGAGAAACTTAGGTGGTACGGGCATATGCGGAGAATGGAAAAGGAGAGAATACCGAGAGCAATGTTTGAGATAGCAGAAAACAATGGAGCTAAGAGAAGAGTTGGAAGACCAAGAGAAAGGTGGCAAGAGGGAGTCAAGTTCGGGGTAGTCAACCAAGGAGAAAAATGAGAAGAAGTGGTAGACGAGAGATGGTGGGAGAATAGAGAACGATGGAGGAAACTTGTAGGAAGAGAAGAAGAAATAGAGGATAGGCCTAGCAGTAGTGAAGAGAAAGGAGGAAGAAGTCGGAACTGGCACGAACCGATTGATATGAGAAGTCTGCCCTAGAAAAACTGGCGGAAACACCCCCAATTTAATTGGTTATCTGGGTTTGAGATATATATATATATATATATATATATATATATATATATATATATTCAAAAAAGTAAGCGCTTTTAAAATATGAACTGGATAGCATTAAAAGAATCTTGAATATATTCAATGAACTTGAACATCTGATGTGGTACCTATAATGTACTCTATATTTTATGCAGGAACGTCGTTAGGATTTGTGTATTGGGGGAGCGCTGCGCGCACAGGTTACAACTTGGACTTACATAGATAAAATGACCGCCCAGCTGGAAACCAGCTCCTCGCTAAAAGGGGGTCTGGGAGACGGAAGTCCCCCAGCAGAGTCCCGCAGGGAATTTTTGAGAATATGGACATTTTTCAAGGAATTTTTGTGATTCACAAGTAGTTTCGAAGTCTTATAATTGAATCATCATGCCATGATGATTCAAAAAATCGCAAAAGTGTATCTTAAAACTTGAAGTGTATCTTTTATGTCAAAAGTGACATACTTTTGCGATTTCTCCCAGCAAAGCCCCGCAGGGAATTTTTTTAAATAGGCCCACGTCATCTTTTAAGTAATTTCTTGATATTTACAAGCAGTTTTGAAGTCCAATGATTGAATCACTATGGACGTTACCGAAGTTGTTCTCATTAGTATAATCAATAATCATTATAGACATTTTCGGAGTCATTTTCGCGATTTCTCCCAGCAAAATTCCCAGCAGTGATTTTTTCAAAATATGGTCATTTTTCAAGTGATTTTTGCGATTCAAGAGCAATTTTGGAATCTAATAATTGAATCATTATGGAAAAGAAAAAAAGGAAGTGTGAAGTAGTAGAGTGTATACTGATAAAATCCATATCATGAAATAATAATATTTTATTGTGTGTTTATTCGTAGGTCAACATCATATATTTTTAAAAGAGGATAATATATTGGAGGGGCGCATATACAATTTTTTTGGCGATTTCACTTCAAAATTTAATTGTCAAGTAAAATTAATATTTGATGGTAGATAATAAAATAATATGTATAAGAACAATGAAAGAAGGACAGAAACGCGCCCGCACGTGTAACTTCAACGATGAAACAGTACAACGCATTAGAAGTCGAAAGAGCAACTGGCAGTACAAAATACATGGTATAATAATTTGATTTACTTGCATAAGGGGAGCCCTACAACATTTCTATTGAATTCTGTATTTTAGTAATCTTGTAAATGAGTGCAGAATATGGAAGATTAGGATATTATATACAAAGCACAAAAATTGTATTGTTGCTATTTGTTTATTAATAACTGCAAAGGTTCGCAGAACATGCATGATTCAGGGGCCTCCGTGTGCCAGCAAGTATCGAATATTGTAAGTGAAATAACAGAATTCGCTCATCACCTGCAAACGCCAGTTGCCGACGCCGATCGAAACACATAAGTACAACATCGAGCAATCATTTCCTATGGAATATGATACAAAAACATTTCTTCGTTTAGGCTTACTTATCACAGTCTAAAACAAGACACGTGCACCTCCCACCACATTTTGCTATAATTAGGCTACAATAATGTCGTGAACAGGTGGGCCCAGACATAGGCAATCAATATTTCATTAGGTTTTGCCATGTATTTTTTATGTGATTAAAATATTTTCGTAAGTCAAGTATTATTGCGGACTTTTACATTTTGGGGGCCACACTGGCCAGGGGCCCCGGCGGCATTTGCCGCCTAGCCGCTCTGGCCAGTCCGAGACTGAGGAGGAGGAAAAGCAGAATCGGACAGGAGAGGAGACGTGAGAGAAGAAGAGGACTTGGGACTGGCAAAATCAAGTTGACATGTTGTGCCCTTGTAAAATATTCACCTAACTTTGTTGGAATAGTAGTTGGAAATGAAAAAAAGTAGGAATTGTTCAATTTTCCCAATTTTGTGGTTCACTATATAGGGGATGCAATTTGCTTCGTAGGGTAGTAAAACCAATAAGAATCTTCACTTGGTGATTTTGAATTCTAAAATATCATTATCCATTGTAGCGTTTGGAATTTAAACAATCAAAACCAGATGGCCGCGTTTCAGAGGTAGTATTTGGAGAATCCTGGGCGAATTTGCTTGCCCTTTGATTGATTTGGAATTTCAATTGTATTTTCTAGCCGTGTACCGAATTTTGTGAAGGTAACCGTAAATACAACATTCCTGAAAATTTTTCCCCTTACTGTCACACCCAAACTAGATAGCCTCATTTTAGGGGTAAATTTTCAAGGGAACCTGGGCAACCAAATTTTGTGCTGGTAACCGGAAATATAATATTCCGGTACATTCTTACCCTCCCTGACCGCACTATTGTGGAATGTGGAACACAAAGCATGCATTGTGTGAATTGATCATTCGCTATAATGACCGTATTGCAATAGTCGTTTTAGAGATCAAATTAATTTGAAGGATCGTGTCACTTTCTATATTACAATGATTCAAATTACGTAATTTTTGTAGAAACCAACCCTGCATTTTTTTATTGTATCTTACCAGAAGTATAAATAAGTCTAGTTTGTACTGATAATTCATACTACCGGTGATAAGTAGCAACTAGCATTACCCATATTTTATTGTATGTTTAATCATAGCTCATCGAATTTATATATACTTTGAAGGAGCATACATCATTGGGGGGGGTGCTCGCCCCACCTTGGACCCAACGACGTCCCTAGTAAAGGCTATTTTAAAGATTTGTACAAGCCAAGAACCGTCCGTATGTAGCATTTGCAGAGCAAACCACCATCACGCATTAAAGCGAGGTTTTTGCACTATTGGATCCCGGGAACTAAAAGTTGGATCCGTTTTCTGGATGTCTTTATACGATTTTTCATGTGACAATATATTTCAAATTTGACAATGATCGATTCAGCTGTTGAAAAGATATGAGGTAGTGAAATAGGCTATTTTTCTGTTTGTCTTCTAATTCTCTTTCTTCCTCCAATTCTCTTCAAGAAAAGGCATCTCAGCTGCTTGAGATTGTACCTAATCTGCTGCTTCGTTTTGGTCTACCATTTTCAGGGTTTGGTCATAATAGTAAAATTGAGAATTGTTTATAACATGAAGTTGATGTGAATAATAGGAGACCGTCAGTGATATCACAAAAAACACTGACATTTTTTCAAAAAATCCCATAAGATTAACGTGGAGAAAATCGAGAGTAAATTCAGACACCAATGGTTTACGTAGGGCAATTAAACTACCCACTCTTTTGAGCTAAAACTTTCAGGAGATATTCATAAAAGTATGAGTTTCGAGCTTTTGTTGTGTAATCTAGATGCGGACAGTAGGAGGCCTCTGGTGATATCGCAAATATATTCAAAAACCAAACATTCATTCAATATTTACCCAATTTGATCATTATTTAATTACTAATTAGGTTTCATTAGGTGTTTTTAGGTATTAAATTATATATTTAAACAAATCATTACATATTATTAAGTATTTTTCAATTGCATTTTGAATTTAATTCTATCATCAGGTAATTAGTAGTTACTAATTTATCTAATTACCTAAATTCCTCATCTAATTTGATTTCAATTTACCTAACTGTAATCTTGTACTTGCTAATCTAATTTAATCTTATCTATCTAATATCTATTATTGTATTGTATTTGATACGGCCTATACGGTACCTTATAGCTATGGTGCTAATAAAGACATTATTATATCATATTATAAATTATTAATGAAAACTCATGGTTTTCCTGAAACGAAACTCACAAACATTTCGCAATGAAAAATTACCACTTCCTTTCAACAAAGACATACCGTATTTCCAAGCCATCTTGTAATATCTTGTAATGGGTAAATCAAATTGAATTCAATATTATATTACATTAAAATTGTTCAATCTGTGTAGTGGAAAAATTAGTCGCGCCAATTGCTCTTTCTGAACCCATTGAATCATTTCTTAGGTGTTGTCCGCATTCGGATACTTTTCGTAGAAATACTTCAACGAGTGTTGGCTACATGTCCTTCCCATAGTTTAATTATTTGGAGTGTGCCACATTTATGCATGTTTACAAATACAGGCGGCGAATAAAATTCAAGGAATTTTTGATAATAGATTTCAAAATTCAAGAAGGAAACTAAATACCTACATGTTCTTTTTTTAATTCAATATACCTACGGTAATTTAGGTTGAAATGAGATTGTATTTTTGAGCAATAGATATGGCAAGTGTCAATTGAACTCAGGTCCATTGTTCATATATTTTCGTAAAAAACTTCAAATATATTTGTCAGAAAAAGTTGAATGAATGCCATCAGTATTAAAAAGTTGAACTAGTGAAGACACGAAATTAAGCGGGTGCATTTGTTTCAACAATGACACTCATTTAAATACTATATTATCGACTGTTTTTTTGTAACTAGTTGTCAGCCATATTGCATTTAGAAGCGCATTCGGTTACTTTATTTTTTGTCTAATAGAGGTGCATTTTTCTGCGCAAGGTAGGATTAGGTAAGAAATAAGGGGATTTAGAGGGTTGATTATCAAACATGGAATTGGAATGTAGTTAATTACATAGCCTACACCAATGTCTTTGTGTAAATTTATTTCGAGATGTGTTACAGGAATTTGTTTGCGGTAGTGTCTCATCAATCATTTTCCAGCTGTACTGGTGACATCGTTGTCACAGTTTCTTCTGATGATTAATAAAGGATAATTACCACACAAACATAACCAACTAATAAAATGGTTCAGATTGGATCTGTTTAGCAATATATAAATCTATAAACTAAGAACTTTTTCTATCATGATTTGGTACATCCAACAGAAGAATACTAAAACCAGCTTCTTTAAACCATGTTAAGTAAATTTAGAGGATGTGATGAAATACGCGCTGGCACAGAAAATAAACCAAACTAATTAAGGAGCTGAAATTGCACTTGAATAATATATTATCATTATTTGGCTACACACTGAATAAATGGCAGAAACAGTTGTGAAGGCAAGTCATAAAGTAATCAATATTTTACATCAAGTACCATATTGTAAATGAAACATCAGTAGTGTCTAATAAAATATATGACATGCCTGCATTATGGAAATATATTTTTTTCACATCAACAGCAGATTTGAGTATGATTGTATTTTTATTCGTACATTATTCTACAGTTGTTTAGGTGTTCAGAATGCAATATAAGACAAAATATAAAGTACAGACACATTTATACAACTTAATGTAAACAAAAAACCAAAGTATAGGCCTACTGAAATACCACACTCGACTTGCTTTACAAGAATTTTGCTCATCAAAAATGCCACGTCACCCTCTGATAATATGAAGCGATCGGCATTTTTGAGTTTATTCGAATTAGTAGTGACTACTTGTTGTATGTAGACTCTCATCCATGGTTATTAGCAACATCTGATGGAACGATTTCCGATAAAACCATCTTGCATCACCAAGTGTTTAACTGTATAGATCATCATCCCCATCATCTTGAAAGTTACCCTGGTCACCACCAGTTCCTCCCTGCGTAGCATTTGGAGCAGTTGCACTCGGAAATCTATTAGACAAAACAAAGAATAATTTAGTAAAGAGTGGATACTATACAGTTATATCTATATGATGTCAGGGTCTGAACAGGATTTTGAGCATATTGTACTGTATCTCCAAAACTAAAACTTCTCTACATCTTACGTCTAAGAACTATCTTAAAACTCTCCTTCAGCTCAACCGATTTCAATGAAATTTCGAGGGAATGTTCTCATCCACAAGAGGAGGCAGAAGCATGCTGGCCCAGGCTGCAAATGCATACTGAGCTTTTAGTTGAAGGGCCTTTTGATTCTTGCACGCAAATTTCAACAATATGAATGATGACTAAATGAAAAATAGCTTATAAGCAAGACCGTTTGCGCCTCAAGTTCCTCAAATTTACTAGGTCAACCGATAATATAAAGACTGTACCTGACATTCTTTGATTTTATATGAATGATCTATAAAATTAATAAAAAGTTGTTGAACCAACACAAATACTCATCACATATGAAGGCCTAAGAAGAGATCACTGATCTTAGGGTGGGGTGGATCCAAATCCAGCCATAATATTGTTACTTGGAATTACATACCAATATTCTCGATAGCGGATATCGGGTCAATTTTCAAGTGAAACCCGGGTTCAAACAATTACCCACCAGATACCTGGGTAGGAGAAATCCTATCTGCCAACATCCCCAGTATAAACCATGGTTTGACATTAGCCTGAATTACCAACCTGAAATTGGTTCCAAAGCCCCTTGACTGCTGCAGAGTTTGTGAAAACATCTCGTACTTGCGAATATCATTATCCGAGACAGACCTGCGAGCATACTTCATGGCTTCCTCAAAGTGAGCACGTGTGATCTCGGGAACCGGATCCTCCTCATCCATCTGTTGACAATTATGGAACTTTAAAATTTAAAAAATCTGACTGTCCACTGTACCAGTGTGAGTAGGCAGGCTATACAGAACCACCTTCATTATGCAATATGCCAGGATGCTGGTAGAGAGATGCCATAGATATAGGTAGGCCTATTCATTTTTACAACTAATACAAATGAATACAACTAATACAAGAATATGGCAGTACAATTCATTGGAAGCTGTCGACTAGGTCAGTTGACTTAGCTGAACGGAAGTAAAAATTAAATATGGCGTGTAAAAAAATTAGATCATGATATTAAATGTACCAGTACTAAATATTGAGATTCAATTGAGAGAATATCAATTTGTGATGGTCAACTTGAGAGATGAAGGACAGACGATGATAAAGACTAACTTAAATTGAGTTAAACGATGCACTATAATGATAACCCTGATCTATTGGCGTCGGATGAATGATTAATGAGATGATGAGATGCGGGTTTCTTAGATGATGGGAAGTATAGTGGGAAGGAAGCGGTCATGGCCTATATTGTAGGAACCATCGCAGCATTAGCCCAGACTACAGAGGGAAACCAAAAAAAAAAAACTTGTAAAGATGAACGGTGGCAGAGATCGAACCGGGTCCGATGTATGGGATTTTCCCTCCCGGATCACATGGAGCAAGTGTATTACCCACTGCGCTGCTTGTGCCGGTGAGACTAAAGAGTACAAGAAACAAGTAATATGAGAGTAATAGTTGAGTAATATGAGGCGGTTACAGGTTGGAGAAAACACATGGATAGAGAAAACAAACACAAAATGTACTGGAGATGGAGTACTGGGAGGTAGGTTTCACAGGCATCAACAAACTTATGTTCCCACAACCTTTTCCACAGATTCTGAAGGGAATAACCACAAGGCAAAAATCACAGAAACATTAATAATAACGTAAAACTTGCATGTTTCGATCTTAATGGATCTCATCAGGAGAGTGTATACCTATTCAGAACACTACTTTACTCAAAGAACATTGCAAGTAATTAGGCCTACTACGATTTTGAAATTATTTCAAAACAATGTGTGATGGAGAAGTTCAAGAGCAGGCAGACATTCAAGATTAACTGAAACGTGAATTCGGAACTAAATGAAATTTGGATAATTAAATAAAATGCAAGTGAATAGGCCTACACAAATTTGAATACTGTATTTAATCGCATATAAGTCGCACCCGTGTATTAGTCGCACCCCTGTTTTTGACAAGTCATTTTTTGAAAAACCCTTTATATGGTCGGTCGGTCGTATTAGTCGCACCTGCAGTCTCCAGTATGTCAAAAATACATTGCGATTGAAATATCTAGCGCTCTGTTGGGGACACATACAAGAGAAACCCTTGGAATGAGACATGAGAAACCTCTCACAGTTGTGAGGGGCCTCAACTAAATTGCCAGGGTGGGAGGGGGACAGGTTGCCCACCATACCCTAGTGAGCACACACATACCATGATTATGTAAATATCTCCCATGTTTATATTCATTTTTATCTAGCCTCTTCCTAGTGTTGAATGAATAGCCCACTATAGACTCATCAGTAATCACCCATACACAGCATTGCTGATAAACAGATGTGTCAAAAGTTTTCCTTTTGTTAATGAGTGGACATGAGACTTTCAAAGTCTCAACAAGTGGAACACTTTTGAGACATCTGTTTATCAATATCATCAATCAACAATGCTATGTATGGGTCTATGGATGTATGTATCTTTTATCACCGGCTTTGGCCATCTTTTCATCCGCCGCCCGATCTGTATAGTTACAGGGGAGAAAATCTGTTCTATCTTTCCTGCTAGGGGTCGAGGTTCGAGTCCTTGATAAGGCATGGTTGTTATTGCTGCCCGCTCAGCCTACGGTAGATAGTGAATGGCATTTTCTTCGACTCAGTACTATGTGTCTTGGTTCAATTCCAAGAGAAGGCTAGAGATTGTGTTCCTATCACTCTTTTCTGTCTCTGATCTGTTCCTTCTTGTCCTAATCCAACCACCAGGTGGAAATCATAAACTCGGAGAACATAACCTGCAAATTGAATTCTGAGTTGGTTCATGTAGGCCTAGGCTTAGAGGGTGCTGTGGGAAAACAGTGCACTCTAGTGGCAAGTAGTTTGCAGGTGTTTCCTTGAGAGGAAGAAATATTAAGAATACCTGATATACTCACCTGATGAGATCCAACAAGATCGAAACATGTCGTGAGTTTTAGTTTATTACTAATGTTTCTGTGATTTTCACCTGTTGGTTATTCCCTTCAGAGTCCGAGGAAAAGGTAGTGGGAAACCTGAGTTTGTTGATTCTTGTGGAACCTACCTCCCAGTAGGCCTACTCGCATTGTCCAGTCCACACATGTGTGTGTGGTTTTTGTGTTCTATCTATGTATTTCCTCCAACCTGTACCCACCTCATTATTCTCACATCACTAGTTTCTCTTTAATACCTGCATCATCATCAATCATTCATCTCATATCGTCCATTACAAAATAATATTCTTCAAATCAAGTCCTACTTTCCAATAAAGATATGTTGAAGTATTTGCCTTGTTATTCAGTGTAACAGGAGACTCTAAAAGTCTCATGTTTGCTTCAACACTGATGACTGTCTGTGCATCAATTCTGGTAACAATTGTGGGTTCACCCTATGCTCTAAGATTGGATGGCTGGCAGTGTTTCACAACTGTTTTTATTGCAAAATATGACATTTTTTCTCACTTAGGCCTACCTTTATGAGACACATGCAACTTTTTGATGACTTAAAAATACAGTGAAACCTCTATCCGTCGTTTTTCAAGGGACCAGGAAAATAAAACCATCCATCCACGAAAATTTAACATTGATTATATGGGTGTGGGGCTAGAGAAAATGAACGATACATCCAGGAAAACGATAGATCTGGGAACGATGCATAGAGGTTTCACTGTAGCATGTTGGACTTTGATGAGAATTGATGCATTTGGCTTTCATTTTTGGATATTCTGTAGGCGCGTATTAGTCGCACCCCTGTTTTGAGTTCTCAAATTTCTAAATATACATGCGACTTATATGCTAGTATACCGTATTTACGCGATTGCAGTCCGCACCCTATTGTAGTCCGCACCCTAGTTTTTTGAAGTAGGTTTTAGAAAAGTACTTTACATGCGATTATAGTCCGCAGAGAAATACACATACTTAAACACGTGAAAATCGAGATAGCGCAGCGACTACGACACGCCTGCTTACACTACTGGAGTTATACTGGCGCATGGCAGTGACACTGAACTGACATCTCAGCACATTTCAGTCACTTGGTCTTAGCTGTGTGCAGTGCGATGCGCGCTCGGTCGACATACCTGCCCCCCGCCCCTGCCCGCCCACCCGAACATCAACAAAACAAGCAAGGCGGATCGCACGCCAGCCCGCCAGTCAAGGTTAACCTTGAGACAAGGCGAAGTATTGCGCATCACTTGGAGACATTTGACAGAATGGCGTGAATTTTTTTTTTACGCGCTTGGAAATCCGTCATCGATTGTAGTCCGCACCCCTGTTTTAGATTTTCTAAATTTGGAATATACCTGCGGACTGTAATCGAGTAAATACGGTAAGTAAAACCATAAAATACCATAAAATGAAGATTATAAACTGGTAGTTCATTCTTCAATATCAATCAGGATTTCTATTATTGAATGCAATACTTACATCCATAGCCTGTGCTGGGTTATTTGCTCGTTCTCGTTCGCGTCTGATCTCAGATTCAATGCATTGACGAATAGCAAGTTTACACGCGCGTTGACACACTTCAGTCAAATCGGCACCAGAGTAGCCATGGGTTACCTTTGCAATGTATACCATATCGACATCCTGAAATCAGGGGTACATGTAACATTTGTATTCAAAATGACCAAGTGATCATAATTGTCAATTTTGAGAAAAATTCCTACAAAACCTGAAAACTACTTGTAAAATAAATGAATCAGGTAAAAGGAAAGAAAGGACAGCAGCTTTCCAAGGTTTACAAGTAGAAACCAATAGCAGAGCCCATTGATAGAACACAGATAATTAGTATAGATACAACTGTGATATGAGGTCTACTACGACAACTGCGCAACATGACCTCGCTGTCGATGCGCTTTAAAACCCTAATATTAATTCATTGAGACAAACTTTAAACAAATACCGGTATGCAGGAGAGAGGGACACTCCGAACCACAGTTGAGGTGGTCGGATGTGTGATCCTGCTGGGTAGAATTCAGAGAAGAGGGACAAAAGAAAGAAGACGAAAGACCAAGAAAGTCGGTGTTCTGAAGAGATGCAAAAGTTTATATAGTTGATTGTTGATCACTGGACCCATTGTTGAATACGGCTGATAAATTTTGTCGACTGCCGTCTAGGCGTCTCGTAGCAGTGGAGAACCGTCCGGGTGGAAAGAAACCGTTACATCAAGACAAGTAAATCGGTACGGTAACCACATGAAATTGTATTTTTGTATTGGTTTTTGATTTTAATTGATAGTAATTTTCTTTTAATAGTGCACAATATAGAATTCGGCATTTAAACATTAAAGTTTACATAACGTAAGTACTGTATGGCCACAGGAATTACAGTGTGATGTAGTTTCTTCGATGTCGATTTTTTAATATCTATAATTTAATTCTTTTTCTTATAATGCACTAATTTTTTACTCGATTTGAATTGTAAAATTGGGAATCAGTAACCTTCATCCCTAGTTGAATTTGATTAGAGTTCTCTAATAACTCTGTAATTAATCCTACTGTGTGAAGAATTCCAATCCATTCAATTTCTATACATTATGATAATATATATAGGCCTAATTAGAATTTTCATTTTTCAATGAATAAGAAAAGTCTCAACTTCCTAGGCCAACATATCTGGTGGATTCGGAGACTTTCGACTTTAACAAACATTGATTTCTTAATTCTCCTTCACAACATATGATTTTTATGTGGTTGTATATAATCATTTCTGTGCTCCATCAAGGGGCACTATGAACAATCATCTCTCCACTATAAGTATCTCTACTTATGAACATTTGGAAGCTGCTGTTCTTTCTCTCTTTTCACCCAATTCGTATATCTAGCTTCAAGCCATTTCCCAAACATTTATGGGCCTAATAAATGTATCAAGACTTGATAGCATTTAGTAATCTCTAAATTTGCTTTGGTAAATGAATTATTATTTGGTCTGAACCTGCCAATTTAATAGCAATTTCTTTTGATATACATTAGGGCATTAATCTAAATATTTAAGTACTGTAAATGTAACTGTAATTGTAATACCACTGAGGTGATAAATTAATGGTTTTGCAAAGAACACTGTGAGGTCAATGTGCCATGATTCTTCTTATCCATGAATACAGTGACAAGCAGTATACCTTGGCCACTGGTGATTTACGTAAATTCGCCTTGAAAATGGCTTCCCTCGACTTTTCGTCTGGCAATGGAATGTAGATCAACTGATCCAAACGACCAGGACGAAGAATGGCAGGATCAATAATGTCCGGTCGATTGGTTGCTCCAATAATGAAGACGTTTTTCTTGGCTCCCATGCCGTCCATTTCGGTAAGGATCTGGTTGATAACACGATCCGCAGCACCTCCCGCATCTCCTACGTTTCCGCCACGAGATTTGGCAATTGAGTCGAGCTCATCGAAGAACAGTACGCAAGGAGCTGCCGAACGAGCCTTGTCAAACACGTCTCTGACGTTGGCCTCAGACTCACCGAACCACATAGTGAGAAGTTCGGGACCTTTCACTGAGATGAAGTTGGCCTGACACTCATTGGCAATAGCCTTTGCCAAAAGAGTTTTGCCACAACCTGGAGGGCCGTAGAAGAGCACACCTCGAGATGGCTGCATGCCGAATTTGAGGAATTTGTCTGGATGTTCAACAGGATACTGCACCAGTTCTTGCAACTCTCGTTTGACATTCTGCAGACCACCGATATCTTCCCACGTGACGTTAGGTACTTCAACTATGGTCTCACGGAGGGCACTTGGGCTGCTCTTACTCATGGCATACTACGGATAATGGAAACATTAATCAACATGAATTAAAATTGTCACCACCTGTCACCAAAATTGCATGTAGGCCTACAGCTTGCACAATTGATTACAGACAACATTATCTGCCCTTATGAATAAGTAATAGACCCATACACCTAAGAGTAGAATTACACCACATAAGTAAGAACTTACCCTAAAGTTCTCCATGGTAACAGCTAGAGAGCTCAATACTTCAGCATCAATCTGATCATCTTCCAAGTCAATGAGATCCATTTTCTCTCTGATCTGCTGAAGGGCAGACTCCGAGCACAGAGATGCCAAGTCAGCACCCACGTGGCCGTGACTCTCGGCAGCAATCTGTTCCAGATCTACATCATCGGCAAGTTTCATGTTCTTTGTGTGTATACGTAACACTTCCAAACGGCCAGTTGCATCAGGAATGCCAATATCGATTTCACGGTCAAAACGTCCGAATCGCCGGAGTGCTCCGTCAATTGAGTTGGGTCTATTCGTAGCAGCCATGACAATCACATGCGAGCTTTGCTTTAGTCCATCCATGAGAGTTAGTAGCTGGGACACAATACGCCTCTCGACTTCTCCGTGTGTCTGGAGAGGTAGAAATCAACAGTTTAGGCTGAATACTCGACATGAATAATAAAATGATCTGTATCAAACTTTCGAACAGTTGAACACATATTTGCTGATATATAATATATATATATATATATATATATATAGGCCTATTTATTTTTTTTCATATACAGTCGAACCCACTTATAACGAACTCGGTTTTAACGAAATTTCGGTTTTTACGAATTAATTACCATCCCCCTTCAAATCTCCTATCCTTGCAATGTTAAATAAAGACCTATAACGAAGTGATTTATATTTCAAAATTCGGTTATTACGAATTTTTTGTCACTTTTCAGCATATTTTGCTCATTATTTTCAGCTATTTCCAACAAAATGTTCGAAAATCGGAGCATTTTGCGTGAATTTATTTTCAGGTTACATTTATTTTGAACGGACTGTACATCGTAGCAGCTGGTGACGCGTACAGCACGTGGTCATAACTCTTGCTGCACCCCCCTCCCTCCCCGGCCCATGCACAGTGGAACGGCCCATAAACAAACATTCGCTGGTGATGGTGACATCTTCAATGACTTTGTTTATCTATTTTTTGTTTACATTCCTTCATTTCCATTCGTGATAGTGTCCTGTAACCTAGGAGATAAAACACGAGAAGTGGGGAGTTGTGGTGTCATGTGATAGCAGATGATAAGTTCTTTATGAAAGGACATTGTTGTTTTCTATTACTTTCTACAAACATACTAAGTGATGATACGATGCGATGATAATATGTCACCTAATACAGTACTATACTAGGGCCTAAGTCGTAAATGTAGGCCTATCTTTATAAATCTCTAAAATTCAAGTGCTGTTATGAAAAAGAGCAATAAATCTCTATAACGAAATTCTGTTTTTACGAACAGATTTTCATTCCCCTTGAAATTCGTTATATGCGGGTCCGACTGTATATATTATTTATAGAATTACGGTCCCAAGAGGGACCGCAATTCTATCCCGAAAGAGCAAACGCGGTCAACCCAAGAAAACGAAACATTTCATCCAATCCACGAGAACATGTCATAATATATATTATATATGTATGTAGGCCCAAAAACAAAAGGTCAACAGAAAGAGGGACATTTGAGGTCCACTGGTGTCATTTGCATTATAAATAAAATTATATTGGACAGAGTTGGAAAAAAAAAATGGGACAGCCCCAGAAAAATCTGGTCAGATGGTCACCTTAGTTACAGGGTCATAAAAACTGTTCATCCCAAATAGATGATCAATGGTGGGAACACATAGCTCTTGCTAACATGGTCAGTGAACTAAGAACTGTACATCAATAAAACTTTGTACAGCAACTGATTTTCTTGAGGACGAGTAGTAAACCTACCTTTTCCCTCTTGGGTGCAATCGCATCTAGTTCATCAATAAAGATGATAGCTGGAGCATTCTTATCAGCCTCTTCGAAAGCCTTTCGCAAATTACTCTCAGATTCTCCCGCTAGTTTGCTCATGATCTCTGGTCCATTGATAAGAAAGAAAAATGCTCCTGTCTCGTTTGCAACAGCACGAGCGATAAGAGTCTTGCCAGTTCCGGGTGGTCCGTACAGCAGAATACCACGCGGTGGTTTCACTCCTATAGCCTTGAACAGACTCGGGTGTCGAAGCGGCAACTCGACCATCTCTTTGATTTGGGCCAACTGCTTACGACATCCTCCGATATCATCGTAGCCAACTGCATTCAATGCCTCTTCCTCTTCTTCTCTTTTGATCGGATCTCCTTCGCAGTGAATCACAGTATCAGGGGCCACGATACAATAGGGCGAAGGATCAGTCTCGACCACCTTGAACTCCACAGCCCGCATGCCTCCACGGACAATAAACGTGTCGTCTTTGTGAATAGGGCGATAAGCTTCAAGGAAGTATGGCTTCAGATATACTTCGAACAGATTCCTGCATGAAGAAGAAACAATCAGTGAGCAATTGCCATATGCAAAACCTCAAATGTAGGGTATGGTCTTATATTATCAATTTAGAAACCACTGAAGAGGTGGTAAGACTTTTAAATGAGGTTTAGATGTTGGTTACTTGTGCAAGAAAGAAGCTACTATTCATCACACGATTTGTATGATCAATGAGTTCATTGAGTTGAATTATTAAATTTGTACAAGTATGAACATAATGTAAAAAACAACTGTTGGCTCGTCGACCAGTAGGCCTACTGTCAATGAGATTTTAAACACTGAAATACTAGCAGAGGCACGATAGTCGAATGTTTTGGTTCCAAGGTCGTATATATGTGCTAATTTAGTAGAGATAACACCAACTCTGAACTGGGAATCGACTCTCAAACCATCAGAATCGATCAAGAATCAATTCTTTGTAAAATTCAGATCAAAACATAATTGTGACATTTTTAATAATGTTGTTTGGTTGCTGCAAGGTCACGACCCACTTATGGCCGCTGCTTCTGGTTCTCCTTCTCCTCTCCATTCTCGACTCTTTGAATTTTGAATTTTTTTCAATAACATCGAAACTTGATACAAAATCATTGTTTCCCAATTAAGGCTATGGATGAAAGAATTCATCACTATTATGACTTCTAAAGTCTTACCCTGTAAGTCCTTCAACCGTGTCATCAATTGGCAATACATGAATTCTCTTGCCATATTTCACGTCTGGGCACGGCTGTACTGATACAACATCGGAGAGCCGAACACGTAGATTATTCCTTACAACGCGGTTCATCCGAATCTTCTCGTTGGGACACGTTTCATCGGACAGTACAATGCAAACTGTTTCTTTCCTTCGCTTTCCTTTAAGCAGCACCGTGTCGCCACGGAATAACTGAAGTTCATCCATTTTGTGCTGTAAGATAAAAAAACATAATAACAGTCTTGACAAGTACCATAGGCCTATAGCAATTTATTAAAAACTTTGTAAAAGCTTGAAATCCCAGTGCCAGAATTTATATAATTATTTTTCTTGAATAAAACAGAAACTTATTCTATCCACTATGAAGTTGTTATTGTAGCTAGAGGGCACTAGTTTCACTCACATTGCAGACAATTAGGCATAGTAGGGCATATATTTACAATAATTGCTTGAACACTGACTGTGACACTAGTGTCCTCTATGCTCTAGAACAAAAGTTCTGAAAATTCTAAATAGGCCTAGGCCTACTGTATATGGGTCTAGAAAGAAGTTCTGAAAATTGAATAGATGGCCAAACAACAGTGGGATAAGCAAAAAGAATGTTCACTACCACATAATGAAGCATCAGAACATTGGGGATGATGAAATGATAGATGATGAAATATTAGCTCTTTTATTAGCTCCTTTGGCTACATAATTTTTTCATCAGGCTCATTCATGCAGGAAAATATTTATTCCTCATGGGCCTCTCTTTGTCCTTCTTTACCTAAATAGGAAGAAGCAACGTCCTAGAAATAAAACAATATCAACCCCCTCCTCTATAAATAGTAGAGCCTATTCCAGTATCTTGTATCTTTTACCTGCGACAAAGCCACTACAGAATTGTCATCGTTGACAGCTTCCTCAACAAGAAGCCTGTTTGGACGATCCTTCCTTTTGAGAATTGCTGTCGCCAGATCATCGGGACTAAAAATACAAGACCAAAATTATTAAATTTGAAGAGTCTCAACTTCTTTAGACCTAGGCCTACCTACATGACTTGAGGGGATGGGTGACTCTACGAATACGCTAAAAGTTTCAAAAGTTTCGTATAGAAAGTTCAGTCTTCTCAAAAAGATAATTTAGATGACTTGGGAACATCAGTAGGCCTACTGCCTAGTGGAAATATTTATTTAGAAAGGGTTACCTAAACTTGTAGTCTTCTGATGACAGATGTTAATATTTACAGATAGGCCTACTAGAGTTTTACCGACTCGAGTAATAGGTTCAAACAAAGTCAACAGAAAGATAGGCCCATTTGTATACCGGTACCTCTGAACTTGATTCATCAATGAGCCTTGGTCTGGTACGGTTAGGCCTATACTAAGCAGAGTTGAACTTATTACCTAGCTCTAGAAGTGGCATTACTTTCAAGGTTAACGCAAAGTATTGCATGATAATTTTACTTTTTAATGCAATGAAGGAGACACCACCAGCAGTTGACACACTGCTGATATGCCTAGCATAGGTAGGCTAGGCCTAGACTACAGCCTTGCCAAACCTAGGTTAGACCTTTGACAAAGCTCAAATGGCTTAGCTTACAAAACTATTAAAGGGAAGTTTGTCTCAATTTTCACTTGGTTCAGTCAGTGTAGGCCTAGGCCTCTAAAACAGGGAAGCTGGCCCAATCTGAGCATAGGTGACTGGATCTAGGCCTAGGCCTTAGCCTAGGGCCTAGAGCCTTGTCCTGTGTCCTAAAAATCGAAATTCATTGAAATTTAAAACACAAATCTGATTCGCGTTTGGTGTTCTAGAACCTAACAATAAAATACAACAGTAATATCAGTCTACATCGTATTGTTCAAAAGACTGGGAATGATGTACTTTATTTGCGACGAAGAACCGACATCATGACAACGTAAATTTGAGCTTTTCAATAGGCCTACGTTGGCTGCTAGCCTAGGCTGATGACAAAGAACTTTCAGTGTCCGATCTGTTCCATATAAAATAGCATGCTTTATATGGTGTACCTTGAACGTGAGTAGAATCTATTCGTTTCAATAAAAGTTACTTACCTTCGCCCTTCAGCCATTATTTTATTCAATATTTTATTTGATACAACTAGAACGTAAACCAACAACGCTACAGTAACAGTCAGTGACCACCAATCTCCGGTCTCCACACAATGTGATTTACAGCGTTGCCAATTGTTGATCAATATTATTCAACAAAATATATGAATCGTACTTTTGATGACTTCTGATGAAAATATTGGATAGAAATGGTCAAATGAATTGAATTTCATGATTAATAAATCGTACCAGGCATTATATTGTCCACAGTGATATTATGATATATTTGAAAATTGGTAGTACCAAAAATAAGAGGAGGTCTTTCTGAACGCTCACCTCGGAGTATAAATATGGCAACGTTATATGTTTTCATGACGTCATTTCACTAGCTGTCAAATATTGTTTTCCAACAACCATGGCTGGAATAAAAGGTGAATATCACTACTTACCTGTATTATATTATTTAATACTAGGCCTATGATGTTCTGTACCAGATTCTAATAATTTATGCGCCTGCTGTTTAAATGCGCTAACTTTGAGTGTTACATTAAGTTCTTGAAATGTGTCCCACCTAGTTCATCGGTAGGCCTAGGCCTAGGCACGACCTTTGCCATCAATGCCTTTGCTAGGGAGCCTGGGCCTTCTAGGCCTAAGCGTAGGCCTTCTTAGGCCTTACTCTAGGCCTAGGTCTACCCGTAATTGTAACTAGAGATGTAGGTCAAAACTTTGTCTAGGTCTGGGGCTTGAGTTAATCTCTGGCAATCCTATGTTTTAGGTCTAGCCACAGGTCTTGCATGTAGGCCTACTAAGGCCTAGATTAGGCCTAGGCCTAGGCCCCTACTTCGAAAATTCTGAAGTAGAGGCATAGGTCTAGGTCCTAAACAAATGCCTAATCTTAGAAAAATGAACTTGAGGTCTGATTTCAACTCTTCCCCTGAAATTCTCTTGCTGATCTACTTAAACGACATAAGTAGTTTAACTAGGAACCTAGTTTACCTGTTAGACCTAGGCCATACTTGATGCCTAGGCCTAGGCCCTACTGTTGGTATAGCTAAATTCAATCGCATGACAATTGAGTATATACAACACCATAAACTCAATGGCATGGCCAACGAAAGTTAACGAGTTTTAAATGTAGGCCTACCCATAATATAAGCTTCATATTAATCTCTTTTGTTCTTTTTCATGTTCCAATGGTGGATTTACAGCGTAAGTTTTATATTATATACCGGTACATCATTATATTTATTGTGATACATGATAATCACATTAACTTTTCCCTAACGTATTGCTTTTGATTACTATAATTTTCACAATCAGTTGAATAAGCTATTATAGGCCTTCCCAAGTATTTCTGTAGAGTGATACCGGTAATCAGAATTAGGTAAGTTCCTAAAATAAAGGAACTGAGTCATTGAGTTTGTAGTTAACATAGTTAAATTATAAAGTCAATGACTGAGTAAAATTTCAGTTCCTTGTCTCTAAAAGGAAACAAGTCAAGTTCCTAGTTCCTCAGATAAAAAAGGAACTTTCAAGTTTCCAAAATATGGAAAAGTTGTTTATGCAGATAATTCTCGGGATTTTCTTGGTGTTTAGACCATATAATTTGAAAACAGTCGTATTGTATTTCATATCTTTCATTGAATAAATCAACATACACATTTTTCTACGATTCTTCAAAGAAAATGGTTAGTATGATGCTTTCAGTATAGTATATGCATGAGGTAAAATACATTTACAAATATCCTAGGTTCTATATATATATATTATACAGTTTGAGATGATTTTCGTCGATCTCGTATACCACGGACGGGGTGGTTGCGAACACGGACCACCCTGCATAAGATATGTTTGTTATACCTACCGCCTAACGGTATTTTTCGCGCTACATGTGTTGGAGGGTGGATGCAGCCATGGGAAGGGTTAGTTGCTTATGGGCTCTGAAATTGTTTGTACGTACGCGTGCAACAGTTATCTATTATAGCGTTCTTTCTTTCAACAAACATTCTCTTTAAATCGAATATACCTATGATTTTGTGTTATTGTTTCCCAGATTTTATCCTTGAGTAATTAGGGAACATTACAAGTTTTTACCTTTAATAGTCTAATCCTCGAGCCTCAAAATTCTTATTGGAAAGTGTACGTACCTTTTCTGTTGCTAAAAATAAGCCCCCCCCCCCCCAGTGCAAATATTCTTGTTACCCAAGCACTGGACGCTATAGGAATGTTGAACAACACTGAAAATATGTCCATTTGTTGGAATTAACCCTTTTTTTTATGGTCAATTTATTTCATATCTTCTTTTTGGACTACCTAAGAAGTGATGTGAATTAATCCACTAGTATATTTCATATTGAAGTTGTAATCATATAGTGTCGAACCAAATTAGCTTCAGAATGGAATACAGTTGTTAAATGTTTGATGGCTGTTTTCTTGCCATCTTTTTTCCAACGTATTTTGGGATGGAGTAGTGAATGAAATCTATTCCACTGGATGGATTTGCACAAATTGTTTTGTGTATTTAATGAACTAGACAATAAACAAAGTTATGCATTATCAACCTTGAAAAAAATCTGCATGAGAAAATTGTTGAATAAGAAAAAAAAGGTGTAAAATAGATGAATTTGCCATTCCTACAATATTTTTTTGAAGTGACACCAATGCATATCTTTGTCAAATTAACTTTCGAGAAGACTACGAGATTTTTTAAAACTTCTCATCTCAAGCCGTTTTCTGGAAAGAAGTGTCGCCGTGACAATTGAAAATATTTAGGTAACAATTGAAAAAACAAGAAAAGAAAACGAAGGAATGTAACTTTACATTTTTATATATTTTTGTTGGTAATGTGAGACCACAATACAAAAAATCAACTCAATCGGGTGTAAAATGTAGAATTTAGAATTTTCAGTGTTGTCCCCTTAATGAAAACTAAAAGTTGCAAAATTCGCCTACTTGAATAGGCCTATGACGCCTATCACTCATGGCGCACCTGTGCACTATATATTATGTATATATCCCTTCGATCCATAGCTTGAGGGGCCGCTTGCTTCGTTTGTAGCTTCACCTCACTGCAGGAACTCCTAGTGATTGAGCCTCAGAGCCTCTGTAGAAAGATGAGGCTGATGGCTCTCGTCTTATAGCTATGCCTTACTTGAGCATGGAAGTATATGGCTAGCGGGTTTCTCTTGCCCCGCTTCCGCTGAGATGTCCTGGTGGAGAGTGATTATTCGAAAATGATGGATTAAAGTACTGATTGAGTGTATTAAAAACATGATTTTCTCTACTTGTTGGTCTATAATACTATAGGCCCTATTATGTGAATAAATTTTCTCTTGTATTCTCTCAAATTAATTCGATGTAATTCAATGTATTAAAAGTATTAAATCTTTATTAATAATTTCTTGTGAGAGAGAAATGTTTGTGAATTCAACGACTATATTGAAAAAAGAACTTCTCAAAAATATGTGACCGCATGTCAATTACCATTAGGTCTACGTTTTCCAGCCTATAACTATGTTTTCATATCCATTTATCATTTCACTGTGAAACAAACAGAACATAATTGATATCTTGCATCATATTCAATGGGCCTACTTAGAACATTAGGCCTATTTTACGTGCCTAATACTGTTCGTAAACCATCAAAATCGCTCCAATTGGTCCTAAAACTTCTCTTTTCGTGCCAAGATGATTGCTGAATGTGCCATCTTCATCATTCTACAGCATATCCTCCCAAATATTCACTGACCGTCACTGGTAAGATGCATTTTCATTTGTAAGATGCTTTTTAAAAAAATTCTGAAATGAAAAATGGTTGTTCAAACTCTTATGCACTTCATGCTTATGCTATTCAATGTTATACTCATATTATAAAATATTGATACTGTAGGGTATATTTATTAATCTCGATCGAATATAGTTTGCAAATTGCAAGTTTCATACATTTTCAATTGTTTGTTTGTTGTAACATTGAATAGATAAATGCAAAGATATAATAGGCCTAGATATAACCATGGAAACTATTATAAGATCCGTGAAAAGCGTATAGGGTACTTACACCAACAAGTATGGATTGGGGTGCTGTTAAGACTGAAATTAAGTATGGGCTATGTAATGTTGCTTGGTGTAATATTTTTGTTAGAGAAACCTGTGTAGGTAGGCTCTACAACTGTTTGCCATTCAAGCATGAAATTCGAAAAAGATTACCTCTTTCTACCTTACCATATGGTTTTAAATTGTCCTTTTCTTTTATTAATTGGGAAACAATAACTCTTGGCAAATTTCAATGTTAATGATAAACAGGTTTTCTTCATACTGCCCCAAATAATTCAGTTTTTAATTTAAATTTATATATGCTTTTAGAAGTAAATTTTATTGGTGACAAGATTACCTCGAAGTCTCAAAATAACCAAGAGGCCACTTTGCAACGGTGTTATAAATTCATCCTTGGCCTTAAATGGGAAACACTGATTTTATATCAAGATTTTGATGTTGATAGATTTTGTAAAAATTATAAGTACCAGGACATTAATTGGTTTATTATAATGTCCTATTTGGATTACGATTCGAGGTTAGTTGTAGTTTGTAGACTAACATTAAAAATTGAATTTTTCTTCTAGGCTTGTTACACTGGCATTTGCTGGCTCAATTGGCATGACATTGGTCATTCTAGGATGTGCATTACCACAATACGAGTAAGTTTAATTAATTGGCATAACTTTTTATGTGCATCTACTCCTTCTTTTTCCAATCTTCTTTTTTGGGGATACGAGTAGGTCTACCTGTCTGGTTCAGTCAGTCAAGGCTTTGTTTTAGAAACTGAAGTCCAGGTCAGCATGGGTTCAAGTCCTGCATAAGACATGGATTTTTGTAAAATCATCGGTCGGTCCAACCCACAAGTAAACTACCTGTTGCTGGTGGCATTGAGTTTATCATTAGGACCTCCAGCACCTCATAGAACTTCAGTTTACTTAGTTGGGTTTTCAAAACTAATTACCAATTGGCAATTTTTATGTATCATTCATGTCTCACTCAGAATTGTCAGAAGTGGTTTTATGTCCATCATATTGATGCACTTTTGGTTCCGTTCAATTATTTCAAGCTAATTTTCAATAACGTTTTTATGTCTTTTTTTTCACAGTACATGGTGGTCATTCTTCGTAGTGATATTCTATGTTCTTGCTCCAATACCGACATTAATAGCAAGACGTTATAATGAAAGTTCTGGCTCAAGCAATACTAGCGTTTACGAAGTGGCAATATTTATAACAATGGGTTTTGTGATATCATCATTTGCTTTACCAATCGTACTGGCCCGGTCTCCCGAAGTACCTGTGGTAAGTAGATTTTTTTTGGTCATGATAGTTAGGCCTATTTGTATTGATTAGTATTGTGTAATTCTGTAATTTCTGTAATTTAACTTGGATGGATTATATCTAAATCATTTTGAGCCAACTTTTATATATTTGAATTTAGCCTGCCATCAAGACAATTTCAAATTAATTTGAACATTTTCAATTGTATTTAAATGCTGGCTCAATAAATTTACTTCTAGCAGAATGATACCCAAATGAGGCAATACATTCAATTTCATTGTAATAGGCCCATGCATAAATCTATTTATCTATTTCATAAATCTATTCAAAACATATTTCAAGTAATTCATAAGTTCATGCACTTGTACATAAATATAAAAAGGAACCACTTTAGATCATTTATTATGTTAGTAATTTTCATTCCAATTCCTACCAGTAAGTTCTTTTCCAATTAATTCCAACCATATGCTCCCTCATGGTGAATAGTTTCTTCAATAAGTTTTTAACTTGAGTAAGATTCTTCAGTCTGGTCCCATGAAAAATGTACTAAAGAGGTAATAGGAGAGGTCACTGTAGTATTATGGATTTGAATTGTTGAGGAGCTTAGGCCTATAACTATAATCACAATTGTTATGCTAGGCTCTGAAAAAATGCATCACATTTATTTTTCATATCAATCTGTGTTAATTTCTGTCTATAACCCAAGTGTTGGAAATCAATTTTGAATATTTTTCTAAAACTTGGTGCATGCGAGTCGATTGAGTGAAATATCAGTTTTTGGTGATAACTTTTGAATAGTATCAGGTACAGTATCAAAATTCTAATAGGGGAGAAATGCAGATTGTTGCTCTCAGCATACAGTTTTGATTTCACACGTTTCATATGAAGAAGTTTTTGTACCGTAATTGCTAAATTATTTCAGGCCTTAGCTTCAAGTTTTTACCTGGCATGGTTTTGGGTGGGATTAACCTTTATTCCAACATTTTCACAGGAATTCAGCTTGAAAATGTTTTTTTTTTCAGCTGTATACCTGTAAAAATTGTGTAATATAAGGTAAATAGTTTTCACTTATACCTCTTAGAAGGTATTAACAATATCTGTGGTTTTCCCATATTAAAATTTTCATTTGATTTTGATAATTATCTTTTACCTTTCAAAAGTTATCATTAAAATACTTATATCCCGCTAATCGACACACAAGCACTCTTACGTCTTGGCTTTTTTGTCATTTGTAGTCACAGACTATGAAAATTTGAGAGGAATGATGAAGTGCAATAATGCAAAGACCATGTATGAACGTTATAAGAATACTGTTGAGACCGTAGCTCCCCGCAGGTTTTGGGGCAATCAAACCTTTTTTTACTATACTGATGTGAATAATGTGATGCTACTGATGAGTTTCCAAAATTTCCATGAAGATGGCACCACCTATACTTCAGTGTTGATAAATCAACACAACCACATTATTACGGAGGAGTCAGCCAGGAACATTGCTCAAATTGTTCTCCAATGTTTTCCATATTAAAATATCAAACTTTCCCATCATACTTGATTCTTAGATATGATTACGTATGTGACACTTTAGGCCTGTGACTGTTTATAGGAAGGCTTTCCAATAATTAATTTTAAATCACTCTCACTTGCAGATTCCTTGGGGTACTTGCTACTTAACGCTAGCGGGAAATGTTGTAGTCTACGCAACGATGGTTGGGTTTTTCATGACATTTGATTCCGAAGATGCAGACTATACTATGTGGTGATTATTTTAATTTTATTGTCTGGTGACATTGAACATTATTTGTGAATGCCAACAAGAAATATGAATAATATTTCTTCTCTCAATAACCCATTCACTGCAAGTTTTTCACAAAGTAGTAAGGCTTACTTTTGGTATATTGAATTAAATATAACAGTATTCATTCAATTATATTTTGTCAAAAAATCAAATTGAATACTAGTCAACTGTGAATTGTCAATTGCTTTACTGCTGACCCCACTTCAATGAGACCTGTAGTTATTCAGTGGCAGTCATGATCAGGACACTTGTAGTGCTTTGGTGTAATCACCATTATTCACATTGACCATTCAACAACTTATTATTTTTGAGGCATGCAATTCATTTTTAGTGGGTGATGGAAGAAATTGGTGTAAATAATAAATTTGTCTTCAAAGGTCCTTGAAAGTACTTCTGTAACTTAAAGTTACAAGTACAGTAATATGAGTCGGTGTTGCAGAAGTTCACTTTTTGAACAATTTTACCAAGCATTCAGTTTATTACAAATGAATTTTTTCAGTTCTGTTTTTGGTAAAAGTGTAGTTAGGCCTTTAAAGACTAATTCAACTTCATGATGGTATTTTTTTTCTATGCAAACATATTTTTCTCGTAGAGCACACTACAGAACACATTACGAGGCTCCGTATCACTCGATGCCTTCACAACCGGGACTTGAGTACATACTCGACGAAAGTTCAGAATTTTGTGTACTTGTACGCACGAGACGTGAGCGTATTCCTCACCACTAGTACACAGGTGGCTCAGGATTTCATCTCTTGTGAATACAAGTATACCAGTACTGAAGAGTATAAAATCAAGTGATCAGAAAAAAGTTCAGAAAAAATTAACACATTCGTTTTTAAAAGTCAATTGCTCACTGCTAGTCTTCGTGAAATTAGATGTGATTCAAACTGAGAGATATACTGTGATTCACTGACATACCTGTAATAATTTATACTTATATAAATTACAGTTATAGGCCTACAGTTCATACGTTGATTTGAAAAATGTAAAGGTTATAGTTTTAACTTTTAATAGTTTATAATATATTTCCAGACAAAGTTGTAGGTCTTTCTAGTGAAATCTCCTTAGTCCAGAAATCATTAAAAAATATATATTCATTACAATATTGTTTCAAATAAAAATAGGCCCAAGTTTGTTGAATTTATTTTGAAAATTTGAATTTTCCAATCAGTAAATTTAGTATTGTTGTTAAATTCCTTGATCAATTACGTATTTGACTATTCCCCAGAAGCTGAAAATACAGTAGGAATCTAAAATAATTTTGAAAACTATGAAAAAGTTAAGTAAACTTCACAAGTAAATCAAAGTAGCAGAAAAATTGGTGATTCGGCAATTGTCGTAACTTGATGACATTGCTACTGTAATAGATTCAATAATGTATTTTAATCAAACTCAAGTTATGCCATACACATGGACTGAGGAGTTGAAAGTAAAATTGTACATTTAATCACTTATTCTTCACAGGGATGTATTTCTTGGTTTGCATCACATGAAACTGTAGGCCTATTTCAGCTGCAGATTGCTTGGCACCAGTAAGGAACATGACGATAAAGCGTACATATTTGAAACCACATTTAATTCAGTTCAAAAACTCATTGAGTGCCTGTTGAAACTCAATTTAAAACTAGATGGGCTTAGCGTGTCGTATATCAAAGTTGATATGATTCTGCTACGTGCAATCGATAACAGTACTGTAGTTTGCTACTATTATAGGTATTTGAACAACTGAATCATATGACAAACTATATGAGTGTTGCACTTTTGGACGTGACATGATAACGTTGATGTTGATAGAGAATCAACTCTCGTACCGATTATATCCTGTATCGACCTGTAAAACTTTTAAACAAAATTTATATTGGAGATTAATCGAATAATTTTTTGTTGCATCCACTAAACGCACATTACCGGTAACATGTCTTGTCCTGATTGGTAGATTTAGTGAAGGTCTCTAGGGTGTACCAATGCATGACAACTGTGATTAATCTAATTGTATGCAGGTTTCTCACTTCATACGCATGCAGACTTATTTACGGTATAACAAAAGTAGGTACTCGCATTCAACAAGGTATGGATTCAAGCTAATTGGATGGGCAATCATATCAAGTGAAAAGAGATATTAAATGTATTGTTTCGACTGTATGTTTTCTGTTGTTGTGAGTGCTTCTCTGATCAAAAAGTAATGGGAGAAAATGAATAAATTGCAGTAACATACTTGTTGTTACTTGAAAGAAGCGACTGCAATTACTTTAATTTTCCCTTGGGAGCATTGTCTCAAAATGAATTATCAAAAGAGTTAAAATTCATGAAATTAATAATGATATAATTGATATTAATTTTATAGGCAATTTCTTTCTTTCCTTATCACAGAAAAAAAATAGCATTGAAGGCTACCCCTCTGACTCTAGCTACAATGAGAAATACTTATTATCACATTTGAACACACACATCAGGGTTCAATGAGATGGGTAAAAACTACATTCCATCACATTTCTAATAGCTTGTATACATCAGTCCTAGATGTTCATATGGTTTACTTGACAAATTCATACAATTATTATTTATAGTTGCAGTGCATTTTGTCTGCATAGAAGTCTGCATACTAGCATGTTCACAGCAGAATATTATTTATTAACAATATCATCTGCTGTATGTTATTACAGTTCTTATCCAGAAATGATCTTATTACTAGATTAAATATCAATATATTTTCTGCGTACTGTATACCAACCCGAAAACCAACCAACCAATAAAAATACCGTGAATACAAATATCTTGAAAATTGTCGGTCCTTGGATCCATCTACCATTTTGCACTAGAAAATGTTCAATAAATTTTCATCTTTTGCTCAGGCATACACTTTCCAATGCCTGTGTAGATATTAATCTGCAATTCTGCATGCAAAACAAACAATTACTTAGCATGTGTTTGTGTAAGTATGATTGTAAATGAATCATCTTGACTCTCGAAATGACTAACCTTTGGAAATTCATCTATTTCTCATTTCATCGTGGATTTGTGCTCATACATTTATTTATACATACTAACACCATACTATTATGAACAAACTTATTGATATTGTACGTAAAAAGTATTACATCTACCAATAATTAAACTTGTCATCACTGGTATATTTCAGATGCTGATCAATTGCATTGTCGTTGATTGAATAAAATGCAGATGAAACATTTTTGAAAAAATTATAAGATATCACTCATATAAAATAGGCATACAGTAATTAAGCTTAAGATATAATCAGAGATAAAGTAAGTTGGTATCAATCACAGTACCACAACTATCATTTTCTCAATACTGTATTTTTGTTTGTTTTAATACTAATTTAATGTACCAGTACTGAATCATCTTTAGAAATGTGTATATATTTAGCATTTATAATGCCTTAATTACTAATTAGCAATGTTAATACTTAGTAATAGTGAGTCATAGACTAGATATTTTCAATAATATATAGGTTATACTTATATCATGCCCATTGAGTAGGTTGAATGTGCAAATGTGCCAGTTATGTGCAAATTTAATATTGTTCTGTTCAGTTTTATACATGTAATTGATTAATTAAACGTTTTGAATTTATAAGTATCAAACAAACCCACTTAGTTTTCCTTCATATTCTAAAGTATTGGAAACTTTCAAAATTTCTTCAAATTGAAGTGTTATTATCCTATGTTCTATGATATTTTGCATTGGTAAAATCACCAGTTTTGTCACTGTAAAGAAGTGTCTTCATTTTTACTTTTTAAAGAATGTAATTGAGCTTGGCTGTCTGCTTCAGTCTCAATGTTGAGACTCTCCAACAGGACTATATTATATTGTTCCAAATACTATAATTAAATATGCCATCATAAATATGCTTTAAACTAATAGAGATCACCTTTATTGATTCTTGGTAACTATAAGATGACAACATGCCATATGTTATTATTGTTATTACATTTGAACCAAAAATATTAGTATATACTACTTCATAGTGATGCACCCCACTTTTTATCTCATCTCATCTCTTGACTTGTGCTAATGGTTTTATTTTTGTGTAAGACTCGTTTTTATTTTGCACAATGTGTGGGCCTTATTTCTTGAAGAATTGTGGAAAATATTTCAGTTTTTGATGGAATCCAGAATTCTTTTCTGAAGTGTCTTTTTATGGGCTATTTTTGTTGGCTTCTTTCAAGTAACAAATTACTAACAATTGTTACCATAGTAGTACAGCAAACACACATTGTGATTGGTTAAAAATTAAATCTTCTGGTGAGGGGACGTCCATAAATTACGTCACAGCTTACGGGGGGGGGGGGGGGGGGGGGGGGGGGTTGTCAAGATTTGTGACAAGGTGTTACAAGGGGGGGGGGGGAGAGGGGAGGCAACTGTGTGACGTACCATTTTTTGTTCTGTGTATTTGGCGCCATTCTTATAGATTCTTATATTTATACCCGCCCTACAAACAGCAGATCCATTTCAAATAATTATTAAGTCTGACTACTCAAAAAGCAAACATAAAGAGAAGAATATTTTGATTTGATTACTCTATTGTACCTTTGATGCCTATTAATTTAATTTTTTTTTTTAGAGGGGGGTATGAGAATTTGTGACGTATTTAAAGGGGGGAAGGTAATATGTTTTGTGACCAACTGTGACATGGGAGGAAGGGGGAGTTCAAAGTGGCCTAAAAAAGTGTGACATAATTTAAGGACATCCCCTGAGATTGTTTTACTCCAGTAAATCTAAGCCAAAAAGGGCCGTAACCTCAAACAAATTGTAACAGAAAATTTTATCGTTGCATTTTGATTGCCTCATACTTTCCAACTGAATTCAAAAAAGTTTGCTCAAATCGGAGTCGCCATTTTGTTTTTAATCGAATTTTCATGAAAATCTTATTTATTTTCTATTGGCCGTTGTTGGTGAACCACATTCCTACATTTTATTGTAAAATCACGACAAAAATGTTTCACATGACACCAAAATAAATGAGAATAATCGGACAAAAATTGCTATGATTTTGTGATTAAATTTAAATTAATGCCAAATTTCATTAATCAGTTCTAGTGAACAGAGTTCAGGAGTTAAAAATGTGAACTCAACGAAATCTCATTTAGATAATTATACGTAACTGCTACATGTAAAGTTTGCTCAAATTGAGGCGGCCATTTTTTTTTGGAATACATTTTTGGGAAATAATCAATTTGATTTAAATAGTCGACCATTATCGATGAATTGTCAATTTTTTTGGAACATCATGAACAATAAATTTGTTAAATGATGAAAATACATAATTGGGATGATTTTACCACAAATTGAATGAATTTTGAATTAAATTTGGATGAATATATTTTTGTGAAATAGGCTGTGGGGAGCAAGCGGTGAGTGATAAATATCAACGGTCAATTGAACGGTAGAGTCATCTTGTAATTATATGAAACGACTGGCGAAGAGTTTGCCGAAATCAATGGTTAATTACAAAATTTACATATATAGTCAATATGTGGAAAAAACATTTTGTACGTGTTTTATTCCTCGATTTTCACAGGAGAGACACATCTGTGTAACAACAGAAAAAATTATAACTTCGATTATTCAATATCAATAATTCAATGTATTTATAAACTCATTTGGTATCTTGCGATTTGGTCTAGAAATGTTTCAAATTTGAAATCTCAAGCACGCACTTGGAAATGGTCGAGCATCAAGCCCAAGCTTGAGCAATCAAGCGATTGTACATCAGTTTGCAGGACGTTTGTGGGAGAAGCGTTAATCAAAGCGTAAATCAATCAACCATGCATTGAGTGGGCAGAATGAGACTCTCAAATTGCCTCAGCAGATTGACGTGAAAGAATCACGGAAATGGCGTCTCCTCGGCAATAGTAGGCTTATAAGCGTCGCAGAATATGTTTTACATGAAAAAAAAACACAATTGATATCCTGATATCTGATATCCACGTGGCAATTATGTGCAATCACATGGTACAAACGAAAAATCCTCATGTGAGAGAAAACGTAAGATATGTCTGTCATTTGAACAACAAAACTAAGAGTTGGAGCAAAGCAAAGCACTGAGCTCTGATTTATTCATTTGTGTTGGGCTTACCGACGCAATGTAATGATAACTTAAATCTATTGGCTTCGAATGTATGCATAATGAGATGATGAAATGAAGGTCTCTCAGGCAATGAGAAGGATAGTGAGAAGCAAACGGTCGTGTCCTAGACTAGAGGGAATTACCACGGGAAAACCCATGTAAAGATGGACGGTGGCGGGGATCGAACCAGGTCCGCTATGTCATTTTCCTACCGGACCACATGAGAGAGCGCGTTAACAACTGTGCTGCTTGTGCCGGTAACACACACACACACACACACACTGTGTCAAAGCAAAGCATCCACTGCTCCAGTGTTTCTCCTACAAACGTCGATTTAGATTGTTAGGGAAGTACAAGCTTGATTGCTCAAGCTTGGGCTTGATGCTCGACCATTTCCAAGTGCGTGCTTGAGATTTCAAATTTGAAACATTTCTAGACCAAATCGCAAGATACCAAATGAGTTTATAAATACATTGAATTATTGATATTGAATAATCGAAGTTATAATTTTTTCTGTTGTTACACAGATGTGTATCTCCTGTGAAAGTCGAGGAATAAAACACGTACAAAATGTTTTTTCCACATATTGACTATATATGTAAATTTTGTAATTAACCATTGATTTCGGCAAACTCTTCGCCAGTCGTTTCATATAATTACAAGATGACTCTACCGTTCAATTGACCGTTGATATTTATCACTCACCGCTTGCTCCCCACAGCCTATTTCACAAAAATATATTCATCCAAATTTAATTCAAAATTCATTCAATTTGTAGTAAAATCATCCCAATTATGTATTTTCATCATTTAGCAAATTTATTGTTCATGATGTTCCAAAAAAATTGACAATCCATCGATACTGGCCGACTATTTAAATCAAATTGATTATTTCCCAAAAATGTATTCCAAAAAAAAATGGCCGCCTCAATTTGAGCAAACTTTACATGTAGCAGTTACGTATAATTATCTAAATGAGATTTCGTTGAGTTCACATTTTTAACTCCTGAACTCTGTTCACTAGAACTGATTAATGAAATTTGGCATTAATTTAAATTTAATCACAAAATCATAGCAATTTTTGTCCGATTATTCTCATTTATTTTGGTGTCATGTGAAACATTTTTGTCGTGATTTTACAATAAAATGTAGGAATGTGGTTCACCAACAACGGCCAATAAAAAATAAATAAGATTTTCATGAAAATTCGATTAAAAACAAAATGGCGACTCCGATTTGAGCAAACTTTTTTGAATTCAGTTGGAAAGTATGAGGCAATCAAAATGCAACGATAAAATTTTCTGTTACAATTTGTTTGAGGCTAAAACTTAGTTTGACTGGAGTATTTTCCATCTCTCAATGATGAGTGGCAGCTCTTGAGAAAGGCCTAGGGTGTAATATCTGTAAGTTGTGACTGACATAAATGATCACTCATTTTGTATATTCAATCTATTTATAAATATACATCACTGTCATAAATGATGACTTATTTCCTGTATTTGATCTGTTATCTATAGTAAATTATCTCTATATATTATCTCTATTTATATAAGAGTAGTCCTATAATTTACATGATGGTATTTTATATTTAATAAGTTAATCTGCTTAATACTGCAACATATTTTTTACTCTTCTATAGTATATTGATGAATAGGAAATTAAAGTTCAGACAGTTAGGTCAAGTGATTACTTAGAACAGTCACAAGTTACAGTATATATTTGTATTCAATGCAATGTAACAACAATAATAACTTTTGGATAGTTTCTGCTAATTTTCAAATCAAATCATCTAACTAAATTTATTCTTAACTTTGAAGTGTAGATGTTGACTATCAAAAATTCTGTTAACTCTATAATAATAAAAATATGATCTGAAAATGAATTGAGATTTCCAAGGAGTAAGAGTAGGTCAAAATCAGTGTGAACATTTACCCGAAGTTCGTAAACTATAAGTCGACTATCGAACAGCCGCAATAGTCGATCCTATCATGTATTTTTATAAATAAACAATGTTGGGGGTCATTCAATATCATCAATATGCATCCAAGAATAATACCCATGTTATTAACATGGGGCTATTATTATATGCACATTAAAATCCATTCAGAGACAATCATTTTATTTCAGGAATTGAGACCACCAAAACAAAATCTGAGGACTTTCTAAGAGGACTGCTTCAATCTGTATATATATATATATATATATATATATATATATATATATATATATATATATATATATATATATATATATATATATATATATATATATATACATATACAGTATATATATATATATAATTTTTTTTATAGATTTCCATCTTGTGTTTTGATTCATATAGGCCTAGTATCCAGGTACTGTATTACAAGTCAAGAATGTAACACTTTTACTCATAGTTTAGTCCTTGTCGTGTATTCACGTTATATATGACTTGATTACCGGTTTGTTTCATAGTATTTTCAATTATTATAAAACCTTCAGCATATTTCTGTTACAAACTTGTCACTTGTCACAACTTTGACTTGTCGACTTGCTTTTGAGACCTGGATCCTTACCGCAACTGCCACTCAAAATAATGTCTTTTCCTCAGCTAGCTCCAAGAGACTAAGGATTTTGATTGGATAATGTTCTTCAGGAGAGCTAAATACCATGACAATACGAGATAATAACAGTTACGGTCTTTCAGAACGCAAAAATGTGACATATTTTTAGCGCACCAGGAGAGCAGTGATAGGATTTTGTGCTGATAACAATAATTGAAATACACAAATACTGGAAGTGTTGCCATGGTACTTAGCTTTACTAGTGAATGTAAACCAATCATGTTTAGTCTCTTGGAGCTAGCTAGACCTACTACGTTATTCCAAGTGGCAGTCGCGGTAAGCGTTGTGGACTATATTGGACCTCTATTATATAGCAAAGAGAAGTTCGTAATAGCAAATTAGGCCCAAGTGCTGATATATATATTTTTTTTAAAAGTATTGAAATAGAGTCTCAGTTCCTGTTTATTTTGCTAATTATTCACTGTAATTGAATATAATGAGAAAGTGTATAATTTAACATTATTTCTATGATTTAATCTAATGTGAAATATTTTGATGTACGGTAGTGCCTATTGATCCTTGCTGTAATTATGTTGAATTCTAATAATAAATTGTGTATCAAAGTATATGTTTACAGTAAAAAATATTGGATGAGCAAAGCGAAGACTCAATTTCGCCATACCCGAAAAAAAAGTGCCTTTTTTTTTTTTTTTTTTTTGTTCGCGCTCCACAGGTCAGAAGAAAATTCAAAATCAGTTGAAACTTGGCACACACAAGTATCCTTATCCAATTCGATACTGTATAGTTTTGAGGCGCGATCGGTCGAACCACTTCTGAGAAAACTCATTCCAAAGTTTTCAAAAATCCCATTAGAATAACCCAGAGGAAAAAATTCGTGAAGAATATTTCATGTGAGAGGATTCAAATTCTCAGGGAATTTCAATCTAATAATGATACACATTATTCCGAACTTTCACTTGAATCGGATCAGCCGTTTCGATGTAAAAAAATATATAATGTAACTAATTTGTGTTAATTATTCAAAGCTATTAATTAACTATTAAATCAAAGCAACAAGTGTCACCACTTGATTGTAAACGATTAAAACAAAGTCTTTATTATCATATTAATAAATAATGAAAAATAAGATGGCAGTGATGTAATGGTTTGGATCTCAAGGTGTATATATATATATATATATATATATATATATATATATATATATATATATATATATATATATATATATATATATATATATAAATACCCAATCCAAAGATGAGTTGATATGATCCAGCTCATCCATCAACGCGGAAACACATAACGCGTTTGCCTAGTTTACAGTAAACAAGTGACTGATTATAATGAAATCATAATTTTATTTTTCATTTATTTCTGTCACTGACTGCTAGATTATTTTACATGCTCTTATGCATGTATGCTTTCAAATATGATGAATTATACTGTAACTCATTACACAATATCCATGCTTCAGAATTAATTAATAAAACATGGTTCAAAAATCTGTCCTGATACCGTTAATTAAATGTACAACTGTGCCAATACCTATAATTCACTCTGTTGAAAATGATTTGAGCAAAATACTGCGTCCACTTTTGACAAATCAAATTTATTTGATTTATCTTTCAATCATACAGTGTAGTTTAAATAAAAAATGGGAATAAGCTGGTCACATCTTACGATGACATCGTAACTCGATTGATCATTGTAAATTCTCTTTTGGTTTGTATAAATATGCTTACTTCTTTCATTTGAATAAATAATTTCTAGCATATGGTACCCAAAAATATTTTCAAATTTATTCCAAACTTGTTATAAAATATTTGGTTTTGGTCTTTTAATGTATACTTTTAAATAGGCCTATGATGAATAATTTTATATAATTGCCACTGGATTGTATTCCCAACAAAACCTTTCTCTTATATGAAAACAGCTTAATATAATAGTATGTGTGCGAGATGAAGTCGCGAAACTACCAGTGTGATAGTGATGTGGGATATAAGAGACAGTCGATCGTAACTTTTAACTCTCATGCTCGCATGTAAAAAAAAAAAAAAGAAGAAAACAATCACCTGCAACACATCTTTTTCCAAACTTGCCCCCGACTTTCACTGCCTCTAACATGTACTGAGAACTAGACCCTTACCTAATAAACCAATAGCATTAAGGGAGGACAATGGTGAGATTTTCATTTTTTTTTTTTTTTTTTTCTTTCATTTTTATATTTATTTTAAATTAGTTATCTTCAAGTTGTATATGCTCTGAATGCCCTATTTAATATCCTGGTTAACTAAAATCCATTTTTAGTTATCAAATGTACGGATTTATTCAACAAAAGGTAGGTTAAAGTGGTTATGTCCGAATGAATACCTCAACTTCTCTCGTTTACTCGGCTCGTGGTTTTACTACGCAACATGAATTTGGAAAGCAAATTCCAAAAATAGTTATCGAGCGAAATGTCTGATTTTTTTTTTTGTGGGTGTTCATAGTTCAATCACCTGTGATCTGTAAGAGGGATTTTCAAATTTTTTTGATAGTGCAATTCCAATAAATATTTGATTTGTTTTTGTTTATTTGTAAATTTTGTGTATAGCATTCGAAAATATAAAAATATGAGAAAAAATTGAATTATCAAAAAAGGGGTCTTACAGATCACTCATAAATTATTATTTTGTGTAGAATAAAAAGAATAAATCATAAACTTAGTTTCAATATTATTGATGTAGCATTCTTCTGAAAAAATGTGGGTTGGAATTTTTTCATTCAAAATTCCCCTCAATTTTTTTTGTAAATTTGAAATGGCGGATTTTTTTTCATTATTGAAAGAACAAATGCTGAAAGTTTGAGAGAAATTGAAAGATTATTAAAGAAATTAGGAATCTCACCATTGTCACATTGTCACAATTCTATTTTTAGACACATTCGAACAAGAAATGTCCGAAAACGGTCTTCTTGATTATAATATGTCATTGAAATTTACATTATAAATTTTAAAAGTCGATATGACTGATATTTGAAGTCACCAAGTATCTAATCGTGGTTAACGCTAAAACGTGCAAGTGCCAGCTAGCTCTAAGATACTTGAACTTTGATTGGTTAATATTCACTAAAAAAAGTTACCAACTATGACAATATATTATAACTAGGCAAACGCAACATAGCGTTGTAAGATGAGCGAGATATCTGAATAAGGTATAATAGTCGTTAAAGAAGTTCTACCCTTGCTACTTTCTCGAATCTGGTATTCTACACACCTTGATGCATATAAAGAAGACATCATTGTTGAGGAAATATCGAATCTAGAAAGCAGTGAATCTCAGCAACCTAAATCTGCTTCAATTTCTATGATAATATTTGATGAATAAAAAGAGTTAATTTAATTATCTTCTTCAAAACGGCTGGTTCGAATTGCAAACAAAATCGTGATAATGTGTATCATTCATGTGTACACATTCACAGAAAATTCCATCTCATTTGAAAAGATTTTATTTTTCAGCTTTTCTTGCTCAGCCTAATCTTATGGGGTTTTTAGAAACTTTGAGATGATATTTCTCAAATTCCGTCCGACCGATTCATTCCAAAAACTATACAGTTCTAAGTTGGATAAGTTTCCGTGTACAAAAAAAGTTTCATTTCGATCAGTCAACCCCTGCGACCTGTGCAGTGCCCAAAAAAAAAAAAAAAACACAGACAAAGCCCTATAAGAGTGGGATGGAGTCTTCGCTTACGCTCATCTAACTAGCCAAACGTAACATATGCGTTGTAAGATGAGCGAGATATCTGATCAGGTATAATAGTCGTTAAAGTAGTTTTACCCTTGCTATACTTTATAGAATCTGGTATATTCTACACACGTTGATGCATATAAAGAAGACTTCATTGTTGGGCAAATATCGAATCTAGAAAGCAGTGATCTCGGCAACCTGAATCTGGGTTAATTTCTACAATAATATTTGATGAATAAAAACAGATAATTTAATTATTTTCTTCAAAACGGCTGATTCGAATTGAATACAAAATAGTGATAATGTGTATCATTCATGTATACACATTCACAGAAAATTTAATTCCATTTGAAGAGATTTTATTTTTCAAATTTTCTTGCCCAGCCTAATCTTATAAGGTTTTTAAGAAATTTTGAGATGATATTTCTCAAAATTGGTCCAACCGATTCATACCAAAAACTTTACAGTTCCAAGTTGGATAAGTTTGAGTACATGAAAAAAGTTTCATTTTGATCAGTCAACCCCTGCGACCTGTGCAGTACCACCCCCCCCAAAAAACACAAAAAAAACACAGACAAAGCCCTATACGAGTGGAATGGAGACTTCGCTACGCTCATCTAACTAGCCAAACGCAACATAAGTGTTGTAAGATGAGCGAGATATCTGAATAAGACATAATACTCGTTATACACTTGCTACTTCATCGACTCTGGTATTCTACACACCTTGACGCATATAAAGATGACTTCAGTCTTCATTGGTGGGCAAATGTCGAATCTAGAAAGCAGTGAATCTCGGCAACCTGAATGTGCTTTAATTTCTATGATAATATTTGATGAATAAAACCAGTTATTTTGAATTTTTCCTTCAGAACGGCTGGTTAGAATTGCATACAAAATGGTGATAGTGAATATTATTTATGTATACACATTCAGAGAAAATTCCATCTTGTTTGGAGAGATTTTATTTTTCAACATTTTCCGCCCAACCAAATCTTATGGGGTTTTTAGAAAATTTGAGATGATATTTCTCAAAATCGGTCCAACCGATTCAATCCAAAAACTACACAGTTCTAAGTTGGATGAGTTTACGTGTACAAAAAAAGTTTCATGTCGATCAGTCAAACCCTGCGACCTGTGGAGTGCACACAAAAAATACACAGAAGAGTGGGATGGAGACTTCGCTACGCTCACGCTCATCTAATAACAAATTCACGGTCTTCTAGATTAAATAATTCATCACATTTAGAAACCCAACTCATAAGTAGGGCTAGGATTTTGTACTAACAACAATGAAAATTTACAGGCATGTTGCCATGACAGGTAATCTCCTAGTAAACATTGACCATTCAAAGTCGTAGCCTCTTGAAGACCTCTTTGGAGGCCTCCCAGCCTCTAGCTATAGCTATGGCACAGAATTATTAGGTAAAGGTCCTGGACTCTGAATAGGGTAAAATCTACTTAACATTGGGCCTATATCTACGGACTTGGAAAGAACAACTATGGTAGGCCTATGTGTAGGCATACCAACGATGGCCACTGAAGATATTAATTAAGTCTACCTAATTTTTTTTACCGACCTCATCACTTTTGCCAAGAAATAGCGTTACCGGTATGATCCTCGGGTCGAACACAACCACTGCAGGCCTACCAAATGAAAAGAAAGATTATTGGCAACAGGAGATCTATTTTATCGACCGTAAATCATTTTCAGAAGAAATGATCAAATTTCATGTGACTAAACAAGGATATACAATATTTCTATCAATAAAAGTTGATTAAAAACAAGAAGATATAAAATATTCCTATCAATAAAAGTTGATGAGGTTTTACTCATGATTAGTGGATAAATATTTGACAATTAATATGGAAATGGAGAGAAAATGAATTTGACCATTATGTGTAAAACAATGGTTCAAACTCAGAACGTCCATTTCTTGAATAAGGCAACATGGCCATAACCTAGAACATACATAATGCGCACATTTTTTCTTGAATGCTTTTCTTTGTAGTCCTTTTGTACTTCAAGTGTTATTAAAACTCCACTCATGCAAAATATAGTAGTTAAATCTGTTATAATAATAGCCGGACCATTTATAATTTTTAGAAAAATCAAGATGAACATTTGGTGTAGTGGCCATGTCCATGCTTCCCTAAGGCCATTTTACATATTTTTAAATCTTTCTTGTGAATTAATTCACCTCTTCATAGTCAATCTAAACATTTTACTTTGCTGAGAAAGGCTCGAATTAGTACCAAAACAAATCTCAATTGTGTATGTTAATTTTTGGTAGGGTTAAAAGAGATTTCAACGTTTTGGCTTCAATCGGAACACATACCTTATAGTTACTATAATACTTGTATTCACGAAAGCAGGAGGTGGCTTACCAACTTGCAGAAAAAAATATCACCGGCATACTTGTATATCTGTGATATCTAAGGACGGGGGGTTATGAAACGCAACTGCATCTTTCAAAAGTGTGACATATCTTCAAAGCTAAGACGTAATTATGTAATTACATCGTGATTTTTACAATTATTTCGTTGGTCATGGTTTTGTTGGTGAGTGATTCTTCTCTCGTGCATACGAGTATATTATTATTTTTTTCTCGTCAATGGAGCAACCATTCATTCTTATCAAATAGGGAAGTCAGAAACCTCCTAGTCTGCGTAAGTTCTTCCACTTGATATGGAGTCCTGGTTCTGGAACCCACAACCGGGGACCTTCAAAACTTGAAACCATAAAGTGAGAACAACCAAGACCTTTATAACCTCTAACCCAAAGCCTTCATCATAACTGGAACTTGAATAAGTTTCAGCTAAATACGCCAAACGCAAACGAAACCTTTTTTTTATCAAAACCGTAACTGCAACCGAGACTTTTACTAACCTGGACATTCATGAGATTTACTTGATAACCGGGACCTTTATAAACTCCACTTCGTAACCGTAATCGGTTACCTTTGTTGCACCTGAAGGGTTAGTCTCTGATATTTATCAAGTACCGAGTAAATAAATTTGTATAGCCCTAAATAACTATATACATTAGTGAGTATACATGTGCATATTGCCAGTATATAGGCCTATGTATTTAGAATTTTATAATATTTAGATTGTGCAATTACGTAAGTCAAATGTTTCAGTCAATATTTCTCAAAAATTAATTCTGGGTAATGTTTCGTAATTTTTATTTTTTTTTAAGAAGAATAAAAAAAACACCAACACTGTTAGTATAGTTCTGTGGTGAAGTATATCTTCTCTCAGCCAATTAAAAATATGTGAACGATAGAATAATAGTGAAAAATGGGAATACACTTTCGTATTTCGTAAAAAAATATCGTGAATGGCTGCCATAATTTGAACAATTTTGACATTAACTATGGAACATATTCACCCATGATAACTGCAATTATTGCATAGAGGAATACATAGATGTATTAGTCTTACATATAGATGGCGCTAACTGAGATTGAGTCAGATGAAAATCGTGTGATGCCCATCCAAATCACTGGACAGATTTGACTGGTTTTCACAAACCCGGCACCTCCACCAAAATCATCAATTTAGTACACGTCATCAATTTAGTGATGCTATGTGAATGACATGCTCGTAGTAGCACACAAATATCGAGATGTTTCTTCATTGAACATTTTTCGAGCAAGGTAAGAATATAAATTTAATTAAATTAATTTCTATTGCGGTATAAGATTACCCTTAAGGTGGTTCATCCAAACGATCCTACCTTGTCTTTCTTCGCCTTTTGGGGTAAATGACCAACAAATTGTTGATGCTATGAGAAATAAATGATGATTTCTTCAATCTCGTCCAATCAAGACCGGTAATAATATAAAAAGTAACAACTATGAAATGAATACTCAATGTATGACAGAATTGTATGATAACTGAATGAAGAGGGAGACCGGTACAAAAAGCTCAGAGGTGAGGAGCATTCGAACCTTGGTTCCATCTCCGCCTCCATCCATCTTCACGGACGTTTTTCGTGGTTTCTCTCTGTAGTCTAGGGCTCTGCGCTAATGCCGGAATGCTTCTAACAATACAGGCCACGATCGCTTTCTTTCCACTATCCTTCCCATTGTCTCAAAAACATTATCATCATCATCCCATCATCTCATTGGATGAGCGTAGCGAAGACTCAATTTCACTGTACTTGAAAAATCGAATGTGTTTTTTTTTTTTTTGTTCACGCTCTACAGGTCAAACAAAAATTCAGATCATGATGAAACTTGGCACACACATGAACCTCTATCTGACTTGATGCTGTATAGTTTTGAGGCAAAATCGGTTCGACAATTCTTGAGATAAATCATTTTGAAGTTTTCAAAAAACACATATGAATAAGTCAGGCGGAAAAAATGAAAAAGTGAATGTTTTCCGAAACTTTTCAAATTTTCACAGAACTCGAAAAACATAATGATACACATTATTACGGACTTTTACAATAATCGGATGTGACGTTTTGGAGTAAAAAATTAAAAAATGCGATTTTTATTCATTTAATTGCTTCATTTTTTTATTCGCTCATCCATCAACGCGGAAACACATAACGCGTTTTCCTAGTTAATCATCCATACGACGCCGATAGATCTTGATGATCATTACAGTGCGTCTTTAAACCCAATACAAATGAACTTATAATGAAGTTTATATGTTGAAATACAATAGTCCCTCCACCGATAGTACTGCTAAATCACTTACCATCACTATTTTAATTCTTTTAATGTTATGCCTCATTGACATAATATGTTGAAGTTGTTTATGTTTGTTTTTGAATTTATATATAAATACATTATAGTTCAATTTGAATATCATCATTAATAAAATAATCTTTCAAAAAATATGTAAAATATACATATAGTCTTCACAATCTTAAGAAAATCATCAAATATTCTCCACAATCATCTCTTCAGAGTTTCTCAATCAACTTGAAATCTAATTAAATCAATTCCATTATTCTATCAATTCTATTTTTACCTAAGTATGTTAAGTATTTCAAGTTTTTGATTGATTTTATTACCATAATTTTATAATAATAATTTTATACCATAATTCCAAATTTATACCAAGCTGGACCTTCATGGTCAGTCATCGTGAAGATGAACAGCCGTCATAAATAAATAATTTTAATAATATATTTTAATTTTAAATATTAAATAAGTAACCTTGACACATATTTCATTCAAACAGACATAACTCACAGACACGTCATTTATGATATAATATTAAAACATATCTTATTTCTAAATTAAATAGTATTTATATCGGAATATAATCCATACTTCATTCTAATGTATTGATATTATGTGTTGTCTCGTGTGTGTTTATGTTATGACTTTTTGTTTTCAATCGAGCAAACCCCACTTTTTATCAGATCACTGTTTCATATGCGTATGGCCTTTCATTCCATTCACATATTTGCTTGTTATTAAGATCAGTAATTGTGAAAGATTAGTAAACATTAAGATTAGTAAAAGTATATTGTGATATTAATTTCACATGTGAAGGATTTTTTCCTTAACTCTGTGAGATCAATATGGAGGTAATATTTCTACTTATCATGAGTATATTGTACAGGCGCAATATAGGCCTATTCACGATGTAGACGCGCACCAAAGCTCTATTATTAGTTCATCCTTACAATATTTTGTATTTGAATTTATTAGCTACTACATCCCATTAGTAGGATATTGTTCTTCCCATAAACACTTGAAATAAATCAAAATAATTCAATTAGGGTATACTACTATCGCATGAGATAGTAGGCATAGGATGACATAGGGAAATGAGATAGTATGAGGTAGTAGGCCTAAAGCATGTAAACAAGCATGGCTCATAAAATCATCAATGCTATAAATTGAGTGAGCCAACGTACAGTACATTTTATAAGTGCTTATTTTAAATCTCGTTCTCTTTGCTTTTGAATTTAGCTCGTGTACATTTATTGACATATTTATCTATAAAATACAAGCTCTACATTTTTGGATTTGTGTGTGTGTATATCAAGATGCATTGAGGCTTGCGTTTGCCCGTAGCCGCAAACAAACGCAACACTCAATGCATCTTGGTATATAAAAAATTATATATATATATATATATATATATATATATATCTCTCTCTCTCTCTCTCTCTCTCTCTCTCTCTCTCTCTCTCTCTATATATATATATATATATATATATATATATATATATATATATATATATATATATATATATATATATATATATATTTATATATATATATATATATATATATATATATATATATATATATATATATATATATATATATAGCCTATATGCAAATAAAGTACTGTTGTGCTGAATTGCACTGCTTGCATTGATTTGCGAATATTGTGTTCTGAATACAAGAGAAATTGAATGAACATTGCCAAGAAAATAAGTATGCGGTAATATTGGTTCCGGGGTCAATGGAATTGACCAAGGTTCATGTTTAGTATTATTTAACGTCACAGTGCGTTCTTGGATTTACGATGTATACTGATTAACTTATGAATGATATTTCTGTCCGCTCTGACTATAGAGTAATGAAGGTATTCTTCTAATGTAATTTCTATATTAATTTTATGTAGATAAAAAAAGTATTATTCTCTTGATGAATATTTTGACGATCTTATCTAAAAAGGGTTAAGTGATTAAAATAAAAATAAAATTTGAATAAAAAGTTAATTTGACTTCAAGATCATAATTTGTGACGTTTCTATTCAATTCTCACCGTCTGTTTTTGTAGTACGGTATCTTTAATGATAGGTCTATGCCTAATTTTCAATGATAATTACAGTAATTCTAACTATAACTATAACATTCTGGTTAATATTTGTTTTCTCCATAATATCGTTGATTTGTTCGTGTTTAATGCTTTTGCATATTTCCTTAATATTATGTTGTAGGCCTATATTCTTTTCCTATACCCTTCACAGAATTAATGTTCAATCCCAATTTTAAAGTTTTTCCTTGATGTTTCACTTACATTATTTTATATAATTGTCGATCTTTACATATACTCTTTATATAATTATTCATTATTCCTAATTTTAAATCTTCAATGATCGATAAATGATTTAATCTCGATTGATCACATAAATTATGAAAAAATAACACTATATCATCAGTATTACACAGTAACGTATATTTAATTATTTGAGATAAACGTTGGGTAGTATTTTTCATGAAACTTCAATAATGATTGTTTTCCATTTAAGAAATGAACACTGTGAAGTTCCAGACCAATTTGATCAATTCTAAATGAACAATAATTTAAATTCACTTGTTTTTCAAGGTTGTTATCTTTTTCATTCCACAGGCTTAACTATAAACTGGCTACACTGTAAACTGTACACGGTTTAACTGTACAATATGTAAAACTGTTGAACTTGAACATCAATCGTAATTAACTTTTTTTCTCATGTGGTTACCTTTTATTTTCATTATTAAATTACTCAGAACACAAGTATAATAATCAAAATATAGGCCCACAGCCTTCTACAAAGCTTTTCAGGTGGGCTCATCTTCAGCATAATCTTGTTGAATCAAAATTTTAAATTTATGAATGAATGAATTTTGGTTTTCAAAATGCATAATTGAAATCAAGACGCTCGATCAACACTGAAAAATGATTGATACGATTTGTATAATGGAATACAATAATAAACAAAATACAATAATGTAAAATGTAAAATACAATAATAAACAACGAAGAAAAAATAAAAACTGATTGAAGATGAGAGATGAATGAACAAAGTGAGTTCAAATTTGAATACTGAGTAATAATGAAGAGATAACCATAAATTTGATAATTGGTTGGAAATGTAACTCCACAGTTTGAACTTTGATTTTAAGTCAGGACTTGATTTCATATTTCATCATCGTGAAAAATTGAAATCGTGGAAAAATTGGGGGAGTTAATTAAATTTACTGGATATGGGATACTCGCTGTCTCATACCATATTTGTTTTTATACAATGGCATTAAAAAATTGAGATAAATCCAGTTTCAATATCATGGACATTGGTAATTTAGGAAGAATTTTAAAAATGAACTTGTGATCAAATAAAAGAGTAACTGACAAGGCTTTGCAATATCTGAACATTTGTGCAATATCTGTTATAATTGTAATTTCATATTATAAGGTGTGATACTTTTAACCATTTCAATTTGAAAATTAATCACTGACTGTAGTTGCGATTTCGAATTGCATTATCCTACGCAAGTAAATCGTATCGCAAGGAATAACTCGAACTCGGTAAACCGTATGCAAGGAAAACCGTATGCAAGGAATAACTCGGACTCGACTGTATAGCATAATAAATAGAAGACATTAATTTAAAAGGCAAAACAAACTGAAGAGTATATAAACTGAAGGCGCACGACCTTAATTTGTTGCATAAAACAGTATCGTGTGGTTTCCATGAGAAACGATTATCTCAGCTGTTATATATAAACTAGGCAAACGCAGCATATGCGTTGTAAGATGAGCGAGATATCTGAGTAAGGAATAAAGTAGTTCCACCCTTGCTTCTTTATCGACTCTGGTATTCTACACACCTTGACGTATATAAAAAATACTTCATTGCTGGGCAAATATCGAATCTAGAAAGCAGTGAATCTCGGCAACCTGAATCTGCTTTTATTTCTATAATATATTTGGTGAATAAAAACAGTTAATTTAATTTTTTCTTCAAAACGGCTAGTTCGAATTGCACACAAAATGGTGATAATGTGTATCATTTATGTGTACACATTCACAGAAAATTTAATTTAATTTAGAGAGATTTTATTTTTCAAATTTTTTTGCTCAGCCTAATCTTATGGGGTGTTTAGAAATTTTGAGATGATATTTCTCAAAATCAGTTCAACCGATTCATTCTATTCCAAAAACTATACAGTTCTAATCTGAGTGAGTTTGCGTGTGCAAAAAAAGTTTCATGTTGATCAGTAAACCCCTGCAACCTGTGCAGTGCCCACATAGAAAAAAAAATACAGACAAAGCCCTATAAGAGTGGGATGGAGTCTTCGTTTATGCTCATCTGAGAAATATGAGTGAGTGCATTTTAAATTTTGAAATAAGGATAATGTGGGGCATTTGGGAGGCTCATTTTAAAACATTTATTTCAAAATAAACTGACCATAGGATGCATTTCTAAATATTTTAACTCTCAGAATAGAGCAATTAGAGTCGAGGATTTCACTTTTTCTTCAACTTTGTTTTAACAAAAACAAGATGAAGATTCTCATACAACAAACCAAGACGCATTGAGAGTTGCGTTGGTTTGCTAGTTTGATAAAGAAGTGACAAACCAACGCAACCCTCAATGCATCTTGCAACAAACCTAAGGCCAAGGTGTCCTGGCAAGAGCTTCGCAAAGAACGGACTGCTTTCAAGACAGTCCAGAATTAAGTCATCTTTGTTTATATAACTTGGTCTTTGCTCTTTAAATATTAGCAGTACCAGAATTTCATGAGTTTCAATTTCATCACGACATAAGTTTTTCAGAGAATTGTTAAAATTTGTGCATTCTTTAAAGAGACGATCTCGTTTTTCAAGATCATAATTGGATGAGCATCAGCGAAGACTTCCATCCACTCTTCTGGAGCTCTTTCTGTGTGTTTTTCTCATTTTTGTCTGTTAGTATACGCACTGCACAGGTTACACGGTTTGCCTGATCAACATGAAACTCTTTCTGTGGATGATCGAACTTATCCTACTTGGAACTGTATTGTTTTGGGGCGAAATCGGTTGAACCACGTTTGAGAAACACCTTAAAACATTTCCGAAAAACCGCTTAAAATTAATCCAGGCGAAAAAAAAATTGTCTATGAACCTCTTCAAAGAGCTTCAAATTTTTACTGAACGTAAATACAAATATGGTACACATCACAAATTTTTACCGAGATCAGACCAGCCGTTTGTGATAAAATAATTATTGGACTAATAATGACCTAATAACTTGAAATAGATGTTACTGGCACATGCAGCTCAGTGGTATTAATATAATAAATATAATTAATATATTATATTATATAATAAATTAATATATATATATATATATATATATATATATATATATATATATATATATATATATATATATATATATATATATATATAGATATGAAAAAAACGGAGCCTGAATGTTTTCGGTAAGTGAAATGGGAGTCTGCGATACGCCCATCTGAAGAAAGTGTTCCAATTGATTGATCCAAGTTCTCTAGAAAGTAGATTTTCAACAACTAAGCACTAGTATCACTAACCGTATTATTGTCTGCACGTGTATAATCAGTATGAAATTTTATATTGGCCGCAACTAAATAATGGTACACATTTTTTGTCTTAAAAACGATGAAATTTTTACTTTTAGAAACGCTTCTAATATAATTTGGATCTTGTCTGTCTGTCTGTTTGATAACAAACATTTTTGTGTTATGTACAAAATAAAGACAATTGAATTGAATTCACAATTATATTCATATGTTATCATCTTTTATTGTAATGTAATCACAGAATAAAGAGTTATGTAACTATCCGACTGACCTCCAATCCAAACCAAGTGACAATATGAACATTAGCTCAAAAATGACCTGTTTGAAACTAACCAAAACTTTTCTGTGTATCTGACTGTATTTAGTCACATGATTATTGATTGAGATTTGATGGTGGGAAACATTTTTCAAGCATCACTACCTCCTATCCTTGCCTAATGCACTCGAACCTGACGTCCAAAACCACCTAGAACCAGGGGGTGCTTTGGTGGGAGTAATTTAATTCATTACTTTTGGGTTCAGTAATACGGATTACGAGCTGAAAATGGTTGTAGGGGTATGTATGGGAGGAAGAAGGGGGGGGGGAGAAGGATAAGAGTGGGGACAAGTGATTGCGCAGGCGGAGTCTGCGTGGATCTTAAGATTGAAATAATGAACGCAGAGACGACGTCTCCATCGCCTTATCTATTTTAACGTGCACCAGATGAAAGAGTAAACACCGATCAGGGGATACAGTGAACGACATGTTGCCTCACCCATCACCCAACCCCCCCACCCCTCCTCCCCTTCATCACCCGGTTGTCACTCGGGGAGTGAAGCTGTAATGCACGCATTATTATTATCATCCTGGCAGGCTCAATACACCCCGGACGAGTGGGGACTCAGTACCGGCGAGCTCTGAGCACAGCTTCGCCCCAATCAATATGGAAAACGCGACTCAACTGGAAGGTAAAAATAATGTAACACTCGTTTGGATTGGACGAGAATTTTCTACAGGCTCCTGATCAAAGATTGTGGTTGGTTTGTGTTCAATTGAAAATGCACAGATTATCGAGTTTGATGAGTCATACGATCTTTATACAATCAATTGTTTTCCCGGTGCTCAACTTGAGACTTGGTCGGGTATATAAAACTCGTACCATCTTCAATCTTTTCAGAAGATTAAAAATATGTAAATCTACCGAATGCTAAACCCGAAGCGATTTGTAAGGATTTTTGGAGTAAAACGAAAGCTCAGTCTCCGTTATGTTGACAGTAACATGTGGGAAGCCGTAGAAGTGACGATCAATGATGCTTCCCCTTCAGTATACCCTAGACGTGATTATATGAGTTAATGCTAAACAGTTATCTGAACTTGACCTCTGGTTTATTTGACCGTCTATGACGCGACATAAAAACTCGAAAACCACTCAAAAGTATGATTTTTATACAACCAAGGATATGTAATATTAATTTGTAACGAGAAAAATTCTTTCCCACAATCAACCATAACTTTCAGTTCTGCATGGTTGAATTGAGTTCTGTTTATTCATCATTCAACCAAGAAACTAAATTAACAGGTTAGCTAGCCGACAGATTTTACAGACCAACAGGCAACAAGACACCACATCTGTCTCATATATTCAGTTCACTTCATACTGCTTAATAGTTTTATAGTTACAGACTGACTATAATTTCTCAAACTATGTTATAACTTATAAAGCTATGTTATAACTTTTAAAACTGAATGGAACTGTAACATTAATAACTATGAGAAGATGTTTTCTGTCCTTACCGCTAATACAAAGCTGGCTAAGCAAGATGTCAGGTTAAGCAATTGGAAACTGAATATAATTTGTTTCTCTTGTACACATTCGTTTATACAGTCGTCCAACAAAGAAATAACAAACAAATACCATACTCAATATTATACTCAAACAGTAAAATATTTTAAAATTTCAGTCAACACGATGAACCCGATCTATAAATGTCTTCTTCTTATATCATTCGTTTTCTTATTATACATATGATCTTGGTAGATCGATAGGATATAATAATTAAAAGTAGCATTGTATGCTGTGTGATTAAAAATGCCGATATGTATCTATATATATCATTTTCACATATTTTTCTATAAATCGGCGGCATGGAAATACTTGGTCCAATGAATAATTCAAATGATTCAGTTCCCAGCTCAATTCCCAGCTTGGGCACAAGCGACGACGCTTGCTTTGTAACTCGACTACCGTCGCGCTATCGCGCTAGTTTATATGCACATTCTATCTGACTATATTGCTATTGTTCCCTATACACATGACCTTATATTATTCACGAGATTCTCTACCCATGTTATGATTATACTCATCTCAGTTACCTTCAGAGTATACGGCATTCACTCCTCCCTCCTACCCTCCTAGCACTCCCTTTCTCTAGTGCTCATGTCCAGTTATGTTCACTCTTGTCTATATGCTCGTAGAATTCTGTATCTTTCCCTCAAGCCTCATCCTCATTTCATGTTCCATCCATCCACTTTCCTCTATTCCGTCCTTGTCCTTCGCTGTTCATTTCCTTCATCTGAAATACCCTCTCTCCAGCACATCCTCTCTCTCGCTCTCTTCCGTATTGTTGGTTCCTCTCCTCCCATCGCCCTCGTTTGCTCTCTCTTGTTACTATGGTAGCCGTTGAACGTAGTACTCCAGGCTTTGCCCCACCACCACACACAAACGCACACACATATATATAGAGCGTTAGGGTAGCGAATGCGCGTCGGCGACGGCGTCGGATCATTCAAAGAGTGGAACAGCGCGAGGACGACCCCATCGATTGCCGGCTGAGCCGTCGTGAGGGTAAGGACGCGCGACACACACGGCGGTGCACGCTTTGGGAGGGAGACGGCAGGTTTACGGGGACGACGTCTTCTTGACATCGCAACGATTCATTACGTCACACATAGTGGTGAGTCGGTGAACAGTCAGATTTGAATCAGCATAAGTTTACATATGATTATTTTGAAATTATAGAAAATAGTCGGTTTGCCAGTCAGGTGAGTTGATATTACTAGGATCTTGTATCGACCGCACGTTACCTTGCCTACTATGATGATACTTGCCACATCGGTGACGGGATACAAGTTGTGGGGGTGGAGATGAACGGGAAAAAGTTAAATTATTACCGGCTCTAGATAATTATCTCAGGTTCGTTTCAAAAATTCTGTCGAAGAGCGTAAAATTCATTGGGCCCACAATTAAAATCTGAGACAAACTAAAAATCGTCATCATTTTAAACGAATAATAATAATATTTCTTCTCACTGCATTCACTGTTTTTTTTTTAAATTGATAAACTTTCAAAATTACAACACAGAAATTTACAACACAGAAAAGTACAATTCTTCATAAATTTAAACTTTTATTCGTCCATCAAAAATTATAAATTGAAGAATTACAATTTCTTTAACAATGAAACGTGAAAAATGTAGCATTCCATAATTGTAATTTCAGAGGATACATTTTTTTATATATTTATTCCTTTGTTTATTATTATTTTCAAATCAGGCATTCAAAGCATCTACTATGCCGTCGTTGCTTGTCGCTTGACACACCAAACATTTCTACCGTTAGATATAAGTGATCCTACACGTTTCCGGCTCTAGGTACGACAACCACTGCTGATTGGTCAACGAGCCCCCGTCAAGCCCCTTCAGTCCTTCACTTCCCTTCTTTCTTCCCAACCGTATGGCTTTAGACGTCGCAAGTCACGTCATATCTGCTACGCTACTTTGTCTCCCTGCTCTTAGATGGTCCACCAAAGATGACAGCCATGACAGCTCTTAGCGAGTCTAGTCTCGGTAACCGAGAAGTATCAGTCCCAAAGACATGTGTACAGTCAGATACCAAAGTGTTTCCTATATACCGTATATACCTGAATCGTGTGAATATTGAAATTACGAGGGAACGTAATGGTTCTTGGAAACTGGAATAGGCAGTATGATGGAATATTATTAATTTCGGTGTTGCATGCAATTTAAAACTTCATGATCAACAAATAAAATATAATTATTTTCTGATTAATTTATTTTTTCAGGCCTGAAAACATTTACACGAACATATCGTAACTTGTTTCAATTACATGTTGCTTATAAATTGCTAGACATAAATAAGTTTTGATTTTCACCTCAGATAAATAAAACCCCTCAAAATGTTTGTAATCGAGCCAATGTGGGATTCATCTTTTAAAACCCGGCACCTCCACCAGAAACTATCTTTTGTTCTATTAGGCTCCATTTCTGTTAATACAGTTGGAATACTTATACAAACTCACATATTAGCCTACTTATTGAGCTAATAAAATTCCTTTTTTCATCTCGAAAACACCCATATAAAGAATAGTTCAATTCCTTTTTTTCCCAACGAAATGTCGTATAATCTATATATCACAATAATCAAGCCACCCTCCGCAGCTCAGTTAACTGAGGTACAGCTTTAGTAACTGAAATCATCATTGGGTGTCGGTTCGAGTCCCGAATCTGGTGAGTTTTTCAAACGTTCCCTCACTTATCATCACTTCATCGCTCATTATCACCTGCTCATTCGTAACCCCGTATAACCTATAGATTTTGGTTTGTCGATGACCAAAACAATAATAAAAATGATAAAAAGTCGTATAAATAATATGAATATAGTCCATCAAATTCTTTTTACTGAGCTAATAATTCGTTATAGCAACACAAAAACGAATCTCTTAAAGTTAACTCAGGGAAAGTAACACGCGCTAATATGTCCTTGCAGTTAATTCCTTTCTTTTGTCTTCACGTATTTCATTGATCAGAATCCCGGCACCTCCACCGGTATTTTTCTTCTGTGGTATTCAGGGTTTATGTAAGTAAATGTGAAGTAATGGTACAAATACCAACCACAAAGTTCAATAATATGGAGTATTAAGATGGTATTGCGTGCACTGTGTATAGTTTTTACTAATATTCTGTTTTGTCGCATTGCATTGTAATCCATTGTCAGATTTACTTGAATCAAGTTGAATGGTAGTCGGATCAGCGGAATATCAGTTTTTTTTTTTTGGTGATGGCTCTCAAACGGTATGATATATTAAAATTATAATTTAAGGAGGGAATACATATATTTTCTATACATTCAAGTTCGTATGGGTTCAAGTAAAAACTATTGAACTTATACTGCATAATCGTCGAAGGTATACATGCTGAAAGAAGTGCTGTTTTGGCTGTGTTGTATACGTTTGACAATTATGCGTTATAGTTTGAATAGTTATAACTTATACCATCTTGATCGTGAAAAAATATGTTTTCTCCGTTTTAGAATTCTGATACCTCATATCTTTTGAAAGTTCTCAACAACAAACTGATATTTCGCTACATAAACTCATATGCACTCTTAAGGCTGTTCAAAAGTATGAAAAATGAGAGAAACTACTTTTGACAAATATTTATATCATGAATTGAAAAATGCAGCACTATAAAAAAAAAACGATATTTAATTGAAAAAAAATGAACAGTAAAAACACTTTTGTTCCTTTCTTCCGTTTGAGTATATTGGTGAAATAATTAGAAGCGCTTGAATAAATTCCACAAAAATAATTTCGAGTTCTCAAAATTTGCCATAGTCAATGTTAAAACTATTGAGCAGGTCGTCAGATGGTTGAAAGTTCCATAGTCTTGCGGTTCAATTAGTATTAATTTTTTGGTTGACAAGAAATTGTTTCATATACATTTCATATGAATCTGTAGCAATAAATGGCAACGATTATGAATTGTACAATTACTGACGACCTGCTCAATAATATGAACGTTACCTATGGTAAGTTTCAAGTGCTTAAAATTATTTTTGTGTAATTCGTTCACGCCATAAGTGTTTCTAATTATTTTACCGGTACTCAAAAACATCGGGACAATTTTTTTTTTAATATCATTACACTTTTGTGGTGCTGCATTTGTTGAAACAGAACATGGTTATTTGTAAAAACCTATTTTTCCTATTTTTCATACGGTCAAAGAGCTCTTTGCGAGCACATAATTTGACATGAAAAATAAATAAATAAAAATGAAAAAAATTAAAAAAAATATATATATGTATATATATATATATATATATATATATATATATATATATATATATATATATATATATATATATATGTATGTTATCTTGCATGGTTGAACGACTCATAACGTAGGTTGATCATTCTTATGGATAAATCTAGTCGTTTTATAATAAAGAAACAATTCAACACAATACATATACTATGTATATAAATTATACTAAGGCCCAGTATTACCACGGCCAGTTAGTATTTATCTGAGAGTTGTTGAAAGCAAATAGCATAGGTAACCATGGTGATAACAAGTTTGAACTGTCAGATAAAGGCTAACTGGACTTGGTAATACCGGGCCCAAATTGAATAACTATTCTAAATTATCATATGTTATAATATTATAATGATTATTATACATTTATAATATTAAATATTATTATTATATATCATTAAATATAGTATAATTTATATACATAGTATATGTATGGTGTTGAATTGTTTCTTTATTTTAAAACGACTAGATTTATCCATAAGAATTATCAACATATATATATATATATATATATATATATATATATATATATATATATATATATATATATATATATATGTATATATATGCGTATTTCCTTGTCAATTTTTGACAGCTTGAATGAACGAGAATGAAGAAACAGCATGAAACTATATGGTTTTTAAAAATATTTGATACAGTCAAAATAATTCTTCCATGTATGGAGTATAGGCGAAAAATTAATTTAAATATACGAAAACTTTGATAAGGTACGATTTATACACTTGATTACCAAATTTGGAACACATTTCTGATATTCAAATTCATTTTAAAATACAATGTCAAGTAGATATTTGTTCACAATCAAATTATTTCAATTAGTAGAATCTTCAGAGTTTTCGTATAGGTCTACAAGAAATCAAATATGAAAGGTGAAGTGAAAATATATGGAATGAAACATTTTTTCATTTTGATGATTTACTCGACTTATTCATTCAATCTTTTTGAAACGTCACAAAAAATACAGAATTCCGATTTGTAGGCCTATATGTTAGATTCAAGAGATCATTATAACTAATTAGTTTGTACCTACTCAGAAAAATTGTACTCTTTCCAAGTAGATATTTCCAATATTTTCTATCGTTTTAACTCTATTTGAATATTATATCTTCAAAAACATTTTCTGGCGCTCATTTTCTGCCCAAAGCTCTGCTTTAGAAACTGAAGTCTAGTCTGCAGTGGGTTCGAGCAAGGATTTTCATAACACCATTCATCCATCATCATCAGAGTTCCCAGATCAGAACATCCTCCCAAAGAATATCATTAAATAACATATCTATTGGTGTGTTCCTTATAAGTATCGAACAATAATAACAAATATAAAACAATAGTCTTGTCGTGATTTCCAATTTTGTTTTCATTGCATACTATTTTTCTTTTTTTCCCTTTTTAATTTTTGTATGATTTCGTTATCATCATTTAGTTATTTCTTTTTTCTACATTCTCTTATTCAAACCTAGTCAACTTATATTTATTTTGTTATTCAATGTTGTTATCGATAATTTTTTTTATATTTTAATTAATTGATTTTTATTCTATGTTTTTGCAATCTTATAATGTAAGACAGAGTCTTGAATAAAGATACATATATATATATATATATATATATATATATATATATATATATATATATATATATATATATATATATATATATAATATATAAACATGCACTAATAAGATCTTAAACACTCTTGTATGAAGATCTGATATTACGGAGGCCTTGCAAAATGGGATATTAACAATAGCTTTATAGTTACATGTTCAACTTTAATTTCCTAAAACTTTATAAACATTGGAAATAGTCTCCTAAACGGGAAACTAGATCCAATCTTATATGGCTTCTCATTTAATACGTTTTAAACCAAAAGTTTTATTCTCAGAATGAAATTTAATAGACTACCAGCGGGATGGCATATTTGAAGAACATCACAACCCTGAAACTAGAATTAAATGAATAATGACGATATTTATATCCCTAATTTTAGAGAAAACTAAAAACCATCATCTCAATTAATCAAAAATTCAATTAATTAATTAATTTAGAATTTAGAAATTGGAATTAATTTTGTTGTCCTCCAGAGACCATGAGTCATGACGTGGGCGTTACTGATTCTTCATAGAAGCATAGACAGAATCGAGTAATGCCTACGTCACGACTCGAAAAAAGGTCGGGGTCCTGGAGGACAAATTAATTAATTATAGTTTCGAAAATTGAGATGATGATTTCTAGCTTTATCGCAGATTAGGAAAATAAATATAGTGGTTATTACTTAAAATCTAGTTTCAGGGGTGCCAAGTCCTCTAAGGGTAGACTTGAATATTTATAGTGTAGTGAACAGTCTTGTCGTGAAGGTTGATATAAAATATATATATATATATCTCAAACCCAGATAACCAATTAAATTGGGCCAGGGGGTGTTTCCACCAGTTTTTCTAGGGCAGACTTCTCATATCAATCGGTTCCTGCCAGTTCCGACTTAATATACAAAATATACAAAATATAATATAAAATATACAAAAATAAATTCGTAATTCTTGAACGTTGAGCTGGCTAGAACATTCAATCAATTCGATTCAATTCAAATATCAAAATCAATTCAATTCAATTCAAATTCAATTCAAAATCATTTTATTCTTGTTCATGTGATCAAAGATTAACTTATTTATAAGTTATGCATGAACATACAGTTTCAAACATACAGATAAACATACAGTTTTATAACAATATCATAATAATAAATTAATAATACCTTAATTGAACCAATATCTCGACTCTATAAATATACACATCAATTAGAAACGTTTCGAAGTAAAGAGGAATTGATGGCATGAATTCAATTTTAATTTTAATTTCAAGAAAGAGATTTTAATTGTGTTTCATCTAAATTTGGAAACAAGAAGCGCGCGTAAGAGAGAACACTTGTGTGTGGGCTGTCGGAAATATTCTGTCTTACTTTCCCATTCTATACTGAATAACCCACCATATATTTGCATATGATGTGCGATTTTTTGCTTTTGCTCTGTTTCTTTCTTGATATACTCCCATTCACACATTGGTAAAGTGATACGAGCTGATGATATATATTACATCTGAATAATTGAAAAATTATGAATAGTCATTGTCTGGGGTGGTGAGGTCGTCCTTGTTCGCCAATACTACCTTTTATCCTCAACCTTGATTGGGGAACAATAATTGTGTACCAAGTTTCGATGTTGATGGATAAGAAATTGATTGAGCGTTAATGAAGACTTCCAGTTGGTCCAAACAGGTCTTTTGCTGTTCATTCGTTTGTTTGTTTTGTTTGTTTGTTTGTTTGTATTGTTTGTTTTTGTGGTTGCTTCATGTAATATAAGGCAGAACCGTTCCACATAGAACTTCTTACAGGCATCACTCATCTTCTCAACTTGGAACTCCAACATTTTAAGTAACAATCGTTCTGGTAGATTCGGAAAAATTCATAATCAGTTTTGAAAGTACGGACCACCCAGAAAAATATGGGCCATGACGAAAAAAATAAAAATCATTTTTTTATTGGGAATATTTAGTTTTAGTTGTAATAAGGACAACAATTGCCGCCATGTTTGATATTTTTTTGGAAACCGGGTAAGGGGTTTCAAAGCCAAGGTGTGTAGATTTCTTGAACATTTCATATTATACAATCTTGCCTAATGCTGGCCTTACATGAACACGATTTGCGTTTCTCTTTTGCAAGGCGGTGGAATTGAGGCGAGCTCAACAATCAGAAATCACGTAACTTTCGTCACTGATTGGTCGTTTTATGATCATGGTGGCTTAGAAAATCGCTTAGCGAATTCGCAATACGAATAACGCAGGTATGAAAGCCCAGCATAAGCCTTTACAAATTACAACGCGGTGCTGCGAATTCCACGTAGGCACACTGTCTGTAGCCTAGAAAAAATAACCATCAGTATAAGAATAGTTTGAAAATCTCATCATCCGCATTTATTCAATTGGATGAGGGAAGCGAATTGACTCAACGACATTATTTTTCGCGCTTCACATGTCGAAGAAAAGAAGTGGTTTTATAAAACTTGGTATACATATGTGTCGTCACCTATCTTGATAATGTATATCAAGATAATAATGTAAGATGATAATGTATAGTTTTAATACGTTATCGATCTATAACCAATTTTGAGAAGATCAATTTCGAAGTTTTGAAAACCCTCATGAGAATAACACAGAGGGGAGAATATGGGAACAAAATTTACTCTGAATAAATTCACGTTTTCAAGGAATTTAAGCATATGAATGATTCCAAAATTCCAAAATTCCACTCGAATCGGATAAGCCGTTTTTATAGATAAAAATGGATTTAAGTATATTTGTTTCACATCAATTGTGCATGTGCTGCGTTTTCCCAGTATAATTTGCATTAATATTGGATGAGCGAAGCGGAGGTTCGAATCTCACCGTATCTGCTTGAAAGAAAGGAAATATTCGTATTATTATTATTACTATTTCTTTTTCTATTCGCTCTCCACAGGATAAACGAAAGTACTAATTCAGTTGAAACTTAGCATACACAAGTATTCTTATCCATTTCTATTCTGTATAGTTTTGAAGTGGAATCGTTGCACCACTTCTGAGAAAACCCATTTCAAAGTTGAAAAAAAAACATAAGAATAATCCCGAGAAGTTAATTCGGAAAAAACATCTCCTTCGAATGAATTCAAATTTTCACGGAATTTCGTCAAGACACAATACTCACTATTCCGAATTTTCACATGAATCGTATCAGCCACCTTGATGAAAATACATTTGAATATATTTTTTTCACATCAATCGAACCTATTGACAAATCCATTGGGATTTTGGGAATGTAATCTATGCAACAAGTGTCACCAATTAATTTGAAACGATTAAAATGAATAGACAAGAGAGCACTGACATAACTGTTTGGAACTTGAGGTGCATATATAGCTTTCCATGGCATTTCATAAAAATTTGCCTAAATCTTTTATCCAACAACGCCTATGTTGAGTTCTCCTAGTTTTATTTATTTCGATAGAAAGATCACAGAAGATCTATCCCCAAAACCAATAGTTCATAACGTCACACCTCACAATTGTTTCCTACCAGAGACGTTGCTACTACAACACAATCTATATACGTCTACCATTTGATAATCCGTTTCTAGTATTAAAAATGGACTGTGAGTATTTAAAAATGAAAATAAAATACAGAATGTCGAAGTATTTAATGTAGTGTGTTTTATTTTTCAGATGATGTAGGTCATCATGGCAGAATTATGAGACAAATGTTCGTTGGCTGGTGGCTGACACTTCTTTTACCATCAGGTAACTATTCGATAATCATTCAATTATATTATTCCTATTCAAGGTCTGGTTCGCAATTGAAATAGTGATTAGTCATAATGAAAAAGTAATAGTGTTATAGTGTATAAGCAAAATGGATGATCGCGTTCCCATGTAATCGTTCACAATAAGGAACTGTGTGATGAAATAGTCATAAGAAATGAATCAAGTCCATTTCTTAAGACTCAAGACTTTCTTATAACCTTTAAGTCAAGCCAAATTATGACCAATCTGGTGATGTTACTACTTTAGTCAAGCGAGTACTGTTTATGTATTTCCGATATTTTATTTCTCTATGAGAGTCAAATCAGACACTCAAGAAACACATATCAAAATGGTTTTTGACAGTTTTTGACTGCCACTGCCACTGAAACCCGAACCGCTCAAGGCAAAATAATGATTCAGGATGTAGGTAAATTGGATCTTCCGGTGAACTATTGGCGACCCACAGTTGAAATAAGAGGCTATTGTGGCCCACCTATGTCACTATAAATAGCACTATAAAACTATTACTATTTCATATTGACTAACAAATACTTCAATTGTGAACCAGGCTTAACCAGATAACCAGGCATTCTCACTGGTCACGGATGATCCTACTGGCACATGTGGGATAGTGGTAACACGTTCGCTACATGCAGCCCGTGAGATGAGGGCAGATCGGACCTCAGTTTGATCCCCGCCGCCATCCATCTTTACAGAGGTTCTTCTTGATTTCCCTGTAGCCTAAGTTAAGACCGAATTGATTTCTATACTATAGACCACTGCCGCTTCCTTATCACTATCCTTCCAATTACCTAAGAAACCCTAATTACACCATTGCATTAATAATTCAACCGAATCTAATTATTGATCTTAGTTATCATTAAAGTACGTCGTTTAAACCCAATGAAAATGTAATATATATATATATATATATATATATATATATATATATATATATATATATATATATATATATATATATATATATATATATATATTTAAACTTATCATCACGACCGTCCAACAATTAAAAACAAATTCAATATTTGTAGATATACAATATTTAATATTGTATCCAATATTTCTTCAATATTGAAGAATATTTTCAATATTCAATATTTCAGACTATTCAATATTTCTAGATTGCTCCATATCTCGTCGTCAGGTACAAAATCTTTCGATTTCTCATTCTGAGCTGCTGACAACGAGAAACAACGAGCGCTCTCGGAAATATTCGTCGCTTTCATTTATTTCGTTTTTATTTGTTGGGCGCTCACAAGGAGATATGAATTGTTAGATTCCAATAGGGGCGCCTGAAGAGCGAATACTGGAATGAAGATACTACCAAGAGTGAACATGGCTTGGCGTGTTGACTTAGAAAGAGGATGGCCTATTTGAGGAAACAATCATAACCCAACCCCAAAACCCTAACAAAAACTCCTTTGTGCTCCAACCAATTCCCCGAAAAAGTAGCTCGTCTAAGGCATTCCTACACGCCAAGCCCTCCTTCACTCTTAGTATTCAATTTCAATATTTCAAATATTTCAATAGTCGCTCTTCAGCGCCCCCTTCCAATAACATCTACAAAATCTGGGATCAAAAAACTAGGCCTTTCTCAAGGCTCAACTAGGGCTTTTCTCAAGTTATGTCACTCATTGTCGAAATGGACAGGCAAAAATGTCCCCCACTTGATGTAAACCAAACACTTTGTGTTATATCCACATGCTGTTCGCTGTATTGCCATGGTAACGATTTCAATTACTCGTTTTATTATTTCATTTCATTTAATTTCATTTTCATTATATGAAAGATGCCTATATACAGAAGTTGTGTTTGGAGAACCCAATTTGGGGAACATTCAACACAAAAAGTAACAACAAAATGCGCTTCTAAATGCAATATAGCCGACGAATGGTCATAAGACCAGTCAACAATATAATATTTCAATCGATGTGATTGCTGAAAATATGGGCGCGCTTCATTCTATAACTTTTCACTATAGTATCATTTTTTAACACTAAAAAATGAAACTTTTTCTGTCGAATTGTTGTCCACTTATTACATCAATGTCTGAAATGAATAGAGAGATACAGAAATAGAAAAGTAACACATATATCTATGGTAGGGATTTTAGGCAAATGTTACTTGAAAGAAGCCTACAACCAAAGACCTTTATATATATATATATATATATATATATATATATATATATATATATATATATATATATATATATTACTTCGTAATGCCTACAACGAAGTTGTATTTGGAGTTGTGGTGTTTGAAGTATTCGTGGATTTGGAGTATTTGTAAGTTGTATTTGGAGATCACAATTTGGAGGACATTACAACAATGTGTAATCATTGCAAATTGATCCAGTTCATTTCTTTGGTGACCATTCTAGTTATTTGTTACTTGGAAGAAGTATATTGAAGTTGTGTTGGGAATAATCAATTTTGGGAACATTTTGGTCCACTTATTACCACTTTATGTAACCATAACACGGTTTATGTAACACGGTTACTTATTCATGGTGTGAGATCAATTAAAATAACTTTATAGTTATTTGCTGTAAACAATTTTCAACCGGCGTAAGCCTCACTCTTGGTCCAGTATTTGTAGGCCTATATTGAGATGTATCGTCAATCTCACGGAGTCACGCGTTCTGTTGAGTATCCGTTATTGTAAGGCTCCAGGTTATGAGAAAATTGATATGCGTGAGATTGCTCCCTTCTTGGAGAAAACATAACTCGAAAACTCCAAGTTTTGCGATTGAACGTGGAGGAAATTTCCCTTGTGGAGATTATAACGTGTAGTGAATTGGCTATATTCCATCTCGGCAACGCTGGTGCGGCACCGGGAATCGAATTATTTATCGCTATCTATATGGCTTGGCCCTCTTAATAATACATTGCTATCTACATCTTGTATTCCATTAAGATTTACGTTATTGTACTATTTTATTTCATTTCCGTGGCACTGCTCTGTTTTGAGCCGTGAGTTGTAATACTATCGACAGAGTGTGATTTGGAAATAACGTACTAAAAACAGAAATTACTTTCCAAAGGAATAAGAGTTAAAAAAAGCTCAATTTGAATGAAGGTTGATATTCATCTTATGTGTACGGGTTATTGTTTGAAGATATAGCTATAATGATTCTTTATTAATATATTTATTTATTCATCTTTTTTTTAGTTTCTTGAGACTGTTTGAATCCTCGTTGAACGATTTATATTTAGATGCATTGAGGTTCGCGTAAGCCGGGTTAAAGAAGCGGCAAACCAACGCAACCCTCAATGCATCTTGATTTATACGTTAGCAAAGTTATGTCGTTTTTCTCATTAATCTATTTTAACTCATATAATGTTATTCTGAGTCTTATGACAATCTTTATTTAAAACGTAATGTCCAATAAAGATATATTCTAGGCCTATCTTATATGTCAATAAATAGGAATGCATAGGTAAAATTCAATACCGATATTTCGAAGGTCTTTGTTTGTTTTTCTTTTGATTTTGTGTAGGCCTGTCTATTGAATCATGACCTTATACAGTTCAGGTTTTAGAGTTCGTATAATTACTCAATGGTATGTTCAATAAAATTACTTTCATTTTACAATGGTAATATTTTCATAATTATTAAATATTTTAATAATTTAATAATTTATATAAATATTTTCACAATAATTTTTCACCACTGTTATAGATCTATACTTCAAATTTGATGTAACTTTTATTTTTGAATTCACTTCCACTTTTTTTATTGATATGCTACAAACTCAAAAAGTCAGACAGTAGCACTTCCATAGAGTGCATGTATCAGCGGAAAAAGTTAATTTATCAAAAGCACATCTTTTATTTCTCACGCCCATCATTCATGACATGGTCATTTGGTAGAGACGCGGAACGTATGTGGAGAGCTATTTCCAAATACAAAAACAATATACCCATAATTCTTGACGATCAATGCAGTGTTTTGATAAATCGTAGTAATAATAGGTAGCCACAGATATATGCTAACTGTACTCGAACATATGGACCACATGAGAAATGAGAATCAACAATTTCCCTCAGCCGATGTATATTATCGAATGAACGCCGGGTATTGGGGGTGGAAATGTTGGAACTAGCACGCGCATGGGTAGATGTGCGAGTTTCCGTCCTCTATAGCCTAGGCTTTACTACAACGGACTGGTGAAGCAAAACTTCCTACTACATATTACGTCACACCATCTTCGTACTACGATACGTTAGACCAGTTTCAATCTCTTTCGGTGAGTGTGAACATTAGAGAATAAGAGAGAACGCAGAGAGCAAGATTTATCTTTGTAATGGAATAGACATAGGAGAATTCACTAGCTGTCATTGACGGTTACACAAACCGATCCAGTTGAAAATGATTATACGATATAAAAAGACATGAAGTACCTATTTTAAATTGTGTATGGTTTGAGAACTTTTTGAATGTATATTAAGCTGTGTTTTTATTATTGTTAAACTTTTCATTTCGGTATCGTAGGAAGCGATGCAAATAAATAGATTGTGGTGAATCATGAAGTTTAGCTGTTCATATAAGCTTGGTGACAATAAGAATACAACTAATAACCATAGCTGACAAATTTCATTATCAGATAGACTGAGTTTTTAAAATTAGATAACAGATCGCTTTTGAGCGCTGCGAATTCCAGCATGTGAAAATCTGTGACCTTATATGCAACTTTTAAGGTGATATAATGTTTTTATTACACAAATTATATGGTCATGGATGTTCAAATATATAGTGATAGAGAGAGAGAGAGAGAGAGAGAGAGAGAGAGAGAGAGAGAAAGAGAGAGAGAGAGAGAGAGAGAGAGAGTGAGAGAGAGAGTGAGCGAGAGAGAGAGAGAGAGAGAGAGAGAGAGAGAGAGAGAAGAGAGAGAGAGAGAGAGAGAGAGAGTGAGAGAGAGAGAGTGAGCGAGCAAGAGATATGATATTAACCATTATAACTTGCTGCAACTAAGTAAAGATTTAACGAACATCTTCACATTTAATAAATGAACATAATTATCTGACACGCGCAGCTACAAGCGTAAACATTGAAATACCGGTATATTAATGCTCATCTCGGGGGTCTCTTCTCGCCATGATCTCTGTATATTTCAACTCCAGTCTCCAACATCGTGTAATTGTACTTATTTTATTTCTGTTCATGCCATAGAGTGTTGTAATACAAGCGTAATGACCACAGCTGACAAATAAATGTTTGTAATAATAGCCGAGTGCCTCTTCGTGTGGAACGAGGAAACAGAAAGATAATGAGAATATCTCAGAGAACGCTTTTCTGACATCCAGTTGGAATTTTCTTACATACTTGCACGAAAGGATTAATATAACGTTTAATATGATTATACATTTCACATCATAAAATAAGACACACTTTTCGGTATTATGATTGTGGTCGTTGACTAATTGGAGAAAAAACGAAGAATTTTGTGTATTTGAAACATAATTAAGAAGTCTCTGTGTATTAATTTAACTCACAGTTTGTGTATTTCAACACAGGTGGCAAAACTTGTATTTATGTCATTAGAAAGGGTTAGTATTATAATGTAAGTTCAATCCCTGATATTGTAGAACACTCAAAACAATATTGATAAATCACAAGTAATACAAATTGGTATACACTTTTCCAAACGAAGGAAATATAAGGAAAAATAATTAATTTAATTTTACAGACTAAACCTCCTTCTAAAATGATTAATTGTCCATTCTCTCTGCAAATCTCTCTCTCTCTCTCCTCTTCTCTCTCATTTTCTCTTTCTCTCTCTCTCCTCTCTCACTCCATCTCTTTCTCCTCTCTTGAAAAACTGAAAAAAGGATGGATTTTGTATTTTTTCTAACGGTCTGATGAATTGACTTATTTTAGATATGACAGTTTGTCTCTAAAGTCGGGCCTTTTATTGCATCTATTTAACCAAACATAGAGCTAAATAAGAACTGAGAAAATTATCGCAGAAAATGATATCAGAAAAAAATATTTCAACAGAAAAAAAATCGTATTCATGGCATAGCTAGAAAAACATTTCAATTATATTGAAATAATTGGTGTGAAAAGTTTTCTAAAATTTCAAAATTTATTACCAAATTGTTTGATTGATTGCTTTTATTATATCTAGCCTTTTCTAGCAGTGCTGTCACTGTGCTTTTGCTTAACAGTTGAGTGGTATTGATAAAATGTTCTCCTGTGCTTTTTTAAAAACGTTTTGAACTCATCCTTCTAACAGCTTTATCTGAGACTAACTCCCCTTACACACGTAACTTATTCCAAATGAACATCATAGAGCTGAAAATAAAGTCAGTTTTTAAGCTCTTACACATAACGCACAAAGTTTTATAAAGTTCATACTGACAGAAAAGTTTAACTGGATCCTCGTTTAAGCGACACAAGTGTGGAATAAATAAAACCACAGTGTAACGAAACATTTAAAGCAGATACGCATACAAATATAAATCATGGAAACGGAGAGTAATAAACTTGAAGAACTCGGAAAGACCCTGAAACTGAAACTAAACCCGGCTCTTTTTCTGAGTGGCGACGTAGATACTACTCGATTCTGTTTATGTTTCTATACAGAATCGGTAATACTCACATCATCATTCATGGCCTCTGGAGGACAAATGAATACATTTTAATTTCTGAAATTGACATGATGATTTCTAGTTTCCTCTAAAATTGGGGAAATAAATATCGTCATTATTGATTGAAATCTGGTTTCAGGATTGTGAAATCCTTCAAATACCCACGAATATAGAATCATAATTGAAACCAAACGGGAACTAATGGCTCAATGTATCTACCATTGACATTATTTATTCTGAAACAGTATTATATTTGGTAGGTTTATATTATACAGTACTAATCTGTCAAAGTCGTGTCATGTACACAGACGATGTTATAATATCCAACCACCCTTTCCAAACATTATACTCTAATTTATAGCCATTGCCGGATCACGCAACGAGTTTTAATTAAGATAAAAGCATTGCATGTATCGTGCCTTATTATGTCAATCCGACGAGTAATTATCAGCATAAAACACCACACATTCATACCCTCCAGCTTTTACCAGTTTAAATATGTTATATGTCTTTTTGGAAATACATTGTGACAAACGAAATGATACAACTGGTATCATAGTAGGACATGGTATACAATAGAATTGTTGAGTAATTGCACGTTTCTTTTTTACGCTCGTTATTTCAACAAGGCACATAAGTTTCATACACTCTTGCGCACTCTTGTTCGAATCACGATAATTATTTTTGTTTTGTGAATGCTCGTGTTTGGTACCTATGGTTAGAGATTTTCAGGTTCAGTATTTGTTCGTGTCTATTTACTCGAGTTGGATAAAATAGATACACACTTGACAGAACGAATTTCAGTAATTAAAATCAGTACTTGATCAGTAATCATTATTTTAATTAATTTTCTCTGCAATAAAATTCCAGTGGAAGTTTGTAAGTGGATCTTAGCTAATGATGCATTGAAGTTGAATGAACGCGAATCTCATTTAATTCGATTTCAGTTTCATTTTGAACATTTTTTAGTGTATCGGAGAGAAAAACCTGAATCCCCGGTGAACCTAGTCATTGATGGGGTCATTAAATACTAATACAAAAGGCAACAAATGTCCGGAGAAAAGATATCCATCAGTAGAGGTTACACCCTTAAAACCCTTTGTGGAACAGGTTTAACAACATTTATCGCTCTTCTAGTCCGTCACGATCATATTGCGAACACAGACCACTGCCTACACCCATCATTTGTGCATTTGTTCAACTCCCCCTCGTCATTGTAGATCTATACGCTTCCCTGTAGATTCAATTAGGGTAATTAAAAACACAAAACTCTAAAAATGGCAATAGAAATATATATTTGTGTGCCGTGTTTACTGCACTTTGAGTGTCATATGTATTTTGTGTGGGAAGCTTAATGCTATTTGTATTTCAATACAGTAAACACGGTTCAAAGGGCTGGCGTGACCTTATTTTTGTTTTGATTATTGCAATCGGTTGGACAGGCTCGAATGCATTCAAAAATGAAACAATATGACTGTAGGCTAGTAATTATTATCAAAACTATTCAGAAATTCATTCCAACAATTATTCGAGCGATAGTAAAGATTCCTTATAATTTTATTAAATAGGAAATGAAAAAAGACAATAGATGTATAGAGTTAAAAAATGAGAGATGAATGAAATGCTAAACATTTCATATATTGGGATAGGGGTTTGACAGCAGTTTCAAAATTTGTTTACCGGTCGAGAACATATATACGGTATATATGCGGTATATATACCGCATTCAAATAACTTATTGTATGATTCTAAACAAAAAATGTCAGAATGCAATCAGTGCAAGTTGAATACACCAGCAATATTCTTTCTCGTGGCTGCGCCAATTCTTAGAACAATGCATAATACAATTCTCAGAACAAATAATATCACGAATAAAAAGAAAATATTGGACCTTTACAACGTAATGATAATATTTCTTCAAAATTGTGATTAATAAATGAAAACACATCGATAAAGAGAATAGTGAACAAATTATTTCGATAGTATTTTCTTGTCTTCATCAGGGGAAAGATAAACAATTGAATACTATAAAGCAACAATAGTTTGAAACTTGGAAAAGGAACAAAATCAGAAAGCAACTAAATACAGCAGCACATGGCTGATCCAAAGACCTGACTATTGTTTGCTCATCAACATCATTTGGGGTAGTACATGTCGTTATGGAACACCAAGGAATATTATTATGTGATGTCACGACCAAATACTTCATTTTGGCAGTTACCACACTCGTCAACAATCTCCAACCTCTTCGAATCAAATAATATTCTGATTCAATTTCAGTCCGGAGCGTAGCGCTGGATCTTCAAGGACCTCTCTTCCTCTCCGAACCTCCCCATCGCGTCGAATTCTCAAACAGTTCGGGAGGTCGGGTCGACTGCTCCGCTCACGGGAGTCCACCACCCGACCTCCAATGGACTCTCGGCGACGGTACGCCAGTCACACCCGTATCCGATCTACTCAAGGTACACGGCAACGGTACTCTGGAGTTCTTGCCGTTTCCAGCCGAACGGTACCGCCACGATGTGCACACGGCACTGTACCGGTGCTATGCAAGGAACCTTGTCGGTCAAATCAATAGCAGGGATGTACACGTCAGAGCAGGTAACTCGATATCCAAACATTACAACATTACACGTTACTGTCACTACTATATTATGTCTTAACTTAAATAGACACACTTTCCATTTCGAAATGTTTAGCGTCTCAGTTAATAAAATAACCACTATCAAAAAGCTACTATATATTTATATATATATATATATATATATTTATATTATATATATATATATATATATATATATATATATAATATAAATATATATATATATATATATATATATATAAATATATATATATATATATATATATATATATATATATATATATATATATATATATAATATATATATATATATATATATATATATTATATATGTATATATATATATATATATATATAAATATATATATATATATATATATACATATATATATATATATATATATATATATATATATATATATATATATATATACATACATATATATATATATATATATATATATATATATACATATATATATATATATATATATATATATATATATATATATATATATATATATATATATATGTATATATATATATATATATATATATATATATATATAAATATATATATATATATATATAATATATATATATATATATATATATATACATATATATATATATATATATATATATATATATATATATATATATATATATATATATATATATATATATATATATATATATATAGATAATATTGTGTGTGTGTTGTTTTTTTCTTATGTATGTGTGTGTGTGTTTTTTTTTTTTTTTTTTTTTGTGTCCACGAACGAAGGTCTTCCATCAACATAACAGACACAAATATCACCGGTATATGTGTATAGATGTGGTATATTTAGGGTGGTAAGATCGCTTTGGGAAACAATGATTGATTGTAGATGATTGAATGATTGAATGATGATTGTTTACATGTTAAATTCCCGTAAGCCAAAAACTGATTGTAGCCAAATCTCAAGTCGGCTACAATCAGTATGTTTTGATATTATAAAAAAACAACAGTGTATGAAAATTTTCCTTACATAGTTTACGATGAGAAACCCATTCACATCTCTGTAAAGCGTTAAGATGATGCAAGATGATGCAAATCCCGGAGTCTTGACAATTATTCAGTTGGTATAGACGACTTTCGTCTTCCGTGGATACAAGCATGATACAAGGATAGTTTGATAGTTTGAGTATCACCTATAAAACTACATTTTCAGTTCACATTTCTAGTTTTCTACAAATGTTAAAACTTGATGATAATATTATGAAGTATTCATATCATTATGTATATACTTGACTTTAATTAGTTAAAAGTTCCGACAAGAAGTATATGTAGTGAGAAAAGTATACACAACAGTTTGTACAGTGCCAGTAAAATATGTCTCATTCATTATAATCGGCTTTTGTCAACTATATAGGGGTAGTGGTCTACCACATTGTGATAATGTCATAGCAAGTGAACAATGCCAGTGCGGTCGGTGCATGGTGTTCAAATAACTGGGGTGGGGCATGATACTGGTTATGATATGTGTGCACTCAGTTTCAACCACTATATTACCCGTATATATATGGTATAAGCTGTGAAATAGTTACCTCCGGGTGGTCAATATGCAACCTAGTTCGAACACAATGTGAGTCGCAGCGCTCAAAAACGCATTCTGGTAGCAGCTAATTAGAAAGCTTAGTTCAGAAAGTTGTTTCATGATGGTTACCATAGTCGCCAAGCTTATATGATCTCTCAAATGTATTGATTCATTGACATCTAGACATTGGTTGTACTTTCAGATATTTGTTGAGAAAGCAAGAATATAATTAGATTTTCATTCTATTCTATAAGTAATTTTTAACATCAAATTTAATTGATTAGGAATGTTAAAATGTATGATGTTTTGCATTGGTATCCAATGATATCACATGATTTATTCATGAAAGACACATTTTTTCACTTATATTCTGCTGTTTTCGGGTATTTTCTGGTATTTCTGCTATTCAGTATTCGTTTTTTTATTCTGGTATAGATAAAGTTCACTGCATGGTATTTACTAAAGTCAATCATCTAATCAACATAACAAACACAAATATTTCCGTTATATTTGGTGAGCTGTAATATTTTTGGGGGTTAATGACTTTTCAGGACGGATTGTATTTACTATCAGATACACAACTGTATTTTTCAAAAGCGTTTATATTGAAAGTTGCAATGGAATTGCTGTACAATTATATTTTTGTATATAAATTATGTGGTTATTAGATCTTATTCTACTTCCTCTTTCTTTTTATCTTATTCTAATACTTCTTATTCGTACTTCTTTCGTGGATCATTATAACCACGATATAAGTACTTATTATGAACAATTTAAATATCGGACCTCTCTGGTCACATACTATGGAGATGCTAAAAGTTCATAAAATATAAATACTATAATTCAATGATATGATACCAGAAACATCATATGATTGCAATGGTGAATAAATATAAGTGAGAAATGTAAATCTGGGTCGTTGGTTTCAGTTGTGAAACAGAAGTACGAGATCCAGGTGTATGACGAGTACGTCATCAGTGGCAATACAGCAGTGCTAAGGTGTCAAGTGCCAACCTACGTGGCAGAATATGTGATGGTGACGTCATGGATTCAAGATGAAGTTGTCAACATTTACCCAAACACAGATACAGGTAAAAGTCGACAATAAATCGTGCCATTTGTTTTTATTTTTCTCGTTTTCTTTTTTTTCTGTTATTGTTTAGGTTCACGTAACGAATCCAGCAACATCTAGGTTATTTGCTGAGTAGGATTAAGAGAAGAATTAATATCATTAACTCATGTGGGATTCGAATCCACACCCGTTTTGACTTCAAGTAGTAAGACAATGTCTTGACAGTTTGTGCCAAATGGCACAATGGGAGGCTTTAAGAGATTTAAAATTGTAACCAAGACCTGTTGCCACCCTCGGTAGCTCAGTCAGCTGAGGCACCGCTGCAAAAGCTGAAGTCTACTTTGAGCGTGGGTTCGAGTCCTACATAAGGCATATACCGTCGACATATAAACGTCCTATAATCCCACTTATCATCACTTCATAGTTTCATAATCACCTACTCATTCGTACACCCGTATAGCCTAGCTGTTGGTGGGGCCACTTGGCAAATAAAAATAATCACCAACATCATCCCAGGTCTCTTTCAATAATTCAGAAATCCCATATAAATTATATAAAGCTTTCATTGCATGCGAAGCCCGACTCAATTTTACGATACTTGAAAAAACTTTTTTTTTCGCTCACACTACAGGCATAGAATAAAGAACTACTGTAGTTCTTTATTCTTTTACAGGTCAAACGAACGCAATAAATTTCATTGAGATTTGGCGTTCACATATATGTCATCATCTAACAATTGATATGGTATAGTTTCTAGGCGGGATCGCTTGAACAACTTTTTAGAAGAACCATTTCGAAATTTTGAAAACTTTCATTAGAATAACCCAGAAAAAGAAATGTATTTTACCCCAAAAATCGAATAAATACAAATTTTACGGAATTTGAGCACAACAATTATGTACACATTATTCCAAAGTTTCACGTGAATCAGATCATGTAACCATTTTGAAAAAAATAATAATTTATACAATCTAGCTTACATGGTAAAAGAAATTAGACCATATAACGATTAAAATAAGCAACAGGTGAAACAGGCACTAACTATAGTTTCAAAATTGAGGTTTATGTGTAACGCTCCATTATATTTCACATGCATCTTATCATGATATCGCTCATCTTACAACGCTCATCTTATATCGCTCATCTAATATCGCTCATCTAATATCGCTCATCTTATATCGCTCATCTAATATCGCTCATCTTACAACGCATATGCTCCTGTATATAATCCCCATATGCTCCTAATATGCTCCTGGTTGCATCGTGAATATTAGTGATTGCAAATTGTAGCGCAAGTGTAGTGCAATTGTGGGATGCAATTTTCAAATGTCGATATTGTTAATGCCCTCTGAACAATCAAGGTTTATAAACGGGGTCGTTTAGCTCAAATAAATTTACATGCTGATTAGTTGAAACATTTGCATTAGTAGTTTAGCTCATCCATCAAATTGATCAACCACAACGCTTCAATTATTCGTCAGTTTTATTCAACTGTGGTTTTGTTTATTCTACTTGATGAATAAATCTCGTTGACACGTCGACATTTTGAAGAAAATTTATTATTAAATCAATAGTGGAAGTTTCTTCATTATTTACAAAGTTTTCGCTGTTTCAAGATAATATTTCAAAATAGTTGGTGATTAATTCACACCCTTATACACTTCTGAAATAACATATATTTTTGAAGCGAATTGCAATATAACTCCACAGAAATTGAAATTGATAATCATATATCATCAGTTGAAATTATTTCGATTTATTTGAATAGATTCGAGTATGTTTTGCCATATATATACTAATATATATATATATATATATATATATATATATATATATATATATATATATATATATATATATATATATATATATATATATGCGTGTGTGTGGTTGTGTGTATATGCGTCCTTATTGCACTTGATTAGCTTACGTAACTTTTGATCAAGTTCAAAAACATTTGTGTATCAAATTTTCACCATTTTCTTCACAATGTATTTGTGAAAAAATGTTCAAATGTTCCTTGAAAAGATGATAACGCGATATGTTTGAAGATGACGATCAATAAATAGCAGAGTACCGGAAGTGGTCACTGATGGTTTGAGTGAAAGTTCTGATAACTACCCTTTAAAAGGTATGGCCATACAGCAGGCTGTTAGGAAGGTGGTGTGTGTGGAAGAGAAGGAGGAAAAGAAGTCGAGATAAAGCCGCGTTGTCGAACCACGAAGGGGAGAGTTTTTCTAATCGGACACGTCAGTAAAACTGTCGGGAGGTTTAGCCAAAGGAGTTTGCTAGTAATCTACAATCTGGAAACACATTGGGAATCATTGACCCAAGGGATAGAAGAACAAATCAATCCTTATAGCCATCGATCAGTAAAAAACTTGGAAAACATTTTCTATTTCAATTATATGTTTCAGTAATGGAGTTGTAATAATATTATATAAAATATCGTATGAAAATAGCTCATTGTTTTTTGTTGGTTTTGTATAAATTCTCACACGGTACCTTTCATATTCTATTCATATTCTAATCATGTCCTATTTATATTATACTGTATATATTCAAAACAAGCCATGAACGTCTACATATGCGTTGTAAGTTGAGCAATATATTTGTAAGAAGTCTACTCGAAAACTCGAAAAATAAGTATACTATGTAATGATCATCACTTATACACAGACAACTAGTATTGATTATGAAATCATTAAATGTGTTCGAATGTTCAAACTCTATCAGGTATGAATAAGTTATTTTCCATTATCATTCCACTGTTCATTCCAGTTATCATTCCATTATTCTTGTAAGAAGAAATAGTACTTGAACGTACTTTTTAGATTCGTGCAAGGGTCTGCACTAAATGCAGAGTGCATGCAGCCTCATACACTAATACAGTATTTCTTAAACACCAATATATACTAACAGTTTACGCTCCAAATAGTAAATACACTAAAAAACGCACTTCGCGATTAAATTATCATCAATTCTTTAAACTTTTTTTTCGAATTGTTTGCTTCATTTCTCATATCTCTCTATAAACTCATTAAAAAATGAGTAATTATATAAATGATAGAGTATTATGAAGAAGTAATTATTGTAAAATTGTACAACACAATTGTATCAGAACAGAGTACATTTTGTATAATCAATTCAAAAATGAGTGAGAATATTTTTTAATCCACAATGTCATAACAGCGTAACAGAAAAGATATAAATTACATTCATCATAGCATATTATACAAATAAATTACGTTTGCAATTTAAATACATTATATATTATATTTATCTCTAAATAAGTCATAACACATTTACTATGACATCATTAAGTTTCGAAATTCATCAAACAAATTATAGTATTTATACTATAACATCCTTTAATGTAATTATTCCACATTATATACAATCATAATAAAAAATTGATATTTATTAGAATAAACGCATACAAATATACATACATACAACACATACGTACTGTAAATATATAATTTCTATCTGTTTGGTTTCAGGAGGTAAATATGCTGTTCTAACAACTGGCGATTTGTATATTTACAATGCTGGTCCAAGCGATGGCTATAAGAGCTATGCTTGCCGCACTGTTCATCGGCTAACAGGCGAGGTGCATTCCAGCACCTACCCGGGACGCATTATCATCACAGGTACAGCTGCAGTGTAGATTGCATGGCATTTGGGGGAAAAACGAGGGAAAAACAAGGAGGAAACAGGCGGGAGAAGAATAGGCGAAGTACGGGAAGTGGAAGTTGGCGATGAACATGAAGTATTCGTTTGCGAATTAACGGTTGTACAATTTTAATATCATTATCAAAATCTTGGTTAAATTGGGTCAAGTTTCATATATCTTACATTTTTTGTACTCGTTTCTTCATCCTATTTGGATTTTCGCTCATTCTCTCCTCGCTTTTTCATTTCATTTCATTCATTTATTATTCCAAGTTGATCGTTAATTACATTTCTGACTAACGTAAACAAATATACAAAAATCAGGTAAATGCACCATATAATTATGGCAGGTCAGGAACAAGATTGGACAAGATGTCTACCACAAGATTGGAGAAATATATAATATGAAAACGGTATATTAAATATAATAATATACATGATATACATAATAACGAATAATAATGTGGGAGAAATAGTAAAATCAACGTTCACAAACGAATAAAATGAACATTCTCACAATATACTTTTGAAAAGTAAGGATACATTAATAATAGACGGCATTATTTCTTTAGCATTAAACTTTGAAGTAAAGCCATGTTTACTTTTTCAATTTTCACAAGTGTGCTGGGTTAATAAAATGAAATCGCATATTAAGTTTCGCTTGGACACGATTTTGAGTATGTAATTTGTTTTGGTTACTATTAAAACAAGAAATTTCGAATGGTCAACACCTCAAACAGTACACACGTGGAATACTGTAGTGAACAGTAAAAACTACGAAAATTAAAAGTAGGTCTACGCTCAAAGATCTTTTACCTATAATAATATATTTTTTATTGACATTTATTGCTTGAACTTCACACATCTCGCATTCATGTACTTTTTTATGTTTAATTTATTAGGTAAACCGTGGAGATAGTATGTTATACTTGTATCCACGAAAGAAGAAGGGCATTACCAACATAAGAGTCACTAATATAACCGGTATATTTTTAGCAGTGGTATTTTTATTATCAATGATTTTCCAGTACAAGAATTACGATTAAAAAAATAGATACATCTTTCACAAATGTTTAAATGTTCAAAGCTGCATCGACTATCTAAAATCTCCACGGTTTTTAAACAACTACATACTTGGCAGACGACTTTCTTGTTTCATGGATGAAGTTATCTCAATACGACTGTCGATATCCTGAGTGTTTTTCTGTGTTCCAGAACCTAAAGGCAGCGTCCAGCCACGTATTACCGTCGAGAAGCACGTGACCAGGCAAGTGAAGATGAACGAGGACATTACGTTGCCTTGCGTCGCTCAAGGATTTCCAGTTCCTACTTACAGGCAAGCATATACTTGTATTCAGGAGATAGGGTCAATACTAGGGGTGAACAACTGATAAATTTGGTGTAACCTGATTTCAGATTTAAAGGGATTCTAGGGAGATTTCATGGGATTTCGACAAGATTTCAAGGGATTTCCAGAAGATTTCAAGGGATTTTAGAAAGATTTCATGACAAGTGTACACCAGATTTCAGGAATTGTTAACCCCTCGGGTCAATATCATGAACACCTTATGCCCATTTTAGGATTTGGTGTGGTAGGATCTTCATGCATTACTTCAATAGTAGTTCACATTTCCATTTAAATTCAACCTATCCAAAAGCAGTCAGCGAGTTGAAGTAGTCAGGGATACCAATTGTCTGAAATAAAACACTAAAGATTTGTGTTGGATCTAGGTAGACTGTGCTGACATGCACTGAGATTATTCAGTGATGTAATCTGGAAGTTACAGGAAGCGACAGGGTGTTAACCAAATGAGAATGATTGATATAGTAATACAATATTTAATAAAACCATGTTTTTATAATGCCAAGTTTGTACTACAATTTCTAGAGCTAAAGACAATCATCTTTATTTTGAAAACGCACTTGTATTAGTTTATGCATTTAAATCGGCTGTACTCTATAATCTATGTGTTACTCATCTGTCAGTAATCTTCTTACGTGGATACTAGTATAGCTAGTGATGTTATCCGTACCGTGTCCGTATTGAACGAAATACTTTAACTTTATATACACTTTCTTTTACGAGAGTCGCGGTCGAGACAGTTTTACTTTTTAAGTGTCGAACATTTTACCACTCTTGTAAACTTTTAAACTCGCCGCTGAGCGTAATTGTCTAATACTTGAACGACTTTAAGTCAATTTACTTTAAATTACGTTTGTCATGCACTCACACGTCACGTCACTTGAATAAAATGTACGAAGAAGTAACTATTTGAATCTATGTGAAAATGTGTTTTTTTGAAGTATAAAATCTTTCCGTCCGTTATACGCCACACTTCAAGAAACCCGCAGAAATTGAGCGCGTACATTTCACAGAATGATTTTTTTGATGAGAATAGTAGGCTTACGACTCTTAGAGTCTACTTTACACAATATGAAATAAGCATTTTCGAATTTGACTTGTAAACTAATCGTCGTGGAGCGATCTTCATGCATTACTTCAATAGTAGTTCACATTTTCATTTAAATTCAACCTATCCAAAAGCAGGCAGCGAGTGGAAGTAGTCAGGGATACCAATTGTCTGAAATGAAACACTAAAGATTCCAATCAAAATTCCAATTATTTTGCCCTGTTTTGTTCGTTTTTTCAATTCATTAGGGATTAACGACGCACTGTAATGATAACTACGATTCTCTAGCGTCGGATGATTTCGTAATGAAATGACGAGGTGAAGGTTTCTTATTCTATGAGAAGGCTAGTGGGAAGGAAGCGGTCGTGGTCCATATTGTAGGAACTATCGTAGGAAATATTTCCGCATTCACCTAGACTACAATATAGAAGGGAACCGTGAAATATCTCTGTATACAGATGAACGGTGACGGGGATCGAATCTATGACCCAATCTGTACCCAGTGCCGGTTCGTATCTTAATCGAAATAAAATTGAGGCGAAACCCGGGTAGGTGAAGTAGGAAAGATAAAATTGCGAAATGTGTCCGAAATAGTGACTATATATCACTTGCTTGCTTTTTAAATGGTCCTCAATTCCGATAACAATATTTAATGCCTAGTTGAGTTAGATTAGGTTATGGTAGGTTTACAGGTTCATCACATTTCGATTTTTTTCTGTAGATGTTTAATATACATACAAATGTAGAATGAAAACGTACTTAATGCCTACAAATTTTAATACGATTCACTTCAAAGCTTGTTAATTGAAATTGTATTACTTTCTTCAGATGGTTCCGTGAAGATAAAGAGCAGTTGGTTGTTGTCAACGTCGACGAACGTGTGAGTGTCATTTCTGCTGGACTCTTGCGCATCGGAAAAGTGCGTTTAGACGATCAAGGCAAATATCTGTGCTGGGTCAACAATTCAGCAGGCGAAGAAACAGTGCAAGTTACCTTAACCGTTACAGGTAACTGCTATGATTACTACTTTTATGGCGACCTATTACAACTTCTACTGTCATGGTGGGCGACGTTCTTCAAAACAGTAGAAAACTTTACACGACTTTAAAAAATATATTTGTACAAGAATTCACCCCCTGTTTGCAAGATACATTTCGAAATCCTATTTTGGTATTGTCACAATATTATATTTTTTCATCAACAGTGAAACTTGAGACAAAGTAATTGTTTACCAATTGAGATGGAAGGTAGGATCGTTAGGACGGGGCGACACGAGGCGAGGGCGATCTTACCAGCCCAAAAGAATCAGCAATTCTCATGTAGCACATCATATATTATTATATTCATATTCGTATTTATGGATGGCATCTTCGATCATCTGATAATTATCTTCACTCTCTTCTTCTTCTTCTTCGATTCTTCTTTGTAAATACTTTTCAAATATATTTTTTTTCTATCAGCCTAATAATTTTTCAAGCACGGAAACACAACTGACCGCATTTTAATTGCCCTATCTCCATGACAAATTTTTCAACATGGGACTAAAGAAATATTCGAAAAATATTTATCCGATCGAGCGTCTGCCAGCAACCCGTACAGCTAAAGTCTGTATCACTTGGTAACTCAGTTAGGTTAGGTTGAAAATTCATGTACATAGTTATATATCATTTTTTATGGGGTTCTAAAATCATTACGCTTTATTTTGGTGGAAGTGCCGTGTTTAATTTTTTAAAATTGACTGAAACGCGATTCTGTCGCGACTGTGAAATTAGCCTAAGCCCGATTCATCAAGTAAGACGGTTGAACGTTTTTTACGTCCCGGTAAGTCACGTAAACTAATTAAGAACTTTCCGTAAATTTTCTGACTGGTTCACGTGACTTACTGGAACTGACAAAAAACGTGCAACCGTGTTACTTTATGGATCCGGCATCGACCGTGATTCATAATAATAAGGCAATTGTACGTTATTTTTCGTCGCGGTTATTCAATTGAACGAATCAGAAACGTTCCGTAAAGCTTCTGACTGGTTCACGTAACTTACCGGGACGGAAATTAACGTGTACCCGTGTTCGTGTGAATCGGACTTGGAATTTGTGACATTAAATTTTCAGTATTTTCTAGTCGGTGGTGGCTCATTTTACTTCTTGTCTCTTTGTGGAGCTAAATGTGAATGAGACATTTATTCAACTCAATTAAATTGTCTTCATATTTGTTTAACAAAAAATTATTTAATTCAGTTCAAATTAATTGACCACTTAATTGCTATGATTTGGTGTGGTATGCTACAAGATCGGATTTTAATTGAGGAAAATTAGTTGCGAAATAACGTATGATAACTTCGTATATTCTTGTTTGTTTTTATTGTGTAATTAAAAATAATGAGCTAGCAGCAATTAAAGAAGATTTGTATGGAACTTCTCGTTTTTTACTTGCTATCGTCGTGCTCTCAAGTCTGTACCGTTCATTATATATTCAATAGCAAACAAACTTTATTTAATAGTACAAACTTGCTGTGCAATTAGTCTGGGAACGTTACCGTAAAAAAACTGTATAAACTTCACTACCGGTACCGGTACTTTATTGAATAATTGTATCAAGTTCCAGAATTACTAGCTTGGAAGTAGCTCTAAATGAGATACAAGTATTGCTATCACCATGATTACTCATGGTATTATTATAGACCATGGTTTATTATGGCTTCCATTAACTCGCAGAATAAAACTGACTGGACTTGGTAGTACCGGGCCTAAAACAACTGTATTTCGGATGTGCTTTGGAGTTTGGATTCAGATTGACAATGTACTATTGCTAGAGTTACATCACTAACCTGAAGACTTGAGTAGAAGTAATTTCAAAATATATGTTTTTCAATGTTTCACTTTCACCAGTGCAACTCTTCATCAAATTTGTTCCATCAAGAGTCAGTTTTTAGAAATAATAATCATCAGATTACCATGTCATTACCGTTGGCTATACTAATGCTATATTGTGTGCGTTAATAATTAATGTATATTGTCTACAGATTGTTATTTGACGGTAAGAATGAGCGAATGATATATGGATGATGGTTACAAAAACTTATGTCCTATGCGGGACTCGAACTCACACCTGACTTGACTTTAGTTTCTGAAGAAGTGCCAGATATATATTTTATCTGAATGATCCAAAGAGAAGCATCCTAATTATTTACACCTTCATTAAAACATTCTAGTTTTTCATTGAATATCACCCTAATATATTTTCCATGATTTTCCATGAGGACTTACTATTTTTTATATCAAATGTCATGTCTATTTCCAGCTCCACTATCGGCTCACGTTCAACCCCAAAAGCAAGTGGTCGATGTCGGTAAGGAAGCGACCTTCCAGTGTGTTGTCGACGGTCACCCCGTGTCCCGTATCACGTGGTATCACAACGGTAAACCTATCACCCGAGGTGCAAACTATCAATTGTCGTCAGTGCCAGAAAGATTGTCGGTGTCACCTTTACAGAAGGAAGATCACGGAATGTATCAGTGCTTTGTGGCCAATGACTGGGAAATGGCGCAGGCTACATCGGAACTACAGCTTGGTGGTAAGTTTACCTAGCGAGACTACGCTTCCTACCCGGAAAATTGAAATTATCCTGTATTTTCAAAGCTTGTCCCGGTTTTGGTCAGAGTAGACAAAGTTCCCGATCTTATTCATCAAAATTCATGTCATTCATAAGTTATATTGTGGAATATGTAACTTGTGTATCAATTTCCTTAAAAAAAGGTTATAGGAATAAATACTACTAAAATTAGGGCCTACTACTGAACTGGGGAATTTTGTTTCTTTTGCCACAAATAAATCTATTTTCTGTAGCTGTACGAATACGATACCGCGAAAACTTTCCATAGCTGTTTCATTCTCCTTGCTAACCGCGCAAGCGCGGCTGTCAATACGATGGCCAGAAAAATAACCATGGATACGGTTATGGTTATATGGCTACCCCCCCCCCCCCCCTCCCCGTCCACTGAAGACGTATCGAAACCTGTGACACACCATCTACACTGTGGGCTCAGGAATCGACACAATTGTATTCATTTCAAGTTCTTATTCGGTATAGCTCCGATTTCAAAACTGTTCGGGTGTATTTTGATGTAGACCCTATAGGCCGTCGTTGACGAGTATTTTTCCAAATACGAAAGCAATTATTCGTTTTAGGATGCATAAGCAACTGAATTGATTCTGATTATGATGAGGAAAGATGATGGAATAAATTGCAAGATATGTTAATGTTTTATGAATATCGATCGTTAATGAGCATATAAAATGAAAAACAGATAGATCCCGCATGAGTTTTCACGTTGACGGTAGTACTCCAACGTGCAGTATTGATAATCACATTCTTAAGATAAGACGTGCAGGAGACGACTCACTACAGCACATAAAAATACTCCATAAAAAATCCTTGCACAGCATCAGGATTGTGGGGGACGGGCTTTCCCCCACAACACCGGCGGGTCGACGGCTTTGTGATATACTACCTCACATTATGATTTGTTTGGCTCGTACTTCTCTTTTCGAATCATATTTATACCCTATCGAGAAAATTATTTCAATGATGAATAATAAATTCAATTTTTCATGGTTGTTCAGGCTTGTATAAAAACAGTTCTCATACAACGAATTTGTTAATTATTACTATCATTGTTATTATTATAAGGCCGCAATATTAGTTATACTCAACGTCATTTATATCACATAACTTACAAATATGACTAGTTTTACTGATTCCACAAATTTTACAAATTTTACTCATTTTACCGATTTGACAAATTTGACAAATTTTACAATTTTATGAATCTCACAATTTAATGAATTTAACAATTCATCAATTTTAAAATTTCATCAATTTTACAATTTCATAGATTTTTACATACAAACTTATACATACAAAATTTGATATCGTATCAGCCTTAGGTTGCTTCTATTATATGAAGTCTTAATTATAAATATGATGTATTTGTTTGAGGATCGAATCTTATCTAATTAATAATAGCTCATTGAAATATCTATATCAAATTCCAAATGAATCTAAATCGAAGATAGTTGTTTGTCTTCGTCTTTGTCTATTTGTCGTTGTCTTTTTTGTCTTAGTATTTTGTCTGAATCCACGAAAGAAGTAGGTCGTTCACCAATGTTAAAAACAGAAATATCACAATAATAACTGTATAACTGTATAGTATTTTGAGAAACAATTATTTTTCAGATCAATAATGACGATCAGAAACAAACTACATCTTTCAAAAGCGTTAAATGTTCAAATTATTTCTCTACAATTACCAAAGTTTTTACAATCATTCAGTTGGTATAGGCTATCTCTTCATCTGTGGATACAAGTACATTACCACTTAAATAATGTAACACATCCAATTTTAGATGCTAGTCCAGAACTGATCTACTGGTTTACGGAGCAAACTTTGCAGCCGGGACCAGCTGTCTCCTTGAAATGTGTCGCTACAGGTAATCCACCCCCGCAGTTTGTCTGGACTCTTGACGGGTTCCCAGTGCCAGACAACCCACGGTGAGTAAATATTCAATACATATCCTCTCAAAAACGAATTATTTGATAAAACATGAATCGTAGTTCAGTTGGTAGTGAGCTGAATCGTCATTCAGGAGAATGGGGTTTAATGCCCGCCATATCGTTGTCTATCTTGAGAGAGTTTTTTCTTTGTTTCCCTCAGTAATTAAAGTGAACACATTGATGGTTCATTATTCATCAGGCACAACTTAAGACCGCTCCCCTCTCACTGTCCAAAAGCGCATTATAAAAATGATCGTTCATCGCATCTTCTTGTATTAGGCCCATCTAGTTCATCATTCACTCATTTCAGCATTCGAATACGTTGTTAGAGACAATATAGAATACGAAATGAATTTAACCTATAATATAGTTATAATGCGATTCATAGTGACAATTTTAAAATCATCTCACATAATCAAACGTTTTTGGTGGAAGGGCCATGCTTTTCAGTGAGCAGATAATTATCCTTATTTATGTTGACGATGTACCGATTTAGGAAACCCTTGTCAAAATAATATGACCCCACCAGAAACAAAAACTTGTAAAAACAGGAAACCAAGCCCTTGTTATGCAAACACTTTGGCATTTAAAAGTAGTGATATCAAAAGTTGGCCAAGTGAACTCTTCAAGAGAGGAAAAATGCATTTGTGTGGATAGATATTGGGCATATGTTGCAAACATTCGAACATCGTGCCATGCAAATGTGCTCTCAAAACTCATTTCACCATGCCAAAAGCTGGTAAAAGCTCAGCTACCTGTATGGGCATTTTCCCTCTTTGGAAGAGTTAACTTGGCCAAAACTTTTCATATCACTATACTTTCCTATCCCAAAGTGTTTGAATAGCTAGAGCTTGGCCCCCTGTTTTGACAAGTTCTGGTTTTGGGTGGGGATATCACAGCTTTTTGTGCCTCATATTTTAATGGACAAGTTTTCAAACATAATCCAAAGACACATTATATGAATCAGATCTTGATTATTAGACGAGCGTAGCAAAGACTCAATTAATTTATTTTATTCAGTAATAAAGTCGCTTACACTCTATTGTAGGACTATAAGTCTTTATTGACTTCAACAGGGAGAACTGTGATTTCTTACAAAACAGTAACAATGCAGTCAACCCTTGTTGTCTTTTTTGAAATTATCTGATACATTATTATATTATAATTATATTATATTTGAAGAGGAATTCACAGTACAGTTGGACATCAGAGTCTCAATAATTCATGTCAATACCATTCTCAAAAGAACCATTCCATCCATGATGAATTATTACAAATTAATCATTTTTAATCAAACAAACTGAATCTATTTTTATGCATCTAGAGAGGATACACAAGTTCGATAATAACTTGTCAAAGGAAGTAATCGGGAGTAAGTGGCATGATAGTAAAGAACCGTTCTAGAATTTTCTAACGGTAGAGTGAAACACAAAACAAAAATCGGTCAGAGTTTGTGACCGGCGGGAATCGACTACCGGTCCGAAATAACGTTTTCCGGCCGCCATCAGTTGACCTATATCCTCACGGTCAGGTTTTAAATACATTTATTAAGAGCCCGTATCTTAGACAGATTTACAGGGTGCACTTCCGTCACATATCTCATGAACTACAAACACCACAAACTTGCGTTAAAATGCGATGAATAAATAATACCCTAACAATCTGATATGCTCAATCGAAAATTGGAGAATATTTTTATTATGGAGCAATAATTGAATCAAAGTGTTCCCAATTTGATGGTTTTCATTGCTTGATTCCCGGTTACCGAATAATACTAGAAATGAATTACAAACGCATATCTTCAAGTTCAACTTAGCTAATTAATATTTAAAATCCCGATTCACCTGTAATTTCACAGTTTTCCCATTTTCTTGGCCAAAATGTGCAATGTAACTAGATTTTGTCCAAATTATTAAATGGAAAACTCCTTCATCTAGCGGTGGTTAGTGGAACTCTTTCAATATTATCCCCTTTCCACTTTTCAACCCACAACCAAACTTTTCAACGCACATCAAACTTGAGTCGAGCATTTCGAAGAGAAATATTCTCAGCTAAGATGCGGGCTCTTAATACTAGATACTTTTTAGTGTTGAACCTACGTGTTTCTGCCCAGGTTTCTTGTCGGACAATACGTCACGATCCATGATGACGTGATCAGTCACGTGAACATCTCTAGCGTGAAGGAGGAAGATGGAGGAGAATATATGTGCGTTGCTAAGAACAGCGTGGCGCAAGTTGCTCATAGCTCAAGAGTCAACGTTTATGGTGAGAATCGGAGGGAATTGGCAACATGCAATATGCATGCATTTTAGATTCAGTATAAAACTGAAGTAGTTTAAAACTACTAGTAGTTAGTTCTAGTAGTTAGTACTAGTAGTTTTCAAGTAGTTTAAAACTACTTGAAGCGAATGATATATTTTCAAAAGATTCGGTAATATGACGGAAAATATGTTTATATTTAATCAATGGGTTTGAAATGGCATTGAGAATACAAACCTTCAGATTCGATTGAAACGCTTGTATTTGAGAGGCTCAATCAACATTGATGACGACTGACACGACCCAGAACTTTAGGCAGGGAGACGCTTCCACCTCTTGACGTATCAATTGCGTGCAAAACCAAATCATGTCCATGATTAAGGGATAATTCTTAGTAATATTTTCAGCAATTAATTGACTGCGATTTAAAAAAATTGAGTACAGGAATGGAACCATTGGTTTTCAGTTGCTGGTCATCAGATGGTATAAAAAATCAAATTCATGGATATTGCCTATTATAAGTTACTTACTATATAGGTAGATGGATAGTGAAATTCAGGTTGAAACAGCAACTAGAGAATTCGAAGTCAAACATACGCTTACAAGCACTGAAATTGGAATTGGAGAATACAGTTTGGGGGCATTTTTCCCACTTATTAGAACAATTTGTGACATACTTGAAGAAGGCCCAGTATTACCAAGGCCAGTTAGTATTTATCTGAGAGTTGGTGAAAACAAATAGCATAGGTAACCATGGTGATAAAAACTTTGAACAGTCAGATAAAGACTATCTGGACTTGGTAATACCGGGTCTAAATCATATATGAGCACAATGAACATTTTTACTTACGTTTGATTTCTGTAGAATCTGGAAGAAAAAACTTGAGTAAAACCTTTAAAATATATGATATGTTGGTTATGCTACCATAGCAAGTATATAGAAAAGCTGGAGGAAAACACAGCAATATCGACGTTGTGAGTGTTGGGAATGATTTGAGGAAAATTTGAGTCCACTTATTACGACAATGTGTGAGATCATTCGAAAGAATCCTACTGATTTTAAAACATCCAATGAAATGTTGAAGTATCAGTAACTCATCTTTGAAATTTGAATTTCAAATATACCAATTTTTACAGCCCAAGATCAAAATTGTTCGACGTTGGTTGTTCAAAGTTATTTCAAAAAAAATCCCTTGATTCATGTGCAGATTCTTTTGGGGTGGTAAGATCGCCCTTGTGGTGCCCCGTCCAAACGATCTTACCTTTCAACCATAGCTTTAATTGGGGAACAATGATTTTGTATCAAGTTTCGATTTTATTAGAAAAAAAAAGATTCTTGAAAACTAAATATTAAAAATTGAATCAACTCATAATACGTTTTTTCCGCAGGTTTACCATTTATTCGAGTGATGCCAAAGATAACTGCCGTGGCTGCTAATGATTTGATCGTCAAGTGCCCAGTGGCTGGCTATCCAATCGAATCAATAATATGGGAGAGAGGTAAATTATCTATCTGGCTTCCTATAATTATAACCACGAAAGATGAAGGTTCCGACCGACTCTTTTCGCGCCTTCATCTTTCGTGAATAAAAAATATAGTGTGATTATGGACCAAGATGTGAATTAGTTGATGAATAATTAGACATTCATAATATGTTTCTAATGAAAATGAGTGTATATTATGCCATATTATATTACTTCAGTCTTAAAGGTTAACGCCATACCTCAATATTTTTCTAAATACGGTAGATAGAATATACACTATTTCAGAAAAGACAATTTCATATTTTTATGTGTGAGGTCTATGTCACATTTTACTATCCAATTACTCTTCCATGTCATAAGTCAACTTGGTTTATGGAATATAATCAAAATTAATAACTAATTAGTATTCCCCGAGTGCACGCTTACTCTTCAGTTGTCAGCAACGTATACAATGTTATCAACCAATGTCGAGGTACCAGGTTTACTTACAAATCGCTTCACCACCAGAAAAGTCACACCCTCAAACTAAAAAGTACTTTTAGTGTTTATCGAGGATCGTGTATTCGTCGTTTCATAATGAAAAATGTTATCGTGTAGTCTATAGATTACTAATATACACGAAAGAAGATCGTCTACCAACTAAATAATGGTGACAAAAATCGGTAATCACATAATCTCTCTGTAACTTTTAAGATTTTATGTTTTTGAAAGAAGAAGTTGCATTTCTTTGCAGTAAGCATCGTTTAAAAACTCACAATACTCTAAAATGAATACAACTTTTCAAAAATAATGGCGTTATCCGGGTTTTTTATATTACTAGACGACTTTCTTCTTTCGTGTATAGGTGCACAGGCCTACGGAAAACGTATCTAGGAGTTTTTAAGCTATACTTAAATAGGTCTCTATTTCAACAAGGAGCCAAAGTATAATAGCTACATCGGAAATAAAATGATGAATAGGAGTATACGCGTAAAACTAGTGCCTAATTCGTATTAGTCTCTGAAACTAAACTGAAACTTGAACTGAACTAAACCAGTTCTTAAACTTGAAGGGAGTCGTCAGTTCACACAAAATTTGAAGTCGATTATTGACAGATTTTTCATAATTTATATAGAATATTGAGTATCTATAATACTAACGTAATTAAAATAATATCAAGAGTTTAGGGCTTACCGGTGTCACTCCTCTAAATTATTTTTCTGTGACAAATATATTCATTTTGAACGTCACAGTTTTGTATTAAGAACTGATGATCTTGAAAACCATTAAATCCACTAGACTCCACGCTACCGAATATTTAATATTCTCAGGTACGAAAACGCATTCAGCTAGCTCAGTTTGTAATAGATGACAAGCTATCAATTTGTGCGCGAGTCTGTTACAGTTGGGCGATAATCGCGTCTCGATACGCAATGGGCCTAAACCCGACATCATGATGACGTAGCTGTAACATACTCTTTTTTTATATATTGATTTTAACGACGCACTTTACTCATGGCTACGATCTATTGGCGTCGGTGGATGATGAATGAGATGATGGGATGATGAGATGAAAGGTTATTTTATTAGGTGTTTTGGATGGTGGGAAGGAGTCGGTCGTGGCCTGCTGTTAAGGAACCATCCCAGTATTGAACTGAACGACAGAGGGAAACCACGAAAAACCCCTTTCAGAATAGTCGACTACGGCGGGAATCGAACCCCAGTCTCCTGAATGACGGTTCAGTGTGTTACCACTCGGCCACGCGTCTCGGTTAACATATTCTGTCTGGAACGTAGTTTGTCGCTATACCGGGATACTTTATAAATATATATATATATATATATATATATATATATATATATATATACACTGAGACGAGTGGTCGAGGGGCTAGCACACTGAACCGACATTAATAGGACAGAGATTCGATTGCCGTCATAGTCGATCATTTAGTATTATTTCCCTCTGTCGTTCAACTCAATACTAGGAATAGGATGGTTCCTTGACAACAGGCCACAACCGACTCCTTCACACTATCCAAAAACACGTACTAAATAACCTCTCATCTCATCTTTCCATCATCTTAGATCTGTCATCTGTAAAGTGTGTCGTTAAACCATGTTTACATAAATAAATATATCGGTGTATAGACGATGATTTCTCACTCGCAACTGTTCTTTATAGATGGTACAATCTTACCCACCAACCGACGACAACGGGTGTACCCGAACGGCACGCTGGTCATTGAGCATGCGCAACGGCAGGCGGACGCAGGCACTTACACTTGCCAAGCGCAGAACAGACAGAAACACACAGCAAGAAGAGATATGGAAGTGCAAGTGCTAGGTAGGTTTGAATATACCAGAGATATTACATTAGTTTCGTTATGACATACATAAGGATCACAGGAAAAAATATTCATTAATTAACAAACATTTCACTATCTAGACCCACATATATTTTGATATTTTGATAAATTGTTAAACACAAATTTTAATATACTTCGCACTATGAGATGTGCGCTCACGTTCACTCAAAATATTCCTTCCAAAACAGGAATTTATATTTAGATCAAATATATATGCACTTTTGTTCGATAAAGTTTTTATAGACTGTACAGTATAAGAAGTGTGTTTGTTCATTGTCAGCTCTTTTTAGTGCATATAATGTCAGTCAATTTTCTCCAGGATCTATTTAATGTGGTATTATCGACCCTTTATGTGATCGCTAGTATGAGTCAATCCCAGCGCCTTCATGCTCATTATGTGGTTCATATATATTTTTTGAAAAGAATAATTAAAACAAAATGATACATCTATTTTTATGAAGATAATATATACAAGTACTTCTGAAACGGCCCATATACTAAAAAACTGAGGGAACAATTCTGAAAAATGCCGTCGATATATTCTCTCATTATACCATTGATTTATTATTTGAAAGATGCTTGTTGATTTGAGGTTCAGATTGATTACAATGCCAAGAGTGAGACATCAAAACTTAAAAAAAAAAAAAAAAACTTATTTCAAATCTGTTTTTTCTTTCAGTTCCTCCTAAGATACTTCCCATCTCCGCAATGACCAACTTATTGCGTGAAGGTATGAGAGCCGCTATATCCTGTCAGATCCTGGAAGGAGACTTGCCGGTATCCTTCCAGTGGGAACGCAACGGTCAACCTCTGACGGGTGGCAGCTCAAATGGAGGATCGCGTCGTCAGGACGAGTACTCGACTCGTCGGCTTGACGAGTACTCCACGTCGTTAGTGATTGAACGTATTACTGCCGAGCACAGCGGTAACTACACGTGCGTTGCTAGTAATGTGGCGGGGTCCGAGCGCTACACCATACCACTCACAGTTAATGGTGAGTATGGAAGAGTAGGGCAATGTGGAAATGATTAGAAAAATGAATTGTTTAAAGTTGATAAATCTGGTGGTAACTGACTATAGAAATTTATTGATAAAACAAAATGGTGAAAACGCATCATTTCAATTGTTATTTTTCAAATATAATGCGATTATCCTCAATTTTGCAATTTGCCTCTCCTAGGAGGGAAAAGTGGAGATTGAGACTGGAGAGGTTTACTCATACAACATGGAGTCGAATCTCATTCAAGCTACACACATTCAAAAAATATTTTCTAGTTTCATAATAATTATATTGCAGTATTTACATTCTAATATCACAAAAATGAACGTAACATTTTATGTAATAACGACGTTGAAAACTCAATATTTTTCAAACCCGAAAATGATTGGGATTTTTTAAAAATTATTATCATTGCCACTAATGCTGGGCTTTCATACCTGCGTTATTCGGATTGCGAATTCGCTAAGCGGTTTTTAAGCCACCATGATGATGAAACGTCCAATCAGAGACGAAAGTTACGCGATTTGTGATTGTTGAGCTCCCCTCAATTCCACCGCCTTGCGAAAGCGAAACGCAAATCGCGTTCATGGAAGGCCAGCATAAGAGTATCACAAAAAATTGTCAACACCTACCTACATATCGATACAGGTAGTTTCCACTGCAATATCGACATGATGAAATATGACATTTTTGCGTCGTATCAGAGTACGCAGTAAGTTTCCACTTTGTAACCCTTATCTCTTTGCACTCCACTTTCCTGTTTGATTCATCAAAACAGAGGAGTTTATACAACCATGGTAACAATTGGTAAAAACAAAAAATATATGAAGACAAACAGTTGAGAAAAACAGAACATAACAAAATGATAAAAGCAGGAGTATTTCGAGTTCGAGAGTGCTTTGTCTCGTTTCTCGCCTCTTGCCTATGTTAGATGACAAGAGATGAATCACTATAGAAATATCACTCGCTTTTTTCATTGTCTAGATATGCATTGTTTTTATTTTTTGGCGATTATCAATGCAAATATTCTAATATTTACTGATTCAAGCTCTGTTTATTGAAAGCAAAAATATTCGAAAACCTTGCGTTTTTGCTCCGTTCAAAACGTAATATTACTAAGTGGAAGTTCGTAAGATTTGAACTTCAAATTGATGTGAATTTAAACTGTACAAATGTTAGAAAATTAATTGAATAAAAACCGATTATTTCCCCCATTTCAATAGAACATTATTTCCTCGTGAATTTTTTTTTTCTAATGTCGGATCCAAACATTTCAATTTTATTTCTTATAGTATTTGGAGAAATGAGAAAATATCGTCCAAATGAATAATTGCCACAGGATCTAGTCTCGGATTATATAATCATATCTATTCATCATATATTTCCATTAATCGATACAAATTCAAGACCTACGTGACAAAAACAAAATTAAACTGTTTGGTGACTAATTAAATTAGAATTGACTTTGAGAACAACTTTGAAATATCCCAAATTGATAAGTTTGAATATAACACTTTGAAAAATCGTTTCGACACTTTGAAACTTTTTCTATATAGCGTTCACGGCCTCTATTCAGAACTAAAATCTCTTCAGATGCTACATGTTTAATAGTTTTCGTCAGTTCTATATTTATTTACCACTCTATTTTTTCTTATTATTATTATTCCTTGACTCACTATTTCACAGTACCTCCCCGGTGGACTGTTGAGCCTGTTGACTCAAACATAGCTTCCGGTCAAGACGTTACTCTCCACTGCCAAGCTGACGGCTACCCCATCCCAAGCATCATGTGGCGGAAAGCAATCGGTAAGATTATAAATTCAATATTTAAAAAAAAAATGTATATACAGTAGTTGAATTGGAAAATTTCTAATGGGGCAATTGTGATTCCAATTACAAAATGAATGAATTATATATACGACCAGTTGAAGGACCAGTAAGTATTTGGGAGTTAGTAGTCATGCATTCAGATAATTCGTTTAATAATTCTAAAAATGCCATTTATCTGGATATGAATTGGTTATGATATTATATAATACACATTACACTAGTATTACTGGGTAGATTTTTTCAAGACACACTTGTATCTAAAAATGAAAATAATATATCAGAGGAAAACTGATTACCTGTATATTATTCTATGACAACTCGTATTATATTTATGATAGATTGGGCCACTGATAGAGGTGATTAATCTCAATGTTTGTTGTGCCCAGCTACTCACCCGGGAGAGTACAAGGAGTTTCTTTACGAGCCGAAAGTGAACTTCTATCGAAATGGATCGTTGGAATTCCTACATATTACTAAAGATAGTGAAGGGTATTACCTTTGTGAAGCTAAAAATGAAGTTGGTACTGGAGTTAGCAAAGTTATTTTTCTCAAAGTTAATGGTGAGTTACAAAATCAATCACTGTGTTCCATGTTCTATTCCTCTGTTTATAGTGTGTATCCTTTTCCCCTCGCATATGTTTTTTTCTCTTCACCCAAATATTTTCAATTCTCATATTTATAAACATAAGTTGAATATTTCAAGGTAAATTTTTACTATTGTTACGAAAAATCCGTACGGTATTCAATAAGTTGGAGCAAAATATATGTATATATATATATATATATATATATATATATATATATATATATATATATATATATATAAATATATATATATATATATATATATATATATATATATATATATATATATATATATATATATATTTATATATTTACATGTATCTATATATACACTTATATTTGAAAGTATTTTCTGGCAACCCATTTGAATCTACTTATCTACATAGAATTGTATATGTATTGCTTGAAAACTTGGCATTTGTCAGATCTCCTCTTTCGTGATTCGTGAGCCATCAAATAAATAAGTTTTGAGAGATTTTAAAATCGCCAGTCCAAAGGAATTAGTACATTTATATCTAGAATTGATTATGTTCTACCATTCGATGGTACACAACTCTCTTCTTTCTGATACAGCTCCAGCATATTTTCCTCAGAAGTCAAAACAAATGCAAGTGCAGAAAGGGGAACAAGCGCATCTACAATGCACTTCGTTAGGCGACACGCCGATAGAAATAATGTGGAAAGTTGGTGGGAAACGAATTGCTGATAATATGGATCAAAGGCAAGTCAAATATGATCAATTGGTAAAATTCTACAATACATGGAGTTCAAATGGCGTTATTTGTATCGTTATATATACAGAGTATATATCTATATATATATATATATATATATATATATATATATATATATATGTATATATATATATATATCTATATATATATATATATATATATATATATATATATATATATATATATATATGTATATATATATATATATATATATATATATATATATATATATATATATATATATATATATATATAGAGAGAGAGAGAGAGTGTCAATATATGTCAAGTTCACTAACTATACGTAGGTAGGCTACATTTTGATTTTATGTTATTCATTTGCGATATCTTTGCTTTTTCACCTGTATTTTTCAACCAGATGGAGACACATAGGAGTTGATTTAGCGAAATATCACTACGCTGATATATTTTCTTAACGGTCTCAGACATCAAAATGCCAGTGCTACATAAACACAGATGTATTGACAGCCTTCAATTCGGTAGACGCATGAAAGAACCATTCAACTCATCTTATCTTTACTTAGAACTGGACAGCCAAAAATATAACGTAAGCTGTGAAAATGTGAAGGTTCAAGGTAATTTATTTTATTGCATAAATAATTTCAGATCTCGTATGTTAGAATGTTGATATCATATACCTTCAAAGTTATCACTAAACAGCTGACGTTCCGTTAAATCGATCCTCATCGCTTTCCTAGAAATTTCAATTCAAAATACAATATATTGACTCTCAACATTCCTGCATGTATACCATTGAGATAATGTGTTGTTTTGTGTTTTTTATTGTATAACATATAGGTATTCGATAAGGGAGCAGCTGCTCGATGATGGAATGGTGTCTGAACTCGGGATCTCGCACACATACCGCCATGACACTGGTGTACTGACGTGCTATGCAAGCAACGCGTACGGTCAAGACGATATGACAATTCAACTTATAATTCAAGGTAGGCTTTCAGGACTTCAGTGCTTTTCCGAGTGCGTGGTGCTTTGAGGGGACCCAGATCTTGCTATGCTGCCTGTGTTAAATCAGTTAATTTTTATCAAGGAATGGCTCGTTCAAAGTACATAATGATTGTTTTTACATGTTGTTTAGATCCCTGTCATTATTTGAGATGGAACTGATCCTAATTGAAAGAATTATTCAATAGTGTTTAACATTTTTGTTCCAAAAATTGCAAATTTTTAGGATTTATGACATTTGAGTGGTTTCATATATTTTTAAAACTCTGGTGTGTTGTCAAGCATCAAGTTTGTGTAATATATGTATGAATCCTCTGTGAAATTTTGAACAACTTTGGTTCGAGAAATCCTGAGATAAAGGTACATTTATACCAAAAATTATTACTCTGAAATCGGGCATTGAAAAATGGTAACATTTGGCCTATCATGGGAATAGATAATTCCTGAACCCAAAATATTAGGAATGTGTTCAAACAAATTATATCCTTATAATGTCACACATAAAAACAAAAATAATTGAAAAATAAAAAAATCGAAAATCTTATAGGAAACCCAATTTCAAAATTATATCATATCCGATCCTGAATCATCATTTCATTTATTTTAAAAACAAATTGCTGATAAATTTCGTAGTTTGACCTACATGTCTCATAATGCGAGAAAATAGTTGCATAGTTTTGGAGCAAAATCAGTTTGTCTTGACTGATTAGACAAATTAGTCAATTTGGATAGATTTGGTTGCAAGACTGATTGATTTAAAATTTTGATCCACATGAGTCTCATTCCACCACATGAATCCGAGATAGCAGAATATACAGCTTGTAAAAAAATTGGTTTACTCACGGAATAGAAAACGAATTTCGAGCAAAATTTCCTCAGAACATTTTCACTTTAATAATGAATTTGAGAAAAAAATCTTGATCTATATTTTGAAATGTTTCAGTTCAATCAATTTCAGATGTATTTGAATGAATAATTTGGAAAATAAAATTACTTTCTTCTAATACTAATAGATCTTTTATATTACAGAGGTACCCGAAATGCCGAAAAATATTCGCGTCAACGATCAGCAGAGTCGATCTTTACAGCTATCATGGACTCAACCTTATGCCGGCAATAGTATAATAACCAGTTATGTTATTCAACACAAATTAGTCGCAGGTAAGAATAAGTACAACCAGATATGCAATCAAATTACTGATTCAATTCAAGAACCACAACTGTACGCAATTGTGATTGGGCCTATCATAAAATTGAATTAATAAATATATAATATTCAGAACGAAGAATTAATTGCAATGTGGTAATTTTATAGAAAATATTGTTCTATTTTAAAGATTTGATTCAGGAGATAACTTTTTGATTGAAGTTTATAACTATAATATAATCAATTTTTTTTAAAGTCACAAATCCAGAATGGTTGGTTTCGGTGGTGTGACAACTAGTTGCTCCTGATCAGTTGAAATGAATGTACAATAACATTCTATAGATGAAATATTGCAAAAAACCTATAAGTCGACGTCATAGATAAAGAAGTCATAGATAAATATGTATAAATGTATATTTATATATATATATATATATATATATATATATATATATATATATATATATATGTATATATATATATATTTGTGTGTGTGTGAGTAAGTGTGAGAGTGAACGGAAAACTGATTCAACGTCCGTATTATTCGAAAATAATGACCATTTCAGAGTGAAACCGTTTAATTGATTAATAACTTCAAATATTAACTGAACCCTGACGTTTCAACTGGATAAGACCAATCTATATCGAAGGCCTGAATTCTCTCAAGACTTTCGACAGAAATAAATGATTTCAGAATACTTGTAGAAAACTACAATCATACATAATTGATAGGCCTACACACATAGAACCAGAGCCTGATAAACATGAAGAAAACCATAAAATGTCAGAGCATATCAAAAGCCTGAACCATTGCAATCAGAATTGGTATGTAAAACAAAGTCGCATGCAAAATATTATGGTGACAAAAAATTAAAAAATTGATGAATGCAGAACATTTTGATGAAAAAATTCAAATAATATAGAAACATGAGAATTAAAGACAAGAAAGTAGGCCTACCATTAGAATCAGAGATTAATCTATAAAAATCAGATTTGTACGATAAAATATGATGTTTAATGAGATATAAGCTATCAAGATGCTAAAGTTAATCAATCAACCTTCTTGTGTGGCTTCGTGTCATCAGTTCCGAATGTTATTGGTTTCTTCATGGACTTATAATAACGCAGTATTATAAGTCCATGATTTGTTAATACGGAAGTCGAAACGTTGAGTTTCATTTAATGTTTCAAGTTATTCATCAATTGAACCGTTTCACCCTGGAATAATTATTATTTCCATGAATATATATATATATATATATATATATATATATATATTTATATATATATATATATATATATATATATATATTTATATATATATATATATATATATATATATATATATATATACATATATATATATATATTTATATATATATATATATATATATATATATATATATATATATATATATATTTATATATATATATATATATATATTTATATATATATATATATATATATATATATATATATATACATATATATATATATATTTATATATATATATATATATATATATATATATATATATATATATATATATATATATATATATATATATATATATATATATATATATATATATATATATATGAAACGATCAAATAAAACGGCCCTTCCACCAAAATATTCGATTTATTTAATCAATACACATAGTTATGAGGTGAGTTATAATATATGTGATGTGTATTCTAGAGCTTAATAGGAGACGTTGTTTGGTTGTCAAGGGTGGAGTGAGATTGGCGTGTGGGTGAGAGTAGGAGGAGAGGGGGACGTTGTTCGGGAGACATAATTTTAATAGATGTGTATTCATACTGCCAATGCTCTGAGCCGCTCGCAAGCTCTCATTCCCAGAACGTAATCATTACTCTATGTGGAAATTACTGCGAAAAGTAATTAGTGCCAATAAATGGGCGTGTTCAGGGAAAATTGCTCGGGGCTACATCGCATGGAAAAGAAAGAGCCATTCTATAAGTGTGTGAGTGAGTGAGTGAGTGAGAGAGAGAGAGAGAGCGATGACAAGTAGCAATTACCTAGATTAATACTACGAGAGGTGCATTGTGTTGAAACATGGGGGATAGAAACAAAAGAATATACACGATGAAAAAACGTATTCAAATTTTTCTGTTTGCAGATGTTATAATGGAGGTATAGTCGTATCGCCCTTACATTTTCTCAATTATTGAATACCCCAAAAGCGTACCTCATACTTTTTTCGAATAATAATATTTTTGCACATTTCATCATTTATGAATCAGACTAAAATCTGCTCATTTTGCTATCAGAATAGAATAGACTTCCCAAGCAAATATGTTATATATATAATAGAAATGATATTCTGAGTAAGATTCGTATGCATACATAACGAAAAGTACAATAAATTCATTTCATATCGAAATGTTGAAAATATTTTGTAAAAAAAATCGACTCAATTATTTCTTCCACAGATATTTGGCAGGCACAACCTTCGAAGGTTTCAGTTCCAGGAACTCAGACTACAGCATCAATTCAAAACCTTAGTCCTGCAAACTCGTATCATTTGAGAATAATGGCTGAGAATCGGCTTGGTATCAGCGACCCAAGCGAAGTCATTCAAGTAACTACACAAGAAGAAGGTAATTATAGACATAGTATCAAATATATGTCTTACTATGTACTTTTATGGCTATATGAACCGTTTCAGGTTCAATTATTGGTATAAGTTGTTGGATTAACGAATTTTTAGAAAAGTACTGGCGCAGGTAGCTCAGTGCTCAGTGCACGCTTGCTCAATGGAATCCGGGTGGTGTGTGCAGATCGAGCCTCGGTTCGATCTCCGCAACCGTCCATCTTCACAGAGGTTTTTCGTGGCTTCTCTCTGTAGTTCAAGCTAATACCGGGTTGATTCCTACAGTATCTTTTTTTTTATAACATCGAAACTTGATACAAAATCATTGTTTCCCAATTAAGGCTATGGATGAAAGATGAGATCGTTTGGACGGGGCACCACAAGGGCGATCACCCCCATTTTGATCAGATAAAAAAAATCAGTTTCCGAACGTCCGGAACACATTATGACTGTTTCTGTGATATGTATCCGAAGAAGGTTCCTCACAGGTAATGGATAGGACAGTAGGAAGAAAGCGTTAAAGGAAGAAAGGTTATGATGTGGTGATGAGAAGAAGGTTACTCATAGGTAATGAATAGGACAGTAGGAAGAAGGCGGTCGTGACCTATATTGTAGGTCATATATTGTATAATATACAATATATGACCTTCAATATAGGTCACGACCGCTTTCTTCCTACTGTCCTATTCATTACCTATGAGTAACCTTCTTCTCATCACCACATCATAATGAATCATTCATCCAATGGCAATGGATCTGGGATGTCATTAAAGATCGTCGTTAAATCCCAAAAATGAGAAGGAAAGAAAAAGTATTCCAGTTTCTTTTGTGTAGTTTCTCTTGTGTATGGTAGAATAAAAAGTGAACCCCGTCATGAAATTGAATGCTTCATAAATACGGTAAACCTATAATGTGACGATCAGTTATTTTGAGTCTTTTGTTTTAGGGTCAATTTTTATGTTGATTTTTTTGTCCGTTTCATCGGTGAGCACTCACAAATTTAAAATCACACAAAGAATTCCAATGTTTCCACTACATTCACTTCGTTTGTTGAAAGATGATCCAAAATTGATTTATCTTCCTTGACTACCTAGTATCCTAGTACCAGGCTACCTAGTACCTGGAATATACCTTTGTTATCTGATTGAAAAATTAGTTCTTAGTCTAGCAAACTTTCTGATGGACTATTGAAAAGCTAGGCCTTTACAACGATAGTATTATGTTTAGTAATATAAATTTTAGAAAAGTATATTGCTCAACAAAACTGGACCGATTAGATGGAAAGAATATAAGTTTTCGGGGTTTGGTGATGAAGGCTCGAAATTTCTAGAACATGTTCAAACAATTTAACTGATTTCAAAAAGGAAGGGAGGCCTTCAATTTTTATCTCGTTTGGGGGTGATGTGGGTGGGATTTTTTGGGAGTGGGAAATTAATTAATCCAATTTGGTTCCGATTTTATATTTGTTTCTTCACTAAATATATATTGTTTGTGAACCATATTTTCAATATTTTTAAAATGAATGTGTTATTAATCCATTGCATAGCCAAACATGAAATGTTGATCTGGTTCCATTATGTTTTTATAATTTTTCTAAGACCTGCCTTCTGGCGAATCTTTGCATTAGAAATTCTATGTGGAACTCAGATAACACAAGTCTGATCGCTTTCCGATGAAGATTTTACACCGTGATCTTTGGCCCAAATAATTTGTTTCCACCAGTTTTTGGAGCATACACAACTGTTTGAAGGATTTGGTGATGAAAGATTTCAAATTTGAGAATGTTTTTAAAGCATATAACAAAGTTTATCAAAAGAAGAAGCCTTAACAATTTCTCATCCGTTTGGAGTTGGTAGGAGTGTAACGTTTTTGGGGGTGAGAAATTAATTACTTCAATTTTCTTACGATTCTAAATGAGGTTTTAACTGTATATATTGTCTGTTGATCATATTTATGATATTTTGTAAAAAAAATTGGGATCATGACCTAGCGTGGAGTCAAAAATTAAATGTATACCTAGTTTACCGGGGGTGAGATTTTTCCAATTTGTTTCCAACTAAGCATGATTGTGACTGACTACTCTTCAGATCCGAAATTACAAGTAGAAATCACATAATATACATATATTATCGTTTTCCAAAGATCTAGATTTATGGCATGACCTTTTACCCCAAATTATATGTAGGCATAGACAGTTTTTGATATGAATCAGATGAAATTCTCAGGTTTTTGTGATTCAGGCCCAAGCATGAACATTTGAGGATACATCAAGAAAAAATAGTTTCAAAACTTTTCAATCTGAAGAGTAATCACACAGAAAAGTATAAAAAAATATATGAATAAAAAATAAAATTTGGAAAAAATATAAAAATCACATGAAACTAGGTCGAATTCAATTTGATTTAAATTAATTTAAATTTTCAATTCAATTCAATTTTTGACATAATCTTAGTCATAATCACCAATTATTTTCCACATATCAAGAATATGGTGAAGAAACAATAATTGATTTTTCCCCCGCAAATATTTTCCACCCTTATCACCCCCAAGCAGATGAGACTTTTCCCTCCTTTCCTTTTTGAAATCGGCCAATTTTTCTGAACACGTCCAGAAAATGTCATGCTTTTATCACTAAGCCCGAAAACTTAGTCTAATCCTCTCCACTACAATTTGAATACTGCCTGCCCGTAAACCAAAAACCACGGAACAGAAGAACAACTCCAGCTAGCTTGGCCAACTAGTCGTGAATTGGTAGTGTAAAGGTGTCGCTGTGGACTAGAGTTGAGTTGGGTTGGAGAAGGTAGAGACAACGCCAACTAAAACGGCCGACTAGCGGCACACAACCAAGGGGAATGCAGTATATGTGCCATTCGTCTGCTAGTTAGTAACTTCTATCTCCAACCTCCAATCTAACATATCAAATAAATAGAAGTATCCACTATATTTTAGCTATATTTCATTTTGATTGGCATGCCAAAATAAATTTACACCTTTACCGAAATGTCGATTGGAATCGGATCACGATTCGTGTGAATATATTCAAATATAGACAATCCAATTCAGATGGCCATACCAGTTGGCAATTGAGACGGCTGGAATTGTTCGCGTGTACCGTACTTAATCCTGTATTGCTCTCAATTGTTCAGTACCAAGTGGGGCGCCGCTTGAAGTGCGCGCCGACGCTCGCAGCTCCACCGAGTTATTTGTCAGCTGGGAGGCACCTGCCAGGCAACTATGGAACGGCAATCTCCTTGGTTACTACGTCGGCTATCAAGAGCAGACTTCTTCTCAGGGATTGTTTTCTTCGACTCCCTCCACCACGACACACAACTACAATTTCAAAACAGTGGACGTCGGAGCGCAATACGGCGGAGAAGCTACGTTACTTGGTCTGTCCAAGTATACGACTTACACGGTGGTTGTGCAAGCGTACAATAGTCGAGGTGCAGGGCCAATTTCAGACGCAGTATCTGTGAAGACTCAGGAAGATGGTTCGTTATTTATGAATAGAGTTTTTTTAATTCATCAAAAATATTATATTTATTTTTCTATGCGATCCCAGATAACCAATTATTAATTGGGTCAGAGGGTGCTTCAGCATCATTTCAAATTTTTAGTCCTAGATTCATATTGGCCTATACTATATGATTTTTATTGGAAGAAATTGGGTGACTTTCGATTTTGTAAATAGGATACTAGGCTTTGAATATTCAGGCCATCTCTTGGGTCCTTTGCATTTTTTCCACAAAATAGTTTTTAGCCAATCATTTTCAATGTATATTTATTGTATTTGCAACAGAAACCGAAGCACCCAGAATTTAATTGCATAATGAGTGTAAAAAATATTAATGTTCTGCATTTTTAGGAAAATTCTGAATTCAATCAACATGGCTTCATTAAAAATCACGGCCCTTCCACCAATATCTCTTCTACAAATATAATTATCTAGTTCTGACTTGAGAATAATAATCATTGTGCTTTCAAAAGTATCTTCTAAGTCTTTAACCCTAATTTTATTCTCAATTATAATCTTATTATCAAAGACCTCGTCTGTTATTCAATCATAATTATAGGCTTACTAATGAAAAAGTTTGCTTCTTCAATTTCTCATCTGATGAAATGCTGGTGTTTTTAGCGCCAAGTTTGCCACCAGAGAGTGTGCAATGTTCAGCGATGGGATCTCAGAGTTTGCAAGTGTCTTGGGATCAACCACCCTTTGAAGGTCGCAATGGAATCATTGAGGGTTACAGGGTGTTACATCAGCCAGCTGAAGAATGGTATGGTGGGTAATATTATAAATAGCAAAAATGTTACATTCACAATTCAAATCATCCAGTTTGCAGCGTGGCTGTATCATTTAAAACAAGTATGGAAAAAAATGTGTATTTTACTGTTGTATCTGAATGTTGTGCTATACTATACTATACTTGATTGATTTTAGTTTTCATTCTTTGAAAGTGATTATAATAATATTTTATAAAATGATACATACATTGCGTAGAGCATACAAGGTGTACTTCACAGAGATAGCATTCATTCGTAACATTTACTTCTCAGCACTTTACTTATAGATAGATAATTAATTATAATCAAATCAATAATAAAATATGTTAATCACATTGAGAGTAGCCCATGCAAATGGTCTCCATGAAGATTGTCGAGAATTTATAAATACTCTATAAATGTTTCAAATAATTTCGTGAATTAATTATCTATTTATAAAAATAAAACTCTTCGAATTTGGACACACAGCCATTTTATGTATAAAACCGTCGACTCAAGTGTATATGTGTTAAAATAGTCTTCTCAGCATGAATCAAAAGTTTTATAATATGATCTAGATTTTACACATGCCTCTTGACGTTCACGAAATAATCCATGATAGTAGCATTCCTTTTAAACTTTTCCAATAATAAAAATGATTATATATTAAAATGATTTTGTGTTCACTAAAAAGAGAATGGTATAGTATTTGAATTAGTATTCACTGATTCATTTCAGACACGGATGATCGGAAACCCAAAGTGACGTCATCCTTAAGGACAACAGTCTCAGGCTTACAGAAGTTCACGAACTACAGCATCACTGTTTTAGCATTTACATCGAGTGGTGATGGAGTTCAGAGCTTACCAATTTATTGTCGCACCGAAGAAGATGGTAAGATGAAGCAGTTACAGTTTCATAATCATAATTCTATTCATAATTTAAATTAATCGAACATACTCGACCAGCTTAGACCTCCTTGGGAAATATATTGCACATACGTAAAATATTAACCTGTGCACACATTTTTTATAGTTGCGGTATTATTACCTTTGTTTCTATATAAACCTAGACTTTGTAGCCTATCTCTTTTTAATACTGAAGTTACTTAATTTTTACCAGCAAGTAAGAGAGCTGTGAGAATAATGACAAAAGTAAATCAAAGTGCTTCTTGCAAATCACTCTTTCTATATACCTACATATTCTAATTTGACCATGTTTATTTGCACGAGTGACTATACTTACTCTGTATCACTTGGTTATTTTCGATTTAATTATGCTGTTATAGAAATCGTTATTTCTGGGGGAAAATATATGAGTGTTAGTACAGACATTCGGAGATTTTCTCATTTTTTCACTATAGTCATAGATACATACTTCGAAAGTGGGAGGAAAAAGCAACTAGGGACAGGATGCGCTAGAGAATTAATAATTCCCGGGACGCTGAATTCATTACGTTCATAGTAACTCGGATGCGCATGGCCAAGTTTTCTTCTCGTATATATGTTACACGTTCATTTGCAATTGCAAATAAAGACAGCTTCTATCTATCTATCTATCTATCTATCTATCTATCTATCTATCTATCTATCTATCTATCTATCTATCTATCTATCTATCTATCTATCTATCTATCTATCTATCTATCTATCTATCTATCTATCTATCTATCTATCTATCTATCTATCTATCTATCTATCTATCTATCTATCTATCTATCTATCTATCTATCTATCTATCTATCTATCTATCTATCTATCTATCTATCTATCTATCTATCTATCTATCTATCTATCTATCTATCTATCTATCTATCTATCTATCTATCTATCTATCTATCTATCTATCTATCTATCTATCTATCTATCTATCTATCTATCTATCTATCTATCTATCTATCTATCTATCTATCTATCTATCTATCTATCTATCTATCTATCTATCTATCTATCTATCTATCTATCTATCTATCTATCTATCTATCTATCTATCTATCTATCTATCTATCTATCTATCTATCTATCTATCTATCTATCTATCTATCTATCTATCTATCTATCTATCTATCTATCTATCTATCTATCTATCTATCTATCTATCTATCTATCTATCTATCTATCTATCTATCTATCTATCTATCTATCTATCTATCTATCTATCTATCTATCTATCTATCTATCTATCTATCTATCTATCTATCTATCTATCTATCTATCTATCTATCTATCTATCTATCTATCTATCTATCTATCTATCTATCTATCTATCTATCTATCTATCTATCTATCTATCTATCTATCTATCTATCTATCTATCTATCTATCTATCTATCTATCTATCTATCTATCTATCTATCTATCTATCTATCTATCTATCTATCTATCTATCTATCTATCTATCTATCTATCTATCTATCTATCTATCTATCTATCTATCTATCTATCTATCTATCTATCTATCTATCTATCTATCTATCTATCTATCTATCTATCTATCTATCTATCTATCTATCTATCTATCTATCTATCTATCTATCTATCTATCTATCTATCTATCTATCTATCTATCTATCTATCTATCTATCTATCTATCTATCTATCTATCTATCTATCTATCTATCTATCTATCTATCTATCTATCTATCTATCTATCTATCTATCTATCTATCTATCTATCTATCTATCTATCTATCTATCTATCTATCTATCTATCTATCTATCTATCTATCTATCTATCTATCTATCTATCTATCTATCTATCTATCTATCTATCTATCTATCTATCTATCTATCTATCTATCTATCTATCTATCTATCTATCTATCTAATCTTCGAAAGTTATTCGAAAGCATCCCGTACAGCTTTTTTTCGCAACTATTCAATCGAAAATAAAGTACTATATGGTATTATTATATGGTATTATTTATTCTACTGTGGGGTGCATCACCTATACTTGTAAATTTTTCAAATGTTATCGAGTATCTTACTTGACAAGTATCAAGTAAAAGAGCTGTAATAATTATAATAACAAAAGTAAATCAAAGTGCTTCTTGGAAAACACTCTTTCTATATATACCTACATATTCTAATTTGACCATGTTTATTCACACGAGTGACTACTTACTCTGTATCACTTGGTTATTTTCGTTTCAACTATATATAGATATATATTTTTCGACCATAATAAGCTTATAATTAGCTTATATTTTACTTAAATTTACATCTGCTTTGACATGTTTCAAAACTTGTGCGATCTTTCGATCACACACGTGAGTGTAATTACGTCTATGTGATTATTATATATTATTTGTATGCTATTTAATGTGATATGATATAATTTTTATCGATTGGAGTATATTATTATTATTTCATCGATTTTATCGATACCCAACTCATTAAGATGTTAAGCCATGTTATATTTCACGATTTTCAGACGTCAATTATTAAGCTGTAGATAGTAGGTGGTGCTAAGGTTCTGATCGATTCTGAGGTGTCAAATATAAACTAGCGTAAAATGATATACTTAAACTGATATAAACTATAAACGACTCGAATATGAACTTATTATAATACTAACCAATCAAATCAACCACAAATCGCCAACTAGCATCTTGGACTCACGGTATGCTCCGAACAGAAAAGTGTTCGATAGAGACTACTTAGGCCTAGACTCACCAAAATATTATACTAATCTTAATTGTTTCTGTTTGTGTGCAGTGCCTTCACCGCCAGCAGATATTAAGGCGGTTATCAGCTCACCCAACAAGATACTAGTATCATGGCTCCCGCCACTTCAATGTAATGGTCAATTAACAGGGTACACATTCTATATGGGACTCATCGAGGACGGCAAAGAGGTATCTCACCTATTTATTACAAGTCTGTTTAGACATACAATTACAAATTACAATCAAAATTCTATTGAGACATTTATAACTAAAAATTACAATTCCGTTTGTACAAACTACTGCAGACGAGACATATAATTCCAAACAAGATGTATTCAAGTGTGCTTGGCTATACACTGACAGTCTGAACAGCAGGCCTTCATATGTAACTCAATGTTTGAACGTTCGACATAAATTATGTTTATCGAGTTTATCAAATCTTTGAGCCAAGTTTTGAACTTATTAAACGCCTTTATTTTAAAATTGCATTATTCGTTCTTCTACCAGTACGAACTTACACTGAAGTCAATCATTCGCTTATAAGCACTGACCATGCAAGATTAACACAGTTTTTCTAGCTATCTTTTCTCATTCTCATAATCGTACAACTCTACATTTTCTGTGTCAATCTTTTAAAAACAGACTGAAACTATTGCTTCCAATTATCTCCGATTCTTGCAAAATGTGACATTCTGTAAGTAGAACATTACTGTTGAAGTATGCCATTCCAAGCTCACTTTTACAACTTGCAATCACTATTTAAAAAAAAAGTGTTATACTTACCTAAAAGAATTACCAACTTGACCACATCATAATTCAAAGCCTCGTAATTGTTTCTACAATCTAGGAAGGGACACACAAACGAATCCTGAGTCCGTCAACTGAGATACACGAAACAATAAGACTACAGGAAAAAGCCACTTATCAATTCTGGGTGACTTCATCAACCAAAGTTGGTGAAGGTGAAAGCACAAGAGTCGTAACTATTTCACCATCCAACAAAGTTCCGGCAAAAATCGTATCGTTCAGTCGCTCAATAATAACCCCTTGGAAACAAGATATCAATATGCCTTGTAAGAGAGTCGGAAATCCTGTGCCACAAGTTGTCTGGAAGAGACAGGAGAAGATTGTCGAGTCGAGTGGACGCTTACAGGTACATTATTTGTATCATTATGAACATCATAGTTTCCCAATTAGAGCTAACGATGACAGGGGACAGGATCGTTTAGCCGAGATACCAAAGGAAAATTTTAACAACCCCAAAGGGAATAATTATTATTGATCCGTCTGATAAACTGTGAAAAATATACTTATACCGGATTCATATTAACATGGTTGCACGGTTTTTACGTCCCGGTAAAGCACGTGGTTGTGAAAAACGATCCGTAAAGTTTCTGACTGGCTTACTTATACCGGAACGGAAAAACCGCACAGTTAAAAAAGCTTTATGAGTTACGCATGGTGAGAAATTGTGTAATTAGTTTTGGGAAATTATATGACCTTAGTAACCTTCACCAAAGATATAATCATTCTTTTATCCTGTTCTTCTATGGCTTTCTTCCTATCAAATCTTTCTTTCTTCTTCCATTTATTATTCTTGTGAACACGTAAAACAGGGTTCGTTGTGTACGTAGGGGCTACACCCTATAAGGTTTACTGGTTTACGAAAAAATCATTTCATATGTTCTTGATCCATATGATTAGACAAATATTGCACAATGTGAATTAATATTTACACTTCTACATTTGACAAATTTACTTTTTTTCTGCCTCTCTTCACACTGAGTTAAAATTTACACCAAAAAGTGGGTTCATTCGTATAATACGAATGAACTCACGTTTTAGTGTACATTTTAGTTCAGTGTGAAGAGAGGCAGAAAAAAGTAAATTTGTCAAATGTAGAAGTGTAAATCTTAATTCACATTGTGTTATATTTGTCTAATCATATGGATCAAGAACATATGATCGTATTTATAACAATGGTATTGTGATGGTAATTTCGATATAATTACAACTTACTACGTGGGAAAGTTAATCCACTGTTCTAGAAATACCCAAGTTTGTCAATATTTAGTTCCTAGTTAAAAGTAGGCTTCTGCCGCATCTCGAAGATCAAAAATGTCATTTCAAAATGCAAATATAATGAAATGCACTCCACAATATAAACAATGTAGAATCAGTAAACCCTCCTATATGATACTATCATACAATTACTTGTTGAATTTCAGAAAAGTAAAGATGGGTCGTTGCTTATAAAGGATATCCAACAGAATGATGAAGGCAACTATTCTTGCACTGTTGATAATATGCACGGACGAGATGAGATCGTCTACAGCATCCAAGTTAAAGGTAAAATTCTTTCTGGTATCATTGTTCACTCCTTGAGCATTGCTCGTTGTGCTCGAAGGTACGTCTGTTTAATGTGGGTGTAGGTGCCATTCTCAAATGAACTATCCTTTCGTAAACTTGTTGCCGCGAAATGTGGAGGTTGTCTTATAGTCTACGCAATATAACAAACACAAATTTGACAGTTATATTTGTATAAGAGCTGATTTCACGGACTCTTGGTCGAGTATTAATCATCTGACTATTAGTCAAGGTACGGAAATAATATACGTAACAAAGGGTGATACAAATTTAATTCGTTAACTATCGCTTGATCCACCAACTAATAGTTCGTAAAGCCGGAGCTGAATGTGGCTAAAGGGTGACGATTTTCCAGAATGGGATTCACAATTGTCAACACAACTACATCTTTTACAATCGGTGAATGTTCAACGCTGTAATGACCAAAGTTTTTCCAAATATTTCGTTGACCACTTTTATCTCTCGTAGATAGGCGTCCAAGTATAGCGTTAATCTTCAGATACAAGAAAAACAATCGTGGACTCACCCATACACGCTAAAAGTTGCTGAAACGTATATTTTAAGAAATATTCATACAATAACGTTCATGGGAATAGTATTGAATTCAATCTCCCATGTTTTTGAATCATTCACATCTTCTACTCAATTGTAAGAAAAATTTTCTTTTGAATATTTTCTTCATCATCAACGTGTGAAAGACAATTTTTTTGGGGGGGAAAATATATAAAATTTGTATAATTTACTGTCTTAGTTAACAATTCAATTATTCTGAATTTTGTATTCGAATATAAACCACTATCACTGAAATTATTAGTCCTTGATTATAAATTTGTTGTGTTGGCTTTAGGAAATGATGTTTTTGTTGATAGCTTTAATTGATGTAGAAAATTGTATTATAATTTTCAACTTTACAACGGTTCATTAAGCTTATCTATCTGTAGTAGATACTCACTTTCTTATTCATATTGAGTTTAACGGAGATCTCTAATTCTATAACTATAAGATCTATATTGACGTCGTGTATACTCATGCTGACTGTGGAAGTAAATATTTAATTATTCATCATTTCTCCCTATTTTATTCTTCTTCATTCCCATTTAATTTTTTTACATTCCTATTTCATTTTTCTTCAATATTGATTTGAACATGTCCTTTATTACAGTTCCACCAAATCCACCAACATTGCAGTTGCTTGCATCTTACGTGGACAGTCTAGAACTACAATGGTCAGATAACCATCACGGTGGCAGTCCTATACTTGGTTACGTCATCAACTACAAGCGAGATCACGGTGATTGGGAAGAATTGCAGATTGAATCGAGGGTAGATGCTCATGTACTCCACAATCTTTGGTGTGGTAGTCGTTATCAACTTTATATTACAGCGTATAATAAGATTGGTACGGGTCTTCCATGTGATATTGTAAACGCTTATACTAAAGGCACAGGTAAGGAGACAAACATTATATTATTATTATGTATCTCGAATGTTTTAATTATAATACATTGAACATTCAGTTATTCAATATTTTGTTCAGAAAACTATTCATTTCAATTATTATTCGTAACTTCTTAATGACTGTTCTTAATCTGATAGAAAAAAATGACCAATAATAGAAAACGTTCTTATATGATTGAGTAATAATTTTAATTCGCGGCGTAAAAATATCACCACTCTCAAAAAAACTGCGGTCTTTAATTAAAGAGTTAAAAATGTTACTAGTCCATGAATAATAATTCAATATTTGACTGTTATGAATGAGTTGTTATGATGTTCAGTTGTTATGCGCTCGAATATGTATATTAAAAAATTATCAAGTATCATTATTACACATTCAAATCTGTTTTTATTACTTTGTGTTGGTGTTCAAAGCCCCTACCAACAACTAGACTATATATTATCGAGTAATAATAAACGATAAAATTAATGACCCCGACCCAGAGCGGGACTCGAACCTGCACCTGTGTTACTTCCCATATCAAAACAATGACTATGAGCCAAATGAACCTATTTAATATTTTCCCATAAATTTTAATAATTTCACTAGTGAAATGAGCGAGTGAGCCAAATATCAATTTCTTCGTGATAACTTTTTAGCGGTATGAGAAATAAAATATTTATTACCGTACTACATGAACACAGATCTTTTCAATACCTTCAAAATAATTTGAAATAAGATTCACAGCCATGGATTCCAACACTCACGCAAGTACACAGCTGAAAATGTGTCTCTTCAGATGATCTACTTATAAAAATTATGCGATACAAGGTAAATTTATTTCAAGTACATCATCTTGAAGAAATTGAAATATCCATGTTTATTTAGCATCATAATTTTTATATATCATACCGTTCAAATGATATCACAAAAAAACTGACATTTTATTAAATCAACTCCCATATACTCTTAAGATATTATTTTTTATGTTTTTATCAAATATATATATATTTTTTAAATAATATCGAAAATTGATAAAAGATAGGATCGTTTGGACGGGACACCACAAGGGCGATTCTAATGTACAATCTTTGTTTTCACAGTTCCAGTAAAGCCGAAGCACTCACAATTACTTACAGTCAACTCGACTGTCGTGACAATTTGGCTCGACTCGTGGGGCGACGGTGGTTGTGCAATATTGTATTTTATAATTGAGTATCGCAATTCTCAAGACTCAAACGACTGGTCTTTAGTCTCGAATAATGTCCAAGCAACGGAGAGAGTATATAGTGTATTAGACCTAACGCCAGCTACGCAGTATAATCTGAAAGTCACCGCTCACAACAATGCTGGGTCGACTGTGGCATTTTATAACTTCACGACTCTCACGATAGCAGGTGGTAAGATCATCCTGTTATGAATTAATAATATAATCATGATCATAATTATAATATTTATGACATTATCAATGAATCAATTCAGTAGTATGACTAGTGACTTTTATTGAGTTAAATAACTACATAATATTGATAAATCTTTTTGCCTATTAAACTGTATTTATTTCCCAAGAATATATTATCATATAATTCCATTAGAAAAATAATTTTGTTGGCATATCAATGTTCTGGATATACTTACATATCTATGAAGATTCAAATCAGTATAGATCTACTCATCGCCTATAGTTTAATTAAGAAAAACTGAAATATTGCACATCCAGTAAAATAAGCGTTGAATTAATGTCCTAATATATAATTATGATTATTTATTAATTACCATATTACAATGAATGGTAATAAATGTAACTCGTTTATATTATAGAATAATTATATGTCTTACAAATAGGCCCTACTAATATATTGTAATAATCGTAATAACTAATAATATGTTATAATAATAATCAAACTGTGCGTTCCCGTATGAAGCATTTTCGGATATATGTAGTTCAAAAACGGAAAACAGTTGAATCTATTCAGTTATTGAGATTAGAGCTGGTTGTACCGACTGATAATGAGTGAATTTAGGCGAAGAATTAGAAAATTGTTTTATCACCCTTGATGCGTAGGCCGTAGAATATTTTATTTGAGTACTTCAATTAATAATTGACTGATTAATATTCAACCATCAGTTTGTACCGGCTCTTGGATGCGTGAGAAGTACTGATGTAGTTGTACTAGGAAAACGCCATATATGCGTTGTTAGACGAGCGGATAGTAATAGTATGTCGACTTTTTTCCAAAAATTTTGCCTACATTCGCCAATTGGGTGACATTTAATTCAGAAATGGGTAAAAACTGCTTCGAGTGGTACTAATTTAGTACATTTTATGGTTTTTCTTCAAAATGGCTCACCCGATCAAGCTGAAAGTTTTCATTCATGTGTATCAAAATGTAACCCAACTTCACGCAGAATTTCATTTTTTGGGAAAATAAAAATATTCCTTTTTTTTCTGCCGTGTTATTCTAATGGGTATTTTTGAAATTTCTAAAATTCATGAAAAAAAGTTAACATCCGATATTACCACAAAACTGTACAGATTTAAGTTAGATGAGGAACCATCATTAAAAAAATTTCGAAGTTGATAGCTGTAGCCGTTTGACCTGTGGAGAACCGACAAAAAAACATTTAAAAAAAACAACATAAAAACGAACACCAATTTTTTTCAGTATGTCAAATTAAATCCTCGCTAAAGCTCGTTTAACAAATTTATGAGAAGTATTGTTTTATTTTTAGTTACGGTGGTTCCTGAGTTGGCACCGCCGACTTCACAGCAACCTGACATACCGTTTTATGCAAATGTTATGATCATAGTTCCAATTATCTTGTCTTTGGCATTCTTATTGAGCCTTATCTGTCTTGCTATCTTCATTCGCCGGCGAGGTAAGTGGAAGACGACAAGTTCTTCTAGGTATGAAACTGAAAATTGATACTTTCTTTTTGTAAGAAAGATGATTGAGAATTTTTTAAACTAAAATTAAAGTTTTGCTTCTAAAATCTTGATTAAACTATAGCCATTTGATGTATGTCGGTAAAACATGCACATTGTACATTTTACTGAAAGAAATGTATGACAAAATGCATCTTTTTGATGTCAACATACATCGATTAAAGGATTACCATTTCCAAAAACATTTTCTAAAAAGTATAATTATTCTTTACCGACTGGTAATACTAGAGTATTCGCACATAAAATCGAAACAGCCTAATTGTTATCTATTAGTGTAAGCGAATATAGAGTAGATGAATCAATATTATTTTATTCAATCAAGTTGATTTTAATTTTGTTGTTGTTGTTATGTTCAGTGTTACAAAGTAAGAATGGCCAGATGGGAGAGTCACCGTCAGTTGCTCAAATGCAAAACCAACAAAATCGTGATCAACAATATTTAGCTATTCGGGTTGGTGGCCAACCACAACCTATAAATATTGATACAGCAAGCTACAAAACAGATTCAGCAGGTAATTAGCCAATCACTTGTATTAAGTATAATTTAATCTGAGCATAATGTACATAATGTACATATAGGCCTATATAGCCCTATATATTAAAGGCATATAGCCTTAAATATTTACTAGAAAAACTTGTGTTTTATCTATTTATTTATATTGGGTTTAACGACGCACTTTATACTGATGACTACGATCTATTGGCGTCGGTGAATGATATGTGAGATGATGGGATGATGAGATGAGAGGTTATTTTATTGGGTGTTTTTGGATAGTGGGGAGGATTCGGTCGTGGCCTGTTGATAAGGAACCATCCCAGTATTGACCTCAAAGACAGGGAAACCAGAAAAAACCCCTGTCAGGATGGTCGACCATGACGGGAATCGAACCCCCGGTCTCCTGAATGACAAAAAAATATATTGTAACTGTATTACTATGAAGCAGGCTTAAGAGTCCACGGGAGTCGATTTAGCGAACCATCAGTTTTTTGGTGATAACTTTTAGATGGTATGAGATTTCAAAATTCCAATACGCGAGAAACACATGTAATTTTGACACCCATTCAAAATAATATGAGTAACAACTATTCAAGTCATGTCGCATAACTGTCAAGCGTCGACAGCTGAAATTTTTTTTCTAGCTGTCGACGCTTCACAGTTATGCAACGTGACTTAAATAGGTATAACTTATATCATCTTGAAGCTATCAAAATTATCTGTGTTTCTAGCGTATCAGAATTTTGATATCTCATACCGTTCAAAAGTTACCACCAAGGAACTGATATTTCGATAAATCGACTCCCGTGGACTCTTAAATGTTCGAATCTGCATTGAGTCTGTTTGGAATTGAGATTTTTTTGGTAGACGTCCATTTTCTTTCATGGATACAAGACGTATGACCATGGTTTAAAGAAATACATGAAGGTATGTGGTATAACATATAATCATTCGTATTCGTTTATTATACATAAACTTCACATGGTGTGTTATTTTCCCTTTTATAATTCATAGTATACAAGATATCATAATGATAATAATGTCATAATGATGATCTCTTAAGAAATATATCGCAAAGAATAATTCACGACCTAATTCTTTCAACAATCAATTATTCACAAAAAATTCTGGAATAAAATATGCATTAATATGTGAAAATGTGAAATGTAAGATGTGAAAAGTATTGTATTCTGTTATTGAGTCGACCCTATGAAGCGTTTCAAATACAAACTATAATTTAAAAAATTTACTGCTTCATTATCTCTATCGTATTCATTTATATAATACCACATAAGTTTTCTAACTGTATTGAATGTGAAGAATAGCTTTTATGAAATGTAATACAAAATTAATATTTGTATTTGGTGTACCGGTACTTGTATTCGTGAGAGAAGTAGGTCATCTACCATCAAATAAACCTGAAATATCACCGTTATATTTGTATGGCTGTGGTAGTTTTCATGGTATGATGATTTTTCAGTACGTTATCTATAATGAGCAACGCAATTACATGTTTGACAAGCATTGAAAGCATTAAATGTTCATTGTTAGAAAGAGCTTATGTAATTACCTAATTTTTTTTACAACTATTTAGTTGCTAGACGACTTTCTTCTTTCGTGAATACAACTATACAAGTATAGGCCTACAGATTATTATTATAATATGGATGTATTTATCTAGATTATATCGAAGACATCTGTCCATATGCCACTTTTCAACTCGCAAAGCCACCCTACAGTGAGAGTACGTACAGTGGGAATGTGTACAGTGGTCCGTACCATTCTGTCAGAGGCTCATTCGTATACCACGATCCGAAGTCGTCGGGGGCGGAAAGTTATAAATTTAGACATGTAAGTATTCGAGAATATACGCATATTTTGAAGTATACAACAAAAGCTGTACTACTTCACGAGATTTTGTTCAAAATATGTTTCTTTGCCACATAATAAAAAGGATTCAAGTTCAATAATTGTGTTTACAGTTTACTATCTTGTCAACAAGCTTTTCTTGTAACAACTGTGAAAGCTGTTCAATTGTTCATCTAGTAATAAGTGAATGGGTTCAAATATTATTGAACTATACTCATGAATTGTACGACCAGTAAGTTATAATTGGAAATATTCATTGGCATTCTAGTTGTATAAGCCTATAGTTTACGAATATGTTCTTGCATTGCACATTGTATTATTGAAAAACTCGTTATTTTAATGTTGATTGTATATAATTTATTGCTTAATTGAACAAATTAAGTTCCATACTGTAATTAGCTAAGTTCAGTTTCCACAAAACATCAATTAGTTGATAAGGCGATAATTAACGGATCAACTTGTTATCACCTTCGGTTATCTATACTATTGCTATACCCCATCAATCATTAGTTGCATTAATACAATTGTATTTTTTTTCGTAAAACCCAGTCCAAGTATTCTCCTATAACACCAACGATAAACGCTATTGGAGTTTGGTAATAAGCATTTCAGTTTATCGGACCTATAACTAAGTAGTCAGTAAGTCATCAGCCGCTTAAATTCTTATTCGTCCTCCATAATAACCTTCTCAAATGACATACAAAACCAAACCTTCAATACACAAAGTGAACAGTAAGTACATTTTTCTACATTTCACAGCAGAAAGAGCCAGAATATACCAAAGTCAGAAGAAAAGGAGGAAAATTAAGAGATCCACATTCTGAGAGCCAAGGTAAGAAATTATCTGTACCTTAGAGCACGTCTTACACCATATTGATGGAATGTCTCAAGTCCTATACTGCACATTCAATCTCTTCAAGAATTTGTAACTGTATAGCCCTATACAGTTACAAATTCTAAAAAAGTCCTTTTCCACGGCAGAACACAACATTATTGTGTTCTACGCCGTGGAATAGGCCTACTCATGATGCCATCTTCGAATAAAATATGGCACCTCCACTGAAATGCATATTTGGTGTTACATCTACTACTATGGATGCAGAAAGAGGAAAAGAATAGTATTGTCACAATAAAGATGTTATCGCTTCTTTTCCTTCCCGACTGCAATGCCAACAGCCCATGTGACATGCTTCCTACTTTAATGACTGATTTTAAAGTGTAGGCCTATATCTTGAACTATCGATGAAATGAAGCTGCGCTCTTATATAAATTTATCAGAAGCGTAATTTATTAAGATATGAGTAAGTCTTTCTGTTCCCTACAGCAGTAAAGCTCACGCTTTACACGGCCCTTCCACCAAAATGCATTATGGTAATCTAGATATTAGGAATTATGCAGATAATTATATTTTCCCACCCTTTTTTTCTATACTGTATTGTGAATTATTTGGAATGACTTTATCGACTGCATTTCCAGTTTCCAATTGGTAGTATAAAAGCGTAGTCAAGTTGGTTAAATGAGTAAGTTGGAGTAATTATTTGAACTTAAGTTACGCTACTAGGATTTTTTTCCAAACTTTTCATGTACATAGTACAATTTTCACTAATTTCACACTAGAATACAATCTAGTGTACGCGTTGACAGATGCATGAGGTGAGATTCCTTCATTTGTATATAATTGTCTTCAGAATAGTTTGATATAATTAATCCGTTAAATGAAATACATAAACTGAAACCTTTGACTTGATATTTATGAAATGGACTGTTTCTTTCAGAATCGGACAACTTGGGTAGTACAGACTCAGAGGTTAAGAAGATTTTAACTCTGCACCTACCTATTTCAGAGTACGACACACTGGGCAGCGATTCTGAAGGTGAAATCCCGGGGGGTCAAGCAGCGGCCAGTCAAGAGCTTGTCTCTTTCAGACATAGAATGTCGAGAGGTGAGAACAAACTCATCTGAAATGCATAAATAAACTAGCAATACGATACAACAGGACAATGACCTGTGGAGAGAGAGTTTCTGTCTGTTATGAAAAGTTTTTCAATCATCTCTAAAAAAAAAAACTTGGAAAATAAGATGAAAACGTGACAGGATCATTAACTAAGGTAGAATGAAATAACTTCAGAGTTCAGACAAATGTGGTGATTTTCATACGGCAACATTGTGTTCAAAATATGGTAAGAAAAATGTCTTTATAGAAAAAATCAAGATATAGACTTACATTTTAAAAAATGATTGCAAATCGGAAGTTATGTGTTTTTCATTAGTATTATCCATTCGTATTTTTAATTCATCTTCAGTACCTTGTATTATGACATCAACGAAGAAGTTCCGAGTTATGAATTGAGCACTTGATTGAAATTTACACTTTCTTGGCTTCACAAACTGAACTTGTAGTTCTATAGGAGAATCGTAGGAACAATATTGAATGTATTGAAAATTTCATATCATTTATCATTAAATGATAAATTTATTTATCATTTATTTGCATATCATTGAAAGCGGATTTAATTTTTTGTATATAGAATGCTACATTTTTGTTTCTACAGCTGTGTGAAATAGAATTCTAAAAGTTCATACCAAACACCAAATTCAAAATAACAATGTTCCAAAAACACAAAAATACCAACGCTTCAACTTCCTTCATACATGTATTCCTATTTTCTATGTTTCCTAGTCCTTACAAATATTCAAAATTGTTGTTAATTATTAATGCATATAATTCTAAACCATAGATGTGGGTAAAACGAAAGTAGTAGAAGAGTCGAGTTCGTCTTCCGAGGCTTCCCCATCTGGCGCCAGGAAGCCGTATCCGTCAAGGAAGTCAAAGAGTAAGAGCCAGATGATGGGTAAACGTCATGTCAGGAGCAGCAGTGGTTACTCCAGTCATACTGAGGAAACTACTTTCAGGTACCGGTACTGACAACAAACAAACTATCAGTATACTTGCCTACTTTCACCTGATTTCTATGTCGATTATTTGATTTTTTTTTCATCCTCTTTGTATGCGCCAAGTTGATTTTTATATAATAAAAAAACCATCACGTGAAAATGGTTTGTATTACCGAATCGATATAACTGAGTGTTATTAGGATATTTTAAAGGTCTTTCTACGTATACTGAAACGAAATTCAATCATTTTACTATCAACAGGGTATAGGCCTATCATTCAACAGATGGACCCAGATTCTGAACAGGTAGAATCAATCAAATGAAAACACATGAATATAAAAAGGAATTAATTAGGTGTTTAGAATTTTAGAACTTGGAATGCCGGAAGCAAAAAATAGAGTAGGAATTATTGCGGTGAGATGTAATATTTAGTCATTGAGCTAATAGAGTATACCTGACTGTGTTGTAAAACTAAGTGAATTGAATATCGCCCAGCACTTTTAAAATAATAGAAGAGACAATCACAAGAGAAATATATTATAATAAAAGTAATATAAATATGAACATATATATATATATATATATATATATATATATATATATATATATATATATATATATATATATATATATATATATATATATATGTATGTATATATACGGTATCTATATATATATATATATATATATATATATATATATATATATATATATATATATATATATATATATATATATATATATTATATATCATATTATATTAATATTATCAAAAATATTATCAATATTCCTGAGTATGTTTTATACTCGAAATTATTTGTCCTAATGCAACATTTAAAGTGTATAGACAGTAAGTTCATGTTATGTGGTTACTCGTTAGATAAAATACAATAGTGTTGTGAACCTTTTATGACATTATCTTTTAAATCAGTTTTAGCGATCGCATTCATCCACCAACGCGGTTCTCTGATTCTCATTCACACTCGCACGAACTGAGCGAAGCAGAGTGTGACATGAGCAAGTTGGGGCGTAAAGGAGGTCGGAGTAGCACAAGACTTGCTAGGGAAACATCGTTCCAGATTGACGTCTAGATGTATCCTCCTTCCCCCGGTGCCTTGCTTACAGTTCACTGAAATGGTAGGTAACCCCTCAATTTGTTGTTCATCAAAATAAAGACCTTGTGTTAAAATATTCGAAGAACGGCTTACACTTTCGACAACGAATGATTTAGTTTTTTATTGTAAGTTTATTTTATTTTCAACCAATTTTATATATTTCCAAAATGGTGAGGTTGGTAAACGAACCACCCTAATTTTTCATGTAACCTTTTTTGTTGACTAAAATGAAGATAGTTTGTTCGTCTTAAGGTAGCTTACAATTATTGCAATGATTAGTGTCAGGAAAATTATCTGTTCTACAACAAAAAGAAATCTGTTCTAATTCACTTCACTTTTACAAACAGGTGATTTCAGGTCCAGAAAGTTATCATATTTTAAATGATGTTACACGAAGTAAAATTTTTAGGATTAATTGCCAACAATAAATTGAGCTGGGAAAATCATATTCATAATGTTTGACTTGAATTAGGCTGGCTCGGCGTGTTTGAGCTCCAGATGTTTATAAGAAATTATGTCATTTTCACTTCCAGTTTCCGGCTGATGCTGTTTCCGGTCGTACTCTACATTACCGTGGCCGAGCATGATATCTCGTTCGTCATCCCTCATCATCTTCCACTCCTTTGTCTTCGTCTATACAGAAATCTCTTATGAAAAACTCTCAGTCTCAACACCTTAATTGTCTTACAATGTAAATTTACCTTGTATTATAGTATTTTATTTTGAAATATAAAATACGAGAAGTAATATGTTTTAAATTGTATTCTCTTATCCACGTTCATCTTTTCATAATCCAATCAGAAATAGTAATATACATTGAATATACAATAATTCAATATTTTCCAGTTTAAAAACATGTACAGTAGAACATGCATGAGTAAATTTAACATCTAATCTACCAAGATTTTAACTAGCGGACAATATAGAAAGAAAATTGGAAAGTGTCGTTCAATTTTATTCTCCATAGTCGATGTTTTTTAATGATTCAGGAAAAAAGTTCCCCAAATTAAGCTAGATCATACTGAAAGATGAATTTGTGTCGAACCGCTTTTGAAACTAAACTTACTTTTTGGAGTAGGCTATTTAAGCTATGGAGTGAATACACTACAAATTGGCAATATTGTTATTTATAATAGGTAAACACAGGTTATGCGTTATAAGATGAGCGAGATACTTGCATAAAATGTGTGAGCAGAACGGCTCACACCTTGATTTTGGAAACTTTTCGGTCTGGTCACTCAATGCCTTCATTGTGCATACACCTTGATCATTTTAATATGATTGTTCAATTCAAATTGAATTGGTTGTACAACTCAATATTTTCCATTTTTCGAAATGAGATGCATTTTTTTTTCATGAAAACACCCTAACTAAATTACTTCAAATTAGTATAGGGCCTACACAATGTGTAGGCCTATGAGTACAATATTAAAATATCATGAAACTTATATTTTGATAAAAAAATGGAAAATTTCACCCAATGCAATTGTTAGAAATTTATTGAGGAAAAAAGTCAAACTGATAATGATCAATAACAATAAGGGATCCATCCTAGTATGACCCCAACATCTATAATAAGTTTAAAATTGTATGAATATAGTCTGAACTTTACCTCTGTGAATGCCTGACCTGTTTGCCGCATGAAAAATAATTTATATATATATATATATATATATATATATATATATATATATATATATATATATATATATGAATGAATGAATATATATATATATATATATATATATATATATATATATATATATATATATATATATATATATGAATATATATGTATATATATATATATATATATATATATATATATATATATATATATATATATATATATATATATATATATATATGTTATATATATATATACATAAATATATTAGAAATGAAACGATTTTCGGAAATACCATGTTTTATAGTTGATTTATTCGACCACCAACGTGTCGACCACCTTACCGCGGTCATTTTCATCGGTGTTAAACAGATTAAGAACTAGGAACACGCGGGATGCGCGTTGTGAGATGAGCTTGGAAGTATGGAAATCTACAATGAAAAATATTTCGTCAGCTCAATCCACATTTACTGACCTTGGATTACTTCGAACGTTCAAAAACCATACCTGCAACTTGTTGATATTTATAGTGCTGCAACCTGTCGCATATACACTCTGCAGAACCTGCTGATCCTGATATTCGATAAAATGTACACTTTTATTGCATTTTCTTTGTTATTTATTATCCGACTGTTGCAAAATCTCTGAAAAGGTGTATAATAGTGTTGGTCATATTCGGTGAGAATTTGAGAGCTTTTGAAGAATTCTTGTTTTTCAAGTATTTTTCCTCCGGTTGATTCTTACGAGGATTTTTCAAATTTCCGATTTTTTTCCGGAAAAACCTTTCAACCGATTTTTCTGAATAACAATCCCAGCCTATTCTGGTATAACAGGAATATGTAAAAAAAGTTCCAAGTCGATAGGTATTTTTTCCTGACCTGTATGCCGCGGACAAATTCCCCCCCCCCCCTCAAAAAAAAACATAAAAACCGAGCCCATTTTTTTTTGGTATGTGAAATGGAATCTTCGCTACGCCCATCTGATAATAACAATATAAAGAGCAAGAAAATCAAAATTGAGAAGAAACGCAAATGTTGTCAGGTCAGCCTCTTGAACGCATAAATGATTGTATTTTATTTTATATATATCAAATTGTATATATATATATATATATATATATATATATATATATATATATATATATATTGTATGTATTTGAATAAATCAACATGGTATTTCCGAAAATCGTTTTATTTCTCATAATATTAACCATGAAAGTCTTGAAAATAACTATATTTTCAATATATATGGGCCTACATATATATATATATATATATATACATATATATAAATACATATATATATATATATATATATATATATATATATATATATATATATATATATATATTCATATATTTATATATATATATATATATATATATATATATATATATATAATACAAATAAATATATATATATATATATATATATATATATATATATATATATATATATATGAATTATATATGTGTGTGTGTGTGTATATATACATTTATATATGTAGGCCCATGTATATATACATATATATATATATATATATATATATATATATATATATATATATATATATATATATATATATATGTTTGACTTTAAGCTTTCACAACTCATTATGTGCAATAAATTGAATATTTTTGGATGTAGTTGTGTAATGATGATAAAATAAAACAAACTCTTTTAATTTTATATTTAAAATAATTAGTTTTATTCTCGAAAGCTCAACGTTTCATGACCTTTATCGGTCACCTCTTCAGGAGCAATGACAAAAATTAAAAATATTAGAAAAACAACAATTACAAAACAATCAAGAAAAACATTCATATAAACACAAGTGGCTGTAGTTTACTGAACACGGCTTCTCAGATTGTATATTTTATTAAAACCAGAGTTCATGGATTGACCTTTCTTCTGATTCTCGGGTCCAGCTACCGGTTCATTTTGTTTCATTTCTTTCTTCTTAATCAATGCAATAGCTGTTGCCCAAGAATCAGAAAAGCTGTATCCGCAATCGAGACCGTTAATATTTAAAGGATGTTTGATAATTTCGAGACCCTCGCTGATTGCTCTCTCCCAACGATGGCTTTCGTGATTGATTATTTTGGCCTTGTCATATAAGATGTTATGGATTCTTCCACCTTCATCTACCAATGTTGCATGTGTGGCAACAGCTGATAGATTAGGTGAACTCCTTCTATGTTCTTTAAGGCGCTGTATCAGTGGTTTCTTGGTTTGACCTATATAACACAAACCGCAGTCACAAGGTATCCTGTATACACCACAATTCTCCTGCGGAATAACGTCTTTAACGGGTGTAAAAAAGGAATTTAGTTTTCTTGTTGTTGTGAAGATAGTTTTTATATTATGCTTCTTTAGCATTCTTCCAATCTTATCCGTTGTTCCATTGATGTAAGGAAGAAGTATAGTTGTGGGACTTTGCTCTTCTGTCTCTTTTGGTCTCTTTGCGTTGATCTTAAACGCTTCATCAACTTCTTTTTTCGAGTAACCATTCTGAGAAAAAATTCTCCTCAGATAGTTCAATTCAGAAATTAAATGATCGTCATCAGAAAGAGCAGTAGAACGTTGAACTAGATTAGTCAACACGGATTTCTTCTGAGATGGATGGTGATATGAACTGCCTTGTAGGTACCGGTTTGTATGCGTCTTCTTTCTGTATACTGAATGACCCCATGAACCATCGTCGTTTCGCTCGATCAACAAATCTAAGAATGGCAGTTTGTTGTTCTCTTCCATTTCCATTGTGAACTGTATCTTAGGGTGTATCGAATTCAGATGTGCGAGAAAATTGTGAATTTCACCTTCACCATCTCCGAATAGAATGAAACAATCATCTACGTAACGGAACCAACATTTTGGCTTATATATTGATGTCTCTAGGGCCTTCTTTTCGACAATTTCCATGAACAGGTTCGCTATTAAGGGCGATAATGGGCTACCCATAGCTAGACCATCTCTCTGTTTATACAGTTGCCCTTCATACGAAAAATAGCTAGCGTCTAGGCATCCTTTAATCAAGTTGCAGTACGTTGGTGTAAACGTATGATTGTCTTCCAGTGTAGTTATCGCTTCGTCAACGGGCACGTTAGTAAATAGTGAAATAACGTCAAAACTCACCATAATATCACCCGGTTCATGTTTTAACCCTTTTAGTTTCTCTAAAAAATCCGATGAGTTTCGTACGTAGCTGGATATAGACTCGTTTAGATCATTACATTGCTTAGCTACATACCTTGCTATATCATGGGCAGGAGAACCAATCGCACTGACAATCGGTCTCAAGGGAATACCTGGTTTGTGATATTTTGGGAGGCCATAAATCTCCATAATAATAATCCATAATAATGGAGTAGAAGAAAATGTTGAGGGATTGAATTGCATTGTCAATTTGGCGGGAGTAAAACTTAGTGGTCCAGCAGTTTCAGCTCTGAAGAAAGGTTTCAATTTCGCGGTTGCACCGAGATCAATTCCGGTGGAAGATATAATTATAGGCGTAGAAGCTGTAATTCGAACTTTCCCGAAAAATCTAGCGGAAGAAATAAAACAAGATGTGTCAAAAATAGTCAGAGATAATTTCAAAAAATCAATTCCGATTAACCTCACGTTTGACGAACGTAACGCAATCCAAGAGCTACGCGAGAATGACGATATTAGAATATTGAAAGCAGACAAAGGAAATGCGACATGTATTTTAAAAACTTCAGACTATAAGGAGAAGATGAACGAGTTGTTGAATGATAACGAAACCTATGTAAAAATCAACCGAAATCCAACAGTAACGCACGAACGTAAACTGGCAAATCTTATGAGAGAAGCGAATTTACCTAAAGAAGTAATACAAAAACTTACACCGCAAGATTCGAGAATACCTAAGATTTATGGCCTCCCAAAATATCACAAACCAGGTATTCCCTTGAGACCGATTGTCAGTGCGATTGGTTCTCCTGCCCATGATATAGCAAGGTATGTAGCTAAGCAATGTAATGATCTAAACGAGTCTATATCCAGCTACGTACGAAACTCATCGGATTTTTTAGAGAAACTAAAAGGGTTAAAACATGAACCGGGTGATATTATGGTGAGTTTTGACGTTATTTCACTATTTACTAACGTGCCCGTTGACGAAGCGATAACTACACTGGAAGACAATCATACGTTTACACCAACGTACTGCAACTTGATTAAAGGATGCCTAGACGCTAGCTATTTTTCGTATGAAGGGCAACTGTATAAACAGAGAGATGGTCTAGCTATGGGTAGCCCATTATCGCCCTTAATAGCGAACCTGTTCATGGAAATTGTCGAAAAGAAGGCCCTAGAGACATCAATATATAAGCCAAAATGTTGGTTCCGTTACGTAGATGATTGTTTCATTCTATTCGGAGATGGTGAAGGTGAAATTCACAATTTTCTCGCACATCTGAATTCGATACACCCTAAGATACAGTTCACAATGGAAATGGAAGAGAACAACAAACTGCCATTCTTAGATTTGTTGATCGAGCGAAACGACGATGGTTCATGGGGTCATTCAGTATACAGAAAGAAGACGCATACAAACCGGTACCTACAAGGCAGTTCATATCACCATCCATCTCAGAAGAAATCCGTGTTGACTAATCTAGTTCAACGTTCTACTGCTCTTTCTGATGACGATCATTTAATTTCTGAATTGAACTATCTGAGGAGAATTTTTTCTCAGAATGGTTACTCGAAAAAAGAAGTTGATGAAGCGTTTAAGATCAACGCAAAGAGACCAAAAGAGACAGAAGAGCAAAGTCCCACAACTATACTTCTTCCTTACATCAATGGAACAACGGATAAGATTGGAAGAATGCTAAAGAAGCATAATATAAAAACTATCTTCACAACAACAAGAAAACTAAATTCCTTTTTTACACCCGTTAAAGACGTTATTCCGCAGGAGAATTGTGGTGTATACAGGATACCTTGTGACTGCGGTTTGTGTTATATAGGTCAAACCAAGAAACCACTGATACAGCGCCTTAAAGAACATAGAAGGAGTTCACCTAATCTATCAGCTGTTGCCACACATGCAACATTGGTAGATGAAGGTGGAAGAATCCATAACATCTTATATGACAAGGCCAAAATAATCAATCACGAAAGCCATCGTTGGGAGAGAGCAATCAGCGAGGGTCTCGAAATTATCAAACATCCTTTAAATATTAACGGTCTCGATTGCGGATACAGCTTTTCTGATTCTTGGGCAACAGCTATTGCATTGATTAAGAAGAAAGAAATGAAACAAAATGAACCGGTAGCTGGACCCGAGAATCAGAAGAAAGGTCAATCCATGAACTCTGGTTTTAATAAAATATACAATCTGAGAAGCCGTGTTCAGTAAACTACAGCCACTTGTGTTTATATGAATGTTTTTCTTGATTGTTTTGTAATTGTTGTTTTTCTAATATTTTTAATTTTTGTCATTGCTCCTGAAGAGGTGACCGATAAAGGTCATGAAACGTTGAGCTTTCGAGAATAAAACTAATTATTTTAAATATAAAATTAAAAGAGTTTGTTTTATTTTATCATCATTACACAACTACATCCAAAAATATTCAATTTATTGCATATATATATATATATATATATGTATATATATATATATATATATATATATATATATATATATATATATATATATATATATATATATATATACATATATATATATATATATATATATATATATATATATATATATGTATATATATATATATATATATATATATATATATATATATATATTTATATATATATATATATATATATATATATATATATATATACATATATATATATATATATATATATATATATATATATATATATATATATATATATATATATATATATATATATATATATATATATATATATATATATATATATATATATATATATATATATATATATATATATATATATGGAATGACCATCAAAATACAACACAGAATTATTGTTGTTCCCCAATAAGGATAAGAATGAAAAGTGGGATCGATTGGACAAGAACAAGAGCAATCTCACCACCCCTCAAAGAGTCAAAATTATTATACTCATTTAACAAACTAAGTTAATAATTCAATCATTTGGATTAGCGAGAAATCTCAATTTCTTCTTCTATTTTCTTCATAATATTTGTCCTAATTTTGGTTTTAAAAATTAAATGAAATGTTCGATTTTTTATTTTATTCTCACTCTTATTTTCACTTTTACATTTTATTCTATATAAGCCTATTATTTTGCATCTTCTCATCTTTGCGTGATGATTTTCTTATTAATTGAAATGGCAAGTTTTGCTGCGTTCATCAAATGAATGATTGCTATCCGCTATTACTATCGGTGATGTCACCATCCCATGCGGACATCGCTGATGCTGCGCGCAGCCTAAACTAACCCAAATAACCCAGTGTAATCAATTTAATTTAGATGAGCGTAGCAAAGATACCATATTCCATATACCGAAAAAAATGGGCTCGGTTTTTATGTTTCTTTTTCTTTTAAATTTTGTACACGGCATACAGGTCAGGAAAAAATACTTATAACGATTTGAAACTTCTTCTACACATTTTTGTCATACCAGAATAGGCTGGGATTGTTTTTCAGAAAAATCGATCAGAACGTTTTTCCGGAAAAAATCGGTAAGTTTGAAAAATCCTCATGAGAATAACCCGGAGGAAAAGTACTTGAAAAACAAGAATTTTTCAAAAGCTCTCAAATTTTCTCCGAACATGAACAATACTATTATATACCTTTTTCAGAGATTTTTGCAACAATCAAATGAGAAGTAACAAAGAAAACGCAATAAAAGTGTACTTTTTATTGAATATTTGGATAAACTGGATTTGCAAAGTGTATATGCGACAGGTTGCAGCAATAAATATCAACAAGTTGCAGGTAAGGTTTTTGAACGTTTGAAGTAATCCATGTCCGTAGAGCTGACAAGTTATTTTTCATTCTAGATTTCCATACTTCTAAGCTCATCTCACAACGCGCATCCCGCGTTTTCCTAGTTAGATGAGCGTAGCGAAGATTCCATTTCACATACCGATAAAAATGGGCTTCGTTTTTATGTTGTTTTTTTTTTGCGGTAATTTTGTACGCGGCATACAGGTCAGGAAAAAATATTCTTCGACTTGAAAATTTTTGCACATATTTCTGTCATCCCAAAATAGACTGGGATTGTTTGTCAGAAAAATTGGTCGGGAGATCTTTCCGGAAACAATTCGAAAATTTTGAAAAATCGTCATGAGAATAACCCGGAGGAAAAATACTTGAAAAATAAGAATTTTTCAAAAGCTCTCAAATTCTCACCAAATATGAACAATACTAATATACACCTTTTCAGAGATTTTTGCAACAATCGGATAAGAAATAACAAATAAAATGCAATAAAAGTGTTCATTTGATTGATCATTTGGATCAATTGGTTTTGCAAAGTGTAAATGCGCCAGGTTGCAGCACTATAAATATCAACAAGTTGAAGGTGAGGTTTTTGAACATTTGAAGTGGTCCAAGGTCCTTAAATGTGGATTGAGCTGACGAAATATTTTTCATTCTAAATTTCCATACTTCTAAGCTCATCTCTCAGCGCAAATCCCGCGTTTTCCTAGTTAATCTAATCCATCAGAATTAACCCATACCAACTGAATTCTACCTAAACGAAAGCTAATCCAATTTACATAACTAGGAAAACGCCATATATGCGTTGTTAGACGAGCGAATTGTAATAGTATGTCGATTTTTTTGCCAAAATTTTGCCCACATTCGCCAATTGGGTGACATTCAAGTTATAAATGGGTAAAAACTGCTTTGAGTAGTACCAATTTAGCACATTTTATGTTTTTTCTTCAAAATGGCTAATCCGATCACGCTGAGAATTCTCAAAAATGTGTATCAAAATGTAATTCAACTTCACACAAAATTTTATTTTTTTCGAAAATAAAAATATTTTCATTTTTTTCCCGTCGTGTTTTTCTAGCGAGTATTTTCGAAATTTCAAAAATTCATTTAAAGAAAAGTTACTACCCGATAATGCCACAAAACTATACAGATCAAAGTTAACCATGACAAAAAAAGTTTGAAGTTGATCTGTAGTCGTTTGACCTGTGGAGAACCGACAAAAAAACATAAAAAAAAAAAACATAAATACGAATACCAATTTTTTTCAGTATGTCAAATTGAATCCTTGCCAAAGCTCGTCTAATTACATACTTATGGTCCGTCGAAGGCGTCGATTGCAATAACCAAATATTAAAAACGTTTCATTTTTTATGTTAGTCACAGTGGTTGCACTGTGACTGCCTATTTTATTTTATGATAAAATAGGTTGGTGTCACTACATCGTGATTGACGTTTACGTTTGCTTGAAAAGTCAAACTCAAAGCTGCTCAAAGCATTGAAAACGCTGTGTGGATAAAAATGTCCGAGGAAGAGTTAGAAAAGTTTGAAGTTACAGATTTCGATTTGGAAAATGAATTCAACATCAACAGACCGTCTCGTAGAGTTAGTAAAAATCAACAGATTTATGGTAAGGTGTCTATGACGGCAAGCATAAGAATAAACTTATTTCATCGAATAGGCCTAGGACCCTGTAGGCCTATCGAGGCCTAGACCTAGACCTAATCAAATCTTCTAATTTTCCATCACCTTGTGATTATGCTTGACGTGGGCCTAGATCATAGCCAAAGTTGGTAGGTCCTAACTTGAGTAGAGGAGCATCCAAATAGGACTACCGTTTTTTTAGGTTATGGTTAGGCTAGGCCATTAATTTTGTAAGGTTAGCCTACAAATTCAGTAGCTAGGCCCTAGGCCTAGGCGTATCGGCATTGGCATACCGGTATATGAAGTAGTCTTGGATAGGCAACGACGTATGTCAGTACCTACGATCACCAAGTTGACTGATCAGTACACTCCTAGCAGCTTTCATTCGCAAAAGTGTTCTAGCAGACTACATTTCTATAGGATTGGTCGCGCCCCTAGCGGAATTACCAGTTGAAGGACTAACACTACGGTAGACCTACCACGATCTATAAACTATTCAAACAGGGCTCTGCCACTCTATCCCGTGAGGATATTTGATTGAAGACTCAGTGGTTAGGGCTAAAGATAAAGTAGTCTCTGGATAGGCAACGATGTATGTCAGTGCCTATGATTACCAAGTTGCTTGATTAGCTTGCCCCTAGCAGCTTTCATCTGGCAACAATGCTCTAGCAGACGTCATTTACATAGTATCAGTCCCGCTCATATTGGGATTACCAGTCATATAACTACCAAGGCTCTGCCACTCTATCCCGTAAGGTTAATTATGTAGGTGGTATCGGCCTACCGTATAAGCATGACCTGCAGTCAAGTAATGCTGGCCTTCCATGAATGCGATTTGCGTTTCGCTTTCGCAAGGCGGTGGAATTGAGGCGAGCTCAACAATCAGAGATTGCGTAACTTTTGTCACTGATTGGTTGTTTTATCATTGTGGTGGCTTAAAAAAATGTTTAGCGAATTCGCAATTTGAAACACGCAGGTATGGAAGCCCAGCATAAGTTGCCAACGCAGATTTGTTCAAGATTTGGGTTTTGGCAATATTTCAATGCCTAGGCCTACTTTATGTTTTCTAGTTTTTATCCGATACCCCTTTTAGCTTAGAACGGAACTTTACATTCATGCTTTTCTGTAATTCTAGGGGCCTATGACTACTTACACAACTTACCATCAAACAACAATAGACTCAGGCGGCAAAGATCTCATGATATATGGCAGCCCTATAGACACAATTTTGATCCCATTCTATAGCACTAGATGATGCAAACTCACACAACTCATGAATCAATGCCAATCATGTCTCGAAAGTCATGTCTATACTCTATATATAAACTATATAAACTATACTCTACTATATATAGTAGAGTATAGTTTTTTAGACCATTGATTTTGGAACCGAACAAAATTGTCTTCATCATGCATGCAACCGTAGTTCACAATGGAACAGTGATTCTATTAAGATGGGAAGATGATGTTTTTAGATGGACTCTATTTATTTGGGAACAACTTCTAAAGTTCTAAAGAACAAATTAAAACCCATTCCTAGCAAAATGCTGTGAAACTGATTATGTTATGTGTGAGTAGGCCTAGCCTTGTTAGGCCTGCTTTCAAGTGGTGCTACCTCAAGGAGCATTTTCAGGATTCAAGCATTCAAGGAACTTCTCACCTAGAAATGTTGACTATATTTAAATTGTGACCATAATCAGATTAAGCTGGCCTTACATGAACATTTTTGATGCGATATCGCAAGCGCATGCGGGAGCGATATCGGCCATTTTGAACTATTGACCAGTCAGCGAAGACTGCGTGATGGTGCGTGGTTTTGTCGGACAAGTTCAGTTCTACTCAACTTTTGGCTCGCACCGCAGGGAATCGCATGCGGAATGGCCGGATGTAGCTTTGGTTCAGGTAAAATCCGCTTGAGGTCGCCATCATACTGCTTTCCCCATCAAGCTGTGTCGATTTTAGCATTCACTAATTGTTTCAAAATAATTCCATAATTGATCAATTTGCCCAAGTGCATACGACTTCTTCTATGAGATTTTGAATTTATATAGTTATTATTATTATTATTGAGAAGACACCAGTGATGTCAACAAAATTACAACAACAGTACAACAAACAGTCATATTTTTTATTTACGAACTTGAGTCATGTCACAAAAATTGCTGGACACTATAGACACGCCCATCTCTTTGACAAACTTGCTTGAATTACTACCGTACTAGGCAGCAGCACTTTTGTTTAATAGTGTTAAAAATGTTCATGTAAGGCCAGCTTCAGGAAATAAGAGAGATTGTCATAAAATATTAGAATAACATAAAATTATGTCATTGTTTGATAGGAATTTGGGCAGATGACAGTGATGATGAAAACCCAGGCACAAGTAGACCCAGTTTTAAAACGTCTGCCAAAGGCAAGCACAACTACACAGCTCCAGTAAGCTTCATATCTGGCGGCTTACAAAATGCCGAGAAAAAAAAAGAAATTAGTAGCTCTTCCACTAGCAAAGCCAATAAAGACGATGATAATGATGACGATGAAGAGGTGGAAATGGAAGGACGGGGTGGATTTGGAAACCGAAAGCAAAGAAGAGATATGAATAACTCTTCCAGGTTTGTCTTACAACTTACGTTATGAATTAGTGTTGTCAGTTGAATATAATGTTTGGACCAAACCATCAGAACAGATTAGTTCAACTCGAATACATAATGTACATATCTAGGCCAGGGCTTTCCAACTAGATATCTCAGAGGGCCAATTCTTCATGGGGAAAGTTGAGATGAGCCACACACTTGATTGTCTGATGATGCTCGTTAATATTATACCTGTTTTCAATATGGTGTACCCGTCTACAAACAAGATATTTTTGGTACACACATATTCAAGCTTCTGGAACTGATTTTTTTTTTAAGATCAATATTAAATTACCTTGTCATAACGTCTTTATTCAAGTATTTGTAACTGATATGGCACAAGAGTGGAGTACACAACGATGCCAGATATATTCTCAATTTGACTGCACAGAATATTATACACAATTGCAGGGATTAAAGAGTTTGTGTGAATTTATGAGTGATGAAGAATTGCTTAGATCATGCCGCGGGCCGTTTGAAAAGGTCCCGCGGGCCGGAGTTGGCCCACGGGCCGCCAGTTGGGAAGCCCTGATCTAGGCCTATCTAAAATAAAGAGGAATACACACTATTGCCATTGAGTTTATAGTGAGAGCACTATCAAAACTTTTTGTGGCACTAACCAGCACTAACGAAACCCAAGTTTTTACGTAATAAAAACGCTATAATTGCTCATGTGCGGGGCTGCCTCGCACATGGCTTATGCCGTTTTAGAACTAAACTAGTATTATTATTATTATTATTATTTATTCATTGTCAACAGAATACAAGTATTCCACAAGTGCAATGTAATATATAATAAAATGTAGGACAATTAAAATCCATAACATATAGCAATACTAAAAAAAATAAAATAAAAGGGAACGACAACTTAACGGAACAATTCATAAGAATAGAAATACAAAAGACGAATAAAACAAAAGAATTGGGAAAACTACACAAAAGTATAGGCGTGCGCACAGGGGCTGTCGAGTAGGCCGTGTCTAATGTGTCACCAAAGCAGATCCCACTACGCGTTACAAAGTGACAGATGACTGAAAAACCATGATTCAAACTTTAAAAAAAGGAACGATATCCTCAATCGATGTTCGATCTCATCATTTCGATTTGATATCCAATGGAATTCCTTATATTTCGGTATTTTCTATCGATTTTTTATATATAGCACATTTCGGAATCGTTTTCATTTTCTTGATCGATTGGCAACCCTAGTAGCACTTAGCTATGTACAGTACGGTAGTGAATAGAAAGCTTGAGGTACTCACCAGAATTTAGTCCACCAACTAGATAGGGCTAGTACCTTTCTTTAATCTATAAAAGCTTACGTCTCTCATCACTTTTCCCCAGGGAAGAAAGAATATAGGTCTCATTTGTAAATTATACATGATATGAAAAACCTTCAAACCAGTAACTTTCTATTTGATAATTAATTAGTTGTTATGTCTTTAGTTCGAAGATTTTCACCCTCAATATTTTGTACGTGTTCTTATCCTATCAATTGTATCTAACGGATGTATTTATAACAATAGTGAAGAAGATGAAGAAATTCGCCCTCAGAGTTCAAAGTTCCGTCAGCAATTTGACCAAGGCATTTCTATTGATGGCGATATTGCTGGTTTGCGAAAGAAACGTACTCCACTGAACCCGACTTTGATCCAAAAAGGTGTTGGCAACTGGGAAAGACATACAAAAGGAATTGGCGCCAAATTGTTGCTTCAGATGGGTTATCAGCCTGGTAAAGGGCTTGGTAAAGAGCTTCAAGGCATACAAGCACCTGTTGAAGCCAGACTCAGAAAAGGTCGAGGAGCTATTGGTGAGTTACTGAATTTACGAGGCGTACAGCTGTCATTATTAAATGTTGAAAGTTGAAAAACTTGATACAGGTATTTCTACAGAACCGGTATTTAAGGTACGGTAATGGCAAACAGTGCATACTTTTGGTAGGCCTCATTCGTATACTCAGAAGTAGAAAAAAATATAATCTTGAGTCAACATCACTACTCGTATTAAGCTGGTTATTTTACCTCAATGACTGCAGTAACTGAGCCTACCATTTACGGTCCAGATATTTGTGTCACTTGGTAGTTCTTCTCGCTAATAGGCCTAAGGTGCATGAATGTGAAACTTAAGCTTGAACTGGTACTGGTGTTTTAATTTTAAAAAAATGTGTGTTTTTGTAAAACTTTTATAAAAGTGTATTGTTTTTAATTTATGTTTAAATAATCTTAAACACTGTCTGTTAGGTGCATACGGTCCTGAAGTAAAGCAGAAGTTAGCCGATATTCATCATGAATCAGCTAAACAAGAAGAAACGAAAGAAGTTGAGGAGAAAGTCTCTTTGTGGAGAAGAGGTGATTCCGATGCAAGCAACAAAAAAAAAGTTCGTTATATTTATAAGAGCGTAGATGAAGTCATCCAACAAGGCAAGACTGGAAAAGTCAAGAAAGATTATAGGTACGTCTATTAGAGCTTGAAATCTTCTCCCTATTGTGCGTGATCCTTGTGAATTACTTTTGTAGACTTTTCCTAATCTGCCGTCACATAATGCCACTTTGAACATTGAATCATGAAAAATTATTTACATACTCATTCAGTTATTCTATGTAGGCCTGGTAATCCTATGCTTTCTCAAAATCTTCAATTTTCCATTTTCCATTCTTAATATATAAATATTTGAATACGGGTATATAAATAAGGTAACAAATATAAGTATTATTCGTGTAGAGTCTGCTATTGTCACCCAAGCTCAGCTAATTAACGTTGATGCAGCATAAATCAAACTGTCGCCAGGAGTAGATTGAGAAAAATCACATTCTTGAGACAGAAAGTTCAACCACCTATAAATATATTTAAATTGTAATGAAATTATCAGGTTTACCTTGTTATTCATCGGCTCATCGCAATCAATTGTTTTGCACTTAAATCATGGCTGTGGCATTCTATTATTTGATGTACTGAGTGGTTCCTTTAATTTGACTAGTCTACCTGTAATTTCTGTTTCAAGCCACTTAAGCAAAGTGAAAGTTATCGATATGACTGGTCCAGAACAGCGGATCCTGAGTGGTTATCACGCTATTGCTGGCCAGCAGCGACCGTCCGATCAATGGGAGATACGGAAAGAGAAAGAGTTTACCAACTTTGCTCTACCCGAACTTCAACATAATCTAAACTTGCTGATGGATATGTGCGAACAGGTAATACTATTTGAATACATAATAAATCATAATGTATGAAATATATAATCATTATAAATAGTTATAATAATTACTCTATGCTTATGTATTTACTGGCATGTGTATAAGTATGAGGCTAGGGATGTGTGTATGTCATTTCAGAAATTCATCCAAGCATGGAATTGAACCTTTTTCCAATGTACAGTATGTATATTTTGTACTTAGTTACATTGATACAACAATATCTATAAAGTAGTAAAATTATTGTACTTACTACTGAGACTGGTGGACCGGGGTTCAATTCCCACCATCTTGAAAGAGATTTTCGTGAATATCCTCTTGTCATTTAAAGGTGAAGACTGAAATGCCTCCTTAAATAACAATGAACTACGGCCATCTCTTACCCACTATATGAAAACAACAGAACGTACAGTAGAACGTCTTTTATACGATTTTTACATTTATACAAATTTTCTAGGTGGTTCCAACCATTCCCCATGAGACTACATGTTAATTTTCCTCTGTTATACGATTAATTTATCAACGACTTTTCGTAAATACGCCTTAATTTCTTGTTTCGTTCCTACATTTTCAATAATCTCAGTCAGGTGTTCATCATAAGAGTCCTAAGACCCAAGCTTGGGTAAATCCCAAAAAACGTGACGAGCACCTGTTTGTTTTTAGTAACATTGTCACCCCATGGCATCGCATGGCATCTCTAGTTAGCCAATCAGCCGCGTCACCTCAGTTGACCAATCAGATGCATCGTAGCACTTGTAGTTGTATCTATGCAACAGCTGATTATGTTCACTTTTCTTGTGACCTTAACGCAAAGTGATTGTATGCTCGAAACGGCGAGTAGTGAAAGGATTTTGTGAACATCAACAGTGATAAATTATTACTAGTGAATTAGCATCAATCGTCTACATTTTGGCTCAAAACAATGAAAATGACAGCAGTGATGAGGAAGATGCTGTTAGTGTAGTTGAGTTAGTTCCTCCCATTTCAATGCTAAGATGGCAGTGTTTGATTGTTTACAGTCTCACTTGTCAAGCAATAAATTGTGTGAAGCTGGACAGCAAAGTGTCATAACAGACTTTTTCAAGTAGTAAGGTGATAACCTTTTGGCTGACCCTGGTTTATGTTACATAGCTGTTTTTATCATTATACTGACACACATGAGATATGCATCTTTGTTAATAAAACCTGACACATAGTTGAAACACAAAATATGCATTTTTGCTACATTTTAGGGTTGCCGTTCGATTATAGGTTTTCGATTCGATTTCGATATGTACTTTTCGATTTTCGATGCGATCGATATCGAAAAGTTTTCGAAGATCGAAAGCGTACAACAGTACAAGAGTACCGTGAGATGTCACGAGTAACGCGCTCGCTTCCATTGGTAACATTATACTTATATATATAGCGCGTGCGGTGTATATAAACATGGTATTTTGCTACCTAACATGTTTGTTTTTTATTCGATTTTCAATAAAAATGCAATCGATTTCGATTCGATCGATTTTCGATATTGTGAACTTTGATTTCGATCACGATTTTTTGATCGAACGGCAACCCTACTATATTTATAGAATTTATCATTTGATCATTTATACGATCCATTTATACAATTAGTTCCTCAGTCCCCTTAAAGTCCTATAAACGATGTTCTACTGTCATAAATTAACATAACCTTTCATCTCATCTTACCATCATCTTATTCATCATTCACTGACACCAATAGATCTTGGTCATCATTACAGTGCATCATCAAACATAATATAAATAACAAAATGAAAAATGATCGTCAATTAATACCCGCAGTCAGCATTCTCAGCATTGTCCCGGATTTTCATTTTTTAAAAATGGTCACCCTAGGCGAGTGTGACTGCATGACTTCGTAACTTCCCACTTGATACTTGATACTTTTGCTTGTCAGGACATTATCCAGAATGATCGTAAACTACGCCATGCCAGCGACAGAATAGTTTCGTTAGAGCAAGAAGAAGGGAGTTTAACTCAAACTATAGACCAAGAAGCAAAATACATCAATACGCTAGAAGCGGTTCTGGCCATTGTAGAGCATGTGATGAACACAGATCACACTCAACCACTCTCTTTGGACCAAGCTGTTCAAGCGTTCCAGGATTTACAGGTATGTCATCAGGGATATTTGATTGTGTATTGGCATAGTGCATATGGGCTACGTTAAATATATTTGTATTCAGGCATTTTCTTAAAGTAACATTTTGGGCCTAATTGAATAAATATTGTAAAGGTAATTTAATAAGCTGTAATTATAAATGATAATTTTAATTACTCAAGTGTTATTGTCAAGATGAAATAAGTTATCGTCAACATTTATTTGCTGTCATTTAGACCTACCAAATGCCACAGTTTTCGTGACATATATTTCGCACAATTGTTAGACGAGCTTTAGCGAGAATTCAATTTGACATACTGAAAAAAATTGATGTTCGTTTTTATGTTTTTTTTTTTTGTTTTTTTGTCGGTTCTCCACAGGTCAAACGGCTACAGATATCAACTTCAAACTTTTTTTCATCATGGTTACTCATCCAACTTAGATCTGTATAGTTTTGTGGCAATATCGGATGTTAACTTTTTTTTATGAATTTTAGAAATTTCAAAAATACCCATTAGAATAACACGGCAGAAAAAAAAGGAAATATTTTCATTTTCAAAAAAAAATGATATTTTGCGTGAAGTTGGGTTACATTCTGATACACAATTCTGAAAACTATCAGCTTGATCGGGTGAGCCATTTCGAAGAAAAACCATAAAATGTGCTAAATTGGTACCACTCAAGGCAGTTTTTACCCATTTCTGAATTAAATGTCACCCAATTGGCAAATGTAGGCAAAAGTTTGGCCATAAAAGTCAACATACTATTACTATCCACTCGTCTAACAACGCATATATGGCGTTTTCCTAGTAATGACTAAATTAGGCTTATGATTGATTTCCTTGTTTTTTCGCAAAGGAAAAATATTACGAGGAGTACCGCTTGTACGAGATTGGAGATCTGGCGGCAACATTAATCGGACCAAAGATCAAGGACTTGCTCGCATCGTGGTCTCCATTGGACAACCCATTACAACATATCGAAATGTTCAAGCAATGGAAACTTATTCTCGAGACTGAGCAGTCAAACTCACTTTCGTCCGTGTCGTCACAGGATCCGTATCACCGGCTGGTGTGGCATGCTTGGATACCAAGCATCAGGCAAGCTGTGAAGTAAGTTAATTGAACTAGCAGTTTACTTTGACTACTGTTTTGTTATTTCTAGTGTTGGTCCTCCCTAGTGTCAGTCATTCACACTTCTGTTTTGAACTTTTTAACCATAGCCCATGTCAACAAACAATATATACTTTGAGATACTGGACGTTGAGAGAGTTCATTACATCTTGTGAGATATTAAAAATACTAACGTTTCGGCCTCAATTTAGGTAGGCCTACCTTCATTGTGAGTGATCGTCAGTCCAGATTGCAAGAAAAAACCGTCTCTGTCTCTCTGAAGAAAGAGAATCAAATCCTTTTCTGTACTGCACCGACAATCACTCTTGATTTAGGCCCAAGTCTCAATGGAGGCCGAAACGTCAGGTATTTAGATATCACTCATATTCATAACACACGCAGTGTCCAATATCTTATATTCAAGTCGCAAAAGCCTCAGAACATCTCTTCTTAGTATATACCTTATTGATTGAAACATCATTGTACACATTATGTTAGATCTTGTTGGGTCTTGTGTATAAATACAAATTTTGTCCAAATGTATAATTTGGTACCCCGTCCTTATCTCCTCTGCTGCTCATAGTACAAGATAATAACAAGTAGGAACTCTTTTTCAAACAATTCATGTAGGCCTACATGCTTGTGTTCGCAGTCATTGGAGTGTTCGTGCCTGTGACCCTCTAATTCTATTGTTGGAATCGTGGTCACCGTTACTTCCCAACTGGGTGATGGACAACATTCGTGAGCAACTTGTGTTACCTCGCATTCAAACCGAGGTGGACGACTGGAACCCAATGACCGACACTGTTCCAATACACTCGTGGATACATCCGTGGTTGCCCTTACTTGGTAAGTCACACACCTGGGGGCAAATTCAGGTACCTTTTTTACTCTCTTAAATTTAAGCTAGCGTAAATTTAATACGACAGCTACAGTCATTCGCCTAAATTTACACATCGTAAATGGTCATATACGACATCAAATACGTACTGGAATTAGCTCTGTCTTATATTTACGATAAGACAGCTATTTAAGAGAGTAAAGTCTACCTGAATTCGCCCCCTGATCTCTAAATGCAAAGTGAGACTAAAGAACTAGCGCATTTCAACAAGGAGCTAGAACTGACTTCATAGAACTGACAGACTGTGTATGTCTTGGTGAACATTTAAAAATTGTTGCGGTTAAAATGGTGTTGCTGGGAGTATTGCTGTGAATGTGACCCTGTGGCATTCTAGGCAGGCCTAAAGTGGAGGTATCTTAAATTTTAAATTATAAATCATTCATTTTAGGCCTCTGCTGTATTTTTCATACCAAGTTTATGGTAACATCCTATTAATTATTTGGTCAAGTAATATGGTGCGGTTTTATTTTATGGCGATAGTCAGTGATAGCTTTACATATTAATGTACCGTACCTAGTTCTAAATCTGCTTATAAAACTAACTACCGGTACACTCAATTGTGAACGCAACACCATAAAGTAATTACATATTGTTATCATGTTTTATTGAGAGTAATTACATACACAATAGCCACTTGTACTATTCCTAACAGCAAGTTTATTACAAAATGTTCTTAGACAATCGACAATATTGCTGACCATCCTACATTTCACTCGGATTTTAACAATAAATCATCTTCAAGTATGGCAATAAATTACTGTACATATACTCAAGATATTAGGCCTACTCTGAACTAGATAATTGGGTATTTACCAAATATATTCACAACTCCCTTCAGAATGTTTGGCTTGTTAGTGTGTATCTATATCACGACTCTTTGGAGCCACAGAACATTCACAAACACTACTAAGCACTAAATTGATCAACAAATTAAGAGCTTAAGAAATCCTCCTCACCATTTGATACCTGTAAACTGTTTATAACAATGATCTGCTTATATAATATATACCACCAAGTTTTATTCTGTAAATTCTGCGTAATTTACATCGAAATCTTTCATTTTACTTTCTAAGACCCACCATTTTGAAAGAAAGCCAATATCTACCACACGCTCGTAAAATGTGAGATATTTAGGTTGAAGGTAGGAACACTGTGCCGCATATAGGCCAACACCTTTATCATAATTATCAATCCATAAAAGAGAGGCAAAACCCAAGCTTAATCTTCGAATCAGGCCTGCATTATGACATTTCTCCATGTATGCCAAGTGCTCTGTTGATACTGAGTTGCGTATTGCTGGTCCTACAAGCATAACTTCATTTGAGTAGGTCAATAGTCGATCACGGAAAGAGTCGTCATCAGGATTTGTTTTACCACAATAACTCAAGAATCCAAGTCCTGGAACAAAATTCCATTTTATTCATTGAAATTATATAGGCCTACGAATGCTGAAATCAAAGGAAATTAATATTGAAGCGTTGTTCTAATTTTTTTCTCAATTATGACCGAATCTACTGCACAGTAGCCCTAGCCCTATGTCCATCTTTGCCCCTAATGTAAAACTACCAACGAAGTACCAACGAAATTTCGGCCGTAATCCGCTTCGATTTTTCAACAGCACATATTTGTGATGACAGCCAGGGCTTCTTTGAATCCAAATGATCAATCTTTCAAATCTATAAGTCGAATGTAAACATTCGTTCAGATCCAATATAGGCCTAGACCTATAGGCACTACCTTGGTTCACATTTATATTTGAAATTACTGGTAGTTGAAAGAAGGCGTATGAAATGTGGGAATTGATAAAAATGAATTGAAAAATGAAAATAAATTCAGACAAAATTATTGAAGTTGAACCAACATTCCTGAAATACACCATCTTGTTTCAGTGGAATTCAGAATTGTGATTGAACAAAAGATGATTTCTGCTGATATTTCGTTGGCCGACCCGAAAAAAATATGGAGTGAATACCAGGCTTCAGGGTTTTTAAAATTTCGAAATGATTTCTCTTCAAAGTGGTTCAACGAATTGCGCCTCAAAATTAGACAGTATCAAGTTGGATGATAGCATGCGCATGCCAAGTTTCATCGACATTTGTGTTTTCGTTTGACACCCTTGCAGCGCAAACAAAAGAACACTCTGTTTTTTTTAGTATAGTAAAATTGATTCTTCGTTTACACTCATCCAATAATTAATTCTCACATAGGCTAGACCTAATCATAGTTAGCCCTGCATAGTCCCACTAGAAAAACATGCATGCTTCAATCAAACTCACTAACTGTAGATCACTTGGAAACAACTGACAACAAAAAGGAATACACAAAAAGGAATAATAAATGCTTGGAGTCGTGGTCTAGGGCATAAGCCTAGCCTATGAATAAACTGGAGCTGTGAATAAGCTGAAATGAACTTACCGCTCACGATAATCGTAGCTTTCAGAGGTTTTTCTCTTGCATCCTTTATTATGTCTGTACCCACTTCCTTGTAATCTCTCAATAATTGTTTCCAATAGAGCACTTATGAAAAAGAAAATAGTTTAGTAAACATTATTTTAGGTTATGTAACATGCAACGAAGTAACCTACCTACGAGTTGTTAAAAATAACATGAAATTAGTGTCAATAACTTACTCCATGTTTCAACAACTGTTCCTTTGTATTTCTCTGGTAGCTGAAAAGTAACCTTTTGAGGTAAAAGTGTTTTTATTCTTGATTTTAATACGTTCATATGTGGTAGCCAATTTTTGGCAGCCATATTGGTATTGTATTGATATTGAGTTTTCGCAAAAGGTTAGGCCTACCAACCACACAATCAAAGGGAAAAATAGTAACCATTTTATTTTGTGTTTGCCGTACCTAGTCCTAGGTCGTGCATAACGTAAATACATTACAAAAAATACAAAACACCAACTATACAAGAAGTCTATGTTAGGAAAAGGGCTGGAAAAATAAGTATGGGCTAATTTTGTTTAAATTAACAGTTTTATTCAAGGTGGTAGAAAAAGAAATGAAATTATATAGTAGAGAATTATTCCATCCATCCTTCCCTTTATAATAAAATGATAATAATACAAATTAACAATGACTAAGAGAGTACTGCAATAGAAGTACAATAATGCTGATGTTAATGGTAGTAAAATAATGTAGTGAGGACTAACTAGGAAAACGCGGAAATCGCGTTGTGAGATGAGCTCAGAAGTATAGAAATGTACAAAGAAAAATAATTTGTCAGCTCAGTCTACATCTACAGACATTGCACCACTTCAAACGTTTAAAAACCCTACCGGAATCAATTATTTCACGGCCTCCCTGTTCATTCATAACTGATTTCAATCGTTTTAATACAATCGATGACACTTGTTGCTATGGATTTAATTGACTTTGTTTGAAGTGAAAATACGTTTTGAATACTTTTTCTTCGTTATTTCTCATCCGATTGTTAAAATCTCTGGAAAGGTGTATAATAGTATTCTTCATATTCGGTGAAAATTTGAGCACTTTTGAAGAATTCTTGTTTTTCAAATATTTTCCCTCTGAGTTATTCTTATGAGGATTTTTCAAACTTTCCGAATCTTTTCCGGAAAAACCTTCTGACCGATTTTTCTGAAAAACAATCCCAACCTATTCTGGTATGACAGAAATATGTAGAAAAGGTTTCAAGTCGATAGGTATTTTTTCCTGACCTGTATGCCGCGCACAAAATTACAAACAAAAAACAAACATAAAAACGAAGCCCATTTTTTTTTTTTGGTATGTGGAATGGAATGTTTGCTACGCTCATCTAATCATAATAAAATTGTGTGCCATCTGGTTCAATACTAGGAAAACGCGTGATGTGCATTGTGAGATGAGCTTAGAAGTATGGAAATCTAGAATGAAAATATTCTGTCAGCTCAATCCACATTAAGGACCTTGGATTACTTCAAATGTTCAAAAACCTTACCTGCAACTTGTTGATATTTATAGTGCTGCAACCTGTCGCATATATACTTTGCAAAACCAATTGAGACAAATTCTATAAAATATACACTTTTATTGCATTTTCTTTGTTATTTTTTATCCGATTGTTGCAAAAACCTCTGAAAAGGTGTATATTAGTATTGTTCATATTCGGTGAAAATTTGAGAGCGTTTGAAGAATTCTTATTTTTCAAGTATTTTTCCTCCGGGTTATTCTTATGAGGATTTTTCAAACTTTCCGATTTTTTCCGGAAAAACATTCTGATAATTTCTTCTGAAAAACAATCCCAGCCTATTCTGGTATGACAGAAATATGTAGAAAAACTTTAAAGTCGATGGGTATTTTTTCCTAACCTGTATGCTCCGCACAAAATTACAAAAAAAAAAACACAAAAACCAAGCCCATTTTTTTCGGTATGTGAAATGGAATCTTCGCTACGCTCATCTGAAAAAGATAATGAAAGTCTTTATCCAAGTACCTAATCGGGGCTAATGCTAAATTAGAAAATACTTGATAAGTTATAACATTCAGCAGGACGATCGATGGTCTAGACAAGCTCTGCTACTCCACTATCAATATTCTGTAGTTTACGCTATCACTACACACTACCATATAACTTTATCCACAATACGAGACACGTAAAAAATGATTACCACTTTTATTACTTTGATTTGGTAAAATTACTGACAGATTTCAAGAAACGTCTGACATTTCATCAGAAATTAAACAAGACCAGTGTAAGTGTATAAGTGCTTTTCTAGCTTGGATAAAAGCTATGATATCTATAATCCAAAGTTTCTACATAGAATTTCAGTAAAGAATTAGAGACTGTACAGAAGACCATGGACCAACACCATGGCACATCAGCGAGAGTGATGGGGACATCTAAATTCCTATCTAGGCCTATCAAGATAGTGATGGTCCGTGGTTCAACCATAAAATAAAGAATCTTCATTCCATGGTTCAACTCAACTCAAATATAATTAATAATATGATTTTTCATTGTCACACAGTCATTAGGCCTAGAATATATGTATGAGTTTTTCAATCTTACCCTTATCATCGCTCCACTCATTAAATTGTGAATAATAGCCACCCTCGGTAGCTCGGTCAGCTGAGGTACCGCTTCAGAGACTGAAGTCACCGTTGGGCGTGGGTTTGAGTCCCGCATAAGGCATCGGTTTTTGTAAACGTCCTTTCACTTATCATCACTTCATAATCTCATTATCATCTGTTCATTCGTACCCCCGTATAACCTAGCTGTTGGTGGAGTCGTTGAGCAAACAATAATCATCATCTTATATTGTGAATAAATTATTTCCACTATCCTTATTTTCCAGATATTACAGACGTGAAGTAAAGATTTTTCAAGTTTTCCAACCATTCGAGTCCAACTTGATAGGCAGACAAAATTGCGTGTTTGGGTCAGGTTAGATTGATAGATAGTTTTCATTTGTTTAACTGTTGAAGCAGGGCTCTGCCACTCTATCCCATGAGGATATTTATTTACTCAATGGCTTAATACATTATTTCACTTGGTATTTGCTATTGTTTATAATCTCTCATTCTATGCATTTTCTTATTATTATTATTATTATTATTATCGTCATTATTATTATCATAACTGTTTATTTTTCAATCAAGAGTAATTTTTAAAATATTTATTTCAGTTGTTTCAAAATTTGTTACTGTCTTCATCGGTAACAAAGTGGATGTACTAATTTTACTCATTTCATTATTTGCTTCATAGCCAACTTTTGCTGAATAATCTAAGGTTATGTTGCCCGCACACAAGCATTCGTTCTTATGCGGGCTTCTTATTATTCACCAACTTATTTCGCACTCATGGCAGTTCTTTTTTTTTCTTATTTTACCGTTATATTCATATTGAATTTATTTTGTTATTATCTTCATGTGTTGTTATATTCTATTTCATATTTATCATATTGCCATGTTCATGTCATGTTATCATATATGTCATGTTGTCATATTTGTCATGTTTAATGAGAATAAAAAACATGTTGAAATTGAGAAAAAAAAAATTGAAATGTTATTCTACAGTGTCTGAGTGTCAGTGTCTACTTTTCACTCGCTCTCCTACGGACATTTAAAAAGTTTTATTATATGAATTGGTACGGTCTATGTCAAATTAATTCGTCTCTAACTGATCATGTAGATCATGTTAAACTGGAATTACATTTTTTTATGGTTGGCATAAACAAATTAGTTGTTTTTCATTGTGTTTTATTGGTAATTTGTTTTGTATGTGAATGTTTTGTCTACACCCTCATAGAAGTAGGCCTTTGTGAAACCGATATTAAACTTCTTACATAGTGAAATCGCTTTTGTTTTTATTTATACAGGTAACCGCCTTGAAACTACCGTTTACCCAGTCATTAGGCACAAGCTGAGCAAAGCTCTCGTCAACTGGCACCCGTCAGATAGGTCAGCCAGGCTCATGTTACTACCCTGGCATAAAGTATTTCCTAAAGGGGATATGGATGCTTTTCTCGTCAAGAATATTCTACCCAAGCTACAAGTTACGATGCAGGAATTAGTCATCAATCCTCACCAGCAACATCTGGGTAAGGTTGCACATCAATATCAAAAATAAATAACCAATTGCTTTTACAAATGTAGATATGATTATTGATTAGTATACCGTACCTAATTGCCCTAAGAAGTCTGTATTATTCTGCTTCATTGGTCAAAAAAATGGAAGGACTTGGCACAATTATCAAAATTGATCAATTCTTTCCAACGATCAAAAACTGTTTTCAAAATGCAACTTTTGACAAAGCAAGAAAGACGTACCATAGTACTGGAAAAACACTCCTGGTTTCAATTTTTCCTATTTTAGTTGTATAACTCATGTTCGAAGTTCATTCACGTGCAATGTTATTCGAAGTGAGAATTTTTGCAGTTTTTTTGTTTCTTTTATTATTCAATTTCTTCTGACCTCTAGTGCACTCACCGTACATGTTATTTTTTTCATATCTAGTTCATCTAGAGTATTTTGTTTATAATATCAACATAGTTTTTAGGGTTAGATAGAAGAGCATTATAACTCGTCTTTTTCATTTCTTGTTGTATATGTAATATGCATGGAAAAAATGAGTTATTTAAAAAAGAACACTCATTGACGATTGCTTGCAAAAAGAATATTCGAGGTATCTCTCCAGCTATTTTTATTGCCGCCCCTTGGTCAGTTAACTTGTCTGATCTAGCTTCATTGAATTAAATAATGAAATCCTGCTGATTAATACGTAGTGCAATAAAATTACTGTATTTCTCTGAACTCAGAACAATGGAATTGGGTGATGGAATGGCAAGATCTAATACCCGTCATATGTTTTGCTACTCTTCTTGAGAAGGCATTCTTTCCCAAGTGGTTACAAATTCTCACGCTTTGGCTGAACCATGCACCCAATTATGACGAAATAACCAACTGGTATTGCGGATGGAAAGGGATGGTTTCAGAAAGTTTACTTGCCCAACCCTCTGTCAAAGGTAAGTAATTTTTCAATCTATTGGGTCTGGTTTTATTTATGATAAATTTGTTGATTAAATGATGATTAATTAGACTAGTGCATTATTTTACGGTAATTTATTTACATTAGTTACCAATGATACAAACATTGTGCACTCCCCCACTTGTGCCATGTCAGTTATAAAGACCTAGACAAAGTCATTTGAAGACAAAAATTGCAATTTAAGTAATTGAATTTTGATAAAAAAAATACATATTCAGTTGTAAAGAAGCTTGAATATGTGGATTGAAAAAGTATGGTTTTTGTATACGAGCTTACCATATTGAGAACAAGTGAACAATGAATAAAAATTGTCGAACAATTAACTGTGTGGCCCACCTCAACTTTTCCCATAAAAAATGTCCCTCTGAGATATCTACTTGGAAAGCCCTGTTCTAGATGCAAATCGACATAAATTTACCAAGTTTCATGAAAATCGGAGATGGTCAGGTCAATTTTGCTACTCAGCTGATTTGATTTGATATGGAATGACCCCATTGTTTGCTCAATGACCTCATCAACAGCTAAATTGATTGGGATTACAATTGAGTAGATTAGTGAAAGAACTTCCATGCGGGACTCGAACCCACGCCCAACGTGACATCAGTTTCTAAAGTGAGACCTACGGAGGATGGTTAACGAAGACGTATCGTACTGCATTTGTGTTATCTTGTGTTACCCATGCCCAACGTGACATCAGTTTCTAAAGCGAGACCGACGGAGGGTGGTTAACGAAGACGTATCGTACTGCATTTGTGTTATCTTATTTCAGAGAATTTCCGCAAAGCTTTGGATATGATGAACCGAGCAGTAAGTTCTCCAAGTGTCAGCGCAGTTCCAGGTGGCGTGGAGTCAGTTTCATACTTGACTAATATGGAGCATACAGCTCCTCCGAAACCAAAAGAGCAGGATACAGCACGTTATGAGGTAGGCCCAGTGAACCCCCTTTTTTCACTATGAATAATGTGTTTACTGTACTGTACTTACTGAATTTTCAAAACCTTTTCAACTGCATACTTGACTATATGAAGGTCCTAATGTTATATGTAGCACTGTCCTAAAGTAGAAAAAGTCATCTTGTGTGATTCCGTAGATCAGTATATAAATACTTCAACGTGCCCTGTGTCCATTTATTTTTGTACAGTAGATTGCAGATTTGTAGGCCCTCTTGAAGTTTGCGTAATGTTTTCCCAGTGTTATTTACTGCTTTTCCTGTCTCAACTTCTGCCCTACACTGCCATCACTACTTTCTGCTACATTCTGCTACTTTCTGCCATCACTCAACTCCTTTCAAACCACCTCAATCTTTTTATTTCAACAAATTGTGACAACATTCATTTATGTTTCAATAATGAACTATTTTATTCTAGTTTTTGGCCGAGGCTGTCCGTACTGCTAGCCAGATACCACAAGGCTTTAAGGAGTTGATACAGAAACGTTGTGAAGAGCGTAATATTATCTTTGTTCCAATGGTGAATCGGTTACGAGAAGGGAAACAGGTGTATCGATGTGGCAAGATTCAGATTTATATTGATCGCTCTGTGGTATTCGTCAGTGAGAACAATGGAAGCACATGGAGCCCTTCATCTTTGAACAGCATGCTCGACTTGGCAATGTGAGCTCTTGAGAGTGGGATGGTTACTAGGCTACTCTGGACAAATTATCTAGTGATACTTATGTTGAAAAATTCAGGGGTGAAAACGAGAAACTTTGCAAGGCAATCAATAACTAATGGCCCCAAATTGTTTAAACTGAATTAATCAGATTCAGATTAGAATTAGCTAATACTAGCTAATACTAACCGTTTTGAACTTCATCAAGTAACGTGCTAGCTCTGTACAGTAGACAGTAGATACCAAGTTCAAAAATGAATAATATTTATATCTGCTAATATTGATGTATAAATATTATTCCGCATTATTTATATACACCCTGTACTTATATTATTGATTTACTGTAACATGAAATAAAAAATAAAAGAATAGATGTAATTGGAGGCAAATTTCTAAACAATGAGTAGCAATCATAGTAAACCTCCTTCAATTTTCAGGTAACATTCTAGTTTTTCCAGTTAGTCTGGTTACTGGGCCTGGGAGCCACAGGCTCAAATAGGTAAGCCTACACATTCTGGTAGGTAATTACTAATTACTGTGATTGGTAATTAGACTAATTACTGAAAGTTTGCAATTTTACACCTAAAGTACCGTAACGACAGAATGTACTTCTTATTGCAACGTGGTCGACGAACTGTCAACTCTGTAACATTTTTTATAAATGTCATTGTTGAGATATAGGCGTACATGCGCTTTATTTTGTCAGTTTCACTGTTTCATAATTGGTTGTTTCCAATGGTACTGTGCGTATGATCACCCAAACTTTCATGTTTCACCCCCATCCAAATAGCTGTTGTGCTTCCAATAGCTAGGTTACCAAAAACTAGGTAGGGTACCAGTGGGCCTACTTAGTAAATACTAAATACATAGTGACTGTCAGAGTAATCGAGTTTTGTACTTGTGATAATACCATAACAAAAGAACAAAACTTTCTATGTCAAAATAAAATAGGCAGAAATGCAAAAGCACGATTTTTCAAATTATACAGACGGTGAAAAACTCCACTCACGGTTGACCATACTGACAGGGGTTTTTCGTGGTTTCCCTCTGTCGCTCAGGTCAATACTGGGATGGTTCCTCGACAGGCCATGACCAATGCCATTCCACTATCTAAAAACATGTGGTGAAATAACCTTACATCTCATCATCCCACCATCTCATATATCATTCACCAATGCCAATAGATGTTAGTCATCAGTACAGTGCATTGTTACTCCAGTATAAATAAATAAAGGGGAATAAAAGCACCTATTTTGTATCAATTGTCATGAATTTTTCTGTGCATATGCATAATATTATTTAACATTTTATAAGTTTAAAACACATTTGTATTTGTATTTGTATTTGTATTTATTGCCGTTTCTTATTAAAGAACAATATTAAAATTGTATAAACATTGTCAGAGATATTAGAAAATAAAATTATAATAATAATACATAAATATAAATAATAGGATAGAATGTAATAGCTTATGTGTCAACGAATTAAACCTGATTGAGAATTAAAATAGTCTTCTATACAATAAAACTTGTTTGTATGTAAGAATTTAATGGTCTCATTTTTGAACTGCTTTCTACTTCTCGAGTCCTTGATGTGGGACGGAAGTCTATTATAAATTCTTCTTCCGGACTGCACTGGTCCCCTGACTGTAGAGTCGAGACGGCAATATTCATGGGCAATCAAGTTAGACCCTCTGGTATTATGGAGATGTTCTATGTTTTCAAAGAGGTCCGGGTTATCTTTGACAAATAAACACACCGACAGTATATATAAACACGGGAGTGGAAGCATGTTCAGTTCTTGAAAACCCAGCCTGCAAGATGATCTGGCTTTTAGTGCTAGTATAGAGCGGATTATTCTTTTTTGAGCACAGAATACTCTGTGGCTGTTCGTCGCTGCACCCCACAACACTAGGCCGTATAGAAGCAGAGATTGAACCTGCGCAAAGTAGGCCATGCAAACCGTTTGCCTGTTACATTGTCGTGCCAGTGTTCTAATCATGTAGTTGGCTTTAGCTAGTTTTTTTACGAGATCAGCAATGTGATGGGACCAGGTTAGCTGGTGGTCAACAATAAGTCCTAGAAATTTTGTACTGGGAACTGCCTTGGAAAAAGATGGTAGTTGAAGTGTCTTGCCTCTGGGGGAAAAGATGATGGCTTGAGTTTTTTCATGATTTAGCCGGAGCTTATTCGCTGTGAACCAGACACTAAGGTCTTGCAAGGTAGCCGTCAGTTCCTCGAAGGTTGGGTGTGTTTCTTGCTTCGACAACTGCACTGGAGTCATCTGCATCAACCGTGCATATTGTCATTTGATGACGATTATCATTCTGTATTTACAGTCTTCTTGTAATGAATATATATTATTATTATTATTATTTCAATGAGATAATGGTACTTATGGTACTTATGCCCAAAACATGCATCCAACTCTGCTGCATTTGGAAATGAGATGTTGCTTACATAGTTTTCTAGGAAGTTATTTTTCCATGTCACTTACACTATATTGGCAGGCAAAATGATAGTCTAACAAACGGACATGCCGCTTATGCCCCAGATAAAAAAGCAAACATGTTTTACGGTCGCTTATGTCCATTTAATAATAGTTATATCTCAAAAAGTATCAAGGTATCACTTCTGTATTGCTATTTTTCATTCAATTCAATTTATTGATGAACTTAGCCAGAGAAGATATAAAAGTGGGAAAATGAAAAGATGGAGCTTCAGCGAGAAGAAAACTTATTAGGAGCTAACCGGCACAACACTCGAATACGCATTCTGCTAGCTTATTGAAAACCCCAGTTTGTAGTTATGTATGGTTGGATAAATGTAGCAAAGACTTGAATTTTAATTTATACTGGAAAAATAAAAAAATTGTGATTAGTTTTGTATATTCGTAACTTTTTTTGGTGCCCCGCATACAGGTCAGTCCGTAACCAATCGACTTGAATCTTTTTCTGGACATTGGTGTCATACCAAAATAGATCTCTATTGTTTTTCAACATATTCAGTTTTACGGGGGTTTTTTCAAGGAAAAAAATAGTTTGGTGAACCCCAACATTGCGTGTGTCTCAATGGCCCCAGTAAGAATAGCATCTGGTCAAATTTCAGTTCTTGAATTGAATAATTTGATGAAGATGTAAGTTTCCCTGAATGCTAATACAGTGAAACCTTTAACCATCGTTTTTCAAGAGACAAGGAAAATAAAACCATACATGCAGGAAAATCATCCATCCAGGAAAATTCAGCATTGATTATATGGGAAAGGGGTTTGAAAAATGAATGATACAAGCAGGAAAACGATGGATCCAGGAACGATGTATAGAGGTTTCACTGAACTGCACTGTTCTAGAATATAATGCATATTGTTTATTGTGTCTATGTAGATACCAAGTTTAAACAAATTTGGTTGGGGTATTTTAGGAAAATGAATATATTATATGTATAGGAAAAATGGAAAATATTGAGTTTAAAAATTATTCAGGAGCTGCATGGCATTTAAAGTGATCAACAAGCTGCATAACGAAGGTATAGTGAGTGACTAAACCTAACAGTTTCAAAATTAATGTGTTTGTTTTTGAATGTATTTCAAACAAATATCTCGCTCATCTTACGACGCATATGCAGCATTATCCCAGTTTGAGTTATATGTGAAGAGTTGTGACTTGGGTTTGTATTCTGATTGTCACCATGGGAGTGATCTCCCATGAATTATCTGGGAGTGATAATTGACTCGGAGTTGAAATGGTCAAAGCAGGCAGAAGCAGTAACAAGAAAAGCATACAAACGGTTGCACTATGTAATGAGGATACTAAAAAACAGTAGTAAAAAAGCAAAAGAGAAAGCCTATCTAACACTGGTGAGACCAGTACTTGAATATGCTACAGCTGCCTGGGATACCCAAAATAAGGAGATCGTACAGAAAATTGAAAAGGTTCAGAGAAAAGCTGCCAAATTTGTAAGAGGAGGAAAATGGAGGAAGAAGGTTAGTACCAGGAGACTTATAAAAGATATAAAACAAGCAGAGTTGAAAGAGGAACTAAGTAAGCGGAAGGAAAAAACGCTGGGGGGGAAAGCTCAGTTAGCTGAACGCCTGGAGAAGTTGACGATAAGTGAGGGGGAGGAGAGAGGGTGGGTAGCAGTTACCAGTTATAACTATAAGAGTATTACGGAAATGGTAAAGGAACTCAAGTGGGAAACGTTAAGTGTAAGAAGGAAGGCAGCCAGACTGGTAGCAATGTATAAGGCGTACAATGGAGAAAAAGCATGGACAGATATCAGAGACAGGTTTGGAGCACCTAGATTTATTAGCAGGCTAGATCATAGATTCAAGATAGAGAGAACCAGACAAATGAGAAAGGGTCTGAATTCAATGGTAGCTCAAGGAGTCGTTGACTGGAACGCGTTATCTCACAAGGTATTTGAAGATTGGCCATCAGCTAAAACCTTCAGGCAAAGAGTATTAAATATAGAATTAGGTTAGGGCTATAATTAAGACTGAAGTATGAGAACATCAGACTATTGTTAAATAATTATTCAGGTTATTGCAATTTGAATTTTCAAGTTATTTTAGATTTATACTTTAAGAATTATATTATATTATTAGTTTTTATAGATATTGGGACATTTACCACCGAATACTCATGTACTTTTACTAACGTATTGTATTCTAAGTAAATAAAGATTCATTCATTCATTCATGGCCACCTACCTGATAAGTTCTATCTAGCGGCAAGATTGACGGTTGATCAATCCAGAGAAGAAGAAATTATTAAGAGTGCCGAGCTGGGTAACCGACTAACCGGGCAGTGGCCAATGCCACTTTGGCGAAATGAGTATCAAAATGGGCTGGTCATCACGATTTTTAAAAAAATCCCCTGCTGGGTGGGACCCACACCCCTGTTGAGGTATAATAATTTTGACTTCGCCATTCAAGCAAATCTTGGAATTTTAAAAAATCGTGGTACCATCCCAGAGAATATGAACCTGTGATTGTGCCTCGATCATTTTCTGTAGGTAAAGAACCAAATAACATGACAAGACAGACTTCAAGCAAGCGACGACCGGAGAAAAATTCCACAATGCTGAGTAATTCTCAATTCCGAGTAAGAAACGAACACAATAATTCACCTAAATGAAAATTCATTCAGCAACAGGTTGGTTGTGATAATACGATTACCGACAAAAATACAAAACATTTTCGAGGACAAAAATGAAAGGAAAAGCATCAGTACGTTCCTCAAACATGCTTTCTCCTATTTAATCAGATGATAAATAATTCATTCAGTGGCGGTTCCTCCACTAGGGCAAACAGGGCAGTGCCCTGGTTGTATCTTTTGACAATCTGTCTGTACAAATATTTCCTCATTCTCAATAATTATTCCATGTTATATTATTTTCACAATTCATTTAAAATACCTCGTCATCCGTCATGTGGAATATCTTAGAGTAGCCCTATGAAACGGTCTCTGCTACGTGTGGAAATACAGTAGTTTCTACGTCACAGGCAGGGCTAGCCCCGTCTGTGACGTCACACGGGCCATCAAACAATGTCATTTTTTGGATAGAGAGAGAGGGAAGATGCGACTTTTAACATTGCAGCAAGGGCAGTTTTATATTTGCCCGTCGCTTGACGAACTTGGGCGAAGATGCACGACAGTCAATCGTAGACTGATCTAGCTGTCGTCTCTACACCTGTCTTCATCCCTGTCAACTAGACAATGCCTTTGTGCAGTATAACATTTGTGATTCTAGGAAAATAAGGGTAGGAATGCAGATTGTATCTTGTGAGTACAGAAATAAATGACCAGTGCACTGCTTGTTTTAGTTTTTCACGTACGGTTGCCACGGGAAGAGCTCATTACTTTATGCAGAGTGTTGTCCATTGAATATTTCTTTTTTCGAATATGTTTACTGTTATGTTTTAAAATTTAAATCAATAAATTTTAAAAATCGTGTTAAATCAGTACAAGTGTGAGTGTGACCAATGAACACAGCTAAATCCGGAAGGTGTTTTTTCTCTCTTAATTAAAAAAAAACAGGAGAATGGACTCTTTATACAAATAGGCTGTTCTATGGTGGTGAGTTGATGATCAACATATGTATAGGTTATTAATTGTACACGAACAAATCAATTAGGTAGAACGATTGATTATTCTACATTTACAATTTACTTAAAAGTTATACTATTACTTACATCTTCAATGTAGCGGGTAATAAAGTAGATGTTGATAGGAAAATTCTTCCAACAACCTGAAATATCGCGAAAATAGGAATAAACACGTATAATTGTGAGAATATTAAATACTATAAAACAATATCATACCATTCTGCCCCGGCCTGGGGAGAAGTCACGCGCCGCCACTGAATTAATTTACATTCATTTAGAAAAAAAATTTCATCCATGACCCTACTAATCGAAAATGAACTCTTCTTTGATCATCACTTTTTTGAACTGTTTGCGACCATCCATTTGTGTTGCTTTTGTTAATTCCGATTATTAAAGCAGATTTACCAAGGAGTACACCAATTTCTTTTGTTTCCAATTTTAGGTCATTTGTTGATTTTAAATGTAATCATGATAATAGTAAGTCTTTATTTTTTTCAAAACACAACACAGTTATACATAGTTACATACATAGTTGGTATTTAAAAGAAAATGGCGAGGTTCGGTGGGATGCCGCTCTTCCACCTAACCATGATTAATAATAGAGAGAATAAGATATATAATAATAGAATATAGCTAGATCATAGTATACATACAATCTTTATTAAAACAGATTTGTATTATACAATACAGTGTCTAAGTTTCTCTTCTCAGCAATTAAGACTAATTAATAATTATAGCTAATATAGCTAAGAAAATAATAGAGTCAACAATATATAATAGAAAACTAGGTCTATGATAGAACATGTCTAATATAATTTCAAACTTTTTATTTATTCATTTGAAAACTCTTACAATTGCACATAAATGCGCGGTGGCAAGTTCCCTAACTATCCCTATCCCACCACCTCCCTAACCCTCTGACGGAATAACTTTAACCCTATTTCATCCTCCTCAAAAACACTTCTACTTCAAAAACACTTCTACTACAAAAACACTTCTTCTACTTGAAATATTCCAACTCAACCCGGTCTCATTTGAATTTGAAATTTGTATTAATTCATTGAGTATTAAAATATTGGTATTTTTATTTTTACATCACAAATTGTATTTGACCGGTATAGGTCGACGATAATACCGTTCACCTAAAAAAATCACCAACAGTAAAAATAGTTATACACATACCAATCTTGGACTTAGATGGCTTAAAACTTGTAAAATAAATAAATATACACCTCAATTAAAATTATTATTCACGAAAAGCAGATTGCTTCCCCCCCTATTTTTATTTTTGCCCGAGCCAGTTGATGAGTGTCATTCCAGCAGTGGTTATTAATAATCTAGTTTATTCAACTGAATTTACTTTCTATAATATTCCTTCTCATGCAGCTGTTAAATTTTCATGAAAAGTATTATTGAAAAGAAGAAGAAAAAAAAAAAAATTCGTTTTTATTATTGATGTATGGTATCAATCCTCAATATCAGGCCTACAGTGATCACCTAAACAATAATGATATTTTCATGTGTTTTCTGATTTGGGGTTTGAAAAATGAAAGTTTGAATTCTTAAACACCCACAGCCTACCTAATAAAGATCTTTGCCCACAGCCATTTAGAAATTTTGGGAATCAATCACTGAAACTTTCTTTTTCAAAATTACAATTTCGTTAATCGTTTCTAGTCAATTTTTGTGTGTTTTTCTAGTTTTTCAATGATCGCTATGATGTTCCCCGTTAAAAGTATCCCAAAAGTTTTATTCACGTTTAATTTTGTGTGTCTGTTGGGATTTTTCAAGTTCTCGGAAGGGAAAAGTGAAACAGGAGGAGCTGGACGAGGTAAAAAGCAGTGTCATTTTAAACGATAATTTGAGGTTAGAATTTATATGGCAAGGTAAAAAGACAAAAAGCCTATAATTGAGTTATTATAAAGTCCATGACAATATATATAGAGGGGGTGTAGGCCCTATACTGTATATAGCCTAGGAGAAGAACTGGGCCTAGGGATAAGCTGAGTTCAACCATTGAATTTGTAGTGTTATCGTACAAAATCAATGGTTCAACACGTCTGAAACTTATTTATAGACCAATGTGGGGTTGATACACTGTGGCCGGTCAAAACCTAGGCTCACATTGCTTTATTTTGCTGCTTCAAGGCCCATTTTTTACGCTAGACTTTGAATAGCTCAGTCCCTGTTTTTCAAATGTTATCCATCTTCATAGTTTCTGTGAATAAGAAAGGGCCTAGACCTAGGCCGAGATAGGCCTAGGCTATCAGGATATCATCAATGCTATCATGCACTTAGGCAGCATATATTTATCATAGTTGGGGCCTACTGGGTAGCCTTTGTAATACCTTTGATATGCATAGTCAATACCGTAGCTTTGTTTGTCTGTCCAAGCATTTGTATTTTGTATTTGTCCGATCAACTGCAGTTACGCTCATTGCGCGGTGGCAGTTCCATATCTATCCTTGATCCTTTCTTAAACTCCTCCAATGTCGCGGCTCCCCTTGTCCTTTCACTGAGTCTATTCCAGTCTTGCAGAGTTCTCTGTGTGTAGCCGCTTCTCCCCAAGTCCGATTTCACACTTTCCACCACAAGCCGCTCCCCTCCTCTCACACTCCTTTGAGTTCTTACTCCCATTCTCTCTCCCACCTCTCTCCCCACCCAGCGTAGCCATTCCTTGCCCCATAGAAGTTGAAAAGCCTGTCATTTTTTCTCCTCTCCTCTAGTGTTTCCCACCCCAGCTGTTGAACCATCTCACTAGGCTTTTCCATCACTTTCTCTACCTTGCCCGCTTTATTTCTCAATACCCTGAACCTTTTAACTCGGCTGAGCACCCTTCTCACCGCAACCCTTTGGACGCCTTCTATTGCCTTTACTAGACCGGGGTTGTGTGGGTCCCAAACCGTACTGCCGTATTCCAAAATTGGCCTTATTAGTGACTGGTATGCCTTTTCTTTTATTTTGGTCCCTGTCCCTCGCAAATTTCTCATGACCAGATTAAGTGCTCTAATATTTTTTTGTGTCAGTTTAGTAATGTGCTCGCCCCATTTTAGATTCTTATTCATGGTTATACCCAGATATTTATATGCATCTACTTCTTCTAATTTCTTCCCCTCCCAGATTAACTTCTACCCTTCTCAGCTCTTTGCTCCTACTGCTTTTGGAGAATGCAACGACTTTGCACTTTCCTATGTTTAAACTCATGAAATTTCTTTCCACCCATTCGTTAATCTTATCTAAATCCTTCTGGAGTTTCTGTGCATCCTCCTCCTTCTCAATTATCCTATACACCACAAAGTCGTCCGCAAATAGTCTCAATTTTGAGTTTATTCTATCTCCCAAATCGTTAATAAATATGTTAAAAAGCAGGGGACCTATGACGCTACCTTGTGGTACGCCCGAGGTAATTTTGATGTACTCCGAGAATTCTCCTCCCACCTTCACCTTCTGTGTTTTGTCATTTAAAAATTCTGCCACCCAATTAGTAATTTTATCATTTAGTGTGGCTTCCCTTAATTTAGAAATCAAAAGTTTGTGGGGAACTTTATCAAAGGCTTTTTCAAAGTCTAGAAAGACTGCATAAACTTCATCCCCGTTGTCCAGGGAGTCGGTCAGTTCCTGTGTGAAGCCCTGCAACTGGGTAATGCACGAGTATCCTTTTCTAAAACTATGTTGCCCTTTGAAAAACCCCAATTTTGTGCTGATAATTTGTTTAATATCTCTATCTACAAGCCTCTCCATAATTTTACCTACTGAAGAAGTGAGGCTCACTGGTCTGTAATTTCCCAGTAGCGCTTTTTCGCCCCCCTTGTGTATTGGCGTTACCAATGCTTTTTTCCAGTCTTGAGGAACCGTCCCTGTATCTATTGAGTTGTCAAAAATGACTTTCAGGTATGGGATAATTTCCTCTCCAGTCAGCATGATGAATGCGTTGTTAATATCGTCAATTCCGGGCGCTTTATTGCTTTTCATATTCTGAATAATTCTTTCTATTGCTCTGAATCCAAAAGTTATTTCCTGTCTCTTTTCCGAATCCAAATTTGTTTCCAACTCCTCTCTTTGGGATGCTACAGTGTCCCTTGTTTGAAAAACCCCGCTGTAATATTTATTGAGTGCCTTATCGATATTTGTTCGATATTTTACCCCGTTGTTGTCAATAAGTGTTGGTAAGGCACTATCGCTCCCCTTGTTGCTGTTTATATATTTGAACATGTTATTTCAACTCTTATTTTGATCGTTCTTGTCCAACATCCCTTTGAGAAAATTGTCCTTGGCCAATCTCTTTTCCTTGTTTAATTCTGCTCTCAACCTTCTTTTTTCAACACCATCATCTCCTATACCCCCCTTTCTTTGTTGTGAATTTCCCTCCCCTTCCTTTTCATTTTCCTTATTTTCCTGTTGTAGTAAAGTGGGTCAGCATTTAGCGAAATAGTTTTGGATGGCACAAATTTCTTCCGTGCTTCTAAACAGATATTCTTAAAACTTTCCCATTGTTGATCAATGTCTCCTAACCCTGCTTTCCAGGTCTTTTTCTCCCTCCTCAGATATTCCTTGATGCTATTTCTATCTGCTTTTCCATATAGCCAAGCCTTCCTCTTTATCTTTCCTAATCCCCCCTCTGTTTTCCCAACTATTTCTACTGTTGGAATTTTATGGTCACTGATCCCCTCATCAACGGATGTCTTCAACCACTTCTCCTGTGGTCTCACCAAAATGACGTCCAAAAGATTGCTACCACCTGCTTCTTTCTTTCTAGTTCCTTCTGTAACTATTTGTATGAAACCTTCATTCATTATTCCCGCGACAAGCTCTTGTCTTCTACTTGTCCCTATTCCCGTGCATCCCTCTACCCACTGTACGTCTGGTAGGTTTAAATCTCCTGCAATGATTAGGTTTTTCCCACCTGAAATGATTCTTTCCCTAATTTTATTCAGTATGCTCAAGTTGGCATCTGGTGGCCTATTGAGTTTATAGTGTTAAGGCCCTAGTATAGATGAAGTAGTCTCTAGGTAGGCAACGCCATATGACAGGGCCCATGAATGCCCATGATCACCAAGTTGGCAGCACATTCCTAGCACATTTGCAACAGTGCTCTAGTAGATGCCATTTTCTTGGTGATAACAGCGCTCTTAGCAGGATTATCAGGCGTAACACTACCACGGTCTGTGTCTGTTTAACCTGCGCTCTGTCACTATTCTGTAAGGATATTTATTTACTCAATGGCCCTGAGTTTGGTCATTGAATGTGCAGCCCTACAAAATCAATTGTTTCGTCAATTCAATTTTAATATTAGTGACTCGGGCCTATATAGATTAGGACTAAAGGCCTGCATATATATATATATATATATATATATATTAATGTGTTGATTCTGTTGCCTCACTTTGTGATGACTTTTAATTTAAGTTGACTGTCCATATACTTTCATTTCAAATTATGTACAAACCATATTTCATTTTATTGTCAAGTTCTTTGGACAAAAGTGATAAAAAATAAAAGAATAAAATAATACATAATTACTGTAGTGAGTACCAGTACCAAATTTCATAATTGGTATCACGATTGCACTAAAGTTGTGTTTATGAAGAGATCTTGATCAAACTAGGCCCACTATATTATTAACCTGGGTAAAGTTATAAAAGTTTTACAAAAATTGTGTAATACTAGGAAACACAGCATGTGCGTTGTGACTCCTAGTTGTGAGATGAGCAAGCTATTTGTATGGAGTGTACTCGAAAGCTATGTACACGCCTTGATTTTGAAAGTGTGTCACTGCCTTCATCAGGCTATACAGTCGAACTAGTTGATCATCTCTAACAATCCTAAAACTCTTCATTTCTTATTTGTACAATATAAAATATGGTATTTTTAATTGATACATCTTCTATGTTATTACAGGATTTGGTAATGACATAACTTGGTTAAATTTGAATGATGGGTTAGCTACTTCAAGTAATAGCAATAAGCCATTGATGCTTCTCATACATAAGACATGGTGTGGTGCTTGTAAAGGTAAGTTACCAGTACTACTAGTATTCGACCCGACGCCAATAAATCTTGAGCTGTTTTTACACTACGTTTGCCCGTGAGTTAATCCGCGATCTGCCCGCAATTCAAAATAATGTTGTGTTTACTCACAACCTAGGTCAGTCCGCAGGAAGTTAAACCCCGGTGCATGGTATGGTTGAACCCACGGGCTATAATTGCCCACGGGCAGAAGTTAATTTATTCTCACTCTTGTCAAAGTTTCAACTCCAAGGTTGAAGGTTCACTTTTCTGAACAATTACCTATCATCAATACACATGGAATTACAACATACCACTCTATGTAGGCAGAAACATCAATTGTGTTATCATTTCAACATAAAACTTCGAGTTGAATCTAGGCACAGCTGTCAAAGTAAATACACGAAAATAATTTGGCATATATGTCTTTTTACAGTGCCACTTATACTTGTGCGATTTGGACTGAATCAAGGAGGCAGAGAGGCCGATATCAAATATGGTCTTCTATAAATCATAACTTCCTCCAAACAAGCAGTAAAAATTTTAATGTGTGTAAACCATCTCCTTGTTGAACTGTGGTACAGCCCAGGGTCGAAGCTCGAGGTTGAATTCCTGGGGTTAGCCTGTGGGTTTAATAGGTGTAGTGTAAAAACAGCTTTAGTGATCAATAAAGTGCATTGTTACCCTATATAAAAACAATATAAAAAACTAGTACCAGTATTAACGTTTCATATTTTTTTCAACATCCATATTCTGTATTGGCTAAGATCGTACATTGGTTTAATTAGAAAATTAGCCGTGTAGGATAGCTAAATACTAGAAAGTTGACAACAATTTTTTTAAATTTCATATGAGCGATGAACTTCCATGTTGTGGTCACTTATTTTCTTAATTTTTTGTTTCGTTTGTTGGTTAGATCTAAATGCTGGTGGAGTAAACAGAGTTTCATGTTTCAGGTACCGGTACCTACTGAAGTCTACCATTACATATTTATCTGTATAGGCCTAAATGTGTTGTATTATTGAAATGAGGTTTCTGCAATTTTCCTAATTAGTAATTACCATATTATAATTTTTTATTTTAATCACTGCATTAATGATGTAGTCACCAGTCTTAAATATATCACTTTCGGTATGAGATTTGAAGAAATTACAGTACCAGTAGTTAAAGTATATCTGCGTCAGTAGGCCTACATCTTGTTCACTTGCTGTATGTTTTTAAAACATAGGTCTACTGCGCCTAATCAAAATAGGCTTATACGAATACCGGTAATTAGAAATGTGGAAATATTTCCCAAAAATAGAAGTACCGGTACATGAAATGTAAATGAAGAGTTATGTTAATGATGTTTCTTTTTGCCAGCTTTGAAACCAGAGTTTGCTGCATCCAAAGAGATAAAAGAACTCAGCAAAAATTTTGTTATGGTAAATGTAGAAGACAATGAAGAACCAAATGATAAGAAATTTACTCCAGATGGAGGTTATATACCAAGGATACTCTTTTTAGGTATGTGTGCAACTCTTATAGAGTCCAAGTTGGCTCGTATTGACTTCATAATAATTTTTATTTCTCTTCGTAATTTCATTTGCACTATAGACTACTTTCTGAACATGCAACAATTCTCCCACCATCTCTCGTCTTCCACTTCTTCTCATTTTTCTCCTCGGTTGACTACCCCGAACTTGACTTCCTCCTGTCACCTTTCTCTTGATCTTCCAACTCTTAGCTCCATTGTTTTCTGCTACACCCATCTCAAACATCGCTCTCGGTATTCTCTCTTTTTCCATTCTCCACATATGCCCCTAAGCATACAAACACCTAAGTCTCTCCCTTTCCATTTTGAATGATAACCTTTCCACTTCCAATTTGTTCCTTTATTTCTGCTTTGCTTCTTCTCCATCTTTGACACTCCTGCTACGCTCCTCACGAAGTTCATTTCTGCTGCCTCAATTTTTTTCTTCTCTCCAGTTCATTGACCTTGCAATTGCTCCATATGTTATGATAGCTAGTAGTAAACATCATAAATGAGTATCTTCCCACTCCTTGGAAAATCTTGGTTCCAAATCAGCTCCGTTACTTTTTGAAATAGTCCGTCCACCTTTGCTATTCTCTTATTCACTTCTAGAGCCTATCTCTACTTTTGCCATATTACTGGCAACTTATACTCATGTATTACTAATACCGTACTTTCCAAGTATAAGAACTCTTCTCTACTTCTTCTAGTTCTTGACCTTGCAAATAAATATATGCAAATATATTGTTACATCATTTAAAAAAGTGTACAATAATTTCAGCTCCTAATGGCAATGTGAGAACAGAGTTTTACAATGAGCGTGGCAACCCGCAATACAAGTATTTCTACTCTGATGTCGGAAGCATAGTGGTTACTATGAAGAAAGTTTCAGCCTCTTATAACCAATCAAAGAAACCCACTGACGAACTCTAATGCGTGTGAATCTCAAGTTAATAGTGGTACTAGCGGTAATTGAACATGAAACTGGTATCAATAAAATTTTGACGTTGTGCTCTGTTGAAAATGTAGGTCTAGATTCTGCATGATATAAAAACATACATTACATATTGACTAGTTACGCTACCAAGACGATTAATTCTTTAACTTATGTTATATGTAATACTCATCGAGCTTTTATTTAAGTAGAATTTAGTTTACTGTACTTTGATGAGTTTTAATGTAATTTGTGGCCATAATTTTTGATAAGACTAATAAATACCAGTAATGTTGTTGAATAACACCAAAATGGTCATGATCTTCTTGTGCAGATTAGCACTAAGCTTATTGAAATGAAATAACCTTGGTAGGGACGGTCTTCATAGGACTAGGTACCCATATCCACAAAAAACACAATAGAAGGTCAACCACCAATTTTATTGTTAAAATTTTGGTAATTGCTTAGAAACTCAATGCTGCTTGAAACATTCATCTCTTTTGAAAGATGTATTTGTGTTCCTAATCATAAATCTTGTCCTGAAAAATCATTGACCCTCAAAATACCACTCCTATAGGCCTACACATATAACAATATTTGTGTTGGTAAATGACTGTCTTTCTTGGATACAAGTATAATTAGATGAGCGTAGCGAAGTCTCCATCCCACTCTCATAGGGCTTTGTCTGTGTGTTTTTTTTTTTTTTTTTTTTTTTTGTTTGTTTGTGGGCACTGCACAGGTCGCAGGGTTTGACTGATCAACATGAAACTTTTTTTTTAGACGCAAACTTATCCAACTTAGAACTGTATAGTTTTTGGTATGAATCGGTTGGACAGATTTTGAAGAAATATCATCTCAAAGTTTCTAAAAACCCCATAAGATTGGGCTTGGTAAAAAATTTGAAAAATAAAATCTCTTCAAATGAGATGAAATTTTCTGTAAATGTGTAAACATGATTGATACACATCACAATTTTGTATGCAATTTGGATCCGCCATTTTGAAGAAAATAGTTGAATTATCTGTTTTTATTCATCAAACATTATTATAGAAATTAAAGCAGATTCAGGTTGCTGAGATTCACTGCTTTCTAGATTCGATATTTGCCCAACAATAAAGTCTTCTTTATATGCATCAGGGTGTGTAGAATACCAGATTCGATAATATAGCAAGGGTAAAACTACTTTAACGTCTATTACCGTATTCAGATATCTCGCTCATCTTAAAACGCATATTTCGCGTTTGCCTAGTTTTAGTATTCAGTATTAGTCACTAATCATTAGTTTGCATTGTGAATCAAGCTTGAATGCTCACTTTCTTAATTTTAGTATTTAGTATTAGTCACTAATCATTAGTTTGCATTGTGAATCAAGCATTTTAATCATGAATAGCTGAATTAGGTTGCCAAGATTCCCTGCTTTCTAGATTTGATATTTGGCATTTGCCCAACAATGAACTATTCTTTATATTCGTCAAGGTGTGTAGAATACCAGAGTCGATAAAGTAGCAAATTTAAGACTACTAATAACTCTTATTCAGATATCTCGCTCATCTTACAACGCATATGTTGCGTTTGCCTAGTTTAAGTTGACCTCTACTTGTAACCAAGTACCTACAGTATATTCCAGCATCGTCAAGGAGACTGATGTGCCCATGTGTACTTTAAAAATACGTTCAAGATGAACTATGATATTTCTACGTCAATATGACACCAAGGCTACTAAAGGCGTGTTTCATCGTCAATTACGTAGTTTGTAGTGCTAGGCTGTGAAGTTATACAAACAAACTTTTATTGAAAATATAATACAATGGTTTCACTTGAGGTCAAATTTCAACTACAATGTTTTCCCAGGTGTGACAGGTCAAACGATGCATACTCTTACTCTGCGGCCAGACAGACTATCACTTCCTAACCTGAGATGTGGTCAATGATGATGTATTCTCAAATATCGTTCAGCTTTCTCATTCAACCATATAATTACACAAACAAAATCAATATTATTTATATAGCCTACCTCCAATTTGATGTTTCAAAAATTATTATTCTCAAATACTAGCTTCCGATATTTGAATCCAACCGTATACTAGCTAATGTTACAAATAATGTCACAATGGGATCAAAAAAGACAATTAAAATCGGCGACGAAGAAATACATGTATATGAACACTCAGCTTTTGTGTCAACGTCTTTTAAAAGCTGCAGAGTCATCCGGAGACCATGGTGCATCATACTTTCAATACGAGATAGCTCAATATAACTTTCTTCGATTTTTGAAACGTCAGGTCTATTAAAAGCTGTGAATCAACTTCACTTGGTTAACACAATGAAATAAGAGTAATATTAGTCTACAGAACACCACACTTCCTCTTGAAGCAAAAATTGTAGTCCATGGAAGTCATTTATTGCGAAGAATTCCATGGCCTCGTTGAAGTACCTATGTGTCTTTGAATTGTACGTTATGAGGTTGAAAAACTCATGGTGATGCCAGCAGTGGTATTTGATGGCTACGTTGGTGGACCCTCAACTAAAGATTGTACCCACATGAGGAAAACTCACGATTATGTACGACTTTGTTTATTTATGGTATTGGATGAGAAAATTTTCTAAGGGATTGGTATTATCATTTCTTCTTCAAGACAGATGGTTGCACCAACCATCTGTTTCGAAGACGACATGATAAAAACAATACCCCAGAAAATCTTCTTATCTAATACCACAAACAAACAAAGTTTAATAGATTGACCAGGAAAATAGTAATGAAAGAGAAAGATTGAGGAACACCATCCCAAGGGGGAGGCAGATCTGTTGATCGTGAAACACGGGATTCTAAGAGCTACATCTCATCTTACAGTTGTCATTGTTGATAACACTGACCTACCAGTATTACTACGCTTTCTTGCCAATTTTGAATCGAGCGACATTTTCCTCAAATCTGAAATCAAAGGAACTTCAAACCGAACAATATTTGAAAATATATCATCATTGACCACATCTCAGGTCAGAAAGTGATAGTCTGTCTGGCCGCAGAGTAAGAGTATGCATCATTTGACCTGTCACACTAGGGAAAACATTGTAGTTGACCTTTGACCTCAAATGAAACCATGATGTTATCTCAGGATCATTATATCAAACCAGATGATGATATGTGTGTGCAAAGTGCAAACGTTGCATCAAAACATGTTCAAAATCTAGTAGTCTCCTCCATTTTTCTGAACTGCTCAAATAAGATCAACTTTTGACCTTTGACTGACCTCTCAATTTTCATGCGATTTTCACATTCGTTTTCAATAATTCCGTCATTGTCTAGGCTTCACTTCATGACTCCACTTGAATATTATTATTTTGCCATGACCCACAGTTGATTTGACGCACACCTAATGTGACTCGAGTTTATAAAGCGTTGCCATGGTTGACTGAGCTACGGAGGGTGACTTTCAACATCTTAATTTTCGGTCATATTCAAAATATCGACCAATATTTAAAATATATCATCAAACGCGTCTCAGGTCGGGAAGTGATTATCTGAACGTAGCTCATCGTTTGACCCTTCACACTTGAGAAAACATTGTGATTAACCTTTGACCTCGAGTGAGGTCAAGTCGTTATTTCATGATCATAATGATAGAATAGATAACAATATGTGGGTACAAACGTTGCATCAAAACCTATTCAAAATCGAACATTCTGTCCATTTCTACGAACTGCTCGAATCAGGTCAACTTTTGACCTTCGACTGACCTCTCAATTTGCATGTGATTCCCACAATGCTTTCTCCAATCATTTTGTAATTGTATAGGCTTCAATTTAAAACTATCATTTTGCTTAGAAAAAAAATATAAATTTCATTAATTTGAAAAAAAATAACATGATTTTTGACCTTTGACCTCGATTTACTCAAAAACCGTAAATGAGTTTTTGGCAATTCCAAGTATGTTAATCAGCACATTTTTCTGAATGGAACCCAATCATAAGACCTTTTGTTGCAATTAGTGGAGGGTGAAAAGCCTGAATGATTGGACTATTAGCTTATTAGCTTATTTAATTAAATATCATAATCTTTAATTTGCTGCCACATCTCCCCTAAGTGGACGAGTGGTATTTGAGAGTAGACTAGAGATAACTTACGTGATTCCCAGTTCTAGTATTTCATTGAAACTTGATAAAACGAGAAAATGTAATCAAAATCATGTAATACTTTTATTGCTGAATGCAATACGTTCGTAATGTTAAATCATATGCGATGTACAGTGAAACCTCTATCCATCATTTTCCAAGGGACCAGGAAAAATGAACCATCCATTCAGAAAAATTTAACATTAGTTATACTGTATGTTCGAAAGGTGAAACAAATGAATGATAGAAACGGGAACGATGCATAAAGTGTTTTCTGTACTTTAATCTTTATATATGTGTCTTTCTACAGCATTCCTCGACTGTTCACTTGTTTCATTATCCTTACTCCAAGCCATTGAATTTGTAGTGGCCAAGCCACTAAGCTCGTAAGATTATTAGCCAAGATATACCGCAGTAAAGAAGAATTATTGTCAGTTCAGTCTCTATGCAAGATGAAAGGTGAGACGTCCTAGGAAAGTAGGTCTACTGGGCTATTGTTTTGTTGACATGTGCATCACATGTGAGAATTTTCATTACTACTGTACCACTATTTTGTATTTACTAGGAAACGCGTTATGTGTTGCCACGTTGATGGATGAGCTAGAACATATCAACTTATCTTTGGATTGGTTATTAAATATATTCACCTTGAGATCCAAACAATTACGTCACTGCCATCCTATTTCCTCATTAATTTCTATGATAATAAAGAAGGCTTTGTTTTAATTGTTTCCAATTATATGTTGCTTGGATTTAATTGGTTTCTCAATAGCTTTGACTGATTTAAAAAAAATTGAATTATAAATTTTTTTACACGAAAACGGCTGATCTGATTTGACTGAAAGTTTGGAATAATGATAATGTGTTACCACATACCTCCGGTGTAGAGTCCGGTGTCTCGGTGTAGATGATATGCTAGAACTGAGACTCGTAGTATTTTACAAATAATATTGAAGATAATAAACGACTTCCTATCGGAACCAAATTGTTCGACTAGGAAGGTAGGTAGGAAACTAGCAGTTAGGTTCTGTGGATTTTAAAGGGCGTGAAAGCACTTGTGGTAACTGCAAGTTAATTTTAAGTTACATGTACCTAAAGACTCAAAATAAAAAAGAACAAGTTTATAATAAAAAGATGCAAAGATTGGAAAAGAATTAAATGGACATTCCAATAAAGATTAACTTGATTGTTTGAGTATTTAGCCCGTCGGTTAAATAGACAAGCAGTTTAAAAATAAAATAAAAAAAGATTACAAAATTTTCTCAATTAGCTTTAACTAGAACCCTTTTTGTTTTAGAATTTATTTCAACTAGAAAATAAACTTGTGCTGCGGTACCGTATACGTATGTTTTACTGTTGAGCCGTGACGTCGATGTGAGATTGCCGCTGGATTCTGCGATTTATGGGCTGGCTGGAGTCGGTCTCGTTACTGCATCTTCTTCCCGCGTCGTCGCTAATGCATCTGGATTGTTTGTCTTCGTGGTTATTGCCGTTAATGTGGTGGCATCTTCTATTCTTCTAGCCGTAATTTGTTTGTGACCGAATGTATTGTATGATTGTTCACCCTCCGAGAGGACACGTCCGTACTTGATGACCGATCAGTAATTTCTGGTGGCGAGAAACGAGGCTCAGACTATTTATACTTCGATTTTTCTAGAAGTTTCTGCAGTGTTTCGACAAATGATGAAACAGTCCTTGACATTGAGAGTATTGTATTGTATGGTGTATAGTCTGGTCGCCTCTAACAACCCCGCACTCTGCTACCCTCTTTGTTCTTTGTACGTAGCTGTAGAGGTTATTTTTTTTTTTAATAACATCGAAACTTGATACAAAATCATTGTTCCCTAATTAAGGCTAAGGATGAAAGATAGGATCGTTTGGACGGGGCACCACAAGGGCGATCTTACCACCCCATTTTGATTATTTAAAACTAATGATCTTCAGCACCAGGACTGCGCTGTCTATGACCATAATTTTTCGCCGTAGATAAAAGTCTTTCAGTATAATACATAAAAGGAACTAACGCTACGTTCAAGGCCGGCTCTCTGTCATCAAGTTTGCCAGCCTATCAGCCGCTTCTACAAAAAACACCAGATAGAGCAGCGATCCATATTACACAGTAAGTACTTATAAAATGGAACGAGTTCTCGAACTAATGGAGTCACCATCTAGTTCGAGAACTTGTTCCATTTTATTGCGATAAATTTATTGCGATTTAGGTTATTGCGATAATGTCCTAACTATACTCGCTCGACTACGTGTCTCTTGCTAGCACACTCACGATGCCTCACGTCTACAGGAAATGCGTTGTAGACCGTCTGGCTACTACCACAAGGGGTACGATTTGGGTTCACATGAAAGAATGTGTCGTATAGAATATTACCAGCAAAAACCAAATATATGAAATAGCAATGTCCCTTCTTCTGTATTAATATGACGGAATGTAAAAAGAAATAATTATATAAAACATTAAAACATGATTGAGAATTATATGGAATATATATATTGGTATTTTTTTACATCATAAATCATAAACATCATCTAGAATTTGTATGGAAATATATAGGGGCCCACTGACATTATTCGTTGTTTTACAAAACATTATAAGAATCATTTAGAATTTACATGGAAAATATATACTGATATTATTTGATATGTTGCAGTGTATAATTATTATATTGAAATTTCCTGAGAATTTGAATTCCCTTGAAGGAAATATTTTTGACTAATTTTTCCCTCTGGGTTATTCTTATGAGATTTTTTTGAAAACTTTGAAATGAGTTTTCTCAGAAGTTGTTCAACCGATTGCGCCTCAAAACTATACCGTATCGAATTAGATAAGGAGACTTGTGTAAGCCAAGTTTCAACTGATTTTGAATCTTCGTTTGACCTGTGGAGCGCGAACAAAGAAAGAAAAAACAGGCACTTTTTTTTCGAGTATGGTGAAATTGAGTCTTCGCTTCGCCTATCCAATAACTAGTTATAAACCAAGATGCATAGAGGGTTTGTTTTAAACAAACCCTCTATGCATCTTATTATAAACTAATGTAGGGTAATAGTTGGTGTCACTACATCGTGGTAGGCCTACACAAATTTGAAACTCGAAAGCACACTGCAACTTGATACTACGTTTGCGAGTTTGCAAGGCCCTCTTTAAGCCTGAAATATACTACCAATATGTCTGACATTTCAATCTGACGTTTAAAGTAGCAGTTATGTTTCATTTTCAAATAATTCATATTTGATGTGTTCAGGGCTAGTGTTCTACAAATATTTTTACAGGGCTACGTAGACAGTTTGTGTTGAATATGGAGTATTTTTCAAGACCAATCTAAGCTTCGGTGTTTCGCATACACGCATATGGACGCAATTGGGATGGCATAACCTAGACCTAAGCAAAGGCCTAGGTTAGGCCCCAAGCCGTAAGACAATCTGGATTCCGTCTAGGTCAATGTCTAGGCAACTGCTCGCAACTCCCTGAGTTCACGGTTCTTCAAAGCTTCAAATTAAATTGACTACCAGTCTAGTTATGCTCGAATGTTTCAGTAGGCTTAAGCATAGACTGGGGCCTTGCCTGCAACTGGCATAGGTCCAGGCCCAGTTGTAGGCCTATCAAGAAAAATGGCATCTATTGATGCAGATAAGGATGTTGCGAATCCTGAAGAAGTGCAAGTCAGAAATGGTTTAGACACAATCCAATCTAGGCCTATTGAATTTTCAGAGGATGACAAACCAGTTGGTAGCTGTTTCGTCGATCGTGGTTTCGACACTACCAGAAGCATTGAATTGTGCTCGAAAGTGGTTCTTAATAGTTGCGGTTTGTCAGAAAAAGATGAAACTGTGAAAGTAGTATTACCGATAGACCCTGCCATTGACGACAATGAAAATTTGAATGCAGATTTTCCTACGAGTCTTAGTCCTAGTACGTCCAAGCTTGATATATTAGTGACGGGCTTGGATTCAAATGAGTATAAAGAAGAGCCACCAAAACCCAAGTTTTTGCCTTCTACCAATTTGTCAAGTACGCTTATTAATGAATGTAAGTTTGAACCAAATATCGAAGCTGCTGTTAATATACATCTGCCATTAGAAGATTCATCAGTAAACCTCAACTCATCTGTATCAGTAGTTTTAGAAAATGAACCGTCTGTGTCAGTTGACTCAGTTTCAACAATATATAGTCATCCCGCTTATAAGACTGTAATTCAAGAACTAGCACTATATAAAGAGGAAGTTAGTATATTGAGATCAAGTTGTGATCACTTGGAGTTGAAGAATAAATTTCTTGAAGCAGACAGGTCTCATGATAGTTTGAAAGTACAATTGCAGACACAAGATAAAACTTGTAGCCAACAACAAAGAGAGATACAACAACTACGAGAATTAGGCGTACAACAATTGGAGGTTGCTACAAAAAGTTACATACAATTAAAAGATGATTATGAAGTCAAATTAGAAAAGGTAAGACATGATAGGCCTGAGTGTTTATTTGTAGTTATCGAAGTTTTAGCCAATTTGAAATAAAGTACCGGTAGGCCTACTATACATCAACAAATACGAGAAGCAGATAGTAATGTGAAGATGATCTTTGGAAAGTTATGTGTTTTTCAAATTTATTTGTGTCTGTAGTTTAGACGTGCCAATAGGTGTAGGCCTACTCATGTAAAATGGTACAATTTTCTTGTTTATTCAAATTCAAATCACTTTCAAGGTGCTTTTAAACTAAAATATATTGTATAGGGAGCTTATCTATTGTTTGTTGGAAGCAGTTTATTATATTTTCACATCATCTGAATAGTGAATTGCCAATTCTAAATCCCAAATCCAACCTTCCAGGATTCAGCATGCTGCTTGTATATTTCTTTAAAGTAGGTCTATTCCTTATTTTGTGTGTTGTACTGATCATTTGTAGATGACAAGAGCATATGAAGCAGCAAACAGAGATAAAGAGTCGGCAGTTATGCGTTATGCATTGAGCGAGAAAGAAGTGATTGATCAAAAGAAAGAACGTGAATCGTTAGATAAGCGACTGAAAGAATTCAGTAAAGAGAAAGATCTTCTTGTTAATAAGCTTAGAGGTCTTACAACTGACAAGTCAAGAGTATGTCAAATATTGGATACAAAGGTAGGCCTACGATAATAGTTACTCACTCTTATCATTGTATATATTTTTTATTGGGTGAACGATTGAATGACATTTGCCTACGATAGATTTATTGTGTCTGGGCTCAGCAAAAGATAGCCCGCTGACCAACTTTTACCAGCTCGACTATTATGAATGGCTCTAACAATAATTTTACTAGCAGTAAATATTAGAAAATTGGTATGAAATATAGGCCTAATGTAGGCGCCAAGTGTATTTGTTTACATGAAGTCACATTCTCTTCAAAAAAAAATGTGTACCGGTATAAACAAAAGTACAGAATGTGCAAAATCAGTTTTGTGTTTAGTTCAAGTGCATAGTGAAACAGATTTCTTTTAGGCCTATAGGAGGGCCTACTTATTGCAGCTCAACATATTTTCAAAACTACCGGCATATGCAGCGTAGTGGTTAATGCACAGTTTGCTTCATGTGACCTGGGAGGCAGCACTTGGGCACACCGGACCTGGTTCAATCCCTGCTACCATCCATCTTTACAGGGGTTTTTCGTGGTTTCCCTCTGTAGTCTAGGCTAATGCCGGGATGGTTACCACAATGTAGGCCACGACCGCTTCCTTCCCACTATCCTTCCCATTACCCATAAAACCAACCGGCACATGTAGCTGAGTGGTTAGCTCACTTGGTCCGTGTGATCTGGGAGGTGAAGGGACATGTCGGACCCGGTTCGATCCCCGCCACCGTCCATCTTTACAGGGGTTTTTCGTGGTTTTCCCCTGTAGTCTAGGCTAATGCCAGGATGGTTCCCACAATACAGGCCACGACCGCTTCCTTCCCACTATCCTTCCCACTACCTATAAAAACCTTCATCTCATCATCCTATCATCTCATTAATTCATCCGACGCCAATAGATCTTAGTAATCATTACAGTGCGTCGTTAAAACCCAATATAAAATATCTATAAAACCTTCATCTCATTATCCCATCATCTCATTAATCATTCATCCAATTTGCCAATAGATCTTAGTCATCATTACAGTACTCGTTAAAACCCAATATAAAAAAAAATCAAATCAGACTCACTTCTTCAGTAAATCATCCCCCTTCCCTCTCCTCTGGGGTAATCATCACAACATTCTTCTGAAGAACGTAATGCACTGGAGATTGTGAACAAATTTAACAAAAATTTACATTTTATATCCTCATGGCAGTATTTCCGAATACCTCACACTGAGAAAAATTAGTTAATCTTTAAGCTTGTATATATAACACCAAAAAAGTTCAAATGATTGTAGCATCTGTGAAGAAGTACATAATTTAATCCTCACAAAAAATTGCTGTTTTCTCCTCCTAGTGTAATGAGCTAACAACTGTACAAAAAGAGAATGAGAAACTGAAAGAGGATCTCAACTCCAGGGAGATAAAGATTAAATGGGCTCAAAATAAACTGCGAACGGAAATGGAGATCCACAAAGTAAGTGTACTGTCTATTCGTTTTTGAAGCATGTACTTCATCTATTTTTTTTTAAACAACATCAAAACTTGATACAAAATCATTGTTTCCAAATTAAGGCTATAGATGTGAGATAGGATCGTTCGGACGGGGCACCACCCCCAAAATGTATCATACAAATGAAGTGTACGATGCATCTACTGTAACCAAAAAATCTCCTCTATATGGACACTATTCAATTATCTAGCAATAATCGTATTTTGAACCATGTTTTTAATTGAAAAGTGTAATTACAGGAAACTCAAGTCAAAGTGGATAAATTGGTAAAAAAACTACAAGATACACGTGAAGAGGCTGAGCAGGTGCGTCGCGATTGTCAGACAATGATGCGTTCGTACCAATCTTCTGAGGAGAATAAAGCGTACACACTCGATCAGCAAGTAAAAGAGCTTCAGGCCCAACTGATTCTGGAACGACACGAGTACCAGGACAAAGAAGAAACTTACCGACAGTTACAACAAGAATTGGAGTTACTTAAGAAGAAACATCAGCTGATTCTTAATGAGAACAATCTTCTTTCTATAAAGGTATGTGTGTACTAATTATACATTTTAATAAGTATAAAGTGCATGCATGTACTAGTTTGAACATGTGCTGTCCGTACTGGTACGATAAATTGTCGTAATTGATTTTAACATACTTGCGAGCCCACGAAAGAAGGTCGTATTTTAATATATATATATATATATATATATATATATCTATCTCAAACCCAGGTAACCAATTAAATTGAGCCAGGGGGTGTTTCCACCAGTTTTTCTAAGGCAGCCTTCTCATATCAATCGGTTCCTGCCAGTTCCGACTTCTTCCTCCTCTTCTTCACTACTGCTAGGCCTATCCTCTGTTTCTTCTTCTCTTCCTACGAGTTCCCTCCATCGTTCTCTATTCTCCCACCATCTCTTGTCTTCCACTTTTCCCATTTTTCTCCTCGGTTGACTACCCCACACTTCACTCCCTCCTGCTACCTTTCTCTTGGTCTCCCAACTCTTCTCTTAGCTCCAAATTGTTTTCTGCTATCTCAAACATCGCTCTAGGTATTTCTCTCCTTTTCCATTCAAAACTTCAATTATGTAAAGGAACTAATTGAAGTGTTGCAGTGCGAGTGGTTTTTGAAATAAGTAGCCTAGTTGAGTTGCCAATCGTAAATCTCGTCTTGCAAAATAATTGACCTTCAAAATACCACAGCCACTGAAATATTGCAGTGATATTTGTGTTTGTTATGTTGCTAGACGACCTTCATTTTTCGTAGATAGGCTACAAGTATATTATAATTATTTATACGTAGGTGTTCTAGGTTATATATTTTTAGCCAAACTGAAGTTGTAGAAGGGAAGTTGAGTTGATACATCTACTATTATGTATTGTGCATGTCCATCATTTTCTGTAGGCCTACTAGTAATTTATATAATATATATTCCTATTTAGGCTTTTTAATTGTCTACGTATAACATAAAGTGGTTGATAAAGTGCACTAAGTACATAATGTTTGGTAACTTTGGCTTGTTTTTTTATAAACACATAATAGGCCTACTCAAAAGTGTGAAAAAGTGTGTGTGAAATACTTGCAACATGCTTGTATGTAAATAACAAAGTTTTATCACGTCATACAAAATCTCTTCAATAATAAAATTGCTTAGATAGACCAAGATTATCTAGAATGTGCCCCCAGAATAGAATACGGTATGGAATTAGAATGTTTTTCTTGAGCCCTGAATACAATCTCTGTTTTAATCTCACCAGACTCACAGAAGAAGTATACTTTGATGCATTTTTAAGGTTGAATATCTCGCAGCATATCAGTGATGTTGACTTGTATTGTCCTGTTTTTTAATGTAGGGATGGCTCATACTCTGGTAATAATCACTTGACTGAAAGAAATCGTGAGAAACGTCAGGAAAGATAGTCTACCACGAGTGCTAGGATAGTTGATAAATTACGTCCTGAGTTCTGAGGCAGGGAGAAGTATTCCAAGTATAAAGTACAGTGAGTACTAACAGTTTAGTGCAAAGTACTATCCATCGTTTACCAAGGGACCAGGAAAATAAAACCATCCATCCAGGAAAACCATCCATCCAGGAACATTCAACATAGATTATATGGGAGTGGGGCAAGAAAAAATAAATGGTACAAGCAGGAAAACGATAGATCTTGGAACGATGCATAGAGATTTCACTGTATATGATTATATGAAGTCTATAAACTAATATTATCAATGTTATCATTTTTATCTGATACAGTATTGTATTTCATGACATGTTTGAGAGGAGGGATAATAGATTTTGTAACTAATAAGCTGTGACTTGAGTGAGAAAGGGGAAAGAGGGAAAAAGAATAAAAAACTGCGGCATAATTCATTGTCCTTTGCCCGCACCTACCACATGAGTGACATGACACTCCATCAATAAATGAACCATATGAATCAAACTCAGTCTCATGGAGGATGGCTCAATGCTTTAGTAACAAATCAATCATTCTGTCTTGCTATGCTCAGATTATAGAATATAGGCCTATATTACTAAAATAACAGGTAAGTCTACTCTATAATAATGCTTTGAATTAAGATCTTGATATACGTTTATAATTTCAGGTTCAAAATTTAGAAAAGGAGCGATTAGAGTACGAACAAAATTTATCAAAACTGAAAAGAACGAGTGATGACCAAAAACAAGATATTGTTGATCATTGCTCGAAGCTTGCTGCTATGGAATCGTTACGAATTCAGCTTCAACAGTAAGAAAGAATATTTTACTCGGATTAAATTTAAGCAGATACACTTGATGATAATCATAACGAAGTGCCCATTCCCATGACCGTACTATTCCCACCCAACAGTTATGCGGGTCTTGGGAATAGGCAACCCGCGCGGCTACTTCTATTCCTAAGAACACACTCACTTTCGAGAAAATACACTTCCCGGTAGCAGGCAGTTTATTTGATCGCCCAGAGAGGGTACTGGATTCAGTGATGCGATATCTCTGAACCTAGTGAAAACGATTAGAACGAGATAGATGACCCCCCATTAGTTATGCCAGTTTATATGAAATACTTGACCATTAATAAGTACTTTATTATTGTGTTTAGTTGTCAGTATCGATCTCATTGAAATATAAGCAAATGATACGAAATAGTGGATGTTGCAGTTAAAATAACTTGATAAATCACCACAGCTCCCAAGTATTGGCATTGGTATGCTAGCCTGTCGTTCTCACGGTCGAGCGTTCGATCTCCACTCGGGAATATTTTAGAAATTGAGGTTATTTAAATACGGAATTTTTATATACACTAAAAATAAATAGCTCAATCAATAGCCCTTAGCATACAAAACAGGGATAAGTCACGTCAAGTCACATTAACAGAAACTAAAGGTACGTTTATAGAGCCACGGCAACACGAATTTGCTGTGCCGTCAAAATGAATGAGCCAATCACAGGCTTGCCGGGCTTGTCGTTCACTGTGGCCTTGAAAGTTGAATGAAGTTGAACATTTTGCCGGACGACAGACTTGCCGTGATGACGTAGACGACATCACGGCCATGTTTATACTTGAACTGTGTGTTCTGCGTACAAACTATCGACTGTCAAGCTCGATTACTATCGACGTTGCCATGGTTATCACATCGATCCGATATGTAATTGCCTTGAGTCGGCGATAGTTTGCCGTGGTAGTATGAACGTTACCAATCATTTGACGTCCAACGGCACCCGACAAGATTGCCGGCCGGCAAAAATGCCGTGGCTCTATGAACGTACTTTAAGGTATTCATTTGTATCAAAACGGCTGTAGGTATGATGATGAATTTTAATTTATCTGATAGAGGAAGGTTTACTCAACTATTGTATCAATTTTCATCTTCATGCTGACTATCTACTGGTTTTCTTTTATTCAGCGGTTTGAATGCTCTATTCTTACATTATGTATTATTTATTTGTCTTACTAGTATTTTTTGTTTCTCATTCAAATATTCAGGTTTGCAGTATTCAGTTCCAGGTATCATTAAATAGAAATGTTGTTATCATTAAAGATCAAGTCAAAATGCTTAGAAAGGATACAGTACCGGTATTGAAAGTTGAAACTAGTCAAACATCCAAGTTATAGTTTGCCAGTTATTGAGATGATGTGAACATAAATTAGGCCTATTGTAAATAGTTATGGATTCTAATCAGTATGTTAATAGTTAATATTCAATGTTATTTGTTTGATACAATAACATCAATATGACATTCAATACTTATTGTCTTGAGGCCTTGTCATATCACACATAATTGCCATATAATCATAATAATAGACGCTGCTGGTGACTTGTGGTTTGTACTTGTTTAGTGAACAAGAGAAGTTAGCAGCTAGTCAAGCTGAAGTGGAACGACTTCGTCTGAGTAATTCTGAACTACAACAAGATATGACCGCATGTCGTGAAAAAGAGGCAGAGCTCTTGGAGTTTACTCAGAAACTAACTGATAAAAATGTCAGACTTCAGTCTGAATTTTCAGCTACAGAAGCCAAGGTCAGTTCCTGTTTTGACTTTCAATTGAAATTTTACATTTACACTTTATATGTTATTTGACTTGTGATTGATATGTTGACTGGTTTGCAATTCTGATGGCGAACCGGTACTCTTTAACTAGATGTGGAGTTTTTGTACACTAAACTTGTACTCTTCAATTTTTTCACTGAGCACTATGAAGTTAATGATATATCAATTGTATTGGAAGTTGTTTTTCACGTAATGAACATTGTACTATTGTAGTATTTAGGTATCAAATATATGTATTTCAATTGTCACCAAGAATATATCTACTTATTTTCAGTTGAAAATAATCAAGTTTTAGCTACCGTAACCAGTGTTTTAGCAAAGTAGTTGTAAACAATAACATTTTTTTCAACGGTAATGATAGCTTGACCATTGATATATGGCAAATCAGTCATTGAATTCTGTAGAACTAGTGCAGTGATGATTTAATATAGCATAGCTTATATCAAATCGGTATAGAATAAGTATTGATATAACTTACACCTTTTCTCAAGGCCCAAGAGTTGGAGTTTGAGCTTGGTCCTCAGCTACGTCATATAGCGGAGCTCGAGTCCAGTGTGAGTGTTCTGACGCAGCAGCTTGAGCACGAGAAACGGCAGCGTCATGAAGAGAACCAGCTTCTAACCAGACATCTTGCGGAAAAGACGCAGCGTGTTGACGTACTGGCTCGGGAGCTGGAAGATCAGTGTGGGGAGAACGAGGTGCTCAAGAGAAAACAGACTGCTTCTATCAAGGTTGGAAACATAGTTCAAAAATAACTCAAACAAACATAATTCATTAGGAAGACATTCTTTCTATACAATAGCAGGCCTATATGGCCTATATATAAATATATTATTCTCAATTATATTATTTTGTCCTTGGTTCTAGAACTGTCAGTTCAAGTTTACTGTTATTGTTTGTTTTTTTGTTGGTAAAAACATTGAATATAATTCGTAAATTCAAATCAAATTCGAAACTCAAATTCAGCTGAACTAGAAAATTCCGAGTTTGATATTTTTTTCTTGTTTTTGTGATTTGTTTCCAAATTTTAGGATCCAAAATTTGCTGCTGGTATGAAAATTCTTTGTAATCAATATTCCGTGTCAGTAAACTTATTAGCGGTGGAGCATCCCGACAGGCACTTGACACAGCTGCGTCAGCGCATGCTCGCAGGATGAGGGGCGCGAGGCAGAGGGGGGCGATGAGGCAGGTTGAGTCACCCGAGCGTTAATGGCAAGAGAGGGATGGGCGAGTTATTCTTACTCAACACATGACAACAAAAGACTTGCAATGGATGAAACATTGAAAACATCAGAAAACATATATATATATATATATATATACACATATAAAACATATGTAAGCCTATATATATCAGGAAATATCGATATATTTTAGGGTTGCCGTATGATCAAAAAATCGTGATTGAAATCGAAGTTCACAATATCGAAAATCAATCGAATCAAAATCGATTGCATTTTTATCGAAAATCGATCGAATTGACGAATCGAATCGAAAAAAAAACGTGTTAGGTAGCAAAATACCATGTTTATATAGGCCTACCTCGCACGCGCTATATATATAAGTATAATGTTACCAATGGAAGCGAGCGCATTACTCTCGTACTGTTGTACGCTTTCGATCTTCGAAAACTTTTCGATATCGATCGAATCGAAAATCGAAAAGTACATATCGAAATCGATCGAATCGATCCAAATCGAACGGCAACCCTAATATATTTGATTACTTATCATTTCAAGGTTATTATCGAATCAAATCCCAAGTGATCCATATTTTCTTTTTCCAATCAGTAATCAATATGAAGTCAATGAATATTGATGCTACAATACCATGAATGCAACAGACATTACCCACGAGTTCTGCCGCTTGAAGCTAATGTCAAACTGCGTCTTGCAGTCATGCAGACAATTATACAATCACCTACCAGCTGCAATGCAATCACTAAAGTTGACTCATTTCAAAATAGCAGTCAAGCATCACCTAAGAAGGAATACCATTAAAATATTGACGAATATTTAAACTCAACCTAAATTGAACATAAAATATTTAAACTTTAATTTTCAATTTTTGTATTTTTACCTGATTTATACAATGTAGGCCTATTTGTGTCTCATGAAAATCGTGAACCAACAATAAACAATAAAAATCACATTGATAGCAGCCCTAGAAATAACTGATGAAGTTTACAAATGCGCATATTGTTCTAGGCCTATACGTAATCAATATTATGCACTTTGGATCAGGTATGGAAATGTACCACAGTGGACTGTGTGACTTAATAATGTTTGGCTTTTTATTGGCTATTTGTAGGAGATGGTGAGAGAGTTGAATCAAACTCGCAAAAGACTGGAACTCTATGACACAAATGGCAGCAATTCGGTGGATCAAGTGTCTCGTGCTAGCTCTATTAGTTCTCTCAACACACTGGAACCAAACGTAGTGAACACAAATGCTGCAAGCAAACTGAGCGGTGGCCATACTTCATCCCCGGAGAAAAATGACAGCGAAACGAGCGTGTCGCCAGAGCCTGATCGGCAGGTGCTAATCGAGCATATTGTCAAATTGCAAAGAGCAAATGCACGAAAGGCTGAGAAGCTCGAGTTTATGGAAGAACACGCCCAACAGTTGGTAGCTGAATTGCAGAAAAAAACTCGTGTACTGCAGAGCTATATCTTGCGGGAGCAAACCGGTGCATTGTCGTCCGAATCTATGGACCAGAATAAGGTAAAATAATATTAGGTGCTTCCACCATATCTTCATTTCAATTCTTATTTTATCCTTTTTCAATTTGTTAGATATACTGGTATACTGGGAGTTAATTTTATATGATGTGGTTCTATCTGTTTGGCCATTTGTACTAATCTTCTGCTGTAACATTTTTAAGCCTGCTTTGAATGGACTAGATCAGCAGGTGACCAAGGTGGAAAAACTCAACTCATCAAGGCGTAAATAATGTATGCTCTTCTCTTCATTCACATGAACCCTTTCCCTATAGACCTACTGACCTCATATATCCCTTGATTATATTTTGTAATTAAGTATATTATAATTGTCATGATGTCAATGTTGTCTCTGAAATACATAATAACTGCAAGTACTTTTAATAATTTCTTTGTGCAACCGAGGCTATAACCAGTATAGGTATGTAATTCACCGTATTATAAGTGTACGCAATTGCCGTGAAAAGTTCTGGTCTGGGACCTATCAACATGTCGACTTGTTAACGTTATTGGTTTGTTTCTAGGCAGAAGCTTCAAGACATAATGGTATTATGGCATCTATTTATGGCTCGAAAAATGTTGATGAGTCAATGACTCTGGAATTGTCTTTAGAAATGATTCGTAAACTGCAGGCCGTCTTGGAAGATACTTTGTTGAAGAATATCACTTTGAAGGTAAGTTTAGTTTCAACTTTGTTCCATCTTTATATTTCATGTTTTAGGTTGTATATTTCATTCAGGGCCTATACATCAAAAAACAAAAATCTATGTAAATACAAAAAGGATTTTGAATTGGTTATTCGAGGCAGAAATTATGAAATTTTATGAAATTACAAAAGTACTGTAATTACTAGTAGGGTATATGCCTACAACCAGTAATTCAAATTATGAAAGTACCATAGAAAACAAAGGAGTACAGTACACCGTGCTGAGTATGCTGTTTCTTCAATTAACCAAGTTAAGATGATGAGGAGAGCCATGAGGAGAACTTTAGCCTTTTTAGGTTGATAACCTAGCTTATTAGATCATCGTTGCAGATTGACAAGGCAGGAATGAGCCCAATTATCATAAGCTCTTTATACTAGTCTCTGGCAGTTATCTTGTGTGCTCTTGTTTGCTCCTGTTCATGTTGCTGTAATACCAATCACAACATAACATATTACATCATATACATGTACTGTATATATATGGTGATCCATTATGCTATATAACCTGGCTTCCATTATGTACAACATATACATAATCTCAATATATTTTGTTTCAGGATAACATTGAAACACTAGGCGATGAAATATCCAGGCTACAAACCAAGGATTGAACTAAAACAAGGTTCCAAGGTGAATGATTTGAGCCGACTCCATATTAGTGTATTTAGGCATTTTTTACATTCTTCATAGCATTTGGTAATTTATATTATTGTTCTAAAGACTGCCACATTATTACAGCCACCTTATTACCTTATTACTGCCTTAGCACACCGCCTTATTATAGTACTTGAAAATATGATTATAGCTTCACTTGTTATTGTCACACTCGATGTACTTACCGGTATTCTATGCCCGTTTAATTTAATTGAGTAAATGTTATCAGTAGGCCTATAGTTGTCATACATATAAAACCATAGATATTGTAAATTGTGTTGGAAGATTAAAAGAGAGGTTTGTTTGAAAAAGTTGAAGGGAGATCTTGCAGCTCAGTATAATTTCAAAGAATTTTTTTCCCCGGAATAACTCTTGACTGATCCATTCTTAAGTAGGTATGATAAATTACATTCCATAATAGCTAATTATTAATAGCATCTTGTTAGTTTGAAAGAGTTCTTGTTAGGTGACCAAATAATGGACAAAGTGCATTGCTTAACGAGCGATTCTTGGAGTGTATGAGAATTAATGAAAAGTCACTAAAAAATTATAAAACATAGCATATGCAGTTAGTCCAAATCAATTATCAGTACCGGCTGGAATATTACGATTGTACCGATGGATAGGCAACAGCGTTCCAGAGCTGTGCAACCAAAAATATATTAAAACACAAAAATCACACCATTTCTTATTTACTGCACTATGCATTCAATTTCAATATATAGCTGAAATTATAGAAGCATATCATGCATAAAAACAGAAAGGCAAATATTCGTGTGGACGTAATTTTTTCGCGGGGCATTTTTTCTGTCCACATTAAAGTTTTCTATGTAGAAGGTACTCATACAAATGGAAAAATACAGTACACTACTCAATCATGTAAGCATCAAGGATTACGATTTAATCTGATTCACAATATAATTTGAACTTATTCACCAGGCACAACTAAAAGAGCCTGCAGTTCACCCTAAGAGTTTTGAGGAGAGTCTACATTAGGAATTAGCATGAGTTGCGTATCCATATAAGTACCGGTAGCTATAATCCATGGTACCAGGTAATTGACAGTTGGTTGCTATACTTGAACATCATTACCGGTATATTCCGTAATTTACCGGTAATTCATTAAATTTATATGCTGAAAAGTTATCACCTACCATTTTCCCTTGACACGTACTAGAATTTATATAATATGGATAGCTTGTTATTTCATAAAATAGGAAGCTTACTGAACGTACATAAAAGACCATCTGAATGTGAGCGAATCCGTCATCTCTACCAATTGAAAAAATTGAAGTGAAGAAAAATAATCTAGTCGATTGCAAAATTACAATATTTTCACCTTGTACACTGCTAAACATAAACACAAATTCTTGCTTCAAGTTAGTGGTTGTATATGGAGACTTGGTGATCCGTCTACTAATATATTTTGAGACGTTTTGGTTTTGTGAAAGTTACGAAAAAAATAACCTAGAGTGACAGTGAAGAGAAATTGTACACACACCGGTACTATATTGGTACTTGAAAAATGTAAATTTTGTACACTTTTAATGATACTGGTATGTTGGCATAGGCCTATTTGGTTTGTAAGAAAAAATAAATAACAGTTCAATCCATCCTTGAATGCATTTTATTAGAACGTTTTAACAAGTGCTACAATTTGACATTTGTAGAGTTTAGAAGTAGAGGGCACCATGCAAAATACTGTAAAAATATATACTTGCATGTTTTTACTGCTCTTGTGTACAGTATTATCATTCTCATTTAGGCTATAGTAGAGAAGCAGAAATGAGAAAGCCTTCTAGAACACAAACATCTCGCATTTTGGGTTACAAGCAGGACACATACCTCATTTTCTTCAGTAAAGAGCGCTGAAAACGAATATGCCGGTGTCCAAGCTGGCAAATGACCCATGCTCTTTTGGTGGGAGGTCAAAGGTCAAGCGCGCAATTTTGCATTGAAACGTTAATAACTCGGTAGTGATTCGTCCTAATGCCTTACGGTTTTCTCTATTTTGTTGCTTATAATATTTTTCCATAGCGTGATCACAAAGTTTTACCATATTTGTGACACAATAATTCTTGACGCCATCTTGAAAATGAAAAACTGATTTTGATGCGTCGTTTATCTCAGATATTCTGAAAAGTTCATCGATATGCGTAAAATAGTTCGAACAAATATTGTGCACAATTTAGTTGTTAATCGGTGACAGCTTATTTCATACGATTAACACAATATTCACGCATTTCAGAGCCGTAAACGTGAGCGCGAGTGCGGGAGTTTTATACACATTATAAGCCTGCTGAATGCATAATTGTAAGCCTGGCTACGATGCGCTTCAAGTTTTTGATTTCAATTGATATTAGGTTCACCAAAATTGATGGCATTATTGTATTGATGCAATTATAACGAATGTCAATATATATTTGTACTGTATTGGTTATCCATAACCGTCTGGTCGTATCGTCAAGGTATGCCTACATCAGATTGGTGTTTTATTAGTGTCAAAGTGCTGAATCCCATATTGATTGAGAGTAATATGGACATGCCTGCAAAAAACCCAGTTTATTCATTTCACATAAATCATGTTCGTCATTCAATGAAATGCCTGGAAAATATTCAGAAGAAGATATATCATCACGATTTTTGACCAATTTGCATTGAAATTTGAAAGTGATCGATGTAGACCCTATACATGAGTGATTAAAATACAAGACTTCAAGTTGAATTTGAAGTTGAGAATTGTAACACGTTATCTATGTCATACTTTGATTACATACATTGATGTTGATTCGTGATCTAGTCGAGTGGTAGCTCTATGTGAGCCAAGTCCCGCGAGCATCCAGCTCACCCTGTTAAGCTCTCACCCTGACTGTGTGTTGCTATTGTGAAACCAGTCCCCACAGATGCATGCTGGCATGCATCTGACATCTTGTGATGTATCATCATTTGTTGTATTATTTGTTTGATATGCTATGATTACTAATTCGCTGACAAATCATAAATGATGGCTTACTGCCATACTCACTTGTGATGCTATTTAAGCTATGAGTTATATTGTGAAATATGTAAATTGTGTACCGATTTCTTCGAGAGAGGGTTAAAGGAATGAACACCACTACTAATACCACTAATACATGTCATGGTAGGTTTGTTTTGAAGCATACGCACTGCCGAGTGCAATAGTGGTTCTTCTTTTCTTTGCAGTCACATGATATCAGCTCCAACATTTTTCAGGATATGGGATCTTGAATCATGAGAACAGGTTCAAGATGTCCATATTGCAGAAACCACCCACTGGCTGTGTACAGTGGAATTGTAGGAAAGGCTTCCGTTGATTTCCACCAAACATACTATTGATATGTAGCTCGTCTAATGTGCTGGATCAGTGCAACTCTTGTAGGAGGGACTTTCACGAAGTCTTTCTGTGAAATTCTGAAGAGAGAACACCTGACTTCTTCTATAGACTGAGAACTCGTTCGTGGATCGTAAAGTTTGCAGACGGAGGCTTCTGCACTCGCGATGCCCTCTTGACTCATGGAGTTGTCTTGGCAAAATTCGCGAAGGAGAGTTGCATTCTGCTGAAATACGTTTTCATTTTGCTGTGCCTGATCTCATCCAACATTCTCGTGGCAAAGATTTCAGTAGTGCTACTAGATGCACTCAAACGCTAGTGTTCCGGCAGTGCACAATGAGCCTCTTGAACCCACAAGAAGTTGCATCTTTTGCATCGTAGATGCATTCATCAACATCGTATACGAAAACTTGAATCTACCTTGCACGCGTGTGATGGCATCTCTGACCTATACGACGATCTTTCTGTGAAAAGTGGTACGAGATGGTATCAAAATCGTGACAACCAAGGGATCGAAAAGAAGTATATCTGATCGAACCAACAAACTGCCAGACAACTGGAGAAGATGGGTTGGTCTTGTTGACAATAAACGAATACTTTCTGACCTTGTGGCTAAGGAGCTATCGGAAGCGAAGCCCGAAAGAAGATTCACACACCCCAAGATGTCGACATCCTCTTTTCCTCTCTAGAAGAAGCCAACACTCGTATTATACTCTGCGCAAAAGACGCAACTTCTTGTGGGTTCAAGAGGCTCATTGTGCACTGCCGGAACACTAGCGTTTAAGTGCTTCTAGTAGCACTACTGAAATCTTTGCCACGAGAATGTTGGATGAGATCAGGCACAGCAAAATGAAAACGTATTTCAGCAGAATGCAACTCTCCTTCGCGAATTTTGCCAAGACAACTCCATGAGTCAAGAGGGCATCGCGAGTGCAGAAGCCTCCGTCTGCAAACTTTACGATCCACGAACGAGTTCTCAGTCTATAGAAGAAGTCAGGTGTTCTCTCTTCAGAATTTCACAGAAAGACTTCGTGAAAGTCCCTCCTACAAGAGTTGCACTGATCCAGCACATTAGACGAGCTACATATCAATAGTATGTTTGGTGGAAATCAACGGAAGCCTTTCCTACAATTCCACTGTACACAGCCAGTGGGTGGTTTCTGCAATATGGACATCTTGAACCTGTTCTCATGATTCAAGATCCCATATCCTGAAAAATGTTGGAGCTGATATCATGTGACTGCAAAGAAAAGAAGAACCACTATTGCACTCGGCAGTGCGTATGCTTCAAAACAAACCTACCATGACATGTATTAGTGGTATTAGTAGTGGTGTTCATTCCTTTAACCCTCTCTCGAAGAAATCGGTACACAATTTACATATTTCACAATATAACTCATAGCTTAAATAGCATCACAAGTGAGTATGGCAGTAAGCCATCATTTATGATTTGTCAGCGAATTAGTAATCATAGCATATCAAACAAATAATACAACAAATGATGATACATCACAAGATGTCAGATGCATGCCAGCATGCATCTGTGGGGACTGGTTTCACAATAGCAACACACAGTCAGGGTGAGAGCTTAACAGGGTGAGCTGGATGCTCGCGGGACTTGGCTCACATAGAGCTACCACTCGACTAGATCACGAATCAACATCAATGTATGTAATCAAAGTATGACATAGATAACGTGTTACAATTCTCAACTTCAAATTCAACTTGAAGTCTTGTATTTTAATCACTCATGTATAGGGTCTACATCGATCACTTTCAAATTTCAATGCAAATTGGTCAAAAATCGTGATGATATATCTTCTTCTCAATATTTTCCAGGCATTTCATTGAATGACGAACATGATTTATGTGAAATGAATAAACTGGGTTTTTTGCAGGCATGTCCATATTATTCTCAATCAATATGGGATTCAGCACTTTGACACTAATAAAACACCAATCTGATGTAGGCATACCTTGACGATACGACCAGACGGTTATGGATAACCAATACAGTACAAATATATATTGGCATTCGTTATAATTGCATCAATACAATAATGCCATCAATTTTGGTGAACCTAATATCAATTGAAATCAAAAACTTGAAGCGCATCGTAGCCAGGCTTACAATTATGCATTCAGCAGGCTTATAATGTGTATAAAACTCCCGCACTCGCGCTCACGTTTACGGCTCTGAAATGCGTGAATATTGTGTTAATCGTATGAAATAAGCTGTCACCGATTAACAACTAAATTGTGCACAATATTTGTTCGAACTATTTTACGCATATCGATGAACTTTTCAGAATATCTGAGATAAACGACGCATCAAAATCAGTTTTTCATTTTCAAGATGGCGTCAAGAATTATTGTGTCACAAATATGGTAAAACTTTGTGATCACGCTATGGAAAAATATTATAAGCAACAAAATAGAGAAAACCGTAAGGCATTAGGACGAATCACTACCGAGTTATTAACGTTTCAATGCAAAATTGCGCGCTTGACCTTTGACCTCCCACCAAAAGAGCCTGGGTCATTTGGCAGCTTGGACACCGGCATATTCGTTTTCAGCGCACTTTACTGAAGAAAATGAGGTATGTGTCCTGCTTGTAACCCAAAATGCGAGATGCAAGGAATATCAATTTTGTGCTTCTCTACTACTATACTTCTTCTTTATATTATATTATATTCTCATCATCATAGTATTCTTCTCTAAGCTGGTAAATAAGTATACGCTTCATCATGAATGTGTAAATAAATACATACTTGATATGAATAGAATTTATTTTAGTTGAATTGATCAAATATATTATTGTTGATTATTCTTATTTTAATTTAAGTTTTAGTAGCCTGTATTATTCTAATAGGCATAATTAAATTTGCATAACAAACTATAAACTGGGTCAATGTTTCTGGCCAATTCTGGGACATCATGCCCAGGGCCACTTCTGTGTGGAGCTATACTGTAGAACTAGATTATCACAAGCTTGTGAGAAACTTATTAATTGCAGTAAAATGATTTGCACATTTTTTATCTGCATTGAAACCAAAATTGAGAGGAGACACTGCATGTTGTTAGAGAATGTTGTTGAGTGGTGTCATAGATTCTGTCAGGTTTTGTACTCATAATGTACTTTACTGTATTAATTCACGCAAACATTTGAAATAATAAGTACCGTATTGTGAATACCACATGAAACAGAAACATTGGATTAGATGCATCACCTGAATGGATACTAAAAATGTGTCTAGATGGCGTCTGGATCTTTGTGTGCTGTTTACACCATGCATTGTACGTGCATTGTAAGAGATGAGCGAGATATTTATATGAAATGCAGGCCTACTTGAAAGCTTCACACATTGATTTTGCAACTATTAAGTTCTGCCTTCATATCCTAGCTCACTGCCTTTGTTAAACAGCTGTTATTCTATCTGTTGATCAATTTTATAGGTTTAATTATTTAGAAAAATGTCACGAAAATGTGATTCTGATGAATAAAAGAAGAATCATTCTTATCTCCATAATAGTCATTCTGATTATTGTGAAATTTTGAATTATTTGTACCATTCTTGTGATTCCTTGAAAGTTCGATTTTTTTAAGACAATATTTTTCCAGTTTTTATACCTTCTGGGTTGTTCTCAAGGGTTTTTCTCTTAATTGGTACACTCGATTGTGGTCCAAAACTATACAGTGTCAAGTTTCATCTAAATTTGTTTTTCAGTTTGACTTGTGGAGTGCTTGCATTTTTTGGACAAATTCAATTTTTCAAGTATGGTGAAATTGACTCCATCGTTTCTAATCCAATAGACCCTTTTAAGAATTCAATGTGCAGGCGCTTGCTGCCAGCAGGAGTTATGAAAAAAAGGCATGAAAAGAAATAGAAATAAAATCTTCCAAATATATGTTATCTTATATGTTGCATTTATTACATTCTCCTATTCCATTTCCTTTTTTTTGCCACTCATTTTATTTCAAGTATGAATCTTTCAATTTCAAGTAAAGACATCTAATAAAAAGAAGAAATTGCTCTAGAAATTAATTATGTTCGTCTATATCAGACAACAAACAGTAACACTTATATTATTCCATTAGATAGTACATTAGGGAGAAGTAGATTGTTCTGGAGACATCTTACAGCTGGCTGTTTGACGTGTGGGTTGGTTAGAGTTTTCTGAAAGGTTCTAATGACCTCCTCTTGTCAGCTGTTTGCCTTGTACTACAGATAGAGGCCAACTTACTGCCCAGTGGTCTGTAAGAATTTATGAAGACCTCTTATAGTATGCTGTTTGCCTTTAACCTTTTGTTGGATTTCTCTCAACTTTAACAATGTATCAAGTCGATTTCTATCAGGGAGGCAGAGAAGTTAAGGAGGTTATACGAAATTCAAGTTTGAAGTAGTACCATTCTCACATAATTCATCATTTCGGGGAATTATTGCATGAGTACATATTGTAACTTCTTAATCTCTGCCTGGTACAAACTAACATTTATCTAAATATCAAATTTTAATCTTATTGTTTTTAAAGACTTTTTATAATTTTTTTTGAAGTTGGTCCAATTTAATTCTTTGAAGGAAGGTATTTCAAATACTGTTCAGACAATTTTTGTTGTACCAATAATAATATAATGAAAATCTTATTCATTTATCATTCTTTGTTCAAAATGTAGAAAAAAAAAATAGGATAAGATTTTTTTTTAAATATGCATATTTAAAGTGTTTTTTTACTTTTGTTCTTTAATTTCATCAGATAAATTACCAGAACCCCTGTATTATGAAAAAAGATAGTTATGTGACAGTTTGAGAAGGAAAATAATAAAAAATGTCCATTTCTCCGAAGAATAATTTTCCAGGTTTTGAGATGAGCTAAAAAGTATGGAAATCTAGAATTGGAAATAATTTGTCAGCTCAATCTACAGTATTTTTCTGCCGGGTTACTCTTATGGGGATTTTTCCAACTTTCCGATTTTTTTTCGGAAAAACCGTATAACCGATTTTACTGAAAAACAATCTCAACCTATTCTGTAACTCGAACTGACAGACAAGTTGTAAAAAAATGTGATAGTTGCACGTTAGGTTAGGTCAGATTACACCAATATGTAGAGAAAGTTTTGAGTTGATTGTATTTTTTCCTGACCTGTACGCCACGCACAAAATTACAAACAAAAAAAATAAAAACGAAGACCATTTTTGGTGTATATGAAATCGAAATCTTTGCTACGCTCATCTAATGATGCTGGTCCTCATTCTACTATAAAATAATTATTTGATCTTTTGTTTGGTCTATTATTGTTCGCTTAACTACTCCACCAACAGCTATAGGTTATTTGGAAGTACGAATGAGAAATAGGTAGTCAATAATGAATGGTAAGAAATCATATTAGTCAAGTACACTCGATGAATAATTTTAATTAGGCCTCATATGAAAAGGCAATAAATACAAATATACAAATACCCTTTTCAATCATATTTTCCAATTTCCATGATTACTTTAAAAATTATACAATTGACTGATATCTACAGCTTTACAATGATGAAACATTATGGTACATAATCGAAAAAATTCATAACGGTAAGAAATCACATAGTTAATACACTTGATTGATTGATTGATTGTCACACTTGATTTTAAATATACATCATAAAAATGGCAATAAATACAAACATACAAATAAAATGCCTTTTTTAATCATGTTTCCCATGAATTCTGAATTTTTTTAATAATTATACCACTGAAATCTATAGCTTCACATTGATTGCCAAGCCTACACAAATAAAGCACGTTTAAAAATCATTGTCCATCATTATTCTATCTATATATCTTTTTAAGGAATAAAGAAGCAACAGCTACGTATATACTATACACTCGATCAGTGCAAGATCGACTAAGGTCCTAGCTACTAGATGGCACTATAGGTCACTCACTATAACCTCATAACTTTTCAGCTAATTCTCAGGCACTACATATATATACTTGTATCCACGAAAGAAGAAGGTTCCGAGAGACTATTTCCCATCTCGCACCACTAGCCAATGCATCTCTCCTCGTTTTGTGGATACAAGTACAGAATTATTTTTGCAACAGATGAAGTTGAACCACTGCTAGCTAGAGGTATAAGGTCAACCGTATCTGCAGCATATACACGTTTGCTTTTCTTGTTTTTTTTTGTGCTTCTATGAAATCCTCAAATTATATTTCAATTATGAGTACCGGTAATTAGAATAATTAAATTAAATACATTTGGATGGAAGCCGAGCAATTGAAATCAGTTCATCTAAATAAATAGGTACGTAGTAGCCCACAATAAATCTATATGTATTATATTCCTAGACCTATTTGAAAATTGATCAATTCAATCAATTTACATATCACGTTCACAATTATATAGGCACTAATCACTACGCATGAACAAGTTGTTTACTAATCCACTGTAAATGTAACAGTATCTCTTTTATCCATTAAAACAAATCCATTAAATTCCAACAAAAGTAATTGAATATTAAAATAAATTAATTGACAAATAAAATAAAGTGATGACCGAAAGACGTAGCAGTAAGCTAATCGACTGAAATATCGAGGAACACAATAATTACTCAAAATTCCAATATGTCATTTCTATTGCTTGCCTTGGTTAAACTGTGAAAGAGATTATTAATTTATTATCCTACTCATATAACGTCCCGAAGTGTCTCAGGCACCAAGTCGGAACCCGCAGGGTGATTGTATTTTGTTTGTATGTTGCAGGTGCTTGATAATTATATGAGAACTTACGACGGAGGCCTGATAGAAGCACCGATTTAGGTATGTTGCTGATTTCTCTCTTGCATTCCTCCATTAATTATTTCAAGACTATAAAGTACACTAAACATTGAATAAATCGTGGGCTTTCTGCAGAAACTCATCAACTCCTTTTCTCTCAATAGAATTGAGAAAAACAAAATTATTGCTTGTGCTATCTCAAATAGTGAAAAGAAGGAGTTGGTGAGTTTTTGCAGAAAGACCATATCGTGGGCTCTCTGCAAAAACTCACTAACTCCTATTTTCTCAACAGAATTGAGAGAAAATAAATTATTGGTTCTACTATCTCAAAAAGTGAAAAAAGGAGTTGGTGAGTTTTTGCAGAAAGCCCACGAAATATACTATTACAATGCCACAATATATATATTATAAAAAAAACTTTTGATGGAAGATTGACAAGCTAGTTGAACTAATGCACAATGTGAATGTTAAGACCGATTGCTTAATTGAATGTTGTTCTCACGCTTGAATACTGACAAAATATGAGCAGCATATGACAGCTTTTGGCACCATTCCCTGAATTCTTCTATTGAGGATGTCGAGAGTAAGTGTCTGAAACATAATAATTATAATAATAATAATTATATAATTGTTTATTGCCATATTGAATCCATGGTGGATCTATGAGTTTTCAGCATAACATAAAAAGATTTTTTTCAACTTTGCAATGATTGAAGACATTATTTAAAGAAAGTTTAAAGAACTATTTGCGAGGAAAAAAATTCCAAAATTTTTCCCGGGACATGATTCTCACTTTAACCTCTGAATTTTGATCATTTTTTGACAATCCCTGGAAATGACAGGAAAGACGTGAATGGACATAATTTTCACCAAACATGCTACACATTTTTCCCAATAACCTTACGTGAGAATGTTTTTGATAAGTTCAATAATATATACACTGCGATTTTTTTTATGAAGCGTTCTACTTTTCTCCGCTGTGTCGCATGGAGCGGTCATCAAATTTAACATTGCTCTTATGGAGAATTCAGAATGTCAGGTATTGCTTCTGAACTATATGTTCTAAAAAAAACAAAATTGCCAGAGACATTCCTTGTTATGTGTTTAACAACCTTCTTCAGCAAAATTCAAATAATTCCATGACAATAATAAAATATGAGCCATGTCGTTTTCACCTGATGCAACGCTTCATAAAAAAAAATCGCAGTCAATATATTATTAAACTTATCAGAAAAATTCTTACGTAAGGTTATTGAGAAAAATGTGTAGGATGCTTGGTGGAAATTATCTCCATTCAAGTCTTTCCTGACCTTTCCAGGGATTGTCGAAAAATGATCAAAATTCAGAGATTAAAGTGAGAATTATGTCCCGGGAAAAAATTTGGAATTTTTTTCCTCGGAAATAGTTTATTTAAATAATGTCTTCAATCATTGCCACGCTGAAAAAAATCCACATTTGGCCACATTTGGGCATCATAAGACACCTCTTAAAGTTAAATGACACTTATATTTTTAAGTGGCAGTCATAAGACCAGGCATTAGGCTTACTCTACTAGATTAGAGATTGACTCTGAAGTTCCAAACAGTTGCCATTTCCATCAAAATGATTGTTTACAGCATTTGAAATATACAGTACACCCTCGATAATTCGAACTCGGTTAATTCGAATTCCGCGCTAATTCGAACCAGAGAAATGACCCCGGCCGCTGGTATAGGGATATCAATGTTAATTCATTTCGATAATTCGAATTTTTATTATTTCGAATTTCGAACTGATGATTAGTCCAAACTACTGTTTTATTATTGTTTCGTGTTTGTTTAATTCGAATTTCAGCAAAATTTATTACGAATAAAAGTTTTCACAACTGGATATTTTATCACGTGAAATCCTTTGTCATCAACATTCCTGGCGACCCGGCAAGCTAGAGATACGTCATAGCCACATGTGCAGCGCGTGCTATTATTATGAGGGGTTAGGCGGGGGATCTTTTCAGGGTCACAGACAGACATCTGGCTGGTCGAGACACCCGAGCGGTAATGTTTAGGATAATGGATGTGATTGTGTCAACTTTCATTCGTAATTTTTGCTGAAATTCAAATTGAACAAACACGAAACAATAATAAATAGACCAGCCGGCTAGTGCATGTAGAGAGAATAATTCATTCATTTCATTCCAGGCCCTAATATTTATATTTATTGCCTTGCTTTTTACTTTTTAATCCAAACATCCAGTTTGGTAATTTGACTCTTTCAACACTGTGAACTGTGATAAGTGTTACCTAATGAATGACATGATAATATATAGTATTAATGAGACTCCTTGTTGTATTGTTAAAATTGCTGAGAAAACACTTGACTTGAAGATAACCACATGGCTGTCAAAGTTGGCTTCCTTAGAGCAAGGGGGAAATAGGAGGGAACAAACAACCTGCAAGGCGCACATGGTCAACCAAACTGCACGCACACAGTATACTACTGTACTATAGAAGGAAAAAACATTTTTTTCATAAATCGAATTTTTTTAATTCGAATTTTGATTTTTGGGGTCCCTTGGAATTCGAATTAACGAGGGTTTACTGTATTTCCTTATTCCATTCGTTGTGATTAGAACATAATTTATTAAATTTTATGATATCCATTGATCAGTAGTATCATATATAGATATATGAAATGTATATATATATATATATATATATGTATATATATATATATATATATATATATATATATATATATATATATATATATATATATATATATATATATATATATATATATATATATATATATATATATATATATATATATATATATATATATATATATATATATATATATATATATATATATATATATATATATATATATATATATATATATATATATATATATATATATATATATATATATATATATATATATATATATATATATATATATATATATATATATATATATATATATATATATATATATATATATATATATATATATATATATATATATATATATATATATATATATATATATATATATATATATATATATATATATATATATATATATATATATATATATATATATATATATATATATATATATATATATATATATATATATATATATATATATATATATATATATATATATATATATATATATATATATATATATATATATATATATATATATATATATATATATATATATATATATATATATATATATATATATATATATATATATATATATATATATATATATATATATATATATATATATATATATATATATATATATATATATATATATATATATATATATATATATATATATATATATATATATATATATATATATATATATATATATATATATATATATATATATATATATATATATATATATATATATATGTATATACAGTATTAGATGCGGATGTCTATCAATATTGAAGAAGGAAATATCATTATTTAGGGCTTTTCAGTTTAGATTTAGTTAGATATATAAGCTCAATCAAAGAGAGCAAATTTAATTTGGCATCTCTATTAACAGAGAATTATTATCAAGTTAAGTAAGGCAAGACTGTCAAGTGAAGTTTCTTGTTTGAATTATGAGGGATATTTTTTAAAATAAATACCTGATAATAGTATGATTTTTATTGCACTCTGATAGCATTGAGTCACTGTCTTGCAGATCTCTCTGCTTTTCTGTTTCAATGATGAATGTAAACTTTCGTGCACAGAGCGATCGATGTACTGGGCCAATTTGTGTCGTTAAACATTTCCTCAAATCGATAAATCCTACTGGAGGCTGAAAACAGAGTGTAACAAATCAAGTGATTATTGTTATTATTATTATTATTACTAACTCTTGCAGTTGCACATATTTATGTTATATATGCATATATGTTATATAGTGTTATATATATAGTGTTATTTTATGGCATGTTATATATAGTGTTATTTATGCATCGCATAGATTGTGAAAAGAGGTCCAAGAATTTCAATTGTTGAATCACTTCCTTCACTTGTATATTTGCACTTGACAAATTATATATGGCTAAGGTGACTTGCAGAAATATTAAGTAGGCCCTATCATATACCCCAACTATGATATGTTATCGAAAGATCCTCACCGTTCTTGTTGTTGATTACTAAATTGCCCGTGTTTTTTTTTTGCTCTTCGTAAAGTATCAATACAATTTTTCTTTTACCGAAACAAAGTACGTGTCTCAAAGTTATTCATCATTATGATTATGATTCTCTTTATGTTTCAATCCTGACCTATATAATTATATGTACTTGTATCCATGGAATAGGAAGTTGAATTGTATGTATAGAAACTTGATAATTACAATATCTTGCTACAACTTCAAGGTTTCAACACTTTTGACAGATGCAGTTGCATTCCTCATCATAAATCTCGTCATGAAAAATTATATAACATGTACCCACAAAATACCATAGCTACATACAGATGAACAGTTATTCTGGTTGACATATCCTTCTTTCGTAGATGTCAGCGCGTACAAGTATATATTAAAATTATTATACTGTATTTCTGAAATCATATGTCAATTTCAACTACTGGTACCTGTATTATAATCACTTTTAATAATAAAATAATTATAATTATAATTATTATTATTATATTATTATTATATATTATTATATTGAACGATCTAGATGAATGAATGAATATTAGGGTTTTAAGGCGCATCGACAGCGAGGTCATTTAGCGCCTGACGATCTAGATCTTGAGTCCATATCATATAACCTCTTTTTTCCGCCATTTTATGTTATATATAGGGCCTCTACTTGGAATCTAAGTTTATTAATTATGCAGTAATGCATAAATTTTTTTGTGCCTCACACACACATATTTTTGCTGTCATCAAATATATATTTCACAGAACATGTCACTTGGCTATTTAAACAATTCTACAACTTTTCCAAATACGATTTTTTACTGTTATATATAAGATATTATATATATATATGAAAAAAAAAAAAACCCATCAATTTGTAACCCATCGGCTTTTGCCATCTTGTAAACACAAAAACAAATTTACCATACTCAGCCCACACACAGAGTTTCATACTCTTCGTAGGCTTCTTACAATTACAAATACAACTTTCAAATTGTTAACTTCATACCTGTATTGTATTGATTGTGAGAATAAAATGAATTTTAAAATAAATAAAAAAAATCTGTTGTATTTATTCTCATCATCTTGTTTTGTATTCATATAATAATTTTGTTTTCCTATTAGTCCCGTTTGTGGTGAGTTATTAATTTAATAGTAATTGTATTTTTGTTCAACCATTCTAATTATTGGAGGGGTAGACCTGTTTCTAGGTTCACTTTTATTTGGGAATGTTTTCATTCGTTTTTTCTCTTCATTTAGATTCACTTAATCAGGATACTTTTTTTCCACCTCGTCAATATTTTGTTTATTCTCAGTTCAGTTCAATTTACGAATACATCTTTAGATTGAAGTTTATTTTCAAATTGTCATCTATATACTATTTGTTTCAGGCGTGTAATTATTTTCGTTTTGTTTTGTTCTGACCTTGAATCCAGAAGAAATATTACTATATTAATTATACCAATATTAATATAAAATAATAAATATAAAAATATAAATATTAATATATACCAGAAATATTTCTGTTCTTGACCTGATTCTAAATCATTCTCTTAGAATCACTTGAAATCTAAACACCCTACTTTTTGGCATAAACGTATTCCTTTCTTACATCTAAGTCTGAACTTTACATATATTATATATATTATTATATATATTATTATATTTTTTATATATAAAATTTTAAAATTTTATAATTTTTTTTAATGGAGTGCTTGCTAACACACTATATAGTATGCTTCTAAAGACCCGTCTAGAAGCACACCAGTGAGATGCCAGAGACACGTCTAGAAGCACACCAGTATGCATCCAGAGGCTCCTTCAGAAGCACACTATATAATATATGCTTTTAAAGAGATGCCTAGAAAAACATTTTGATGCCCTATAAACAGGTCCGCATCCCTATTAGGCCTATATGTGCAATAAATCACACTGGTACTGTGGTTCTAGAGACCCCTCTAGAAGCACACCATTGTGCTTCTATATATGCAATAAATTACACTGGTGTGCTTCTAAAGACCAATTTAGACCTGTCTAAAGACCTGTCTACAAGCACACCAGTGTGCTTCCAGAGGCTCCTTTAGAAATACACTGGTGTGCTTCTAAAGACCCCTCTAGAAGCACACCAGTGTCTGTCGAGAGTCAGCCCATTAAAAATACACTGGTGTGCTTCTAAAGACCCCTCTAGAAGCACATGTGTCCAGAGTTGGCCATTTTTTAAATATATTTTTTATATATTCATATATTTTTTATTTTTAACCCACGTAACAGATAAGCCTTCCCAGGCTTTGTGGAAAAGAGTTTAATATCATTTATATATGCATGTTCTATGTTCTTTTGTTCAATGAAAAAAAAAAAATTATTGTCCTGGTTATTGTTCCATTGAACCTTAGCAATATAAGGTACTTCTGACCTTGTGGTGGAGGATCGCTGACGTCGAAACAATTGTCAAAGCAAGAATTGTAATGATAATTATTTATTCAGATATGTCATACTTATAGAATGTTTTTTTATATCTATTTTTCTCGTTTTCTTATTTCAAAATTTGTACATCCCAACTTTAATTTTCAATTTATCTCAAGCATTAAGTTGAAATTAAATTTACGGGAAAATGCAAAAACGCAATTTTTATAATAATATGATTATAGCCTATGAAGATTTATATTAGTTGAACGTTCTTAATTAACTGAAGGCTAAAGTGTAGATTACTGGTACCTTATTCTCTTGATCACTAGGATATTTCCAATATCTGAGAAAGTGTTCAGAAAGTTGAAACCAGAGCAAATCCCAAGAAAGCATGCCTCCAGGAAGCGTTGCCATACTCAGCAAGCCACAGTGCTTCATCAGAAGTTCCACTGAAGTCGTTCTGATTGATATATGTACAGTGCCATCAAGTCGTGATGAAAGAGGTACCTACAAAGAAAAGTGTCTGAATAAATGATTATTGATTATGTAGCACACACCTTCAAGACTTATCAGTACCGGTATCACAAATGAAGTATAGGCATAAAAACGATCTACTGAACGCTCCCTCTATTTTTTCCAAAGGGTGACAAAATTTAGAAAATTCATTAACTCAAAATTTGCAACAGTTTCAAGTATTCAAGAGAAATTTTTGATTTTAAACACCTTCAAAATGTTTTTTTTTTTGTACAAAATGACTGCTAAGAATGATCGTAAATGAAAAAAAAACTATCTATCCTCTTCTTTAAAACATATGACAGTGATTTTTCAAAGCTTAATGATAACACTGATGGTAGAGTTATTTGGGAGAACAAGTGATGAATGAATGATGTTTATAATTTGACTATGACTTGTGGGATCTATGTCCGACTTGACCTCAGTTTTTAAGCAGTGACTATAGCTGACGTCGGGAGTTCCACAGGGTAGTGTGTTGGGTCCCTTATTGTTTGATTTATATATAGATGATCTGACTAGTGTTGTTGATTCGAAAATAAGGTTATTTGCAGATGATTGTGTGTTATATAGGGAAATCATTACAGAGGAGGATGTAGTAGCTCTTCAGGTAGATTTAGCGGCAATTAATCGTTGGGTTCAGTCAAACAAGATGGGGTTGAATACAGGAAAGTGCAAGTTAGTCACATTCGGTAAGAGAAACATAAGGACAGATGTAGTGTATGAGGTAGGAGGGAAGACGCTGGAGTTGGTGGAAAACTACAAGTATTTGGGGGTGGTATTTGATAGGCGTCTAGGGTGGGGGAGTCAGATTGAGAGAATAGTAAAAAAGAGTATAAATGCACTAAACTTTGTAATGAGGCAACTTAGGGGGGCAGGTATGGAGATTAAGGAAAAAGCATATTTCTCGTTAGTGCGTCCCATGGTAGAATATGCTAGTTCAGTTTGGGATCCTTATAGATTAGGTGAGATAAGGGATGTGGAAAGGGTTCAAAGGATTGCTGTGAGAAGGGTTACAGGTAGGGTTAGGAGGTGGAAATGGGATGAGAATGAAAGGGGGGAGAGGGTAAGAATGTTGGAGAGTCCAACTGAGATGATGAGAGACCTGGGGTGGCAGAAATTGGAAATACGGAGGAAGGAGGATCGTTTATGTAATTTCTTCAGGGTAATGGAGGGAGAGGGGGGGTGGGGGGAGCTGCATGAGTTGATAAAAAGAAATAAGTCAGGGTATGGAGGTAGGCGGGGTCATGATAGAGCGGTAGTCATGAAGGGGGCTACATTAGATGTCGGTAAATTCTCTTTCTTAAATAGCACAGGTAGGGACTGGAATGGGCTTAGTAGAAATGTTTTTGAAGGGGATGAAATCAGGTTAAAGTTATTCCGTCAGAGGGTTAAGGAGATGGTGGGATAGGGGTACTTAGGGAACTTGCCACCGCGCATTTATGTGCATTTGCAAGAGTTAAATAATAATAATAAAATAATAATAGCTGGGAGGTAGTTAGAACCAAAACTTTTGGTGATTCACACATTCCAGTCGACCCAAGAGGATTGTTCGCCAAACTCAGCGCTTAAACCTATGACCATCAACCAGCCAAGTCCACCCGTCAAAACCCCCTAGGTCCCTAACCCCCCAACCTAGTACCCCCATAAATTCCTCAAGTATCTCATTAAATCCTCAACCAAAAAATAACTATTCTATAAAACATCCATTCAAAAAGAAAACCAAGAGGATACCCACTCATACTGAGCAGTTAGGCCAACAAAGTCCTAAGAAGGCCGAGGCTAGAAGGTACATGGCGAGATCGATCAGGTCGCACTCGTCTTACCACTCAAGTTCCTTACTACAGCTCAACATCCGCAGCATACGTAACAAAGTAGGCGAACTAGAAATAATCCTTGACAAACTCTCTCCAGATATAGTTTGTCTTTCAGAATTATGGCTGGAGGAAGAGGAAATATGTGCGACATATGTTGACAACTACTCCTGCCCAAGCTACTACAGCAGGCGGCATGGCAAAGGGGGCGGGGTATCAATACTTGTCAAATCTTCTATTTCATCGGATGTAGAGGACATCCCATATATTGCAGCACTCAGCGTTGACAAAAATTTTGAATGCTGCGCTGCCAAATGGAATTTGGTGTCTGCCCCATCCTTCATATTGCTGTCGCTCTACCGTTCACCGAATGGGGATATACACTTCTTCCTTGACAGACTTGAAGCTGCACTAGAGTTTATTGCAAATAAATTTGGAAGCAACACGAGAATAGCTGTCTGCGGCGACTTCAATATTGACATGTCTGTCGGTTTTGGTTCACCTTCTCTATCAAAGCTATTGGACTTGACAAACTCATTTAATTTGCTACCAGCAATAAATGTCTCCTCTGAAACCATACCTACTAGGATAACTTCGAGTTCCTCAACTGCGCTGGACAACATATTCAGCAACTTCCATAATGCTGATATCAAATGTGACTCGCTTGATCTCGCCATTTCTGACCACAATGGACTGCTCCTCAAATTCCGATTAACTGAAGGGAACATATCAGCCAACGGTGCCGACAGGATTTGCAAACGCACCTTTACAGACGGTCAAATCGAGTACTTTAACCAACTATTATCAAGATCGTCATGGGACTCGGTATACACAGCCCAGACTGCTGATGAAAAGTTTGATGCATTCCACTCTACTTTTCTTCACCAATTTAACTGCGCTTTTCCTAAGCGGATGTCAAAACCCCGCAATCATGCGAAGAAAAACTGGGTAACCAATGCAATACGCGAGTCGGCCGCGAAACTGAGACAGATGAACGTTCAAATGAAGTTTAGCAACAGTGATTACTTGATACAGGAGCACAATGCCTTCAGAAGATCGCACATGCAAGCTATCAAGCTGGCAAAGCGAGAATTCAATGACAATCACATATCCAATTCAAGGAACAAATGCTCTGCTGCTTGGCAGGTTATCCGAGGGAAACTGGAGACATCCTCTTCGACTAGGCCGAAAATTCAACTTACCACAGTGGACAAAGCAGTTACGGACCCACAGGATTGCGCAAACATTTTAAACAGCTATTTCTGCAGCGCTGTATACGAACTGCAGAGTAAAATTCCTACACTCAACAGGTGCGAAATTAGCAATACCGTTATACACCATAAACTACCGAAACGCTCAAAATGCCAAATATTCTTTACCCCGGTCAGTAACCAGGAGATCATTCGCATCATTAACACCAAATGCACAAAGCACTCTGCTGGGATGGATGAGGTTCCTAGTAATCTACTAAGAGCTTGTGCACGACACATTTGTGAGCCCCTTGTAGATGTTATAAATTGTTCCCTATCCACAGGTGTGTTTCCAGCAAAACTTAAAGTAGCTAAGATCATACCAATCCACAAGAAAGGGAATAAGTCTCTCCCTGAGAACTATAGGCCTATAGCTCTATTGTCGTCGTTTTCAAAAGTTCTCGAACTGGTGGCACACTCTAGAATCATGAGTTTCTTGGAGAAAAATGATCTTCTTTCCCACAACCAGTTTGGCTTCCAAAAGGAGAAATCGACTTTGCTTGCTATAAACAGCTTCCTGGAATCAATTTACAGAGCTTTAGACACGAGATCCCAAGCTCTGGGATTGTTTTATGACATGTCAAAGGCTTTTGACAGTTTAGACCATCAGCTACTGGCCAACACCTTGATGAATTTGGGCTTTAGAGGTGTACCCTTGGAATGGATTAGCTCTTTTATCTCAGATCGCAGTCAATTTGTTTCATTATCGGAGGGAGCTGTTCAGTCGGATCTCAAAGATACACACATTGGAGTTCCTCAGGGCACAGTATTAGGCCCGCTGCTCTACATTTTATACGTCAACCATCTACCAGAATCCCTAGGCCCTGGGACCATAGCACTGTTTGCTGACGACACGAGTCACCTGATAACATCTGACACGAAAGAAAATATAGCCCATGCTGCAAACGCGGCAGCATCAAGCATGGTGAAGTAGTGCAGTTCAGCAAAACTCTTGATTAATAGTAGCAAAACAACTTTCCTACAATTTCACACAGCTCAAAGACAACTCCACTCAAGTCCCTTGATCAAACTCATGGGGGTTAGTTTGAGGGAGAGCAATGAAACCAAGTTCCTAGGAATTACTATTAATAACACGCTTGATTGGTCGACACACATTGGAACGATCGCCAAGAAACTTGCAACCTCTGCCTTCCTGTTACGCAATCTCAAGAGGGTTACCAGTATAGAAATCGTAAAAGTAGCGTACTTCGCGCTCTTCCAGTCACACCTTTCCTACGGAATATGTTTCTGGGGCGGGTCGCCGCACATGAGAAGACTACTCGTCATCCAGAAAAGGGCTATCAGATACATGGCTGGCGTACCAAGTCGAACGTCTTGTAAACCCTTCTTTAAACAGCTAGAAATACTGACAGCTCCCTGCCTTTATATATTTAGTCTAATCATGTTTATCAGAACAAATTTGTCCACACATGTAACTAACGACCAGATACACGACCACCACACCCGTCATAGGAATGATATCGTCACTCTATCACACAATCTGTCACTGTTCAGTAGGAGCACTTCGTACGCGGGTGCCATCCTCTATAATAAACTCTCACAAGAAATTAGGAGTGAGAGAAACGACATTACCTTCAAACGTAAGGTGAAAGAATTTTTAATCTCAAACCCACTCTACGATGCAAGGGAATACGCAAACGGCATTTGAATATGACCAACCCAAGTGAGGTTCCTTGAGATTTCTTTCTCATATAGGTCTATATATTTTATCGATGTTTTACTTGTATATTATGTTTTACTTACGTATAACAAATTTTGACCTGTTCTACAACAATGTATTTTGTTACACATGAATAAAAGTATTATTATTATTATTATTATTATTATTATTATTGGCCAAAGTATCACTATTTACCCATTCATATATTCAACTATTCAATCCATTGAAAAAATATAATAATTTTCAATGTCAATTTAGGAACAGTAGGCCTACATTCAATTTTGTGCAGTACGTCTACGTCTGCAATGTTGCCATTGCTGCCCAACATTGTTGCTGGTTGTATTTCTTCGAGATTTGATTTTTCAGAAAGTTGTTCGAGTGGAATAAAGAGTACTGAATACACAGAAAAATGCTTTGAGCTTGTAAACACGTTGTTTCGAAAATTATAGTCCACGGTATTTCTAAAAATCGATGAAAAAATTTCATGAGGTAAACGTGAATGATGTACATGATAAAAAATAATGAAATATGCGTATCGAGACTCGAAATGTCATCGAATGTCGTATCGATCATCTAGCGTATCGACTATCGACTCTCGAAGGTCTACGAAGACGGTTCGAGCGTCACCAATTCTGTAGACTGCTACGTGATATTATTTCACGTGAAAACAAGATTGAAAATAAGAAAAAACATTTTTTTTGTTCCTGTTGCGATATATAATGAAATTGCAACGAGCTAAAAAAAAACGTACGTACTGATCAAGTAGTAATCCAAGGAATCTTCTTTCACTACACCCAATATATAGGCCTACTATAGGCTTACATGTTCATATTCAATTAACAATAATATATTGAGGCTGCACATGGATGTACATGGTACAATGGATTTGTACCTCTCGTTAAAATACTAACTGTGCAGTGCTAATTAACCAACTAAATACTGACTAACTAATTGGTATTAATTTTATGTATAAGTCGAACCTTTTTCAGATGCCAAATCCCATTATTATGTAGTAAATCTTGTACTGTAAATTCAGTTGTGCCAGCCAAGTTGAAGGACGATGCGTGTACAGATCCCGATTCATGTTCCATGGGGTTTGTGAAGTAAGTAACATTTTTTTTCCTTTTAAAAATCTGTTAACAAATATTATCAATATACTTCGGTGAAATCGTTAATTGACTGAACAATGCAGTGTACCAGTGAATCTATAAATAAACTTTATGAATTTCTCTACATTTCAGAACTAAAACGTGTCATTTTTTATCTTCCTATATACTACCCTATAAGTCTTCCTATACTTTCCCTACTACTGAGCTGAGTATACAGTATAGTGAAATAATCAGGATCAAGTCAAGTCTTGGCAAAGTCAAGTCTTTCAAATCTTGGGACTTGATTAACGCTATAGTTTGCCATATTGTTGTGAAATCGTGTTGATCTTAAAAATTCTGTAGTATAGGCCAGTCTTACGAAAATGTTATCATATCATCATATTTTTCTCAATTGTATGAAGTATGAAGATACCAGGTTTCAAGTATTTATATAATTGACGACTCGCAGTCTACGCCCCCATGACGTCAGAAATCATACCGTCCAACCAACAGGGCTGTTAGAACTGTGGTCAAATTCAAATATCCAATCGGGGTATCTTGAAATGACTACAAATGATATTATCTAACTGGCTGACTATTAGCCACGCCTATTTTGAGCCGTTATTTGATTTGTGGAATTTTATGCTTTTGGCCATAACATTCAATTTGTAACCTTATACAAAACCAATGGCCGCCCATACCAACAGACTATTGCGAACACGTTCCATTTTTCCTGAACTCTTAGAGGAACGAGCTATGTTTTCAAGCCAGAAATGTGAACTTTAAATGTGATTGATTATTTGTTGATATTGTACAGAATAGAACGTTCCATCGAAAGTTTGAAGTTCAGAATTCAAGATCTTACCTGGGGTAAATGGATTTTACTCTTGTGTGATATTGTAAAACTTTTAGGCCATAGACTGTACACATCCAAGTTGATCTTGAAATTGTGGTCAAGGTTTGTAAGATGAATTGATCCGGGAAAGAGTATACATCCATTGTTTTCTTCACAGACAGATGCAGTTGATATAACACTTTTTTCATGAGATAGGACACACACAAACCATATTTTACAAACATGTCCACCATTACTGGCAAGGAAGTCTTGTTTCAAAGGTAAAACTATATTTGTGAATGATAAAGTGGCACGTTCCTGCGGTTCTTGTCGAGATTGCTGCTCAAAGTGATCAAAGTGATTGACCGCACTAAAAACGGCTTGATGTTTCAACACTAAGTAAAACATTTGAAGACATTAGTTAACACAAACTAACAATTTCAAAATTTCAAAAATTAACACAAACTTCATAAGTATATAATGTATATTAATATATTGCTGAATAAACCAAATCAGTACTCACTTGATACTAACAAAACGTGTTCTGCCTCAACCAGTTCATCAGATTGGTTCAATTTTTTAGTCAATCGACATAGGTCAAGAGCTCTGCTGGCCTGGCAAGTTTGAAGCTTGAGAATCGACTCCTAAAGAGAGGAACAATAGCTTCTTCATTAATGATAGGCTTCAAAACCTCTGCATTAGTTGTACGTGATATAATTAATTATTGATAGTGATAGAGGACCATAAACATGCAGCTGTCTAACCAGCTGTCTTAACTATCTAATATAGATTCCTTCGAAATATTAAAAGTTGCAGATCGCGTTGTACCCAAATACAGGCATATTTGAAATACTGTCAGCTGGATATATCAGGAAATAGTATTTACTATACTTATGTGCATACTTATATGCATTTTGTATTCATTCATACTAATGAACACATGTTATATATATATATATATATATATATATATATATATATATATATATATATATATATATATATATATATATATATATATATATATATATATATATATATATATATATATATATATATATATATATATATATATATATATATATATATATATATATATATATATATATATATATATATATATATATATATATATATATATATATATATATATATATATATATATATATATATATATATATATATATATATATATATATATATATATATATATATATATATATATATATATATATATATATATATATATATATATATATATATATATATATATATATATATATATATATATATATATATATATATATATATATATATATATATATATATATATATATATATATATATATATATATATATATATATATATATATATATATATATATATATATATATATATATATATATA
>OZ023326.1:33450525-33526083 GCA_964007535.1 Brachyptera risi | reverse complement strand
TATATATATATATATAGTATATATATATATATATATATATATATATATATATATATATATATATATATATATATATATATATATATATATATATATATATATATATATATATATATATATATATATATATATATATATATATATATATATATATATATATATATATATATATATATATATATATATATATATATATATATATATATATATATATATATATATATATATATATATATATATATATATATATATATATATATATATATATATATATATATATATATATATATATATATATATATATATATATATATATATATATATATATATATACATTGAGATTACACAGTGCTTCTACGACAAGGTTATATTCCGGCACTAATTAACGCGTTAGATTTACACTCACCTCTTGAAGCAAGTTATCAAAGATCTGGACCTTACTTCCATAAGTACTAAGAGAAGGAAATATGAACGGTATTGGTTTACGTTTTTTCAAAGTATTCCCTCGTGACTGATTCGTAAACGTTCGATATTTGCTTCCAGTATGACACTCGTCAAAAGAGTCAGGTTTGGCATTGGTTCCATTGTGGCCGAAATTGGAGACTGCTTCTTCTTGGAAAGTATCAGATGGCTTCTTGAGAAACTGCTCGCAATGATTTACAGTTTTCTCAATGTTTTCATGTGCATCGTCAGTCTCTACTGCCGTTCCATGCAAAATTCCAATCTTATTTATTTTTGATATCAAGTTATTATTGGGAAGGTCAATCACCTCTGGAAATGAAAGTGCACACTGGTTATGAATAATAGAGTATCCAATTCAATCCCTTATGCATGCTTCAAAAGGTAAAAAGACCGTCCAAGTGCGCTAGTCATGTCATGGTTTTCCTTTCACATTCAGAATTAATGTGAATTGATTATTGTATTTGTAAAAAATGTATTTAAATCAGGGTTGCCGTTTGATTTGAAAATTGCTGACGATATCAAAATTTTGATATATCGAATATCATTCGAAATTTTCTATTGATATTGATATCGAATCAAAAAAAATAATGCGAGATTGGAAGTCGTGAATTTTGATCATGTAGTAGGCCTACTGTTTCAGTTTCAGAATGTTTTACATCCATTTTATACAAGCCTAATATACAAAATAATATTTGATCTTAAAGATTGTCATCGGCGTAAAATGGCCTAGATGTCGACGCGCAGTAAAACCCAAACGTTGTAAATAGTGTCAATTCCTTTATCAAATGAGAAAATCATTGTCAATCTGGTAGTTATCTTAAAATGTAGTCAGCTATAAGAACATACTTCGAGCACAGTCAAGCTCTTTTATTATATTATATTTTAATATATAAATTATATTTTAGCACAGATAGATTATCTGTGATTTTAGCTATAATTGCGCCACACACAGACTATTGTAGCTCGATTCTTTTCTTACTTGATAAAAACAAAATTTCAATTCTACAAAAGCTGCAAAATGAAGCCATAAGGATTATTTTAAGGTTGAAGAGAGATACATCGATACCAAAGATGTGTAAAGCATTATCATGGTTAATTGTAAAACAACGAATTTTATTTAATACCCTCACTCTAATTTACAATATCACGAAGGGTCTACTTCCTAGCTACAAAATAGTATTCAATGATCAGTTGAATAATAAATATAATTTAAGAAGTAGTCAGAATGTATTTGTTGATAGAAAACATTCTTGCACATTAAGAAAACTCCTTATTCCACAAAGGAATTAGGATTTTCAATAGAATTCCCAGTAGTATTGAAAATGCAAGAAATGCAACTACATTTAGAATTAATTGTTGTAGAGTAATCAAAGACGGAGGCTTGATCCCAAAACCATATGAGAAAGAAGGTTTCTGGGATCAAGTAAACTAGCAGATAATCCAACTATGGAGGTTGAAGATGATCATTAAATACTCAATGTTTTTTTTATTATTTGGATCATATTGATGGAAATATATTATTATAAAAATTGCTTTGGTATGTGTTATGTGAAAATTGTATAAACACGTATGTAAATAGCTTCTTTGCTAATAAACAAATTACTACTACCGGTATAGTCTGTCTCACCACTCTATAGAGTAACTGTTGCTATCTCATCTATCAGCTTAAATGCCGAATAGGTAAACATGTTAATCATAACTCCAACAGTAACAAAAGAACTCTTCTCACTTGCATTTTGAGGACAAGTTTGTGACCAGGTAAGGGTTGTGGTGCAACGTTGCTACTTCACTTCAGAAATCTGAAGTCAACTCAGGTATGATATAATTTGAGTAAAATGCAACACTGTATGAGTCCGATGAAGTTTCTAGAGATGATTGACATTTTTATATACCTACCTATTAGCCGGACAATAGATGAGCAAACTACAAAGATCTCCGACACTTACTCGAGAGTGGTGAAACAGACTCTTTCCTCTGCCACGTCCAGGGACTGTACGCAGAGAGCAGACAGAGCGAGAGAAGGTGATTGCTGGCGTATGGTCAGCATACACCATGCTGACAGCAATGATGAAGCGCGTGCATATTATTTATTTTATTCCGTTTTTGGTTGGGGTTACCACTCAGTCGTTTGACTTATTTCTCATTTTAGCTATTCACGATTCTTTACTTCGATATCGATCAATGTTTTGATATAGAATTGAACAAATACAAATATTCAAATATATCAACTATAACAAATCAAAGTCCTATAATATCAAATCGATCGGAGATATCGAAATCGAACGGTACCCTAATTTCAATAAGGGTTGCCATTCAATAGTAAAATTGCAAACAATATTTAAATTTTAGTATTGAATATTTATCAAAATATCGAAATTTGTAACGTTCAATCGACATTGAAAATACAGAATCGAAAAAATTACAGAGTGGTTCACCCTAACATTCACTGCACTGTGTCGTTCATCAGTTCATCAGTTCATCAGTTCATCTGGAGTTCTCTATACTGCTATAGAGTTTCTCGCACGCAATACAAAATAACTGCCATTATTATCATTCAAATTATTATTATTTTAGTATTTACACTTTTATTTTATCGATACCGATCATTGCTGCGATATCGAATTAATTGAATATTTAAACTATATTCCAATTCAGTGTTGAATGTCCCAAAGTATAAAGTGTATTGAAACTACTGGAATAGAACGGTAACACTTATTACAATTAAGAATAAGTGTTTGAAGTATTTGGGGCTATAGTGCCTTGATTATCTCTGTTTTTATTCTTCAACAAGCTACTCGAACCAGGTAATTGATCGATCGATTCAGTTGAAGTTAAGCTGCAACCGTCATCCACCATCTTGCTTCCCAACGCTGTCTCCAAGAATTTGTCTGCATCATATGAATCATCTTTGTTTATCTGAAATAAATGATAATTAAACCAGATATTGGATGACTTCAACGAAGAATACTGTACAGTATTTTAGTTCACACACCAGCACCACATACAATTTCCCCATGTCTTAGTACTTTTAACTTGCCAAATTATGAACAAATTGCACATTAATTTGTTATTGAATTGTTATTGTTTGTATTTCATTCAATGTAAACCTATTGTACAGCTCACAGGTCTGAAAAGGTGCAATAAACTAAACTGAACAGTGAACACCACTTGGCCCATCAAATAGAAATAGCATTTTGTACAGAATACCATTTGTGAAGATGATTTTTGTTTGTATAACGATTCCACCAACAACTGGAGGCATAAATAATCAGATGATACCGGTAATGAATGATGTTTACGAAAATCTATACCTTTTGTGGGACATTGAACCTACACCCGACTTGACTTCAGTTTCTACAGTGCTCAGTGTCTTAGCTGACAGAGCCAGACGGGCAGCTAAATGTCATTTGTACAACATGTTACAAGATTTAATTTTTAATTACGCCTGACTGGCTATGATACTATACAAGTTAAAATAAAAGAATAAAAAATCAAGTATTAAGTGTGAACAATTTATTTTGATTGATAAAATTGTACTACCTTGTTTGTTGAAGTACAATCCTTTTCTGTGAAAAATACTTCATTCATATTGACTGTCTGTCTCTTCGAACAAGTCTTTTTAAAAGTCAAATTTTTCTTTGGAGGTAGGTTACTTCTATATACTGCACTCAAGTAGTGTACAGTTGCCGTAAAATGAGTAGTGGTTGGTGGACCAATGGACTCTTTATTAGGTATCGTTATTGTCTCATCAGATGATTTTTCTTTCGTAACCTACAAAATATCATTATGAGTTTGCACATTGTTTTAGAATTCTCCTGATACCATTCATCAAACAATTACTAAAACTAATACTAACTAAACCTAGGAGTAAAACTTACATGCGTAAATCCACCTGTGGAAGTCATCGTGAGAAAAATATCTTCATATATTATACTTAGTCTGACCATGAACACGACACAACTAACCCTTGCATTGCTAATGATGATTGTCAATAAGTGTTGAACTCGGCTGTGAGTCATTGAATAGACTGGTTTATTTGTTGGTAATGAATCATCCCTTGATTTTGAGCAGGCCTGTTTGCCTAGGGCATTATTATCATACATAAAGACAACACATTTTTATGTAGACATTGGATAGTATGCCTATTGGTTAATTCAGTAAAGAAATATTCGAACCATTAAATATTAATTGATGGGGTAGTATAGGCTACATTAAATAAATCATATTTTTTATACTTTTTAAAGCACATTGTTTATAATTTATAATATTGACGCTTATATACGTATTATGTTACTCTAAGTGTTAAATAAGAAACTTGACATTGTAGGGCAAACACATAATTCTTAATTCATGTATTTACCGATAAATCTGTGTACTGAAATACAACACGAGCACGACACATAAAGTGATAAATGTATGTGGCTGCAAAGTTGACCATTTTTTGTTTGTTTATATATTTCTTTATTCAGCAATTTGAACAAGCACATAAAATAGAATGAAAATAGAATGGCAATCTCAGAAACTCGATCCATTTTCTATAATTGTATTTCATTCAATATTTATGGTTGTCGTTTTACTGATTGAATGAAACTTGAAACGCCTCGTGTTATTTTAGTGCATGAATAATATTTTTTTCAAATTTCAACATGGTATTATTTATCTGTAAAAGAACTGAAAGGTGATTGAAAGGTGAAAATATAACATCCAAAGAGTGAGGCAAATACAAATGCAAAACAATTTGGTAAATGTTCATATTTTATCGCCTATGCGGAATAGGCCTACAAGATGGGAATGTTTTGCTTTATTGATTTGATCGCAAATTTTTACCAACTTATAACGAACGTCCTGCTTTTAAGGTATAAACCTCCACATAATATGTCCATTCCTAATTCATTATTCGTTAAGAAGATTTTTTCTAAAATTGAACCCATTTTCATATAAAACGTTATCAGTTGATGGAAAAGGGACAAACCGACACATTTAGCATGGACCAAAGAATGCATATTTAGCTCAGTCGCTATAACGCACTCCCTTCTGATGATGATTATTGTTTGCTTAACGACCCCACCAACAGTTGAGTTATACGGGGGTACGAATGAGCAGGTCATTATGAAACTATGATAAGTGAAAGGACATTTAAAAAAAATCTTACCTTATGCGGGACTCGAACCCACGCTCAACAGTGACTTCGGATTCTGAAGCGGTGCTTCAGCTGACCGCACTCTTTTCTCATGTGATCCGTGAGATGAGGGTATTTCGGGCCTTGGTTCGATCCCCGCCACTGTTCATCTCCAAAGGTGTTTTTCGTGGTTTCCCTCTGTAGTCTAGGTATGGTTCATACAATATAGGCCATGACCGCTTCCTTCCCACTATCCTTCCCATCACCTAGGAAACCTTAATCTGCCTTCCGACGCCGATAGATCGTAGTTATCATCATAGTGTGTCGTTAAATCCAATATAAATGAAAAATTTAGGAAATAGACAATTTTGACTTTTGAGCAACTTGAGAGCGCATGGGAATCTATAGCTATTCAGCGAAATCAGTATTTAGTTATAATTTTCTAGCGGTTCAATATATCAAAATTCCAATTCGGAGAAAACTCCAATATTTGTAATAACTTCAAGACAGGAAAAGGAAAAACCATTTTAACGCATATCGTATAATTTTCACAGCTAGATTTTTTCTTAGCTTTGTTACTGTGCAAATGATAGAATCCACGGTCAATAGCTAGTTTTATTTCACATCATCTTGAAAGTATTGAAAATATCAGTCTTTCCATGAGTATTAAAATTTGGATCTTATAGACCTACCATTCAAAAGTTATCTCTGAAGTCTGATATTTCGCTGATATTTTGTCGGGCGAGCCATGTAATTTTTCATTGACAAAATAATAAGAAGGTGAGAATGAAAATGACTGAAAATAAAGCAATAACAGACAAATATGTGTATGGAATATCGATTCCTTCAAAAGACCACTGGTAACCGAGAACATTCTTGGTCGTAGATGATTAGCCTCTTCATAGCTTTTTAGTGGAAATATGTTTTATAGCATGTGATATTTTACCCCAAAAAACACAAACTTGTATCCAATGCCGGACACGCAAAAATATGAAATTATGAAGCATTCGATAGCTGTGATATGAGAAGTTTCAGCCCTGCATACAAATTTACATGCATGTTTCATACACAAATTTAAATTCAAATAAGATTTATATGTGTAAATTGAACCAAATTACGCTTATTGAACATATTTTCATATTTTTTTATAGCAAAATTGAATGAAAATTCAAATTTAAACCATATTAAAATGAATGCGTATGATACTACACTTTTGCAGGATGTTGATTAAATTATGTATCGCTAGGCCCTAATCTAAACACAAGTTCTCTGACATTTCCATAGTTACGTTTTATTTAAATTTTATAAAGAAATTTTACGTTTTGAAAATGATGTTTTTTTCTGAACTATGCAATAATTGGATGAGCGTAGCGAAGACTCTTGAACCACTTCTGAGAAAACTTATTCCAAAGTTTTCAAAAATCCCATTAGAATAACCCAGAGGAAAACATTCGTGAAAAATATTTCATCTGAGAGGATTCAAATTTTCAGAGAATTTTAATCTGATAATGATACACATTATTCCGAAATTTCACTCAAATCGGATCAGCCGTTTCGATGTAAAAAAATATATAATGTTATTTGTGTTAATTATTCAAAGCTATTAAGATACCTATTGAATCAAAGCAACAAGTGTCACCACTTGATTTTAAACGATTAAAACAAAGCCTTCTTTATTATTGGATGAGCGTAGCGAAGACTCAATTTCACTGTACTTGAAAAATCGAATGTGTTTTTTTTTTTTTTTTTTCGCGCTCTACAGGTCAAACAGAAATTCAGATCATGATGAAACTTGGCACACACATGAACCCCTATTTGACTTGATGCTGTATAGTTTTGAGGCAAAATCGGTTCAACAATTCTTGAGATAAATCATTTTGAAGTTTTCAAAAAACCCATATGAATAAGCCAGGCGGAAAAAAATGACAAAGTGAATGTTCTCCGAAATTTTTCAAATTCTCAAAGAACTCGAACAACATAATAATACACATTATTACGGACTTTTACAATAATCGGATGTGACGTTTTGGAGTAAAAAATTAAAAAATGCGATTTTTATTTATTTAATTACTTCATTTTTTTTATTCGCTCATCCATCAACGCGGAAACACATAACGCGTTTTCCTAGTCATATGAACTAGGCAAACGCGTTATGTGTTTCCGCGTTGATGGATGAGCTGGAACATATCAACTTATCTTTGGATTCGTTATTATATATATATATATATATATACCTTGAGATCCAAACCATTACATCACTGCCATCTTATTTTCCATTAATAATTGGATGAGCGAAGCGAAGACTCAATTACACTATACCGAAAAAAAAGTGCCTGTTTTTTTTTTTTTTTTTTTTTTCGCGCTCCACAGGTCAGACAAAAATTCAAAATCAGTTGAAACTTGGCACACACATGAACCCCTATCTGACTTGATGCTGTATAGTTTTGAGGCACGATCGGTTGAACAACTTCTGAGAAAACTAATTCCAAAGTTTTCAAAAATCCCATTAGAATAACCCAGAGGAAAACATTCGTGAAAAATATTTCATCTGAGAGGATTCAAATTCTCATAGAATTTCAATCTGATAATGATACACATTATTCCGAACTTTTACTCAAATCGGATCAGCCGTTTCGATGTAAAAAAATATATAATGTTATTTGTGCCAATTATTCAAAGCTATTAAGATACCTATTAAATCAAAGCAACAAGTGTCACCACTTGATTGTAAACGATTAAAACAAAGCCTTCTTTATTATTATATAAATTATTAATGGAAAATAAGATGGCAGTGATGTAATGGTTCGGATCTCAAGGTGTATATATATATATATATATATATATATATATATATATATATATATATATATATATATATATATATATATATATATATATATATATATATATATATATATATATATATATATATATGATACCCATCCAAAGATAAGTTGATATGTTCCAGCTCATCCATCAACGCGGAAACACATAACGCGTTTGCCTAGTTTATATGATAATAAAGAAGGCTTTGTTTTAATCGTTTACAATCAAGTGGTGACACTTGTTGCTTTGATTTAATAGGTATCTTAATAGCTTTGAATAATTAACACAAATAACATTATATATTTTTTTACATCAAAACGGCTGATCCGATTTAAGTGAAAGTTCGGAATAATGTGTATCATTATCAGATTGAAATTCCATGAGAATTTGAATCCTCTCAGATGAAATATTTTTCACGAATGTTTTCCTCTGGGTTATTCTAATGGGATTTTTGAAAACTTTGGAATGAGTTTTCTCAGAAGTGGTTGAACCGATCGCGCCTCAAAACTATACAGCATCAAGTCAAATAGGGGTTCATGTGTGTGCCAAGTTTCAACTGATTTTGAATCTTCGTCTGACCTGTGGAGCGCGAACAAAAAAACAAAAAAACAAAAACAAAAAAAAACGGGCACTTTTTTTTCGGTATAGTGAAATTGAGTCATCGCTTCGCTCATCCAATTAATAATGGAATATAAGATTGCAGTGATGTAATGGCTTGGATCTCAAGGTATATATATATATATATATATATATATATATATATATATATATATATATATATATATATATATATATATATATATATATATATATATATATATATATATATATATATATAATAACCAATCCAAAGATAAGTTGATATGTTCCAGCTCATCCATCGACGCGGCAACACATAACGCGTTTGCCTAGTTACAATAACACAGAAACACAAAACACAATTCTTCAGATGAAATGAGTACACGAATGATACACATTATTCTAGTTCTACATGGATCTTCTTATAATTAACTAGGAAAACGCGTTATGTGTTTCCGCGTTGATGGATGAGCGAATAAAAAAAATGAAGTAATTAAATAAATAAAAATCGCATTTTTTAATTTTTTACTCCGAAATGTCAAATTCGATTATTGTAAAAGTCCGTAATAATGTGTATTATTATGTTGTTCGTGTTCTGTGAAAATTTGAGAAATTTCGGAGAACATTCACTTTGTCATTTTTTCCGAATGAATGAATGAATATTAGGGTTTTGAGGCGCATCGACAGCGAGGTCATTTAGCGCCTGTCAAAATAAGTTGCAACAAAAGGTGAAAAGTGTGATATAAATGTGGAAGTGAAATTTAGATGATTTAAATGTGGAAGTGAAATTTAGATGAGAGAACCTCAATATATATTAAACTAAGACTAAACTATGTCTAAAGTGTCTAAAGACGTTATACACTAATTTGTTAAAACCGAACATGTGTGTGCTGTAAAGGGTCACACCCATGGGACTAGGATGAGAACGTTTTACTACTTGTTCTCAGTTCAAACTCGCACTCGAATAAGAGTGGAGGAACGACAAACCATAATGAATATATGTTGAAATATGGTTAGGTTTAAAATATTCCTGATGTCTATCCCAAGAGATCGACATCAAGAATAAGTATCAAATGTCAAAAAGTAGTATACTGGAAGAAGATGATTGCACAAACAACGTCATCTTGATCAGACATGTATATGTCCTAATTGGGGCAGTTTGAAAAATGATACTGGTAACACGACAACTTCATCGTCTAACGCAGATCCACGAGCATGTCAAATAAGATCCAATAGGTTCGATAATCTTAGAAAGCTGAATATGGTATCTATCGATTTTGAATTATTCCCTAAAATCTTTGGCATTGTGTCTTCCATACGAAGCTGTCTCCTCAGAGCATTATATTTCTGACACTCGAGTAATATGTGTCGAACAGTTAAAATCTCGTTACAAATCTCACATCTGGGGACGATTTTTTCGGGGGTGAAAAGATAGGAATGAGTTAAAAGTGTGTGTCCCACTCGCAGACGAGTGAGAACCACTTCCTCCCTCCGTGAACCTCGGATTGAAGATTCCCAAGCACTAACAGTAGGCTTTATTTCTTTCAGCTTGTTGTTGGTCTCCTTGTCCCACTCTTTTTGGAAACGAGATTTGAAAAGTAGTTTGAAATACGCCTTGAAATCATTGAAAGGTACTCTCGGGTTATCAATATCTTCTTTCTCCGTCGCTTCTTTGGCAGCTGTGTCCGCCAACTCATTACCACCAATCCCCACGTGTCCAGGTACCCAGCAGAACACTACACTGACATCCTGCGAGGCAAGGGCGGTCAGGAGTGTCTGCACTTTCTGGACCAGATGGTGAGTTGGAAAGATCTGAGTAAGGGCTTGGAGTGCACTCAAAGAATCGGAACAGATCAGGAAGCACTTCTCAGATCGTTGTTGAATGTGCTGTAGAGAGGTGACAATTGCAAACAACTCGGCTGTATAAACGCTACTCATCGAACCTAATCTAAAACTAACAGTGGAGGATTCGCTGACGAATGCGCAGCCAACTTTGCCGTTCAGTTTCGATCCGTCCGTGTAGTATCTAATATGTCCGGGGTAGTGTGTGCAGAGCTCTAGGTATTTTTGCTTATACTCTTCTGCACTCGTGCTTGCCTTCGTACTTGATGACAAGTTCATCAAGCACTCCGGACGTGGAGCCAACCAAGGGGCGGTATCACTGAATTGGATTTGATAGACTCGAGGGTATACAAATGACTCTTCGACCAAAATATGATTCAAACGAATTCCAGTTGGTATGGTGGCAGATGGTTTCGATTCATAGAGAGCATGAAATCTAGGATTGATAACTGATTGGTAGGTGGGATGATGCTTACTGCAGAATAATTTCGAAGCGTATGAGCAAAGTAGATATGCACGTCGACTCTTCAACGAGGGCTCGCCAGCCTCGCAATACAGGCTCTCCACCCGACTGGTACGGAGTGCTCCTATGGCCAGTCGGATGCCCGTGTTGTGAACTGTATTGAGTGGCTTCACGTAGCTCTCTCGTGCCGAGTCGTACACAACACTACCATAATCCAATTTGGAACGTATTAATGCTCGGTAAAGCCGCAGCATCGTGGTGCGATCCGCTCCCCATTTGGTACCACTAAGATAACGGAGAAGGTTAAGTGATTTGAAGCACTTGAGTCTGAGTTGCGAAATGTGAGATTTCCAGTTCAACTTCACGTCAAACGTCAGCCCTAGGAACTTTGTCGATTCTGCGAATGGGAGAAGTTCTCTACGGAGATATATATCTGGGTCAGGGTGCAGGCCTCTCAGACGAGAGAAACGCATGCACGTTGATTTTGATGTAGAAAACCTGAACCCAGTTTCATCTTCCCATGCTTCCAGTTTCCTAATTGCAAGTTGGATTTGGCGAGAGGCCGTTGTACTTCTCGCTGACTTACTGAACATAGCCAAGTCGTCGACAAATAAGGAAGAAGTGATAGAAGATGGAACGCTTCGAACAATACCATTTATAGCGATGGCGAACAAAGTAACACTGAGGACAGAACCCTGTGGTACACCGTTCTCTTGGATGAAATCATCCGACAACACATTACCAACTCGTACCTTGAAACGTCGGTTGGTCATGAAATTACAGACAAAATTAGGAAGATGTCCTCTGAAACCCCATTGTGATAAGGTTTTCAATATGTTGAAGCGCCAGGTAGTATCGAATGCCTTCTCGAGGTCGAAAAATACAGCTATCACTTCCTGCTTCGTAAGAAAAGCTTCTTGTATGAAGCTTTCCATACGAATAAGATGATCCAAAGTATTTCTATTTTTTCTGAATCCAGACTGTACTGTGCAAAGGAGGTTTTTTCGTTCCAACCACCAAACGAGGCGGTTGTTCAACATCCTTTCCATCACTTTACACAGACAGCTGGTCAGTGATATAGGTCTATAGCTTGATGGTGAATGCTTATCCTTAGATGGTTTCAAGATCGGTACCTGGATGGCTTGTCTCCAATAATCAGGGAAAGCATCGGTTGAATAGATATGGTTGAACAGGTTGAGAATGTCATTCAAAGCGGCAACTGGCAGGTGTTTCAAGAACTGATTGTGTATTCCATCAATCCCCGGTGCTGAGTCTCTTGCGCACGTTATCGCGTTCTCCAACTCCCATACACTAAACGGCACGTTATACACCTCGTTGTTCGCAGAAGAGAAATCTAATCTTCTACATTCTGCAGCACGTTTGTGTATCTGGAACGATGCCGAGTAGTGGTGAGAGCTAGAGACGTCCGAGAAATAGGACCCGATAACATTAGCTATTTCCTGTGGCTCGGTAATTAGACTACCATCCTTGTTCAACCCAGATATACAAGATGATTTGAATTTGCCGTCTATCTTCCTCACTCTATTCCACACTTTGGTGAGGGGTGTGTGAGTATTAATGGATGAGATGTAAGAATTCCATGAGGCTTTTTTCGAAGTCTTAATGATGAAACGAGCCCTTGCTCGGAGTTTCCGGAATGCCATAAGGTTGATATTGGTTGGGTATTTCCGGAAAATTCGAAGGGCTTGTTTCCTCTTACGGATCGCCACCTTACATTCCTCGTTCCACCAGGGAACAGGTATGTGGCGTTGGTTGGTTGACGTAAGAGGAATGCTGTCTTTCGCGGCGGCAATAATCACCTCTGTCACATGCTCAGTCCTACTATCAGTATCATGGATGTTATTCGAGTTCTTCAAATCAACACGCTTTGTGAAAAGGCTCCAGTTTGCGCGGCGCAAGTTCCACTGCGCACACCGCAAGGGCCGTTGATGAGAATCTACTCTCAAGATGAGTGGGTAGTGGTCGCTACCACACAGATCTGAGTGAACGGAGAAATTGAAAAGAGGTGCGACAGATGGGGTGCAGACACAAAGATCGATCGCTGAAAACATACCGTTGAAAGCATTAAACCTTGTTTTCTCTCCATTGTTGAGAATAATCAAGTCGTTGTCGTTGAAAAATTGCTCAAAAAGGCGTCCTCTGCCGTTACTATCCACCATTGTGTCACCCCACAAGTTATTGTGGGCATTTAGGTCACCTAGAATAACATAGGGACGTGGAAGCTGTGACACAAGGTTATCCAGATTTATTCTAGTAACTGGAGCCCATTCAGGTAAGTAAATATTACAGAAGGTAACAGGCTGAGGAAGAGCAATTCTGACTGCCACTGCCTGTAGTGGTGTTGTTAGCGGCAGTGGACTTACGTGACAGCTGTCGTGGACAGCTGTGGCTACTCCCCCATGGGCTCTGTTACCTGTCAAGTCATCGAAACGATAGAAACTATAATTACGTATCAATGGAGAGTCACAAGGTTTGAAGTGCGTTTCTTGAAGAAAGAAACATATCGGTTTAATGTTTGATGTCAATAGCTTGATTTCTTCTCTGTGCCTGTTGAAACCATTGCAGTTCCATTGTATTAGAGCCATTTTGTGTAGATGATGTTCTTGTTTACTTTTACTGTAGATAGAGTTACCTAAGACCAGCTTAGGTTACTACAGATTTCAAGTTCTTTTTAGATAAAAGGATTTCCCCTCAGAGGATTTTGCGGGAATGCCGAGCTCTGCGGCTACATCCTTTCTTGCTCCTTGGGTACTTCCTCTGTTCCTTCGTTTTTGTTTGGGGGGTGTGAATCCCCGGGTGTCGGGCACAGCACCCGACGCCGGTCGCTCAGTGATGTCGGATGAAACGCCCGACACAGGAGATTCATCTTCATCCTCACTTCCTGTCACCATTATTTCCTCTACGGTTTCAGCCTCAGCTTCCGGAGTGAATTTACCTTTCAATAGTTTCACCAGATCATGTACCTCGTTCTGTAACTTGTCAATTTTGAGGTTTTGTGACGATACTAACTCTTCCATTCTCTTCTGCTGTTCGATCAGTTTCTTGTTTTCAGCCTTCAAAGTGAGTATTTCTTGCGATTCCTGGGACGTTGTTTTATTAGCTGCGGCTTTGGCAAAAGAAGATGGAAGGGCAGAGATAGGAAAGAGATTTCTATATTTCTGTCGAGCATCTTGATAAGTCATTTTATCGACAGTTTTGAACTCACTGATCTTCCTCTCTTCTAACCACTTACTGCAGGCCTTTGAAGACGCCGCATGTCCACCGTTGCAATTGATGCAACGAGGGCCGGACACGCAAGGCGTTTCGTCGTGCTTCTCAAGGCCGCAGTTCGGGCAGATAGGTTTAGATTTGCAGAAAGCTTGGCCATGTCCAAAGCGTTGACAGATGAAACATCGAGTTGGATTTGGAATGTACGGTCTAACAAGTATACTGTTGTAGCCAGCTACCAATTTTGTTGGAACGGTACCGGTAGAAAAAGTCAAAATAAGTGTGGCTGTGGGTACATCCTTTCCATCAACTCGTCGGGTAATACGGTAAACATCCGTAACATTTTGACCAGCGAGTTCAGATTTAATCTCTTCAACGTCACAGCATAAAAGGTCATTGCAAGTAATCACTCCCTTAGAAGAATTAAGGAAGGGATGAGGACTGACTAGGGTGGGGAATAAATTTGCAAAGCTGGTGGTCTTCAAAAGCAGTTGTGATTGAATATCGCTGTCTGTTTCTACAAGCAGGAGAGTTCTATTCCTAACTTTCGTGACTTTGCGAACAGTACCAGCAAGACCTCGAATAGCTTTCTCGATAGCAAAAGGTGACACGTCATGGAAGGTTTTACCATCGGAACGTTCTATTTGCAAAAATCTAGGACTAGCTGGTTTGCTTGATTCTAGATTCTGAAGAACTTGTTCTTTCGTACATTTATAATCTCTAAGAGTTCGAATTCTTTTTTTTGGGGGGGGGGGGGGGGAATTGAGGGGAAATTAAGTGTATTCATATTTGGACCCACGAGTAGCTAGGGAAATAAATGTCCGCTCCCACAGAGCCCCGCTTGTGGGAGTAAGGCTAGAGTAAAACTGAAGTTCACCATGTGTCCAGAGTTTTATCGTTTGGAACTACTTTATCCCGTAGTCATTCAGCCCTTTAGCACGATTAATTACACCATTGGCTTGGGTTCATATCCTTGTTCACAGCGAGATCGTCAATATTGTCGTGGGTGTGGGTGGTCACGAGGAGTCGGCACGAAGATAAGAATGAAGACAAGTCCAGGAAAGAGAGAACACAGAGTAGCAAAGATCATGGAAGAGGGTGATAATGATGAATGATTGCACGAGAACTCCTTATGACCGCCCTGGTCACCGAAATGGGCACCCACTCGACCGACGGTCCGAACTTAGTCTGGACCCTCACCCCAGACCTTATCGCCATGGGTGACCCTGCTGGAAGCAAATAAATTGCTTCCGACGATAGCTCTGGGGATCACGGGGCCACGCAAGCCCCCACACCACTTCAAGGTGTTCGGATCCTTATTTTTCCCGCCTGGCTTCTTCATATGGGTTTTTTGAAAACTTCAAAATGATTTATCTCAAGAATTGTTGAACCGATTTTGCCTCAAAACTATACAGCATCAAGTCAGATAGAGGTTCATGTGTGTGTCAAGTTTCATGATGATCTGAATTTCTGTTTGACCTGTAGAGCGCGAACAAAAAAAAAAAAAAAAAAAAAAAAAAAAAAACACATTCGATTTTTTAAGTACAGTGAAATTGAGTCTTCGCTACGCTCATCCAATTAATCAACTTATTTCGCACTAATGACAGTTCTTCTTTATACTCCAGTAAATCTAAGCCAAAAAGGGCCGTAACCTCAAACAAATTGTAACAGAAAATTTTATCGTTGAATTTTGATTGCCTTAAAATTTTTAATTGAATGCAAAAAAGTTTTCTCAAATCGGAGTCGCCATTTTGTTTTTAATCGAATTTTCATGAAAATCTTATTTATTTTTCATTGGCCGTTGTTAGTGAACCATTCCTACATTTTATTGTAAAATCACGACAAAAATGTTTAACATGACACCAAAATAAATTAGGATAATCGGACGAAAATTGCTATGATTTTGTGATTAAATTTAAATTAATGCCAAATTTCATTAATTAGATCTAGTGAACAGGGTTCAGGAGTTAAAGATGTAAACTCAACGAAATCTCATTCAGATAATTATACGTAACTGCTACAAGTAAAGTTTGCTCAAATTGAGTCGGCCATTTTGTTTTAAAATCAATTTTTGGGAATTAATCAATTTGATTTAAATAGTCGGCTATTATCAATGAATTGTCAATTTTTTTCCAACATCATGAACAATAAATTTGTTTCATAATAAAAATACATAATTGAGATAATTTTACTACAAATTGAATGAATTTTGAATTAAATTTGAATGAATTTAATTTTGTGAAATGGGCTGTGGGGAGCAAGCGGTGAGTGGTAAATATGTCAATTGAACGGTAAAGTTATCTTGTAATCATATGATACGACTGGCGAAGAGTTTGCCGAAATCAATGATTAATTAAAAAATTTGCATATATAGTCAATATGTGGAAAAAACATTTTTTACGTGTTTATTCCTCGATTTTCACAGGAGAGACACATCTGTGTAACAACAGAAAGAGGTATAACTTTGATTATTCAATATCAATAATCCAATGTATAAATTTATAAACTCATTTGGTATCTTGCAATTTGATCTAGAAATGTTTCAAATTTGAAATCTCAAGGTACTAGTATCTGTATTATTCAAGTATATGATGAATATTTTCTGGATGCTACTCAACCAATAGTAACTCATATCATCATTTCGCCTGTGCAAAGTATGTAAATTATATATATAAAATCTAACATTAAAAAACAAATGTGAAGCCTTCTGATATTATTTATCTTCGGTGTTTCCTCCTCTAGCTGTTTTCTAACTATAAAAATATATCCTATTTCATTTTTTTTCATTCTCAATTTGAATCGTATACAATACATTACGGTAACAAATTTAGGATTCCTAATTTTAATCTGAAACTATAGGCTAATTTTACCTTACAATTAGACAAATTGCATTGGGTGATTCAGTAGTTTCTTGGATAAAAACAATGAGTTGCCCACCAAAAAAAAACATTGTATGTTTCTACTTGTAATTATTTTTTCAAATTATATGCATTTAATTATAATTGCATGTATTCGATTATTGTAATTGTCTGCAAGACCTGTATTTTGTACTCAGTATAAATAATAAGAGTTTAATAAAATAAACTAACCCTTATTCAGAGAATGTGTGTTTTATTTCTAGGGTCCCTTATGCTCCAACATGATGGGGAAAAGTGATAAACAATGCTTGAGTCGTGTTGATATAATACATATATACATATATATATATATATATATATATATATATATATATATATATATATATATATATATATATATATATATGATGACCGAGACGCGTGGCCGAGTGGTAACACACTGAACCGTCATTCAGGAGACCGGGGTTCGATTCCCGCCATGGTCGACCATCCTGACAGGGGTTTTTCGTGGTTTCCCTCTGTCGGTCAGGTTGATACTGGGATGGTTCCTTAACAACAGGCCACGACCGACTCCTTCTCACCATCCAAAACACCTAATAAAATAACCTTTCATCTCATCATCCCATCATCTCATTCATCATCCACCGACACCAATAAATCGTAGCCATCAGTATAGCGCGTCGTTAAGAAACCCAATATAAAAAATATAAATATATATATATATATATATTTATATATATATATATATATATATATATATATATATATATATATATATATGTATATATATATGAAAATAATAAATACTTCAGGGTGAAACCGTATATATTTTAAATAAATTTATTTATTAAATAAATTAAAATATATACGGTTTCACCCTGAAGTATTTATTATTTTCATACATTATGACCGTCGAATCAACATTTCTCATATACATATATATATATATATATATATATATATATATGTATATATATATATATATATATATATATATATATATATATATATATATATATATATATATATATATATATATATATATATATATATATATATATATATATATATATATATATATATATATACGTAGACTCCCTGTATATAGACTATAGAGTGGCTACGTTGCTGTGTTGTATCTATTATTAGCTGATGACGAGTGGCTCTGTTAAGCCGTGTCTTGGCATTAAACAAGAGATGAGCAAACGCGAGATGTTCATGACGGTGTATAAATGTATTAAAGCGTATCATTGACGAAAGTGTATAGGCCTTGATCAATTTGTGTGTTGTGTCGTATCATTGGGTCATTACGATTTACTGTGGAGTTATTCAGAAAGATTGTTCGAATCTTTATGATGAATATTGTAGAATCAGCACGCGTGATGGATCTCGCTCGTCTTCTTCGTCTTGCAAATTTAACCACACTCTAGGCGGCGGCATAGTGCCAAATAAATATGCCTAAATAAGTGTTGACTGACTTCTTACATGTGAACACGAATATTTTACGGTTGAATTAGAACACATTTCGCCTTTTTTTTGCGTGCGATAGTGCCACGTTTGATATGAACAAATATTTTAAATTAAACATTTCTAGATTTTACTTGGGCCTATTCGTTACTTAGAACACTCGATAATAATCCAATTTCGTACATTGTAATGGATAATTTGAGAATTTAAATTATTTGTCATTTGTGAGGAAAGATGAATAAGTAAGTCGGATAAACTTGGTATGATATATGGCCGATATTTCCCATTGTATTATTCAAACCTGAAGACTAGACTGTTGATAAAATATTTTCAATCCAGAAGCCAATAATTGAATCGATGGTGAAAATGTTGTTATCTCCAGTAACGCTGTTTCACAACAGCTAAAAACCTGGAATTATTTATCGAACGAATGTTATAGTATATTGTGAAAAATGAATAGTTCGTGGTTTGACGTTGGCGTTGTTGACGACGTGATCGGCGTCGGTTTCCCGTCGTCCCGACGCCGAGATCGAGACGTGGTCGAGTCAAGAACACGGTGGACGTCCATCGCCTCGTCACACAACATGTCGGCAGCGTCGGTGAGTCATCGTACGTTTCTGGAAGAGACGCGAAGTCTGGATCTGGATCTCCAGGCTACGTCTGCTCGACTGAGGGAAGCAACACGATTTGATGATAGTCATGGGGATACGTCGGGGCTCTCTTCGAGAAGATTACAATTCTCACAGAGATTCAACGACTTGTTGCGGGTAAGTCGTACGTTGCAATCAGCCAAAATAATTAATATTCGATGAGCTTTAATGAAAACTGATTTTCTAGCAGTGGTCGATGAAAAAAATTGATGTTGATTTTTTGATAATATTTTTTCATTCTCCATATCCCAAACGAAACCCCTAATCAACTTATTCCTAATATTCCAACTGTCAACTTTTTACAAGACGTGAAAAAGATTATTCATATTCTTATATATGTTTATTATATGTTCATTATATTATTATATGTATATTATTAATATATTATTATTCATTATTATTATTATTACCCAACCAAATATACAGCGTTTAAGAAATGCTGAAAAAATTGTTCCTTGGAATAAAAAGAACATGGCATATTTATATTCACTTTGGCTTTTACAGTTTGAGAAATCACCTGCTAGATTTTACCTTTTCTTTTCATCAACTATATAGTGTTGTTTCTTTTACTAAATAAACGGTTATAAGTTATTCAATATTTACAACAAGAATAATACTCGACGTATACGAACTATAGTTACCTCCTTACCTATGCTGAAATTGTTATAGTTTTAAACAATATATTTACTATAGTTTTCTATTTATTTATTTATTCATATTGGGTTTAACGACGCATTGTACTGATGACTACGATCTATTGGCGTTAGTGAATTATTTATGAGGTGGTGGGATGATGAGATGAGAGGTCATTTTATCAGGTGTTTTTGGAGTGGGAAGGAGTCGGTTGTGGCCTGTTGTCAAGGAACTGTCCGAGTATTAACCTGATCGACAGAGGGAATTATCACGAAAAACCCCTTTCAGGATGATCGACCATGGCGGGAATCGAACCCTAGTCTCCTGAATGACGGTTCAGTGTATTAACCACTCGGCCACTCGTCTCAGTATTTTATATAGTTTCCAATTCAAATATTAATAGTAACTTTGTAGTTATAATTGTTATTCAACCCATAATGTTTCATAAACAATTGAAACACCAGATTGTATTCCATTTTAATATTATTGTATTTACCTTCGTGTAAGCGAAGACTCAATTTTACCGTAAATGTACTAAGAAAAAAATGAAAAGTGTTTTTCCGCGCTTCACAGGTCAAACGAGACCATACATTTTGGTGAAACTTCGCATGCACATTTGTCACCATTCAACTCGATACTGTACAGTTTTGTGGAGCAATCAGTTGAAACGCTTGAAGAAAAAACAATTCGAAATTTTGATTTACATTATTCGAAAATTTCACGTGAATTGTTCAGCTGTTTCGAAGAAAAAAGTGTGACGTTATTTTTTCATATTAATAAAGCTATTAAGAAGATCAACAGATAAAACCAGTTTGAGCTTAAAAGTTGAAACGAATACAATAATCAACATGTAGGCATACGCCGATAATAGAGAAGGAAGGCAGAGACTAGATCAAGGTGAATGAACGGTTTTCCATTACCTTTCAAATAAATATTTTGTTCGTCTTGCAACGCTTATGCTGCGTTTTCCTAGTGTTAAAATTAATGTAATTTTATGTATTCTCGTGTTTTCCCTTCGATAGCTTTATATCACCTTTTTGGGTCGGCTGTCACTCATGTGTAACACAGTAACTAGTAACTACGTCATATTTGACATATATGGGACACATTGTCAATAGACTGAAACTACTAGTACTAATACTACGATAGTGAGAACTTAGAGTATACTGATATCTTCTTTCTTTCAGAGAAACTCAATTGTTGACGATATGGTTTCGTCTGAGAATCATAAACTGCAAGACGAGGTGAATCAACAACGGAAGCGACTCAAGAATTTAGAAGATAAATATCGAGAACATATTGCAGTGTTGGAGTTTCAAGTAAAGGCTCATAAAGATGATTGGGAAGTGGAACGACGTGAGAAGCAACAAGTTCTGAAAGACAAGACGTCGGCTGAAATTAAAGTGAGACAACTACAAAAAGATGTACGGTGTCTCAAGCTGAAGGTAGGCCTCTGATAAATGACAGTTAGTGACAAACAAGACTGAATTTTAATAATGTAATAAAGAAGATCGATAAAGAAGTTCCATGAAATAACTAAAAATTAAGATACTACTTTTTGTGTCCTCAAACACCATTCCAGATACTATGTGGAAGAATCTATATAAGGCATATGTATTCACACACACATATATATATATATATATATATATATATATATATATATATATATATATATATATATATATATATATATATAGATAAATATATATATATATATATATATATATATATATATATATATATATGTATATATTTATATATATATATATATATATATATATATATATATATATATATATATATATATATATATATATATATATATATATATATATATATATAGGCCCCTATATGAATCCATTATAGTTTTAGGGTATAATCGTTTTAAATTGAGTACAAAGTATAGATGTTAACATATATAGATGTTAAGTATAGAATTCAACACGATTATACCCTAAAACTATAATGGATTCATCAATTATAATTCGTGAAAGTTTCAAAAAAAAAAAATATATATATATATTTATATATTTACAAAAATACGCAGTTTTTTGAAAAGAAGTTTTTAAATTTTGAAGTCAGTTTATTATGAAACGATTAGGCAACAAATTCTTAATTATATGATAAGAGGTGATTACAATATAACGGGTACCGGTGGTGTTATAACTTATACTTGAATGATCTATATGAATAATAATAACTAGTTTGTGGACTTACTTGAGGGGGTATAGCCTCAGCATGGAGTAGGATAATTATGACTAAATGTAGGAATTATTTCTCACTCAGCTCACCAATTACCATGAATCATTGAAACTTGCACACTATAGGCCTATCTATCATTCTATTGCTCACACATAATCCAAAAAAAAATTGAGAAAATTTAAAATAATAACTTGAATATAATTTGAGTGATGCCATGTTTTTTTCAAAAAACAAAACATGAAGCCACAATATGTCACAAGGTTCAAAATTCAAAAATACATCTATCTTGTTGAATTTCAGTGGATATTGTTCGTCATACACACTGTTATCTTGTGAACCTCTAGAAGAAATCTACTGCAATTTTTAGTTATGCAATCGATCATTTCAAATCTAATACAGATTATATATGATTTTGAGGCCACACATTCACACCACGTGTATATTCATATGGACTGATTATTTTCATAGTTTTGCTTCACAAGATAATGACAATCAAAATACACATTTTGAAAAAAAATGTTTTCAAATCAGACCAGTAGTTTTTGAGTTATGTTGTTACAAGTCAGAGAAAACGTACGTATGTCTTGGTAAAACGTACCTGAAGTTTCAATACCTAATAAGGCTTATATGCATATGCACAGTACGCATTATCGTCTGTGTTGCATTCAAATCTTGAAATATAAAAAAACTACATGAGTTGCGGTCACAAATTCTTCAAATAATCGTTATATCAATATTTGAAAAGAAAATAAAATAAAAAAATTGTGTGCCAAAAATAAATTCTATGCTTTGGCTACCCCCTTGAGAGAGAAAAAAAAAATCAGTGATTATTCGAAGGAATTTTAAACTATTTTTAATTAGTAGGCCCAATTAGTATGAATGAATATTAGGGCTTTAAGGCGCATCGACAGTGAGGTCAGTATCTAAGGTAGAAACACAGGTTTTAAAAAAAATACACTATATACCTAGTGCTTATAATGTTTTTATCCTGGGGGGGGGGGGGCAAACGACGAGCTGCGGGGGGGCTTTGCCCCCCGCAGGTATGCCTGGATTCAACACTGCCATTAACCAATCAATTATTAAAGCTATCATTTTAATTTTGTATAGTTACATAAATCAAATTAGATGGAAGGGTCATATATTTCATTCAGGATATCAATCACCAAGAAATGATGTGATTCAATTTCTGCAGCTTTGTTTTACTTTTTACTTTTTTTGTGTGTGTTTTTTATTGTGAATTAATAATATACAGCTTTCTTTGCACAGATGATGTGACTCAAAAATATATTATTTTAAATAAAATAAAAAATGCATTCAAATTTATGGGCCAAAATATATTTTTACATTCTTGAAAATTGAGTATCACTTGGAAAATTTCAATTTGGTATTTGAAAATAACAATTGAACAGATTAACGGTTTTCATAACGAGGCTATTAATATATACATTTTGTTTCAGCTCAAGGAAGAGCGTATAGGAAATGCTTTGAATCTGTGCGCTGGTTGCGGCCAGAATGCAGCAACTGAAGCAGAAACTGTATTAATTCCAACTCCAAATCTTAAAGACAACAAGACATACAGAACTTCGGTTCACCTTCCTCTCACTCTGAATCAGGTAAGTAGCGAAACTGAAGTAATTCAAGTTCTCATTTAATAATTCCAACCACGATATTTTGAGCTTATTTAAATACTTTGATTTCTGAAGTGCTCTTAATGAATTATTGTCTTTTTATTTTTTGAACAAAATTAATGAGATGACAGATTTACATTTTTACCCTCCAACATAGAATATCAATTAATTTACTCTTGAATTATCTCGATTCTATCATCTATACCATTAATAACTCGAGGATAACTGGTGAATTAAATAAGATGTTCTTATTCTGGATTAAATTTACTCCAGATTGAAAAGTAATGTTATTTTTCAGAATCATACCTTGAAACCGAAAGGAACCACCCTGACTGTTCATGATGATGTAATAATTGATGTTGAAGACCTTACCTTGCATTTGGATGATTGTGTTGCAAGACCCATTAGTTTAAAAACCCAAGTTCCTCCAGAAGGATGCCTGAGGTCTGGATCGATCTCTGATGAAGATTCTTTGCTTTCATTCACCGACTCGAAACCAGTTGAATCAAAACTAGATGTAGTTCCATCACAGAAAAACCTTCAAAAGAGAAATGGTCTTTCGAAACATAATATTTGCGAAGGAAATAACGAAATTTTCCAAAATACACTTGAATACCCATTTGTATCTATCTCAATACCAAAACGTGGAGTTTTAACGACCAATGAGAGTAAGATAGCTGTGTCTCAAAGTGCGTCACAGCCTAATCTTACCACACAAAGCACGCTTAGCTGTTCGGTTGTGAATATAACCCCTTGCTCAAGCACCAATACCTCTGCCAGACCAAAAGTAGAAAATTTACCCGAGTTGTCAGGTGATGAGAACAGCGGTGTGACCATCGGATACAGCAGCAGTGGATTAGCGTCCGTCTGTAGCTTCCAACAAACACCGATAGTGAAGTCATATTCGTTACCTACGTCGAGAGTGGCCGACAAGATCACAGCTTTCGAGTGTGAGTTTCCAGTTTCCGAGTCTAGTTCTCTCGGTTCAAGTTGGTCAGCTTTGGCGAACAACAGTCCGACGAGCCAAGTACATGTGGCTGGTATAGATTCGACGTTGGAAGAAAAAAAAAGCGGTAAACTGTCTATTCTTGGAGCGTTTGCAAAATCAATGAAACAATCAAAAGATAGTGTTAATGATAGTAAAGAAGAATTACTTGATGTCGATGTGGACGAACGAGCTTCAAACCAAAACACAGCCATGTGGAAGGCCAAGTACTTTGAAAATGGTGTTGCCACACAAACTGGTGAAGATTTAATGTGTCCCACATGTGGGCAAATCTTTCCGCTTATAGAGCATGTCAAATTTCTTGACCACTTCGAAAGATGCCAAATTGTCAAAAAGTATTGAGCTGAACATCTTAGTCTAATACTACGTATCACACTATAATAATAGGATTACTGAAAAGTACAATAATTTTTGTTTTCTATTTCATTTATGTAACTTACTGCAGGCCTGCTGTTATATTGCTGAACATTTACACTAACATCATTGCTGGCATAATTCATAACTCGAAGCAATACATTTTGAAGGACTTTTTACTTTTTACAATGTAATTCTATAAATATAAATATTAAATACATGAAATGTAATAGTCTATATACTATTGAATAATATACACATACATTTTATACACCTTCATATTATTATTCAATTTTAATCTACCTTCCACTTCACGGTTGATGTTTTGATTTGTTTGCAAACTGTTTTTCGACAAGATCACTTGCTAGTATAATGAGAAAACCAATATAGATCAGTGGATAACAAAAACGTTACAATTTGAGATAAAACGTTAAATGGCTTCAAGCGCATATGGTCAAATTGTAAATTGTTCTGATACACGTGGTAAATAGTGACTTGAGCTGCCCACACCATTATTTTTTCCTCAATCTTCCAGCAGCCTAATTCCTACAAATTTGTATTTGATTTATTTATTTGTACTTATATACTTAAAGAGTCCATGGGAGTCGATTTAGCGAAATATTAGTTTTTTGTCGATGACGATAACTTTTTAACGTTATGACTTATGAGATATCAAAATTCTAATCCGCGTGAAACACAGCTAATTTTAATAGCTTCAAGATGATAAAAGTAATAACTATTCAAATCATGTCACATAACCGTCAAGCGTAGACAGCTAAAAAATGTGTTTTACATGTGTGTGCCACTCTTTCGAACTGATAGTGGATCAAGGGATAATTAGCGCATCAACTTGTTATCACTCTTAGTTACGTATTTTACTTTTATACCCAAACTAATGGCTAGCTAATCAAGTAATAATTTGTAAAATCAGCTTTAAGCAAATTTCAACATGCCCTCATGCTCGATTATAACTCAGTTGTGACACAAAATTCCTTCATTCTGGATATATACCTAATAAATAACTAATAACTTGACAGAAAAAAATAGTGTTCCGACTTGATTCTCTGAAATACGAAGTCAAAGTTCAACAAACGTCTGAACAAAACAAATGTTTAGGGAATGGATAAAAGTTCATAAATGTCATTTATGAGCATGGTGTGTATAGGGACATGGCTATTGTTGGATTTAAGGTGTATCATTAGTAAAGTTTTTTTTTCAAAGAAAATAGCCTGAGTCTAGTTAGTGTACAGTGAAACCTCTATGCTTTGTTCCCAGATCCATCGTTTTCCTGCTTGTATCATTCATTTTTTCTCACCCCACTCTGATATAATCAATGTCAACTCTCTTCTCTACTGTGACCAAGGCAATAGCCGAAACCTCGTGTAACTTTCATCTGTGTTCTATCAACGGGCTCTCCACTATGAGTAGGCCTATCTCTACTCATAAATCTCGGTAAGCTGCTGTTCTTTCTTTCCCTTTCATCCAATTTATATAATCAATGTTAAATTTTCCTGGATGGATGGTTCTATTTTTCTGGTCCCTTGAAAAACTATGCATAGAGGTTTCACTGTATTGGATTGGGTGAAAAGGGAAAGAGAGAACAGTAGCTTACCAATGGCATTGACTTTATAATAACTACGTTAGAAAGACTGGACATTCTTATTGGAGGCTCTATAATTCTGACAGTTCGAGCTTCACCCAAAAAACAAGGTGTTTTGTCCAGGTGGTGCTAGTGTCGCCGGTTGACTAGTAACGCCGACACTAGCACCACCTGGACAAAACACCATGCTTTTGGGGTGAAGCTCAAGCCGGCCGATCACGGTTGCTCTTATAGAACTTTAACATTGGAGGTACTCTCTTATAATTACAAACTCAATGCCAATGGCAATGAGTCAAGGAACACATTGGTTCACAATTTGGTTAACAGCAGGATAAGCTGCTGTTCATTCTCTCCCTTTCATCCAATTTATTAATCTATGTTGTTATGTTAAAACCTACACTTTTCTAGTTCAAAGAGTGATTACCGTAGGTGTATACCGTATACAACATTTTACGCAACACAATGTTTTTGATTCAATATAAAATACTGATTAGTGATGGCATTTTCACTTTTGAAATGCACCGTTCTTGATTTCAGTTAGAAGTGACTGATTAAAATATACATAGACAAAACTGCCACTTTTTGCATGGTTTTAATAAAAAAGTTACTCAAATTAGCAATATATTAGTTAGGCCCTATTCATCCGAGTTTGATTTCATGCACTTAATAATATACTTCGAGAATTTTTTCACAAATAATCTGACTACCGGTAACTCAGTCTACTCGGCGGAGTCAGCTCAGCATGAGATGAGCAGTTGGTCACTGCCGAAAATTGAAAAAAAAAGTTTTAGGCCTAATGATTGCCAAGTGGCTACGTTAGATACTTTCACTTTTATCGTACATTTTTCAAGGATAATACTTAATACAGTATTATGCTTCCAAATACAGTTCAGATGTTGTGAATGTAATGTGTGTATACGGTATTGACAAAACAAGCGCATAAATTAAGGTCTAACCTCCATTACCTCATGGTCATGAAAAAATTATGATTTCTTGTCAGTCAATTCGTTTTGATGTGCTCGATAATAATATCCAAACAGATGATAGGCTAACCGGGATAAATTTTGAGTTATATCACTTCAAATACTGGATTTTTCCCTATCATTCAACACACAACCTTCAAATTTCATGCGTTTTTATTATTCAACAGATCATTAAAATATGATAAAAGGAATGACATTCAATCAAAAAACTTGTTTTAATGTAGATGAAGATGTTACGAATAGAATTATGCAAAAATAAATATAGGTACCCATTCTCATATATAGATCACACTCATTTTAAGAGGAGAAATAGTTGATTTTTCATCAAAATGAAGTCAAAATAGCAACTTAATATTTCATTAAAGCGCTGTAACTTCAGCCAAAAAAATATGACAGTGTTTCTGATGTAATTTCAATTCAAGAATACACATGTTCAATGAATCCTTACTCAAATTTCCCCAATGTAGAATTAATTTTAAAATTACTTTTTGACTCTGCTGACCAAACGGGTGTTAGACTTTAAATGGCCAGAATATTGTGCGAGTGGGAAGAATTAGAACCGGCAAGGAAGAGAAGGAGGAAAGGAACAGATAAACGGTCGACAAGTGTAAAAAGACTTTTCATTTAAGTCCATTTTAATTACTTTTGCCCATTGTCCATGTGCTCAACAGGTGACATGGTTTAAGTTATAATTTGAAAATTATGTTGAAGAGGAAGTACGTTTACAGGCTCGTACACAAAGAATATTGAGAAGTCCAAGTACATGTTTATGGTACAAAAGTGATTATTTAAAATAATTTACAGAGTTGGCTACAGGTTGGCCTACAATTTTGTTTCAGAGAATGGTAGGCCTACTCCAAAGTACTGAAGAGCATGTTTTTCATTCACTCATTTCTCATAGGTTATTCAACTACCTGTATTCATCTTGTCCAGAAAACAACTACTTAATTTTTTAATGAGATGAATTATAATTCTCTATCAACAATTATTATTAATTACTACAAAGTTGATCTTGGCTTGGTCTTGAAGTGAAGAACTCAAGAAATTTCTCTTCAACTTGAACTTCGTTTGAAGTTCTTGTTTAGTCTGCCACTATAATTCAATTTATAAAATGTTGTAAACCAATACTGAGTTTTTTTTCCGTGAAGAAGTAAGGATCAACTATTTTAAGTCCAAGTACTTAATTATTCACCAGAGATATTTGTTATACATTTGGACGTCACATATTAGTGAACTGTTTCATCTTATAAAGAACTTCAATTGAGTCAAGAACCATGGTCCAAGAGGAATAAAAAGATGTATTATTGCTCTAACATTCACAATTCTCACACACTCACCACTTTGGAGTATCATTTTTCAATGATTTGACATTTGGAACTGAACAACATTCTTTTTGTTTGTTATTCAGACACATACAGTTTTTTGCCTTAAATATGTACATCATTAGGTCTGCCACCCTGAACAGTATATTCTATTTACTTGTAATTATTACATATATGAATGAACATATATTTAATAAGTCTACATTTGACATGAAAACTAAACCTCATATTATGTACAGTACAAACAAATCATTCCTCTCCTGGTTTTAAGTTATAAAAATATAATATGTATATATATAACATCGTACGCATCGTTATGAATCCAACGAAACTTTGCAAGGCAAAGCATGACATGAAATAGAAATCACCCACTCACCTACCTACTTGCTTAATAATAAGAGACATAACATACAGTAGGCCTACTAGTGAACGCAGGCCTATATACAATATTATTACAGTATAAGAATTTAAACCATTTCAAGGTAAGTTTTTAAATATTCACAGTTCAGTCAATAGTCAGTACATCTTATTGTCACTATTTGTTGATTTATCAAAAAGGGGCAAAATAGGCAATGAAAAATGCCTTTAAATGTGTGAAAACATTCAAATCACAGAAGCACTCACAATTATTACTAGGCCTATATGAAAGAGGCTCAATCAGAAATATCAACTGCTCATACACACAGCATGTTTCTAAATTCACCTATGAGAAAAATAACGTGTTTTTATTACTTGTTAGTACTTTATATGAAATTAGACGAGCAGTTCAGTTTATATGAAGATATTTTTTTGATATATCTGTTCATTCACTCTTTGCGATGGTGTTGTTCGTGGTCTTTGTGCTTGTGCCGGCTGAGATCAGGTTGTTCCAACATGGAAGTTGCGTTTGTGCGCGGTACTAGTAAAACGGTGCCGTCGGCGGACTGCTGAAGACTATATTCATACGAGGAGTACGGGTTGCCTTCGTGGTCTCTTAGAGCCTAAGAGAGAGGGTTATTCAGTCTTATTACAATGCCGAACATACAAAAAGCATGCAAGTATTCAAGTAAATATATACAAATTTTCCATTGGATATTAAAAACCAATGATAATTTGAAAAAAAATTGAGAGTTCTATCTATATATAATTCAAAAATATAAAATTATAACATGTAGTATCCAACATCATTTGAACCCTCCATTTCCCCAGTCAGAAAATGAAAATACCCAAGATCTCAGCAAGTTGATGAAGCCCAGATGGATTATAATTCTACATAAATAAACACCAAACACCAAATACAGTACCATCAATATTTGAAATTACACTACCAAGTTCCTTAGATGTTCAACAATGCCATGCCCAAGAAAGAAAAACCTAGTAACCTTTTCGATAATTTACTGGCCAACACATAACTATACCACGGTGTATAATAGTATAGGTGATGTTTCAGGCTATCTCCGTGCGTTGGAAGGCTGGTACCAACAGTGCTCGTAGTTCCACCAAAATCTGTTGGAACGCCACCATGATACTAGGCTAGTCACGTGGTCCAGGTGACGTTGACAGCTGATGTCTTGCCGCCAACGATGGCGTACATTTGGTTCGCGCATGCGTAAAGCGTGGCTCACTGGCCTCGTATCATTGTGGCGTTCCACATGGATTTTGGTGGAACTACGAGCAATGTTGGTACCAGCCGAAATAGCCCGATACATCACCTAAACCATTATACTCCGTGACTATACAAAACACATCATATATTCTAAATATATTATATTATAGACTCACCTGAAAGACATGTCTGTACAGTTGACTGAACTTTTCCTTGACACGTTGCCTCTCTGCCAACATGAAGTCACGCTCGCGGATAATCCGCGTCTTACGATCTCGCATGTCTTTTACTTCGTCGGCAAGTGTGAGGATTTGGTCCAGTTTTCTTTTCCGACAGTTTTGTGCAGCAACCTGAAATCAAACGATAATGATTTGAAAATTAAAATAGTACGTTATTACTTATTATCAACACAAGGGGTTGTGCGAACAGTTCGGAAACATACTCGAACCTTTGTTGCTCATTCAAAATCAAACTTTGTCGAACTTTCCCGCACTTTTTGAATTTTACGCGCGCCTGCCAAGAATTCCATAGCCATTGAAAGAAACTACAAAGTTAAAAGCCAAGGCTGTGGTCATCTGTCCATTGTACAAAAGATGGAGAAACTGTATTTTGACTATGTGTCTGTCAGTATTGGGTTTATTAGCCATGAGTGAGAGAAACGCTGGTGTGGATGTGTTCGAGGTGCTAAGTAATGAGGGAGACATAGTGGGTTAGCCAGTTTGTTAGTTATTATATCTTTTCATTGGCTAGGGCACTGAGTACATACTTAATTAGATAGCATACTTTGCACTTTGGGGTAAGGCCTAACTCAAAATTAAATTCCATCGTTTCTTGCTTCATCTATTTATTCTGTGAAGTGTGAACATGATATCATTAGTATTTTCTATCAGTTTGAACTTTTCAAATTAAAATAAACTCACAAAATGTTTTTCAAACATTATTGGTAAATATGCCCTATGAGTAACCTGGTATTTTTGAGGTTATATCAGACAGTGGTGGATCATGATTATATTCGTTAGGGTAAGGTTTGAACCATAAATTACTTTTAAAGACCTAAAACCTAAAAACCTTGAACAATAAAAAGTTGGGTTATCTATATGACATATTACTATTACTAGTATAATTATTACCATTATTAGTATTACCGGTATACCATTATTACTAGTACTGTACCGAAACAACTTATTTGTATCTGTAGCCTATATTTTTCATTTTAAAGTTTTAAAAAAGTTTGGAGTTTGCAAACTTTCGAGTCCTTAGTTCTTATTTGGCTTCAAAAAAGCTAGTTTGCAGATCCCTACCAACAAGTGAATTGAATAAGAATCACAGAATGAGTTTTGCCTTCAATTAATACATTCATTAAAATGTAGTTTAGATGGTGGTAGCCTATATAGATTGAATAGATTCACTCTGACAAACATTATTTTATAGATATTTTTATGCTATTGTAGATGAAAACAAAAGTTTCATCTATGAATCAACCACTCGGGTACTGGTATGCTTAAATCCAATATTTTTCATGAATAAGATGTTGAAATATAACAGTTCATCGATCACTTTGTTAATATTTCTCGAAGATTATTCACCTTGTTTTTCCCCCTACGACGAATATCTCTGATGAGGGAGAGCTGAGCTTCGCTGAGGTCATATTTTGACAGTCGTTCATTGAATTCGTCCATTGGCAGGTTAATTATATCACCGACGGTCATCGGAATATTCATGACGCGAGCACGTTTCTCATCACGATTCAGATGCTCCTCTTCAGTCGTCTTCCGACCTGCAACAATGAAGGAAATATTCATTTAGTTATTGGGTAACATTTAGTTTTCAAAACAATATAGTATACAGCTGGGTATCATTAATAACTAATACCAGATTAGAGCCTAATTGTTGCATTGGCACTTTCCCAGAACAGCCAAGTCAAGCTATGCACTAGCTTGACTGCACTTTTGAAAGATGCAACGATTGACTTTTTTGCACTTTTTTTTCTCATTGTAAAGCTCATCATGAAAATAAAATATTAGAATACCACAAAAATACCACACCATAAAAATGTCATGGTACTTTTTGTGTTGAATTATGTTGGTGGACGACCTTCTTCTTTCGTGAATACAAGTATAGCAAGCTCACTAGAATCTGACCGGTATGGCAGCATACCACATACATATTTCAAATATAATATTCAACAAATGAAAAAAGTTGGAGCTAGGCCTATTTCATAGCCAGTACATTTTTTTACAATAAAACTTCAAGTAGCTACTCATCACCTTTTTGCTTATCCCTGGCAAATGGCCTATGCATTGCATTGGAACTCTCTGGTGGTAAGTGGTACGAATGGTTATGCTGAACTTGCTCCATTGACGGTCGTGGATCTAGAACAAAACAAACAGGTTATTATTGAACAATTCAATTTACCTTTATTTCAATTTATTTATTTAGCATCACCGTAAATCAATAAATGTCTAAAAATACAAGTTATTTTCGAATAACTTTTATAACTCGCTGATGAAACAAAAGATTGTTCAGGGATATATTGGGCAACTGTAGAGGTCATATAAACTACTATTTAAAAATAAAGATCAACATCGAATACCGGTACTGAAATGCTCGGCTATGCTATTGCTCGGCTACGGCTATTGAAGAGTTGACGACATCTTTAGTGTCTGCAATTTTTCTCGTTCAGGCCTACATTTTCAAATTCAAACAATGTTTTCAACGTGAATGACAAAAGTAGTAGGGCCTAAGTTCTCATCTGAGAGTAAGTAGGCCTATATAAATGTTGGCATCTTACCAGGATGATGCCGAATGAAGTCCATACTACAGCTGTACTTCATCTCTGGTGGTTTGGGTCCGACAGCTCCTTCTACGGGACTGCTGAAGGCAAGGCTCGGGGCGATCGAGGCGGCCCCTGCTTCGCTGTACTCATACTTTATAGACGTTGGAGGTAAGCTTGCTGCTATGCCGTGACTGCCTAAAGAGGAGCCGTCTGTAAAAAAAGACGAACAAAATGCAAATGACGAATGGACAGGTGAATAATTACGGTTTATCTCACAAATGAAAGTTGAAAAATAATTTTCTATCAAGCGTAAAGAAGCCTATATTGGAGTTCTTATATCACGTCTAGATAACAAGAAGTTTCTTGAATAACTGCAAGTAATAGCAGATGCTATCTGTTTACAGTATCACCAGCTAAATCTACATAATACGTTAATGTTACACATTGTTACTGACTGACATTATATTTTAAAAAGTAGGGCCCAGACTATTCAATTTTTCCTAATAAATCAGCTTGCCCTGATTATTGAAATCATTTTCAGAAGCAATGTCAAAACATGGAGCAAAACAAAATAATGGTCACCATGAGAAGTCTAATAAGTGGGCCTATGTAATTATAACTAATTTACAATTCTGAATCCACAAACTTTTATCCAGACATTCAGTTACGGTCCTACATTAATTAAACTAGAAAAATGAATGATCTTAGCTACCTGATCCTTGGAAATAGCGTTTGCCAAACATCTGGTGTTTCTTCTGTGCCATCGGAGGCATCCTGTGCGAACTGTCCGAAGGTCCCACCGGAGCACCAGAGTGCTTTCGACCCGAGTAGCTATAGTCGTAAGGCCGATATTTCCTGAGAGCAACAAAACACTCCGTCAATTCCTCCATCTACAATTAAACAATTTTATTCCACATGGATTTTCCAAGTGTAGAGTTCATAGTTGTTTAAATATAATGCATAGCTAAAGCTATGTCTTCTGTAACACAAGGGAAGGTTGGTAGGTAAACAAAGGTACTACAATTTTTTTTCTTTACTCACTACTGGACTACTGGTTATTGCATACATGAAAATAATGTGAAGTTGAAAAGTCGAGTAAAAAGTGGTGTGATCTTGATTTTAAGAATCCTGCATTACAGTGTTTCAAATGGTAAAGGTTTCACAACTGAATGAGGGTCAGAGTCATAATGGAGTGAAATAACTCGACCAATGTGCATAATTCAAATGTTGATGTGTTTTAAATTCAGTCAATTGAATGTTATTCCACACAATACGAGTACAAAATTGTCTTTTCAGCAGCTGCAGCTCCAATTCTTACCCTGCATGGTAATCCATGGTGTAATTGCTGTCTGTGGGCATATGCCCTGAGTCAGAGCCTGTCTCCATCCACTCCCCATCAGACAGAGAAGGTACCCGTTCAGATCCCATAGAACTGACTGCGCTGTCACTTGACGCATCCATTCGTTCTTCTGTCGGTGTGCCAACAATGCTCGTGGCATTATTTGATGCATTGCTGTCCAGCATTCGCATAGTGTACATGCCTGCAACAGACAAACCACGAAATGTCACCACTGGTTCGAGATAGAAACTGAATGATTTTCTATAACAAGAACGACATCAGGGAAAAAATACAGAAAAAAAGAAAATCATTTGATACTATTTATTCATTCTATTTATTATTTGGGTTTTACATCACATTACCTTACTACATAACACTACTAAATAACATTATGTTGAATAACTCATTACAAAATTTATTCTAAAATCAATTATTCATGGACAAATAAATATTCTCAAAGTTTTTATACTTTTATGCTCGACTCACATCAAGGCACATATTCAATATAAATTGGTTTAGAAGTCTAACTGGTCTTCTGTGGATGAAAATAATACTGCAGGCCTACTTTGTAAGGTTTTTCAACTTTTTATCAACTGGAATACATGCCTCATTAGACTTGAAGTTTTAAATGCATTTGTTTTGTAATTAGCTATAGCTGATGAACTGAATATTATATACACAGACAGACTAAACAACCTGAGGGAGCAGCACGGAAATATGTCCGCAACCACGGCTGGTGCAATGCACAGTGATGCTGACGATGTTGATCAATCTCCATGCTTGATTATTGCAACAATCTTTTCATTGCAAATGACATTGTCATTGTTTATCGATATGCGCATACGAAATTGTGGAAATAATCTGACAAACCACCTATTACGGTCTAAATTGTACTAAAACTTTTAGAAACAATAAGAGGAACACTAGCAACATTCCCGTGTTGAATTTAGTACTAGACATCATTCTGATTGTAGAAGTTGCTATAAAGCTCACTTATCACTCCACATAAACACAGCTGTTTAAATAAAATGTAAATAAAACAAGCAATAAATGATACGAGTTTGTAGACAGACTTATGTGTAAAAGTCACAAAAATTACAGAAACAAAGAAATGTTTCTTCAAAATGGCAGAATAATTGCAACACTGAGAAAACTATAAGATGGAAACTATCTTGACTGGAGGCTCAATTAAGTAAGTTTGTAGGGTATCACAGTTACTAAAAACTAAAAAGTCATTAGACAGTTAAGAATCATCATGTTGATTAGATATCAATGAGATAAGATTCTCCCAAACAATAATGTGCCAATGCCCTAATGTAATCTCACCTCTTTCAATTATAGGCCCTAATGAGTGTTTCACTGTTGCCAGTCACAGATATTAATCACTTACTGATTATTATCTGATTATTTGCTCTAACCATATACAAATGAGAACATTTAACAGCTGTAATGTAAAGCCATTTACCATTCCCCTCGCACCGCTTCATATTGAACAATCACACAATAAAAAGATGAGATAATAAGATGAATAAAATAAGACACAAATAGAATGGATAAAGAATATTTAAAGGTGAAAAATAGGTTCTCAGATTTGACTAAAAATCTATGTACCAGTAGCCATTACCATTTTATTTTTAAATACTTGCATATTTTAATGACACAACAAGGAAAATGAATAAGTACCAGAGGCTCTAATAATTGTTTACTCGTGTTACAACCTAGTCTCAAACAGACAAAAGTACACTTCACTCACAAAATGATTCTACAGAATTAAACGGATATTACAACTGTGGTACCCCCCCCCCCCCAACAATGCAATGTTTTTACAGAAACAACATTTTCTAGCAGATACCTCAAAACTGACAAGGCTAAAAGTTTCATGTTCAATTCAATTATTTTTTAAACCAATTTTCAGAATAATTTTTACCTAGTAGGCCTATAATGCTGAAATCATTGATCAAGCTGGGTCGCATGATGTGGAACAAATTGAGTGATTTTCCAAGAAATTGAATTGAAATAGATACAGTACCAGTAATGAAAAGAGCAATTATTTGAAAATTGATACTATAGAATGACAAGTCAAAAGCTACAACAATGATCATGCTTATTTCGTCTGATAGTGATAACACAACTGAAAGCTAATTTCATTGCAATATATTGCCAGTTGCAGGGAAACGTCTGACAACATAAGTTGTAAACTACTATCATAGTACAGTCTTTTCACATACTAAAAGTCGACTGCTTGATTAATGAAGACTAGATGTGAGATTATCAGATGAGTGTTCTCTGTGAAATATCAGGCCAAGTGTTTTATATAGAACAAGAGAAAATTCATCGACTCGGTGTATGTTTACACGTGCAAATTTGAACCCATTTGTCTGCGAGTTGATCTATCGATGCTTCTAGGTTTTCATTTTCTGAATTTGGAATTGCGAGTTATGTGGTTGACAAAGGTCATAAAATTGAACTAAAAAATAATTAGAAAGTGAAATATATAAACTAAAAGCTTGAGTCAGTAATGAAAAGAAATCAAGAGAACTTGTAGAAAAATGTGGCCTCGTAGTAAAACACATCAAATTAAATTGTTTAGATAATAAATCAACTACTCACCCTCATTCATGGCCATGTCCATCAGTTGTAGATCTTCGTCGTTCAAGATAGATGACAGAAATCCTTCGGTAGTCTGGTTTATCTCTGGAGTCGAGTTCTGGAACCATAGAAGATAAGTATTTTGTCTCATTTAAGGAATAATAAGTTACGTAGATTGATAAGTTATCTATTCACAACACAAAATGTATACTTGCAGTCACAAAAAATGGTCAACATTGAAATGCATCCTGAAAAAAATTTACTGACATTATATATGCACTGAAGCTAGCAGACAATGTACTAACCAACTCAAAGGACGTCTATGAAAGCACTAACAATAAAATATTTATACATTTTATTTCAATCAAACTTCTGATATTGGAACAAACCACTTTCTGTACCCCAAGTATACATACGTACTCAACATACGATCTATGAAAATAATAGTGGTAAAATAGGCTTGGATCAAATGGATAAACCACGTGTTCAAAATCGAAAGTTTCATTAAATTAATGTCCAGTCTAGTTTAAACTGTCACCCAACTTTTTTCTATGAAATGCATATGCCTATTGCAGCGATTCAGATTATTCATAATCATTACATTATTTGTAGTTATGAGCTACTAGAACGTTAACGAAAATAAAAGTTACGACGAATCACTCAATTGTTTCGATATTCTATTTTTACCGACTTCAGCATCGCAACTTTTTTCGTTTTCTATTCTTCTATATTCCCGAAATTCCAGCACTAAACTTTTTTCAACCATGAGAAGTGAATACTTTCACATCATATCAATTTTTCGAGCTTGCGCACAATACGATCGCTAGGATCAACTCATTAGAGACATGTTAACACACCTGATAATACATCATATCATGCGGTCCCTCCATCTTGTAAGAGCCATGTGGACCAGGGTCACCCATTGGTTCACTGCTATTGGTCAGATTCATCGATGTTGCAACCGCCGAACTCATCGTGTAAGGGCTGGTAGCGTTAAGGTCACCCATCGGAGGGGCTAATGTCGCATTATGCAGTAGAACTCCACGAGTATCTGGGCTGTATGCTCCATGGGGACCTGAAACATAGTACATATTTGGTTACTTAATTCTCTTTTGAAAACAAAAGGTTGCAGTTTTCTTTTCAAAGAGTCATGTCGCTCTGAAATCAAACTGAAAGAAAAACTATATGTACCGGTACAATGTTAACCAATTCTCAACAGTACAGAACCGATTTCATGGATTAGATAGTTATTTGTTTGGATGAGCATAGTCTATTCAATCAGCTGAATGAAACCTCGTTGCATATTTTCAGGCCCTTCACATTCACAGTTTAACTAGACCTAATCAACATGGTTATGAAGTCAAGTATGGCCTAGGCTTTAAAATACAACATACAGTAAACCCTCGTTAATCCAAACTCGGTTAATCCAAAATTTGTCATATTTCTAACTTGAAATCAGTCCCCGGCTGAAGGTATAGGCATTTCAATGTTAATTAATATAGTTAATTCAAATTCCAGCTAAGCCATAATTTGAATAATATTTCGACCCTTCAATTGCTTCTACACTGTTTTCGGATCGGATTATTCGGAATAGTTTGAGTGAATTCCTCAGTTTATGATCATTTTTTCAATCAATTTCCATTCCTTTTATTTGACGCGTAAGAAATAAGAATAGGTTGAAGCACACAGAGCTTTGTGTGTGTCATCCGACCGAGTGGTCCGACCTTGACGAGCATGAAATTTATGGTGAGCTCGGAACAGTCGCTCATCAGACTCGGGACAGCCGAGCGCCAATGAAACCGGATCATATGATGATCAAATACGATCAGTGAAACACAAGCATACGTTACTATTATCATGCTATTACGTGGTATCGGCTGGTGGCATAGCTTTCTCTTGCACGCAATAGGAAATTGACTCAATTCTAAGCGAGAAGGGTGATGATTTTCATGGAAAACAGCTTTTTGCTTGATCCAAATTTTTATAAATCGAGATTTTTTTTTTGCACCCTTCCATTTCAGTTCAACAAGTTTCAAGTTCTTACTGCAAAAGAGTAAACCACATTAAACTATGCGTTACAAGACGAATACGTTCGTACGTTACGATCAAAGGAAAATTTTATTCACGTACTAGTGCACATACTGTTCTACACGTCAAGTAGTCGTGCATAGAGCCTGCTAATATAAACCGTTTCGACGTTTCTCTCTGTTGATCGCCTCACCTGAATAGTTGTGGTGATGGTGGTGGTGATGATGATGGGCAAACGGGTGCGGCATGCCGGATGCATCGCCGGGCGGTCCAGGAAGACTCAACAGGTTCGCCAAGTCTTGCCATCTTTGCTCCATGCTCATAGTACGCGCATATGGCATGCGGCCCTGGAATAATACAAAAGACACACGTTATTGCAACTGCTCTAGTGGCTATAAACTTGAAATGTTTGTACATTTTGGATGCAACCTTGGAAAGACAATAGCAAATACAATATAGCACATATCTCAGAAGGAGACATTAGACCTTTATGAGAATTTGATTAAAGAGGAAACATTTTTGTTGCACTAGCAGATGAGTTAATACTTATTAAGACCAACTTTTTTCTTATCAAAGTGTCTTGATACCAACATGATGAAAAATAATATACATAATAAATACATGTAACAGGCAGTAAACATCAATAGCTAAGAGAATGTGTATTACTGTCAACTGTCATTAATAAATTTGTTGTTACAATTTTACTCAATTTTACCATTACACTATTTTGATTTTTGAAGAGCAGTCATTAATATCTGTTGTTACAATTTTACTCAATTTTCCCATTACATTATTTTGATTTTTCAAGAACAAATATGACACGTTGACACGAGGTGATTTGTATAAAAATGATTTACATCTTTTCCAAGTTTATGGATTTTTCTCAAATTGAAATTTCAATGAGAATACCTATACATCATAGATTTACGAACAAGTGTTATAATAGTTGATGCTGATCAATGTGATATGCCCAAGGCAATATTACAGACTAATAAGATGGCACTGCTGGCATAACTATCTACACTCGTAAGCAGCATGTGTTAATCTAGGGTACAACTACACTAACAATTAGCCTCAAGGCATGAGTTGGCCCTAATTTAGTAGAAGCCTATGTTGAACCTACCAGTATTACTATAGCTGAAAATCGTTTTAGAATCGACGATAAGTCATTTTTTCTTTGAATTATTGAAGTTGCTAACAAATTCTCTAATGAGCAAAAATCCCATGCATTTGTCAAGTTTAAATAATGAATCTAATAATAAACCAAAACTACAATAGTTGGAAAATGTTACTGTATGCCAAAGTCTAAAACCAATTGAAATACATTGTATTTTCATATATATACAGTATATATCTTTCCTCTAATCGGTTTAACGACGCACTATAATAATGACGAGAGCTATTGGCATCAGATGAATGATTAAATGAGATGATGGGATGATGAGATGAAGGTTTCTTAGGTATTGAGAAGGATAGTGGGAAGGAAGCAGTTGTGGTCTATATTGTAGGAACCATCCCAGTATTAGCCTAGACTACAGAGAGAAACCGTGAAAAACCCCTGTAAAGATAGAAGGTGGCGGGGATCGAACCAGGTCCGGTATGCCCCTTCACCTCCAGGGTCACATGAAGCGACCGCGTTATTTACTGTGCTGCATGTGAGGGTTTTTATTTACATACAGGTAGGCTTATTCAATGTACTTTCACCAAATTGTACACAAATGTACATAGTGGAGGAGTTCTTAAGTAAGCTCACCCATTGTTTTTTAATCTACTGACATTGAGTATTATTGGCTTTATTGTATCTGACTCATTATTATTATTCTTTCCATTGACTGAATTATTATCATCATTGTTATTTATCAGACTGGAATTATATTTATATTAAATCAGAAGAGTCCAACATCCTATTAATTGTATTATATATCATGTATATGCCACTTATGTATTGCGATTTTATTGGATGAATAAACAATTGAATTGAATTATGTATATAATATATATACAGTGGTTAATTTGTACCGGAACACACCGGACCGGCGTTCCGGTTCCTTTTTTGAATTCCAGTTTCCAAATGATGAAAAAAAACAATGATGATACGAATTTCTTTTCATTCATCAATACTTTCAACATGCAATATAATTTTTACAAACCGATAAATATTTTCTCATTCTGAGAAGGTTTTTTTTCTCATTTCTATGAAAAATAGTATGGGACGTAAGTTGGATTGCGATCTATCGAAGATGAAACAGTAATTTCGTTCTTGAATACAGTGTGAGGACGAAAATATTTTCAAATTTGTCGTATTTTTTCAATGGGATATTTTCGGATTTGGGTTGGGGGGAGGGGCCGGAAAGATAGAAGGCATTGTTTACTTTGAGGTGTGTTCTGGTTCCTTCTCATTTACAAATTTAGCCCTGAATATAAATATATATATATATATATATATATATATATATATATATATATATATATATATATATATATATATATATATATATATATATATATATATATATATATATATATATATATATATATATATATATATATATATATATATATATATATATATATATATATATATATATATATATATATATATATATATATATATATATATATATATATATATATATATATATATATATATATATATATATATATATATATATATATATATATATATATATATATATATATATATATATATATATATATACAATTTGTTTTAGCTATTCCATTAAATCTTTTCATAAATACGACCGAGTATATCTATAAAAATTAGCACAATGCCATGTAACTTTTTTCAAGTATATTTTTTTTATTTGAATCTTAATTAACACTATAAATCATAACATGTGAAAGTTGAGATGAATAAGGACTTAAAAAGCAAGATGAAAATAAATAATTGTATAAAATAAACCATCTGGTGCAGTTTTAAAGTGCCATATGGCTTCAAGAAAAGCAAGAAAATATTCCACCAGCACTTGTTATTACAGTTAATATTTAATATTTCATAGGCATATAGTAATTGGCATGACCATAATATGAACCTGAAGCTTGGGTTTCTTGAAGCAAGTGTCTATAATGAGGTAGAATAGTTTCTCAGTGTTGGCTTTTATTTGATAGTAAAATATAGAATTACTATACAAATGTACAATTTAAAACAAATAATGATGTAGAAGACAAGACATTTTACATGATAATAAATGAAAGCCAACATCTTTTGTTACATGATAAATGGATGGTGGAGTGGTAAATCACTACAGCACACAACATATACAATTATTGAAGCTGCATTATTCTTAGTTCCTACACCTGCCTTTCTTGAAGAGTTATTAAGGAAGAGGCTCTGAAGGTGGATATACCTTTATGAGTACTCGGAATACAATGATTGCTTATTGTTTATTGTCCATAAAATAAAAATCCTGACATTTACTGTTGTTCAGCTTAGCCACAATATCCAGTGGAGCTGAGATATGACATATGGGTCAAATCTATGCATACATGTTTGATTAGTATATTATTTATGACATTGATGAATTACAATATGGCAATATAATCAGAAGAGTTAAAAAATTATAAACATTTTGGTATTAATTATTTTTTTATCACCAATATTCTTTGTAATCCTGTCTTGCTTTTGATCAAGTGCTTAATTCTTTTCCATGTATGATTGCTTCATTGTTGATGTTGTTTTTATTACCAGGGCCACAAATTTACATTGTAAATGTAGTAATAAAACTTACGCAAAGGAACAATTTAATTCATTCACAAGTGGATGGTGAAGCCCACACCTCCAATTAAGACACTAACGGTAATATACACTTTTCTGAATTATTTCCTTTAGCCAGTTGTAAAAGTGCATTTATTTCATGTGTATGTTAATTTTGCTGCCAGCTGTGTACCCTAATTAATGATAAAAAAACAGAACACTTGCTTAATAACACAGAAGATGTTGCCACTATTTTCATTGCTATACATGTGATTTCCTATTAACGTAGACACTAAAACAGATTTAATGAGATAATGATATGTGTTGTATTTACACAAGGACCTATAACAAGTAAGATAGTGATGCTTATCAAACTTGGTTAATGGTGAACTCATAAATAAACACACTTAAATTATCAAATCTATATTTTATTAAAATATTCATTATGAAAAGATTATCTTATTTAAAAATAATAATGATATGAAAAAAATAGTAAAATGAAATAAACCAATAGAGAAAATGTAAGATGACCTTGTATTATAGGATCTAAGAATTGTAGTTATTGACATAAGTCAAGTCTTGAACAGAACCCAGGTTCTAGGTTGTTTCAAGAGTACTTAAGGTAACAAAGCAAATAACTGAAGAGACTCAACATTGGAATAACTCTGGTGCAACTTTAAACCAAAGTCAATATTAACACAGGTTCGAGGCCTCCAGTTGTTATACGATTTCACGAAAAAATCTCTTCTCTGTTTCCCCATAAAAATGCTGCACATCCTTTTTTTCTACTCATTTCATTTTTGTTACTGCCCACACAGCCTCTTTTTCTTTTGCAAGCTATGCCGAGGACAACAGATTGCCCCAGGAAAAATGCGCGTGTTAAAGTGTCGGACAAATTGGAAAGGTACACACGGACTTTTGTCTATTACAATACCAGTGCCTAGGAAGACAACAGCTGTGCCTACTAAACAGATGGTACACAGTAAAATGCTAATTAATAATCACAGAGAGATGGAAATTCAGAAGATAACAGTAGAAAAGAAAGATAGAGGTACTGTAATATAAAAAGAGAGAAAGAGAGAGAAAGGTGAAATCTTTTGTCATCAATTTCGAATAGCTGTGAATGTATAAGGAAGCGTTGATTTATCCAGTCAAACAGATGCTATATGGCTGTGCATCAATCAAGTCACTGTGGTGTCACTCTCAGCACAGCATCACACAATAACTATTTCATTTCCTACTTTATCAACTTCACTCACAGTTTTATGGTATGCTATGTTTTATCTATCAAGTCTCATTTCATAACATCAATTGCCTGGTAAATTGCATTAACCAACTCATTTGTTAAAAAAAACCAAAACTCATTAAATCATTAACATTAATTGCCCTGGCCATAAAAGCAGTATATATATATATATATATATATATATATATATATATATATATATATAAATATATATAAATAAATAAATATATATATATATATATATATATATATATATATATATATATATATATATATATAAATATATAAATATATATAAATAAATAAATATATATATATATATATATAAATAAATAAATATATATATATATATATATATATATATAAATAAATAAATATATATATATATATATATATATATATATATATATATATATATATATATAAATATATAAATATATATATATATATATATATATATAAATATATATATATATATATATATATATATATATATATATTTATATATATATATAAATATATATATATATATATAAATATATATATATATATATATATATATATATATATATATATATATATATATATATATAAATATATATAAATATATATAAATAAATAAATATATATATATATATATATATATAAATAAATAAATAAATATATATATATATATATATATATATATATATATATATATATATATATATATATATATATATATATATATATATATATATATATATATATATATATATATATATATATATATATATATATATATATATATATATATATATATATATATATATATATATATATATATATATATATATATATATATATATATATATATATATATATATATATATATATATATATATATATATATATATATATATATATATATATATATATATATATATATATATATATATATATATATATATATATATATATATATATATATATATATATATATATATATATATATATATATATATATATATATATATATATATATATATATATATATATATATATATATATATATATATATATATATATATATATATATATATATATATATATATATATATATATATATATATATATATATATATATATATATATATATATATATATATATATATATATATATATATATGATGATGAATAAATATATTTCTTGAGCAAATTATCAAACATTATAACATAAAGTAATCATGAAGATTAATTAATGGTTGGTGAAAAGCAGGTGAATGAGCTTAGGGCCAAGTGATGCAAAAGTGTCATTTGAACAAGAGAACAAAAACTCTCCCTAGTCATAATTGCAACACAAGTATCTTCAATCATCCTTATTTGTTTCATGGTTTTCTCCTTTCTTGTGTGTATAATTTACTAGATTAAAATAAGCAAAACAGTTTGTTTTGAACTAGAGACTTGAAGTTACATTATTCGTGATAAAATAAATGTTAGAAAGTTATCAAGGTAGCCCCCAGAGCTTTTTAAAATTATTTTGTACTTGGTCTTATGAGATTTTCATCAAGTGTTCACTGTTATAAAATTGAGATGATTGAGAAAAAACAATCTATTGTTGGGAATTTTTAACAATGCAAAAAAAATGGTGTTCTGTTAAAAAAATGATATCATGTTTCTAGAAGGTGGGAAAAATTTATGCAGTTTATAAGTTTAAATGCAGTCGAAATAGCCTGAAGAAATGAAAATTTACACTTAACCAGAGTTGAGATATGTTAAAGATTTGAAAAAATATGTTATACATATAATCAAGGTGAAGAAGGAGGAGAAACTAAAAGAAACATATTAAAACAAAGAAAGAAATGAAAATGAAGAAGAAAAAAAACAAGAGAGTAGAAAAAATGAAAATGGTATGTTTCACACGGTAGATGCTACCTTAACATTATTGAATAATCAACTACCGTATTATACCATTTACTAGATTTGGAGGAAGTTATAGACAATGAATTATAATTCATTTATCTTCATTCATTATCTACCTCATCATTATTAGTATACTGTAGGCCTACACCAAATTGTTATTTTGTGATACAGAGCATCAGTAATCGAGACTTTAATTACACAGAAAATGAACAAAATCTCAATTTCAAACCAAACATGACATTTATCAGGAAGAATAAAGCTTTTGCTCCACTACATATAGTGACATACTGCACATACAGTCAATCCATCATAATCTGTCATTATATTAAACCATGGACATAAATATTTGTAGCTATTTGTAGGTGAATAGAGCATGTTTCTGCCACCTATCATAATATTGGTGATTTGATGAAGGTTGCAACACTCCAACCTGGCAATGATTTCAACACCATTGTTGTGGTTGATTAGTGCATAGACAGTGGCTACAGAGGCTGTCAAAACTGACTTTGATGGAGTGGTCACCTCAACTCATGGACACAAGGTCATTCTGTCTTTTATCTTCTGCAAGGTCTTCTTTTCAAACACTGTTTTTCTGCTCTTCAATATTAAACATTGATATTTCTCATCAGCTCTTCTCTCTCTCTCTCTCTCTCTCTCTCTCTCCTCTCTTGAAAAGAGCTTCTTCATCAGATTAACTCTACCTCCTGCCTGCCTAATTGCTCAATTGTTCCATCACCTACTTTTTCTTCATCCTGTATTAAGTTATTTGGTTCTAGTTCTATACATCCATTACTGTACTGACATTACTTATTTTACCTCGTGGTATCAACCTCTGGCTGTGTCCTGAATCAGTAATATCAATTTATTTTTGTTCAATTGTGGTGTAAGCTTTTGGGCATTGAAACTGGTGATTTTTCATTAGGTCTTACTTCTAGATGAGCAGGAGTCAAGTCACTTATCAGCTTTAATGAGTTTTGCCATACATATTCTTTCTTGTAATATATTACACAACAAATGTAAAAAATTGAAGGTATCAACATGAAAGAATTTCTTAGCAAATGTATGATGATTTTGAAGTAAAAATCGAAAATTATACTTATATCAACTGTACTGATGAACTTTTTGGATTTTTAAAATTTTAATATCAATTTATGCTGTACTGTTACAATTAATTAGTACATTTTCAGTGAAAATATAATATTTTCAACAATACTTGAATACCTATACCTGACAACTATACTGTATTCTTGAAATACTGGCCACATCTGAGGGTGGTAACTGTTTGCTCAACGACCCCACCAACAGCTACGTTTTTAGGGGTGTATGGATGAGTGAGTGGGCTTTATGACGCTTACTACAGCCAGCCCAGCCACTCTCGGCGTAACAAAATATGGGCTTTTTGCACTCCCATTACGTTATGAGTTTAATACTGAACTACAACTAAAACTAGATAAAAAACTTCCATTCTCAACTGAAAATGAACAAACGACTAATATCTATTTCATCGGAATAGTAATGAAAGTTGTTGGTCGTGATTCCCAGGCTTTTCAACTGGTTGCAAATTCCCAGACATTAGCTCGTATTCTCGTCAGTCTGCCTTGAGTGTGCAGTCGTAGCGACACCTGAAGGTGTTTAATTTCATCTTAATACAGCATTGTGACTGACATCAATAATTTCAGTGTGCAATCAAGGCACCATTAATTATACTTGTCACTTAAGTCTAAAGACCATCATGTATAAGCAAGGCCAACATAGCGTATGTATGATTAGCTATGCCCTCTTTCTTTCTCTCAATCCATCCATCTTACTCTTCCCACTCCATATTTGCCCTTCACACCAAGTAGGCCTACAGAGAGCAATTGTACACCTTTTGCCTTTACCTTTGCTAACCAATTAATTCCTCTTTAATGGCACTACTGCCGTGAAGATTACGTCACAATTTCTTTTATTATACATTGTTAATGTTTCCTTTTCAAGGTTAAAAATCAGAAAAAAAATCTCTCTTGGTTGTACATATTTTATAAGGAAGTATTTTTTTGTTACAATAATTACAATTTGATTAGCATTGGGCAGAATGTAGTTGTTTACAATTTGTACAAATTCAATGCACATGATTGATGTGCATCAACAATACAATTTTTGAAAACAAAAAAGAATCAACAACCAACATTATACAGAAACATGATGCTGAATAATGATGAAAAATAAAAAAATGAATACGGTACACAAAAATATAACGTTTCATTTCATGAATATACTTGAAACAAACCTTGAAGTGGTATCAAAATATTGTGAAATCTTACAACCAAATTACTTTGGAATAAAATACAATTTCTAGCATCAGTATGGGTACCGGTACCAAATCAGTTTTTGCAGAGTTTATTGAGAAACAAAATATTAAATAAGAGTTATATAATTATAAATGACAGAAGCCCATTTTATCATATACATACATTTTACATATAATTCATAATGACGTTGGTTTTAGGCATAAGTCACTACGTTTATATGATAATTAGAAAGGTAGTCAGGTGGATCTTTACAACATAATTATATTACAATTTGTGATTAAGGAATGTATGCAATACTATCCATTAGGATAAGGAAGAGAGATTAGATATACACCAACCTGTAACAAACCTTCTTTCTCCAATATAAGTCTCCAACATGCTGAATTATCTGTAGAACTCTCTACTTTCGCAGTCATTAGAATATTTCAATATTAATGGAAAACACTACACATATCACATCATTAATCAAATCCTTGATCAAAGTATTTCTATTAAAATGCCAATTATTGTTTTAAATAATAGCCACAGTTCACACATAATACGTTCACTTGACCACAATATTAATTAACCGGCAAAAGTCCTCACGAGGAAATAAAAAACCTTGGTAGAAATCCATTCCGGTAACGTGAGCGACCAAATCAACTCGCACTGTATATCGCCGCCATATCGTTCCACTGACTACTCGCTCAAGACTGAACTGCTGTCAAATAATGCTCTTGATGACCTAAAAGGTACGACACACATTCGGTTGTCTTGATGCTAACACGTTGGTAGATCATTGTGCATGGATCGACTAAAGCCGACTTATGTGGAGAAGAGATTCAAATAGCTCGAGGTGACAGCCAAGTTGACATGAGGCAAGGATGTTATAAAAGAACCAACCACATTCATCTTTTGTACTTAACTTCTACTCTTCTTCACATCTTTTATGTTCTCTCCTCTCAAAACACCTATACTCCCTCCCCCCTCCACACAGAGTTAGATCACGAAGACACTCACGACACGTTCACATAGACACTGACCCGACGAATCTTTCCACCAGATAACTGTTAATTCATGTCACAATCAGAAATCATAGAGCTCTAAATGAACACTTGTTGTGTTGCTGGACTTCCAGCATGGGCCACACTGGCAAGAGAGGTTGAACAACTACCTGTATCTCCCCTACTCTCCCTGCCCCGCTCCACACAGGTTTTACCCCCACCACCTAGCAAGCCCCACAGGTGGTACATCCCACACAAAACATTTACAAATGGCCTCACCAACACTCTTTTTATTTTCACACTAAAATCATTTACAAATATTATATGTTTTTTGTCAAGTACAGACTTTCAAGGATTATCTAATGATAATAATTGTCTTGTTATAATAATTCAACATTGATGATTACAAAGATAAAAACCTTGTTCAAAATAGTTGATGTTTTGTTGTCCTAAAACATTTCTATGAGTGAGCATTAACAATTACTATGTATAATTACCTATTTTGTACCAAAAATAAAAACAATGCAAACTATCCCCATCTAATAACAACCTTGGCCTTGGGACAAATTTATAATAATGAAATATACAACAGCAGTAATAACCATCTTTTGTCAGATCATTTTGTTTAGTCTGTAATCTACGAAGTATATTTCCTGCACTCATTTCATAATAGCGCTATTGATCAAAAGGTATTATAACATTTTTCAACTAGTTTAACGAGAGTTAGTTTTTCCTCTTCCAGTATGTATTGACTATTACACCTCTTGCACTTTGAAGGTGCCATCCATCTCATCGGGTGAAATGTGAAAGCTTTATGTCTTTCTGCCTAGAGCAACATGTTGTTTATAACTCATAAAACCCCGTGTAGAGATGTGTGCTGAGAGTGTCAGTTGGCATTCCACGTGGAACTTTCATAAATTAAGCTTTATTGTATATTTATTACCACCGGTGAGTAAGGTGAGTGCTGGAAGGCATTATTATTAGATGGTGGAAGTGGCTCATTGCATTGGTCTGCAAAGAGACATGCTGAGACCAGGTGACTGAGATGAGTTTAATACAACCTAATAGCTTTAGAACAGTGACAATGAACTTGTTGATGACCTACTATTAACAATGCCACTTATACCAACAATTCATCTTCCGATTGCCTACAGATCTATACAAGTCAACAGAAGCACAGACCAGTCACGTTATTTATTACTGGTTCAGTTTTACAATATCATTACTCTATATAGACTTGATTGAGTTGGTGGGGAAACTAAATATTGCACCAAAAATAACAGATTAATTTTATTTTATTCAAGTTGAAAGAAGTGAAACAATATCCAAGATCTATCATTCTTCTATCAGTTATCACCCATCACAAATGTACTGGTATATTCTTTGAATCAAAGGTGATGGTTTAAAATTTAGATGATAGATGATAATAATTGAACACTAAAATGGTAACAGTATACAAACAAATTAAGATTTCTCACTTGCACTGACTACTATGCCATATTGGATTTAAAATAAATAAAAATAAATACATTTTAAATAAATTAAATATGTGAAATATTATATTTAGGGTGGGAGTAATTTTAAAACGTTTGAACATAATAATTAGACCTTGATGTTACTATTTTACCGGAAGCTCTACTTGTACAAATTGTGCCTCTGAGAATGAAGAGCAAATGTATAAGATTTTTTGTCAAGTCACCAAGTTCTAGCTACCAGTTTGCAGTTTTGTTCATAATTTCTTCTAGTTTGACTGAGAGTATCAAAATGTGATTGAACAGTAATTCAACAGCAAGTCACAATATTGAAATACGTCAATGAACTTTTAGTAATACAAGTAATAAATAATAATAGAGGTTCAATACTGGTTATCCCAATTAAATTACATCAACTATTTTATGGTATGCCCAATAAAACAAAATCCATTACCGGTATAAGTGTAATATGAATTTAAGATCAATGTTCCGAAGCACTAGATGATATATGTATGTGTTTTGCGAGAGGGGGTTATTCATTATAGGATTGTTGTAACAAAAGGCATGAAGCAGTTGGAGTTCTATAATGTAATAGGAGAACTGTAATGTGGTAATTATACCTGATTACACTCTTCCCACTATTACGTTCTTTAAATGTGCAAAACATTGCTGCTGGTAGAATTAGTTACGCATGATATTGATAACCTATTGTGTTTCAACATTCAATAAAATGGACATTCACGATCAGTGATAATCATTTTTGTATAAAAATCTAGGCAATTAGTCTCGGCGTGCAAACCATAGAAATATAAATATCGAGAAATATCATGGAAATATCCACTATTTTCATTTAAAAAACATTGCTGGCATCCATACCATGTAACAAACGTACAGCAACAGTTAAGGGTCTACCGTTAAAGTACCTCTGCTGTATTTAATTTATCTTACTGGAACACTTTGTCCAAGTAGATTTTCAAATTATTTTCATTTTTCAACACTGTAAGTCTAATAAATCTTTTGTATTTAGCCCTACATGTGTGCGTTCGTTTTATATTAGGCTCATTTTTCACAACTTGTAAATACGTCTATAATATTGGTTTCAACTTCCATAATAGAAAATAGATGACATGTCAGAGCGATGACAGTTGCACACTCAATGTGGACATGTCCCGTTTGTTGCAAAATGATATTATAAATATAACGTAATGATAAAGCTATATATGTATTGATAAATTAATACATGCATTAATTATTTTATCAAATCAGAACTACTAAATAGGTGTGAGGTGGTACAATACCTGAAACGATCGGGCGTGGGGGTGGTGGAATTGTGCTGTTTGAATCATTTCTTCAAGAAGTCCAAACTCGGAGTCGGGGTCATCAGAGAGGTCAAGTCTATCGTCAAGCTCTTTGGTCACCCCCGATGCACATAGGTCGTCCTCTTCTACCTTGATTTCTGTCTTGAGCTAGAAAACAAAGAGATAAGTTCGTACATTTCAATTCAAATAATAGTCTGTAATCAAGAATACATACCCTAAATAACACAAAAGATGTTTCAAGGTTCAATAATGATCTTTGCAAGTCCATAAAATAAATTGCAATATTATTCCACATTGAGCATTTACTAAGGTTATTCTGTATGGATATTGGAAGAGAACAATCAAGGTTATTTAAAAAAAAGTGAATACTAACAATATTAATGTAATATTGTCTATCTAACAAAAAAAAAAAATTAAGGGAACAAAACTCACCAACCAACCTACTTGTATGATTTCTATGCAAATCATAGAATAAGTCAGCATAATGCAGGGTGGATCCTTCTTCCCCTACCTTGAGTTCTCGCTTGAGGAGCACAAAGAAAGCATTTCACTTATTTGTTTGTTATTTTTTCAAGAAAAATATATTTCCATCATTCAAGTAAAGAAATGTGGTAGGTGAAAATAGATATTTGTATCTCAAAAAGTTAACTGCCAAGTGCCAACTTGTTTAATGTTCATTTATATTTTATACCATAATTTATATATGTATAAATTACAGTTTTTATACTGAACTGAATTAAAAAAACATTGTGTTGTTGTATTTTTAGACGAGCTTTAGCGAGGATTCAATTTGACATACTGAAAAAAATTGGTGTTCGTTTTTATGTTTTTTTTTTTTTTTTTTTTAATGTTTTTTTGTCGGTTCTCCACAGGTCAAACGGCTACAGCTATCAACTTCAAACTTTTTTTCGTCATGGCTCCTCATCTAACTTAGATCTGTATAGTTTTGTGGCATTATCGGGTGGTAACTTTTTTTTTTATGAATTTTAGAAATTTCAAAAATCCCCATTAGAATAACCCGGAGGAAAATACTTGAAAAATCAAAATTTTTCAAGACCTCTCAAATTTTCGCCGAATATAAAGGAAACTATTAAGCACATTTTGAGAGATTTTTCGCATCAATCGGATGAGAAATAACGAAGAAAACGCATTTATAAAGCATTTTCCCATCAATTTAGGCTATTACGGGAACCAATTAAATCTATAGCAACAAGTGTCACCAATTAATTCAAAACGATTGAAATGAATGAAGAGGAAGGCCGTGACATAACTGATTCTCGTAAGGTTTTTGAACGTTTGGAGTGATCCAAGGTCTGTAGATGTAGATTGGGTTGACAAATTATTTTTCATTCTAGATTTCTATACCCCTAAGCTCGTCTAACAACGCGCATCCCGCGTTTTCCTAGTATATTCTATCAATTGGCACACCATCAAGCACAATAATGAATGTTATCATTTGATTTGTGAAATATTAAAACATGTGGGGTTCCTCTCAAAATAAAATTCTGGACTCTACCAACTCTAGCTGCAAGATTGATATAAACTCTTGATCAGGTGGTTTTTTAATAATTGCATAAAATGAGTAGACCTAGGTAATAGAAGAGATAAGATAATAAACTGGAAAACTGATAACATCCTGATGTAATTTCTATAATATTTTCACCTTCATTAGCCAATAAACTTGATTTTGTTCAAAAGAAGCCTTGATTGGGCATATTAATATCTTTGAAACTGCGTAGCTCACTAAGGCAGCCGTAGCCTGCATAGTCTAATATGAAACAGATGGGGTATATGAAACCCACAATTTAATAATGCATCGTTATTTAAATTACAATCTGGTTTGATTTCGATTTACTGTAATAATTAGGTTAGGATATCCACATGTTGAAAAGCTTTATATCGAAAAGCTAAGCTTTTATAGACTTGATGTCATTTAAAAAATGAATAACATTAAATAATCAATTACAAGTGAATAAGTAAAGTTGGATGAAATTTAATGATGGTATGATTCAAATAATGATGAAAAAAGGAAAGCATTACAAAAAAAACTTATAAGTCAAACAGTGAATGATTATTGTTTGATCAACGACCCAACCAACAGCTAGGTTATGCGGGGATACGAATGAGCATGTGATTATGAAATTATGAAGTGATGATAAGTGAAAGGACGTTTACAAAAACCCATGCCATATGCAGGATTCGAACCCAAGCCCAACGGTGACTTCAGTTTCTGAAGCAGTGCCTCAGCTGACCGAGCTACCGAGGGCGACTCGACCATTGAATATTGGTGGTAAATTATTCAACAACAATATTTCATTTTTTTTTGGTTTATAACAACTTAGGTCAATTGATTTCAATCTTGGCATTCAGCCTGACAAGATAATCAGATTGTTCATGGTGCCAGTAGCTAATATTATAAAAATTAAAAAATTAATGCAATGTTCCATCTCAACAGTTCTACATGGTTGATCTTACTAACCCCTACTTGGGGTGTGTCAAATATTTGTACGTTAATTTCATAAAATTAGTAGGAATCCAATCATTTCATCCACTGGAGTTTAATCTTTGCAGTTATTACTTATTACTAGTTGATAAAAATAAGACTACACACTACTACATATTTAAAAAGTATTGCAATACTGATATTTGCCTTTGCAGGGAGAAAGATTCAATTTTTCAACATTTTTGGGTGAAAACGGCATATTTTAACTATTTCATTTTTTATTATTTATTTCAAATTATTTCAGATATTCTTTCATCCATAGCCTTAATTGGGGAACACTGATTTTATATATTTCAATTCCTTTTTTTCAACATAAATTATGAGTTTTTCAAGATTAGAAAAGTCTCAGGAATTGGATACATTCTTGAGTGATCACGTCCTCAAATAGCCTCACTCAGTGTGCCTGTCGCTGTGGAACAATGTTTCAATGAACTTGACACGAGCGTCGTAATAATGAAGCTCTACATGGCTAATCAATATACTCGCTCAAAATTGAACAGCATATATTATCAGTAATCTTTCCTCTTTAATAATATGAATATTTCATGCATACATTTGAACATGATTTCACTTGTTAATTCAACAACTGGAATATGTTTATATTTTCAAATGTACGTTTTTATTTGCGTTGTAAGAACGTTTACTGTAATGACACAGCGTACATGAAGGTCGATTTTTTTAGCTCTTCTTTTAGAATAGTGAGGATGATTGAAAAAAAAAAAAATATATATATATATATATATATATATATATATATATATATATATATTACAATGCATTATTCACATATATCATCATGCAACATATTGTACGAGGTACATGGGACTCGCTGCTGGTAAATAAGTTCATTCTTGCTCAAGCTGTATGGGGTTGAGAAATGCATAGATGGTGAGGGAATAATTGTAAGTGAGGTGGAATGTATTTGGAAATACTACATTTCACACACTCCTCTACCCTTACCATCTAAGCAACTACCTACCCCATACAACTCAAGCAGAAATGAACTTGCTGTGATAGTACATAAGGAAATGAAAAAAACAGAAAACCACCACTAGTAACTTGAACTAATGTATTAGTTTTAAGATCTTCTCACTCAATATTATCAATCTTGTTTGAAACTAATCAGATTTGAATACCCAAACCAAACTACTTTGAAACTTGGAAAATGTTGAGAAAATATAATTTATGTTCTTTGCACAAATTACTCTTCTAAGATTGATAGTGGGAGCGTATTGTTCTGTACTACATTTTCATTTTACTTCTATAAATGGTTTACTATAAAATAGTTTGGGACAGATAAAATATATTATGCAGCAAACAGAGTAAAATATTACCTTTTTTACAATACTGATAGTTTCATTTATGGCACACTACTATTTTATGTAACAGGTAATAATAGTTTCCTCGGTATAACTGTCCATAATTGCATCAAGATGGAAGCATGTGATGGAAGTTGAAATAGAGTACAATTAAACAGATTTACAACCATAGATCAATACTGCATTATTAGATAAATTATCTCGTTCCTATGTCACTTTTAAAACCCTCACATGTAGAAGTGAAACTAGAGTATTCTCCCCATCCGACAAGACAAAGGCAATAAATTTAAACACAACACTTAGAGGATTTATTTCCGATCACTTGCTTATTAGTAGTAGAAGGGCTCCTGACATTTCTTGATTGAGTATCATCAATATTTTCTGTTAATTAAATAAATGAGCTTTTTAATCATTGGAAGCATTGATCTTTTTGTGTGTCATAACACAAAAGAAGAGATTTGGCCCAATTAATTGATAAAATTAACTTGAATGTAATTTCTATAAATTTCTTGTATTATTTGCATTTTGAATACCTACAATATTAATTTCTTGATTAATTAATTTTAGTAAACATTAATTTCCAGTTAGAAGCATTGATTTTTGTGTGTGACAAAACAGGAAAAAGAGGATCAAATTAATATCTGTAACTTCGATTAATTTCTTGTATCAACTGCATCAAAAAAACCTACAATATTAATGTTTATACTGTACTCATAGTTATGGAGCACACATTAATCAATTGAATAAGTTTGTAATACTTGGAATCACAGTTCACTTTGCAACACTTTTAAATGTATTATTGCCTTTTATTGGTTACTACTCACTGAAGATAAGTCAAGTAACAATATTTATATAGTAGGCTATAATAATAATCTAGTCAGGAATATAATAATTAGATGTAGGCCTCAGAGGAAATCAATCGAGCTATAAAAAGATAGGTAATTTTAATACACACATATTTACATTATTGTATCTAGATGGTTAATAAATAATATGATTATATTTCCCATGGTTCGGGGTAGTAATTCTTGTAAGTGGGACCTGTTATATAAGAGCTACTTGTTCCTCTAATTCCTTATTGTCCTTTTTTTAACCACCATAATTAAACGTAGGACCTATATGATGATACCTTGATAATTTCCTCCGAGAAAATATGACAAGTAATATTACCTCTTGTGACACTTCATCCAAGCCCACCAGTTGTAGAGCTTCCTCGAGTGAAAAGTCTGGCAAGCCAATGAGAGATGGAGGTTCGTCGTCCGTTAGACAGGTGTCAGCATCGGTCAGCTCATCGGAAATGCCGGCACCGCCCTTAAGCACATATTCACCTGGAACACGTGCAAGAGGAAAAATGTTCAACTACAACTGTGTGGATTGATGTTTTCCATCAGTTGTTTCATAAATTGACTTTCATAAGAATTGAGAATTCTGGGATTATATATAATTTGATATAATATATATATATATATATATATATATATATATATATATATATATATATATATATATATATATATATATATATATATATATATATATATATATATATATATATATATATATATATATATATATATATATATATATATATATATATATATATATATATATATATATATATATATATATATATATATATATATATATATATATATATATATATATATATATATATATATATATATATATATATATATATATATATATATATATATATATATATATATATATATATATATATATATATATATATATATATATATATATATATATATATATATATATATATATATATATATATATATATATATATATATATATATATATATATATATATATATATATATATATATATATATATATATATATATATATATATATATATATATATATATATATATATATATATATATATATATATATATATATATATATATATATATATATATATATATATATATATATATATATATATATATATATATATATATATATATATATATATATATATATATATATATATATATATATATATGAAATAATATATATATATATATATATATATATATATATATATATATATATATATATATATATATATATATATATATATATATATATATGAAATATATATATATATATATATATATATATATATATATATATATATATATATATATATATGAAATAATATATATATATATATATATATATATATATATACACATATGTATCGTCGCTCAAGTGGCAATACCGCGTATCTCACAATTTGCTAATTGTTCAGGAGACAACAAAATGTGTTTCAGAACTTCAAAACTGACTTTAGGAACATCCTATGAATGTGTATTTTGTAATTTGATACCCATAAATGCGATTCTGTTCCTAATTTTCCTCGTTTGCTTCATCCTGACATTATCACTTACGCGGAAATGCGGTGCCGATTTTTGCCACTTACGTGGTGTTACAACACTGTACTATGGAGGATACTAAAATCGCGTAAGTCAAACGACGTGAGATAAGTACCCATGAAAGCTGGCTGATACGCGGTATTCTCGTGGCCATCTTGTTTGAATGTAATGATGAGCATGACGAGTCCGGAGACTTGTTGCTCCCATTTTCAGAGTGATAATGATGAAGATATAAAAAAATCCAACAATAAAACAGCAAAAATACATTGATACCACTGCCAAATGACAGCACGGAGAAAAAAAATGAAAAATACGAAAAAAGGTATATATATTGAAATAATAATACATATTGTGACAACATTTATGTGATTTGGCAGCATGGTTGAGCAGAACAGAACAGAAGGTGTACAGAACACCTTCCTACAACATCTGAATTCCCAGCATGATAACATCAAGTTCATGATTGAGGTGGAGGAAAACAGGAAACAGGCTGCCGTTTTTAAAAAACTGGAAGAATACCAGAAAACTCGATGGCAGTTCTGGGCACGCTGTCTATCGTAATACGACACATACTGATCATTATTTGAATGCAAATTCACATCATCATCCAGCACAAATACGTTCTCTGGTCAACACCTTGGTCAAATACGTTCAAGACGCTTATCAGACATTTCGAGTACCTATCAAGAAAGCTGAGTGAACTGAGAAATGACAAGCATCGGGTACCTAGATTCATTGATAGCTCAAGCAACTTCTCGACAGGCTATGCATCGTCCGTCACGGAGAAATGAAGAGAACAAGAAAAAAACAGCCTTCCTACCTTATATTCAAGAAACGACAGACCGTAAGGGTACATTTTTATGTCGTCATGATATTCACACAGTTTACACTACCAACAGAAAATTGTAATTTGTAAAATTGTAATTAATTTCAATTTATAATTCGGAAGTGTAAAATACAAGGTTTTCAACGAGAAGAAAGGAATGCACGAGATACCTTGTGGAAACTGTGAACAGACTACGTTGGCCAAACAGGGAAGAAGATATCTACACGCATTTAACAACACAAAAATACACTCAGAAGAATGGACAAAACCTCTTCATTGGTCCAGCATAAAAAACCACGAATTGTTTCATAGATTTCAACAACACAAAATCCCTAGCCTCTATGGACTACAAACTTGAAACCTGATTTCAGAGAAGCGATCAAGATCGAGAAAAGACCTGATAATATGAATAGAAGGAATGATAGTATCCAACTTCCAAATGCGTGGAAACCTGTGCTCACAGGAATTCATGTCAACGTTATGCCATCTAATTGTCTGGAGCAGCTCACAAAACCCAAACATATTCAGAAAAGATATAATCTGAGAAATATATGTCAGTAACATTATATTTTATTTAATCTGTTTGTAATGTACCACGGAATTGGTTGTTATTTTTATTCATGTTTCATCTTTACTTCCCTCAATTTTGTATCAACTCATTTATTTGTTGTTTTTTACTCTATTGATTTCTTTCAATTCTTCCCAATGTTTTTATTTCTCTTGACCATTATTTCAATATACAGACCTTTTTCCATATTTTTGTAGGTCCTATATATTTTTTCCATGCTGTCATTTGACAGTGATATTGATGTATTTTTGTTGTTTCATTGTTGGATTTTTGTTATATTTTCATTATTATCACTCTAAAGAAGGGAGCGACAAGTCTTCGGAAACATCAGGCTCATCATTGTATTAAAAAAATTTTATATTTTGATTCGTCTTTGTGTTTTTAATAATATGAGTTGAATCCCTAAAAATGTTTAATCATGATACTAAACGCGAAAGTTTGAAGAACTTGATATATTTATTATTTTGATTCGCGAATCACGATTAACAAACAGTACAGGTGAAGCATGAGATACAAAAATTGTTACTCATCATTTACGGGCACAAACTATGATAATAAAGTTAGAGTACCGGTACATGAAATGTATAGTTGGAATAATTTTGATTTATGGGATGACTGTTTTTATAATATTTGTATTTGATAAAATTTCAGAAATCAATTATCTAACAATTAGTTTCTTTTACAGCTGGTAAGAAATTAGCTTGATATGAAAGAGATTCTTTGGATATTCAGTACTTAGGTCAAGGACACTTTGTATGAGGAAGCAGCATGTGCACATTTTGGGCTAACATTCCCTTTCGTTAAATTAATTTAATTGATTTTTGAGTTGAATAAAATATCCATTTGATATTCATGATCAAATCTACAAGATTTCTTCTCTTCTAATTTGTGTATTAGTTTTTACCTATTAAGTATACATTGCTTTGTCCCCCGAGGTTGAACCTATTTATACAAGTTGAGAAAGTGTCAAATAAGTTTCATGTTCATCAGCTACGTTGCAGTAAACTTATGAAGCGCATACAACAAATTTATAACAGAAACTCCAATTGGAAACTGATTGAGAATCTTCACTCCATTAATAGCAAAAACCTCACTCTTATTACTGGTGACAAAGCACCTTACAAACTTTATATTTTCAATGCAACAGTGAAATGAAAGTTCACTTCGAAGATCTTTCTGAACTTTGGTTCTCTTCACTTTGAAGTTCAATCTAGATTAGATTTCCATTGAAATCTGATGGCATGAAAAATATTGAAATTTGTGTATGATTTTCATAATTGAATTCTAAAATTCTTTCACCTTCTCTCTACAAAAAGTTGAATAAATATTCTATATATATTAATTAGCATAATTATTATTATATTTTCACAGCTCATCTGTCACACATGGAATTGCCAACAAAATATAGGAGGTCTTGCAACAATCATTCACAACGATCAACTCAATTTTTGAAACAATTTTTTTTTTAAATTACCAGGGTCATTCCAAAAAGAATGTGTCGAGTTCTGCAAAGTTTATGCTTGATAACTAACATTTTTGTGTATGCTATGCTTGAAAAGATTAACTGCTTGTTAAGATCACTTATATATATATATATATATTGATAGTGAGTCAAAATAATGAAAACAATAAAAGAAGCAGGGTATTGGTATTTAGTACATCAAAATATTAATATTAATAATATGGTGAATAGTTGTAGAGTAGCCACTTTTCATAGTTTTTCTTTGAAAAGTGGCAACTCCACAACTTTCTTTTCCATGGTTAAAATTCAAATGAAAAATTATTTGTACTTCCGGTACTGTGCTGATAAATTATAATATAGCATTTTGTAGACCTAGTAGTTGCAGCTGGTTTGGTAATATAGTTTTAGAAAGGTAGCCTATATTGACCGATTGACATATGGGATTAGAACACTTTAAAAGTAATAATTGATGGTATTTTTTTTTTAGAAATCCACACATTGGCAAAGATTTTGCACAAGGAAGAAAATGTATTTAATTTTTATGCTTTGTCATGATTCCAATAGGAGTAAAAAATTATTTTCAATTCCTTTGAAAATAACAATCCATATGTCCATATGCCATTGTCGAGAAAGATAGACACTATCTCCAGAATCTAACCTGGCGTCAAATTGACCTAACTTTCAGCAATGCTTTCCCCTTCCCATTTAAAATTAATTGCTTCCTGAGGTATATATCCACCCTCAACCCCTGAAACACCTGCCCCCCCCTCCCTCCCTACCTACCTCACACACCCACCAATAAGGCCAACTGTCGGCCCATCTTTTGTTCACTCTTCATAGCCACCATCTTGTTCCTACATTCATTAGAGGCAAATTTATTCCAGACCCACCCGCGGCTATTGTTCAAGACATTTTGCCACCGAAGACATTCGAACAAAAGAACTTCATTCGACAAGTTGGAGGCTAGATCTCAAGGATCGACTGAGAGATCAAAAGTGGTGTTAATCTAGCACACGGAACATCATAACGTAGTTGTTCAAAGTAAAATACGAAACTTCACCTTTCTAGAAAACAGCAATGAGAAGAATATGTGGAAAATATACTTGAAGCATGCATGCATATTCTAATTGGAATTAAAAATGTTTCAATTGAATGCTGTAGAATTGCCAATCAAAAACTAATCAACTGATTATTGAAATATATTCAGCAGATACATTATTGAGAAATAAAGTTATACACGGAAACCTTTCACTATAGCTAGTAATACTCAAGGTACGCCTTGACACAAATATATATATATATATATATATATATATATATATATATATATATATATATATATATATATACACATATAATATCTAAAAGGGTAAGTGGCCGACAGTATATGATACAAACAGATCGGCAAGTTACAACCCAGACTTGTCAAACTTACTATTAATCTTGAGCTTATATTTAATACAAGTCATGCGTTCACACAAATTTTCGGGAAAAAATATGAAAAATTGCAAAAAAGGGAATTGAATATTATACCTATTTACTAATGGTCTTTATACCTGGTTCCCACCAACAGGGTCTCCTAAACAATTAATTTTACTCTACTTCTTCAATAACAATCTTCCATATTTCAAAAGATATTTTTCAATAAATGTGTAACTTCATTCTAGAAATAAGAAAATATATGTTATTTTCCAATTGTATAATTCATACCTTGGGTTTAAAAATCCTTCATTTGTATCCACATCCAGCTAGGTTAAGAACCAACACTTATATTTCACTTCACTCCGATTTCTCAATAATATAGATCCATGTATTACAATATTTCCAATTGTTTTGTTAGTTCCGATCTAAGCAACGCACAAGCACAACTCACTCACTCACTCCACGTAATCTGTAACTACAATACTGACGCTAGCTTTACCAACTGGTCGTGCATCCAGTAACACTTCACAGACTGGCAAGCGGACAGAGCGCTCGTACCTTCGTTACCCAACAAAGGCCAATCACAAGCCGAGAAGAAAACCAGCATGCCACGTTGCCACGGCTAGGGTTTACGAACCGAGGGTTGACTGATGGACTACTATACAACTCCCAAGGACTTTACACATAGGGCTGCAATGTTGCCAAGTTGGGACAGATGTTAGCGGTGATAACCGTCCAACGATAGCTTACGTGTCGACAACTCCAGTAATCAGATACACCAGTGATGCAGCACAATGTTGAAGAATGTGGCAACCTCTAATCAGATTCCTACTCCTCCCCTACCAGACATAGCGTCCACGTAATACCTGCCCGAAGCTGACAGCTACAATAAATGATGGCCAATTTTAATATGACAACCTAACTATCTTTTGAAATGAATAATATAACCCTCGCAGAGAGAATCCATTACGATGAAGGGGCGGAACCCCTCTCATTGGCCATTGTTTCAAGTGGGGTTTGGATATAGAACCAATCCCTGATGTGAACAAAGCAACTGAACAAAAGAACACCCTTATCTGGAAATGCCGACAAATTTCAGAACCATTTCGAAGAAGTATAATATTATTGAGAACAATGTATCAACATCGCTGACAGTGAAACGAATCTGAAGCCTGGGTTATTGTTCAAGTTCTCGTCAAGGAGAGATGAGGCAAGATGGCCGCATGGAATGTCGGTGGAGACTCTCTTCAACGTTATGCCACCATTACTCATTTCCTTCCTTTCTATTGTCCCGGCAGCCCTTGGGACTGCTACGCTCCATAGCTTCTAGCTGCTATTCAAACTGTTCCAAAAGGGCGAGCAGTTAGCTAATATTCTCAATTCAATAGTTCATCAAAAATCAAATCAAGAATCTACTGCAAGACGAATATGAAATCAGAAAGCTTATTAATGTGTATGCATTCTTTGTCATTTTCTAAATTACTAAAAAATGAAGAAATACAAGAACAAAAATGATTAGAGCCCAGCCTCTTGAAGGAATTGGATAACATAAAGTCAGTATAAATAACCAATCTAAATATGCATCCAGAATTTTTTTAAATTCTAATTATTCAGTTCCAAAGGCTAATCTAATATTGAATTAGAAGAGCTCTAGATTGACGACAAATACATGACTTAACACAGAAATGTTTCTAAATCCCTCAGCTCAAGTTATCCAATTATTCAACGGTGCATAGTTCTAGTCTCCATCAATCAATTCTGATTGACCATGACCTGATGAGCGCAACGATCGGACATAAGCACTGGAACGAGAACCTGAATTTCTGAATCAGAACGAACGTATTTTTACAGACAGAAAACCTGTTGTGCAAACAACAGCGTGAAATTCAGAATCTTGTGGACGGACATGACGACTTGCAAAAAAGTGTCTGTAGAGTTAATACTACGTTGATTTTAACAAAACTATTGGCTCGAAACGAAGGTTTTTACGCTGCCGAAATACGTCATCAGTTATCAATTAATCTGAGAAACTATTTGTGGGTTTTAGCTGAAAAGATGTAAATATCAACTAGAAATTGGGTTTGGAAAACTTGGACATGAACTTGAAAAAAAAATATTCAAATATAGAAAAAAAGTAGAAAAATTAATTGAACGAAAATAGATTTCAATATTGTCAACAGCTGTAGCATAATTTATTCTAAATTCTGTGAAAAAGAAATCAAATGGGCCCTAACTGTTATTTTCTTACAGAAACAGGTTTTTGATCTGACATATCTAATATCTATCATGACAATTAAAATAAAATATTTGTTGTATGCACACTATTCAACTACCTATTCATTTTTTTGTACTTTCATGATAAATATATTCTCTAAATACTATATGCATGTAGGAAAAAGTTAATTAGTTAAATTCCCTCAAATAATAAATCTTGTACCATTGTTAACATCTCCACCATCAGGCCGGCATAGACAGAACTAGAACTTTTCAATGACTTACAAATCTGATAAACAAGATACCAATCAATGGGCACGCAGTATTCTCAAAATAACGGTCACCTTTTGTCTCTGAAAACTTCCGAATTCCGGAATGAATCAACATTTTTAGACACAATTTGTACAATCTCACTGTTGTTCAGTGGGATGATAATCCACAAAACACCCAAGAGTTGTTGACCCAGTGAATGAATTGTAGTATCGAATGAGTATAGTCTTCACTACGACTACTAGCTACTACCAACAGGCTTGTTGCAATGGAAAGGAGGTTATTGTGCTTACAAGAGTGGAAGGAAACCGTGGTGTCATGGTTAAAGCCAAAACTAGACTTTACTTGGGCCAAGTCATGACAACTTGCAGCCCTGATCCTGACCATACTAACACTTGACTTCAAGGTAGCACTTTACACATGACATGATTAGCACATTTCATTGATATGTCATTAGATCACTAGCATCATCCACCTAACAATCGTTCAGCAGAGCGTATATTGATTCATAACTTTCGCTTGGAATTGACAAAAAGAAAATGAAACAATGCAAATTTTAATTGTTCATTATGCATTTCTATATTAAAAAACTATGGATGAATATACCAACAGTTATAAAATTGATGTTTTCAAAGATTATGTAATAGAATATTTTATCCAAGCTAGAATAATAATTACAATATGATTCAAATCGATTTACAGTTAAGTAATGCTGCAACTATTCAAAGAACTCGAAATAATATCTATTTATAAAATCAACTTTCTAATGGAGCTGATCATTGTTGTATTACATTATCTAACACTTCAATATCTCTCTAAACATGGCTTTGAGAAGAAAAAAAGCCAAATTATATCACAAAACAAAATCCCTTATCTATCTCCTCCCAGATATCTAGAGACAGTCTTAGTGAATAGACCCCAAGATGTCATCTTGAGCTTTTCCCATCATTTAATAATTGAACACTGCAAAAACACCTCACAGACCTTGTCAACATCTTTTCAACAAGATCTCAGGTGAACAAGTGAACACTTGTAACAATAGTCAGGAGCCAGCCTCTTGAGTTGCGGGGGTGACATTGCTTTTGTTCCTCTGAGAAGGCCAGCCAGCAAAGACTGTTATTATTCGAGGGCAGAACGTGACTTACGAAGAAACCCTTGTGTAATTGACAGACACTAGCTCTGTGATTAACATCAGCGGTTGCAGTTAAACATTTATTCATCCACGATAGAAATCTATCATTACGGCTGAATACAAAGCACGATTTTTTTCTATTCCCTACTGGTTAGAAGTTTTATCCAAAGATTTGGCTTGAAATATAACTTCTCTATGAAACGAGATTCACGTCTAAACTTCCTTTCACTATTTGAATGATCCTATTGCCAGATATGGATGTATAGTGAAATAATAATTATACGTTCTGCTTCCTGAACTACGAAAGCTTTTTCATATATACGTATAAACGGAGGTAACATTTAGAATGTGGAGCAAGATAATTTTTAAATTATGAGAATATACAACAATGACTTATTCAACTTGGGAAGCCTTCTAGCAGTATAACAATTTGTATTTGGAGTAAAGACTAGTGCTTTCAATTTTTGATTCTATAATTTTGAAAACTTCTGAAAAAATAAATGAAACACGTGCTTTATTTCAGTTTTCACAAGTAGATTTAAGTAGGCCTACATAGAAATTTTAACATCATTCAAATATCAGTACCGTACTTCTGAAACAAAAATTACACATGTCCAATGCATCGTAAGTCATAACATTAACACACATTTGTTTTTAGGCTGTAGGTTCAATTATCTGGTTCAGAAAAATAATTGATCATGACAAGAAATAATTATCATGACTCTCAAAATCAGATTTCTACAACTAAATGAATTAAACATGTGTTAATCAATAACAAAAATCTGTTACTAAAATAGCCAGCATAGCTTACTTGATTTTAAAGTGGAACAGTACGCAAACTAGACCAATTATATTCAAGTAAATACATAAGTTACTGGTTAACACCATATAAAAACACGAAAACTATTTTTTCCATTAATTAAGAAGAAAAACAGATCATGGTAATTTACAAAGCACTCACGACTATTTATCCCAATTTCAAAACATATGTATTTATTTCAACAATATTATTTCCACTCTAAACATCAGTCTTCATCAAAGAATCAACAGGCTATAAGACAATGTTACCACACAGGCTGAGGTCCCCCACCCCTGTACCCATTCAACCCCATGATGACCAGGTAGTTTGCTCCTACAAGACCAGAGGTCCAAGTGATTCTCATCCATCATACCTTCTGCCGAGATATCATTAGTCAATACGTAACATGACAGAACCAACAGATTCATGTAAACAATCAACTACAAGCGACCAGATAACAGTCACAGTCACGCACAGTATCCTCTACATCGGAACGAGGGACATTCTGTAAGTTATACGTAAGATGACGATACTAAAGAAGTTATGACTGATAGAAACAGGATGACTCTTAGATCATGAAAAGGAGATTTTGAATACATCCAGAAATTAAATGCACAAGGGAGAAAAACTTTAAAAAACATTAAAATAAATAAGGCTCCTGTCTACCTGATTCTACTGAAGTACAATTACATTTTTAAATGAAGACAGGGAAGTGGTAGTGAATGATGATAAAAATTTAAATGAGAATTAGAAAATGTGCTCATAATATTGTATTTTCAGTTATAAAATGGAGGCAAAAATAAAACAGACGTATTTTCTATCAGTGCCAGCCAGTGAGCTGGTATATGGTTATGATTAATATACTGACAGAAATTTCATTTGATATTGTGTGCATTTCACGGTGACAAAATGAAAGGTTTGTCTTGACAAAGGTTGACGAATAAATGCAATGTCTACAGGACCGAATATTTCGTTTTGGTCGATCCTGCGAAGGGCTCAATACATATTGTGATTGGATGCAGCTTTCATCTTCACATGCTACGCTGCACTCGTAGCCATTGTCCACAACCCCTCTATACGTCTACAACCCTTGAATACGAAACCAAGTTCAATGTCTCTCCCTTCCTGTGTTTGGGATTCTAAATCCACGGCTTTTATGCCTCAACGCTAGCTACATACCGAGTCTCGGAACGGAGAGATTTTATGAGAAAGATTGATGGAACTTTTGGGAAGGTTCAGCCTTAATAAGAATACAATAGAAAAATGAATTCTTCCAAGTTTATGACTAATGATAGTTTGCTGTCAGGATGCGATGTGAGATGCAGGGCCACGCAACATCGCGCAACCAACAACAACAACACAAAGGAAAAAACCCACGCGGCGAGCATAGCCAGCTGCACACGCAACGCTGTACGTACACAATTACAGCTGCTACAAACACGACTCGACTAAGCTGCGACGTAGCCAAAGTACAAATAGAAACCAATTACTTCAAACATCATATATTTCAATTATCAATATTCAACATTTAAACGTTCACCAAGAACGTAATAGTCATTTGAAGCTCGTTTTGAAATGTAATGATGTAATACTTTCTCATAGTAATTTAAAAAATGGACGATACTAGTTATAAAAAGCAATGGGGGGTAAGAATCATGTTGTAATTACTTGATAGTTAATACTAACTAATGGACCACGGTTCTGACTGATGGTTAGTAGAAGATGGGAGGGATAAAAACAAAAGAAGTCAAGCGATAGGGTGGATAGGCAATCAAATCAAACCAATGAGTCAGTGACAGTGACGCTTGGCTCCATACAAACATCTGCCCACGTTGAAAGTTGTCACAAATGAAATAGATCGCAAGTAAAACTACGTTGGTGGTCAAAAGGAATCAACAATTGATCCAGATCAATCTTAATTCAAATTGACATGTACCACTTGGTGAATAGATATTATTAACCAACACTTGAGTGTAAAATCCATAATAAAAATTGATTGAACTAAAAGTTTATTTGTATGATTATTAGATAATTAGACTTTACATGGATTAACAAGCAACAATAATTATACGATAACTAAGTCGAAAGTAAATTTACCGTCTATTCTAGTGTGATGATGTTTCTTTTGTCAAATGTCAATACTTAAACTCCCAATGCAACTTTCACTATATCACCCCCTCTCCCGATGGTCATACTTGATATTTATAATAAATATGAGACCCCACCCAGGTATGTTACGTTTTCTACCTATTGATTGACTCTTACTCTTAAGGTACAGCAAGACAATAGAACTGGATCAATCATGCTTGATTATATAAATATTAGCATTTTCATTCTAATATTCAATAGGGTCTAACTACTTATAGCTTCCTTATATGATACTGTAGGTTATGTTCATGAGTTTCACACAAACTGAGAGATGGTGATATTTGAAAAAATAATTTAATACAACTGGTATTGTTTCAGAATGGAGTATAAATATAGAAAAATATTAAATTAACTTGAATATGATAATTCATTCAAGACAACTGTACGATAAATAATGAATAATCTATTCATTTTACGTAGGATATTGGCTAAATTATTAGGATTTCCAAAGCTAGAACTAGAAGTGATTTAATTTGAAAATTCTATCAAATTTAGCCCATCTGTGAACCAAGCTTACATAAATTGTTACATCAATATCTAGTTGATTGCAAAATATTAAAATCTTGACAAAAATGATTGGAACATCATTTACAATTATACCAGAATTAAGAACACTATTGGGAGAATAGAGAGAAAGAGAATGTTTATTTAACAGGGAGTCACCAAATGGTTGGAGCTTGGGAAAAAGTATAACAGCATAGTGTATAACAATGAATGTTATAATGAGTTCAAAAATCAAATATACATCTCTAGCAGGCCTGTATTATTTTTACTTACCTGTTTCCAAATCGACTGTATATGCAAGGCCTGCCCATGGATCATCAGAAGAAGAAGAGCTGGCTTCTTCATCCTCAATCTAAACGGACAACAAAATGTCATTGTTTTGGTTTGTAAAATTAGAAAAAGGCAACGTCAAAGTGCATTGCCTCCAATGTGAACAATCCTTATTCTCAAGTCATGAAATAGAAAATGGTAAAAGATGCAGCAGACCCAATCAGTTTGAATATAAAAGCTTAGTGAATAATTAAAAAAATGTTTGTTTTTCCTTTGCCTCCGTCATGGTTGTGAGACACTGTCCGCATTCAGCCAATAGAAAAAAGGAATACTTTCATTTCTACCACACAGCAACCCGTTCAGTTGATATGTTAGCCTTCACTGATAACTTTGACAATAATAGGCTGATATGGGGGCCTGTTGTGAGAAAAATGTTTAAAATACAAAGGTTAAGAGAGAATATTCTGAACAAAAAGTTGAATATCAAGAAAAAAAATGTATGATCTCGATCCAGAAATATCAGTACACTTTCAAAAATGAAATAATTTTGATTTTGAATTTTGCCTACGAGCATTCACGGTATCGAAATTCATGTAGCAGTTTATTATAGAAAAAAAGCCCATATTGGAACTCAAGAACCTGAAGTAGACTTCATAAACTTGGTAAAAGTGATGGACATTGAAATATAAAATGAAATATAATATAACATCATACTATAAAAACATTCAAATATATATGTAAATATTGTACAAAAAATGACACATGTTACTTGAGACTGCTTAGAAATTGTGAAATGTGGACAATGGCTGATAATATTCTCAACTCTAAGAAGAGGTTTAATTAAACCAGGTGGTAGTGTGCCTGAGAAAAAGAGTCTGTCTCCATTGTATTCCATTTTAAAAGATATGAAGCCTGGGCAAGGCAGGACGGTATGTTTATTAGCATCAGTTAGGTTCGGATTAACGCAAGCCGTAGCCATGGAAAGTTGCCCGAGGCTGTTCACGAACTGTTTGGACCTCCCACCCTCACCCTAACCCTAGCTGGAACAAGAGAAACCAAAACCTGCTTCCTCTGTCCCTCATCTTAGTCACGGTTACAACACAATTTACTACCAAGCCACAGTCAACCCTTTTACAAATGAAGTAATTGACAATAATTATCATCCAATTTGGCAATAAAACACAATAACAACAGTACAGTTTCAAATTTTCAAAGACAATTATGTAATACTAGTGACTTCGGGAGATTTGTATTATTTTTTTGAGTATGTGAAAATATTTTATAAATAGTAAATAATAGTCAGATAATTGTAAAATAAAAATAAAATTATGCTTTTATAATAATAAAATATAAAGACAATTCATTCCAAACAAATAAATGACAGGAAATTTCCAAGTAACTACCATAACCCACATTCAAATATTCACCCGTTACCATTTGGCAAATGCTACCCTGTAAAATGCCAATGTAGACTGCTGTAGCCCTACTTGTGTTCACCTTTAGATTATTGAGTGTGTTGGAGTCGTTCTTGATAGCTTCCAGGGCCTTCAGTTTCTCCATATCTTCTTCCTCGAGCACTTTCTCGCGTCCATCTTGTTTTCCAGCGTTGAACAGTTCCAGCGAGAAGCCGAGATCCACGTCTTGTTTCCACAGGACCTCGATCAAATCCATGTCCTGTAAGCACAACAACATACCAAGCATAAGTATAATTCACCACTGATTATGAGACAGGTTGAACATATTGTCGAGTCAAATTTATGTGATCCACCTTTTGATTACTGAAGGCCTGCATTACCATGAAAAATTGACATAACGGTAGTCGACTTACTAATATTTATTGGAGACAAGTTCAAATTTGAAGAATAAATGGACACCGTAACTAGAGTCAAAGGAAAAGTTGACCCAGAACTATTGTTTATTTGCAGCAATTCAGTAAAAATATCCAACAATTTCATATATTTTATTTTAATTGAACATTTTGGAACATTTCGAAATTCTAGGCCATGAGACCTCCCACTCAACTTCATCTTGATTTTAATTAACTTAATAATTAATCATTTAATTAATTAATAATGAATTAACTCAATTATCAGTAATACAAACCTAATAATAAAAACAATAATCACAAATTATTCTAAATAGTACAGAGAAGTAAAGCCAATCAGCTGCTTAGAGAAACCCATACTACACTGACTGATCTCACAGATATGCTGATAACTATTGACCAGACTGACTAGACAGATTGTTGTGAAGAATCAAAATGTAAAAAATGCAAATAAAAACGCGTGTTCAAAGAAAAGATTTATATATAAGATTCTATTCATTCTAGTACATTCCATCAATGTACTATGCATTGTTCTATTTATATTGGATTTGACAAAGTATTGTCAAATAAGTATGATGAATATGAAAAAAAATGAATAAATGAAAAAATAGAAAAAAATAAGTATGATTACTAAGATCTATTGGCGTCGGAGAATGATGAATGAGATGACGGGAAGAAGAGATGAATAATTATTTTATTGGATGTTTTTGGATATGGGAAGGAGTCGGTCGTAGCCTATTGTTAAGGAATCATCCCAATATTAACCTGAACGACAGAGGAAAACCATCAAAAACCCAACCTCTGTCAGGATGGTCGACCATGACGGGAATCGAACCCTGGTTTCCAGAATGACGGTTCAGTATGCTAGCCACTCGACCAATCGTCTCAGTATACCATGCAATCTCTACAGATTGACATGTGAAGATGCACTTGAACATCTGAAGTATAATTGTACGTAATTTAAAACACATGTCAAAATGATTGTATTTTTTTTTTCAAAACTCGAATATCTACGTCCAGAAACTGGAATTCCACTCTCCTGATCTCTTCACTTCTCTCCAATCCCCTATCAATTCGTGACAATTACGAACAAAATACGTAAATTAGTGATTATGTCATGACAAAGCTCACAAACCAAAAACGTAAGTAAAAATATAAAAGCACAAAAAGAAAAAATTAATACGATTTGACAAGAATCGATTCTAATCGTGAGGTCTAGAATCGAACTTTAATTGAAAAGTTCACAAGGGTTTGAATTTTCTCCAAGAAAAAATATATGGAAGGTTCGCAAAAAAGAAACATCCAGCATATGAAACCAGCTTATGAACATCCATTCATAAGCGGCACAAAATGTAGATATACACTTTAGGTAGGCCTAGGTAATGAAATATAAACAAAAAGACATTTGCTCCATAGCATCTCATTTTGTCCGAAATAAATTCTAGACTAGAATATACCGTAATTATTATTACACATATAAAATAGTTCAATTGGATTTATTTTGTGAGGCATCACAGAGGGGGGTCTTGTAGTTTTATGGATAATAACTGGAGCATAACATAAATGATTGATTACCACTAGGCGAATTCAAACATTATAGAAAACATCACATAACAATATTATTTGTTGAAATGTATCTACGAGCATCCTTGTAACCGTTGAAGATGGATCAAAAACTCACATATATATTGCGGTACCTATATAAATAGTTGAAAAGTAACAGTTTTCCCAAGTTTGTCAGCATTTTCGTAGACTCAAGTCTCGATCACGCATTTGATTATACATTTTGTATTTGTAGTGCAAAATTTTTCATTTATTCCGAATACTGCATGGACAGTGCGTGATTTAGAAATATATATACCAACTAATATACGGGTTTCAATTTATTATGCCGGTACATAATATTTGTACACTCCCCTCGCACTTACGGTACCGCAACACACGTCTCATGTACAAAATGTAATGGAATACAAAATAATACAAGATGTAAGAAATAAAAAGCGTACTAATTTTGGCCTTACACATTTACAGGAGGACATTTCTAAAATTTGTATCTATGGAATTTAATGTCAATATTTGCAAGAACACTTATATTAATGAATCAGATCCACAAAGAAAGGAAATGCGACACAAATTCTATGGCAGGATGAATAAAATTGCATTGGCATGAATAATCGATGTCAAGCTCTGGAGACATTTCCGTCGCTTTTAATTGACAGCTATATTCAAGCCTCCAGTGCAGTTACCATAATCGTAATTTCGCAGATTAGGTCTGTTACTTTCTAAATCCAATGTTTCAACTTTTTTTTTTATTTATAATAAAATTTAATATCATCCAAGCACTTCATGTGTGAATAATGGAGTACCACGAAATACACGCAAAATAACGTCAAGATAAGATTTGTTACTTTTACAACTATTCAAGGATAGCCATATCAGGCCAATTTTGTAAATGCAATCAATTGTTAAGGTGGAGGTGCCGAGCCAACTATGGGTCGTTATTCTGTAACTCTAAAACGAAATGAAAGGGGCCATCTGCGTTTTGTTCCGATGATTCCGTATACTTTAACATGGCGAATCATACATATATCGGCTCTGACAAATTCGCTATACGCTTCTATTTCTTTTGCATTTATAGAATATGATCTCTCAGCTGGCCTCCTCACTTATGCCTATATTAAACATTTAGGCTTTTTTTCTATAACTTTTTTCACTGACTTTTTAAGATGCATGAATACATATAATACATGAGTATTGTGTAGGGTATTCTCAACTGACGTCACACATTGTTGAAAGAGAGAGACAACAATGTGCACCAGTTGGAATTGACCAATCAGAATATTTGACAGTCCACCAGTTCGCTGTATTGCTATAGTAACGATTGTTTGTCGTTTGTTACGTGCTACAAGCCTATTGAGAAGCAAACAAATGTAATATCTGGATGGCAGTGTATATATGTTATACTATATACGCAAACGCAGCACATGCGTTGTGAGAGGAGCGGGATAATTGTATAAAGTCTACTCGAAAACTCGACACACTGTGGCTTATAATACATATAGACCTACAGAGCTCGAGAACTATAGACACATCTTGGTGAAAACTGTCAAGTCTACAAAGCTGTGAATCACCGTACACAAGATACTGAATAAAGAATTACCACTCAATCAATAGCTATTTGATGAAGATTTATTCATTGAATAATTATTTTCTTCAAACCGGCTACACCGATCTCAATGAACATAATATGTGATAATGTGTATCTTTTCTGTAACTTTTTTTTCAGTAAAAAGTTTAATGTATTTGAAGATTATTTTTCCAATTTTTTCCCGCCCGGCCTCATCTTACGGAGTTATTCGAACATTTGTGATGGTGTTTCACAAAGTGGTCAAATCGAATGGCCCCAAAACTATATAGT
>OZ023326.1:33390525-33445525 GCA_964007535.1 Brachyptera risi | reverse complement strand
TTTTTTATAGAATCCTATCATTCATCCTTCAAAAATAAGGTGTCATTTTAAATTTGAAAAAAATTAATACTCTCAACACAAATCTAAAGTGACTTCGGGTACGAGTACGGTACCTACAAAGTTCATAAAATAAAGAAAACGTCCATTTTATAAGTCGCTTTCAGTGAACCGCAATGCTGCTTATGCGGTCCGTCGGTCGCGGCCATATTATAGCTTGGTGAAAAATACGTTCATTTTTTAGTTATATGCGATCGTCGATCGTATAATGAAACAATCAGTTCAATTTCTTTTGTCTTTATCGATAAACCGTAGTCAAATGTGATCATTATTTATAATAGAGGACTAATGCAGGCATAAACCTATACCTCTATAGTTGCATATTATATAGTTACTAAAAACGAAAATGATTGTGTATATCATTTAATTTTATCAACATATTCGCTGAGATCGCTTATAATCTACATCAAATAAAGGGAGTAGAACGCAATCAAACTTTGTTCATCGACTTTATGGTTTCACCAGCAATTGGAATATTATAAATATACTAATATACTATTAAATATGTTGAAGCGTGTCAAGTATAGCAGATTACTTGGATTTATCAGGAGTGGGGCAATTTTAAAACATAAACTTGAGTAAACAACACAAACGTATATATGTATATATTTTACATATGATTCACTTTTAGAGAACAAAGCCCGAAATATGATCTTGTTAATTGCTGGTGCCCTCTGATTTGAATAATATATTGCCACAATATTTTAATGGTTTAGAAAAATTTGAATAATAATTAATAATGTATACCGTACTATAAAAGATATGCTTCAAGAATCTCAATAATTTCTACATTTATATGAAACGAAGAAGGCGAGACAATAATGTAGAACCATTCGTCAGTCAGATCCTCCAGAACAGACACTTTGTAACAGGTAGGCCTACGCCCAATCAAGCAACCATCTTTGATATTTGAAAAAACAAAATACATGAATGTCTAGTTCGGAGTAGTCTCTCTACATTTGGAATGCTCGAGTGGGGCCATATTGTGACGTGTAGACGATGCATAAACGTATATGGTAGATAAGATGAGGGATGGCTCTGATATAGATAGATCGGCCAGGGCGGCACGATCAAAAGAAGCACTCGTGCGCAGCGATCATTGCGCATATGACGACAATGTCTTCAAGACACGGTATGATAACCTTTCTTACGTCGATCATCAATTACAATGCACATGTATACTAGTGGGCATTAAAATCATGCGAAGTTCCGATGTCTTGCATATATTTAGTTCGCGTCAAGCACCGATAATGACGTGCTATGGATGCTATTTTTGTGATATCATCATATGCAAATAGTTAAAGCATATGGTGAATATTCATTCAAAATTGAATATAAAACAGAACATTGAAATTAAATAGAAAATACAATAGAGATATTAAACGGCTCCGCTCTTATAGGTTTCAATATCTAGCGTGTGATGAGGGTTGAACATTTAGTACGCCTAGGTATATCGGTATCTTTCTACTGAATTTAATTATTGTATTAAGAATTTAATCCATATTTATTATATTCTCGTTCATAACGAAATGTATGAAGGCAGAGATGAGGATTATATTTTGTTGTTGAGTTACCTTTTATTACGGACTCCATGTCTTTAATGAACGAAACCACTTTGTTCTTAAATCACATCGCTCAAAACTGACGCAACACGAAATATTTAATATAGGCCTAATATATTTCACATCAGCACTATACATATATACACGTAGTTGATGTATAGCTTATTATTGGATGGACATAACCGTCCCGGCACAAACAAATTTGTAGTTCATTATATTAATCACTTATTTGTACAAAAAAAAAACTTTCAAATGTCGTCACAAAACAGAATCACAAAACATTCTTAACTTACATGCTACTCGATACGTAGCTGATAATTTTCCGAAATAGTCTCATACGGATTCTGTAAAGATTCTACGTCTACTTCACGACAATGTAAAATGTAACCCTTGCTTCGTGTGACCATCCACTTTCCCTAATGACACTCCTGATGACTGTGGTTGACCACCCCATCAGTGGTTATATGGTCAAGACCTCAACGACAGATGTCCGAACAAAACCAACCCTTAAAATCACACACACACACCCACACAGCGGTGAAAGTGGAGCACAATATATTGAAGCATCACAAAATTCTTTATATTTCTCTTTTATATACTTGAATCCAAGAGAGAAGGTTTTTAACTAATGTAATTATAAAAACGTCGTTAATTGTCGAACAGATCAGTGCAGATCACGCTTTTTAAGTTGTAGTTGGGGTTCTAATCGTTCTCTCGCTGAAAAATTATGGACCCGCAAAATATCACAGCTATATAAACAAATAAAAACGATGATATTTGTGTAACTTATTTTGTGTTGGTAGACGACCTTCTTACGCGGATACATATTGTATATAAGGATGTTTTAGGATACTTGTGATCTTGACGCACGTTTCGTCAATACTGACGAAGCACTTCAGTTCGGGGGCCAAAAACAAGAAGTTTTGTTATATTGAAAGTGACCCGTCTACTGACGAAAATGACATGGGACAATTTCTCAGTGGTTATAGGGTATATTAATGGCGAATAAATGTTGCGTTTTTACCACGATTTTCAGCAAAATCATCGGAAGATTTTCCACCGAATCATCCTTCGTATTTTCAGATATTTTGAAATTGCATTTATTGCTCAATCATGCTGTTAACAAACAGACCAGTTTGAGGTTTATAGAAGGCATCATTCCATGCTATAGTTAAAATGAGTGATTGCGTGTATGCACCATATTTTCAGTACACCCGATACTTTAATATCTGTAGACTTGAATTAAGGAATGTTTATAGTTGACTTCGGCTAGTTCGTACTATTATATAAATATATATATATTATATATATATATATAAATATATATATTATATATATATATATATATATATATATATATATTTATATATATATATATATATATATATATATATATATATATATATATATATATATATATATATATATATATATATATATATAGGCCTATGTGTGTGTAATTAAGAGCCCATTACGCAAACCAAATTATTGTAGGGCCCAAGTCTTTGAATTCATGTACACAATATATTCTTTCCATAGTTTTAGTTTTACAATGCGCGATATATTAATTATACTTGAAACATATGCCGATCGATAAACATTCCAACAATAAACATAAACTTGCTGGCTGGCTATCGCTCCTCCAACTACACGAATCCTCTTAATTTTCCATGCGATGAAGTGTAGCGTAAATTTCTCCAGGAGCTAAATAATTTCAAGACCTTTCGCTTTACAATGTTCATTAATATGCGGCGTGAATAATTCAAGTATAGGTGCAGCAACGCAAATAACATAATATGAATATGAAACTCTTCACATTAAAAACGATATCAATAAATTCGAGAGCGTACATATAGTAAATCTTTGTAAGCATCTTACTAAAATATGTATATATATGATCTTTATACATAGTTATCCGAATTATAATATATCCATCAAGCAATCGTCAAGCCTTGTTGCAATAATATTATTCAACCACTCAATGGACAGAAATAACTATACTACACCTCAAATGATTTTACGTCAACTTCGTACTCCGATCAAATTGCAGCAAGGTAACGTTATATTAATTAACGGTATCACAGCAGGATCGACATGGTAATTAATATATAATGAAGTATACGGCATATGATATTAATCAAGTTATTTAATTCAGAGATATCAACATTGTATAGGCATAATGACAAATGATACGGCAGCATGATAAATGTCTGCAGAGACCGCAAACAATATCATATAAATATATAACTTAGCATACTAGCAATATATATCAGTATATATTTGCATGTCTATAAGACTGTCGGTCATTGTTTTGGTGTGCATGCAACGATGCAATATGTACGGTCGCATATACGTTATAGGGGTTGATAACTTCCATCTTCCAACTTGAGAGTCATCATCGTCATGAAAGTCAGCAGAAATATGCATGAGGGTTGTTCCAGATGATATCAACTGATATTCAGGGTTACTCACTGCTTGTACTAATGTTGCACTAAGAACTGTACATAGCTAACTAGACAACTATAGGCCTCTTAGGCCCAGTATTACCAAGTCCAGTTAGTATTTATCTGAGAGTTGGTGAAAACAAAGACCACTGTAACCATGGTGATAACAAGTTTGAACTGTCAGATAAAGGCTAACTGGACTTGGTAATACCGTGCCTTAGACAAGAACTAAACTGATAACATACTATATATGGTATGATTTTGGGAATCAGGATGATCTAATAGGCAACCTGAATTATTTATATGCGACAGATCGAGCACTTTTGGTATAAAGATTAACTATAGTTTTGAGATGTTTTTCATTCAATTTGCGGAAGTATATATAGGGAAGTATACATTCAACTGTTTATAGTCGACTTTGGATCGTAAAAACCGAACTATTGAAATTGTATAAAATGTACAAGTACCGTAAATAGTGAAGTAAAAGGTGTACGGTATTATATAAATGACTTCAAATATAGATTAATCATTATGTACAGGACTATATGAAGATCCAATAATAATTATGTGATTCATGTCAACACCAAATACTTCGTGGAATAAATTAAATTTGGAAGTTCCTTTAATGCAACATTAAAAGTATTGGAAAAAATTTCACGAAGACTTCCGAATATAGGTCTATTCGCGATAAAAAAAAACGATATTTTCAAGAAATAGCAGACAATACTGAATAGGCCTATCGCAGAAATATCTTAAATTTATAACAATTTAAACAATGCATGGGCAATGGCAATATCAAATGGTTCAACTATAACTCAACTGAAATTTAAATGATTCCAAACACTAAAAGATACTTCAAGTAAAGATACTATAGATCTCCACCCCCACATAGGACACATCCACAAAAGATCGTGCATATTCTATCTAGCTGGTTCAATGTAAGAGTGCATACAGTTTCTCAATCACATTCACAGCAGTTGGAACGAAAATGTTTTCATCCACCACGAGTCCTTATCGGTTGCATCAATTGTCATTCATATCTCTGCTTTACGCGACCATAACACATTTTCAAGTGTAACGAATCATCACCAATCCCCACAGACCATCCATCGACTATCTAGTTGCTTGGTAATAGTTCCCGACTAATCGCGCGACTATTAATCACAAGCATAGATGTGGTGTCAAGGGTGGTATCCGGAGGGCGGCGGTTCAAGGGAGGATTAGAAGTGCGACGCCCATGAGACAACATATAGTAGGCAATATGGCGCCGACAATGGCATACGAATAACGAATACGCGTATATGCATGTGTATAATGGATGTAATGGTGTATTCGGGCATAGGAGAGACTATATAGGCTGCGCGTATAGGTACTTTCTCTTGGTTGCTACGCGCCCAGGATTCATGTTAATTTTTATGGTATATTTTGAAAAGTTCTCCTTAGATGATACCACATTTAAAATATTTGCTTTAAAACTTCGAAGTTAAAAGGTGAGCCGCCTGCGATTTCCTTCATCTTCAATAATTAATTTAGTTGAGAGTCCATAGTTTTTTAGAACGATTGATTGCGCCTATTTTCAGGCTTAAATATGTTCTCCCAGGGCGCGGGTTTGTTAGTGCCCCCTACCTCCCTGTTGCGAGGTGTGACATCATGCTATCATCCCGAATCGCGAGAGGAACTATAAACATTATCTGCAAATAAGCCTACATCCACACCGGCATATTAAGCTTGCTATAACGCGCTCGCTTCTAGTGGTCCGTGAGCTGACGGCCATCAGACCTTGGTTCGATCCTCACCTCCATCCATAATAACCGGTGTTTTCATTTGTTGTCTGGACTGATGCAGAGATGTTTACTACAATATTGGCCACGACCGCTTCCTTCCCATTACCTACAAACCTTCATATCATCATCTCATCAACTCATCATCTCACTAATCATTTATCCGAAGCCCATTGACTTTAGTTATCATCTCAGTGCGTCGTTAAACCTAATATAAATTCATCTATACTTTTATCCACGAGGGAGACGTTCGCCTAGCAACTGAATCATTGTGAAAACAGCGGTAATTATAGTCGGATAACCTCGACGCAGTAGAACGTTTTTCAAAGATATAGTTCTTTTTCTTCGTAAATCTCGTCTCGTCAAATAATTGGCCCCGAAGTACGACCTGCAATTGGGACAACTATTGGCGCGTTGTTGGGTGATTATTTGCGTTTTAAATGACTTATCAACCCTGTGGCTAGATCGAGGATCGAATCAATCAAGTAATGCTATTTTCACCTCATTTTATAAAATACTAGAAATTATTATCTCAATTTCATAGATTACACAATTCATTCATCTTCGCATTCCTTATATGAGTTGCGACGTAGCCGCTATTCGATAATTTTACGGCATTACGGCAAAAATGGTAAATGGTAAGATGATAAAATGAAACAAATATTTCATAAGCACTTAGAAATATATTCCAGGTAAAATGATTTCCAAAAATTATAGGTAATTTTACAAATATCGCAAAAATATCTTAAAATTATAACAATCAGCATTTGGGCATTATTGAATGACAGTCATTGACGAAATAAATCAAGTTTCGATCAGAATTCATGCCTAAAATAAACATGTGGAGTATTTTAAGATGCAGAAATAAGTCTGAATGTAAACTCTAGGCCTACATATAGTATAGATTAAGAGGTGTGGTCGTGTAAAGCATCTAGATTATAGAGTTCAATACTCGCAACTAGATCGAGATGGATCATTTTATTGCCAATAATGTCTTCTCTTCACATAGCAAACCGCTCAATTTGAAACATTTCGGTTATCTTGCCATCAGTACATTCGAGCTACTGTAAAAACATGTAATGTTTTCAAACCTCAATAAAATGGTCTATACTTTCGGTTTGTATACGTATCATTAATAACATCAGCCATAACAGGCTGGTGTATTGGAGAGTAATAAAATCTCACACTGTTGTCGATTATTTTTACTGTTCCATGTTTCGTATACGAGCATCATCCTTTATAAATAAACCTCAATGTGGGTGATTGCGTGGGTCACAATTATTAACGTACTGGTTTTAATTACAAAACTATAGACGAACGACTGTTACTTCCAAGAAAAACAAAGGTGTTACAAAGTTTGAATTTGATACAACAAACAGCGGGCGAGATTTTGAAAATTTTCTCCAGTTCATTTTTTTTTTCTTTAATGAACGATAGTTTGAAATAGTCGTCCCCCGTGGTTAGTGATTATTATTCAACTTGATATAGCATGCTTGGTAGGTTAGATTGGGCGGAGTCTCCACACTCCTCATTGGTTGAAATATCATCGTACTCCAAGATGGCGGCAGGCGCGGCAACCGCGGGAGGGTGCATAGCAGGGTGCTATAGTGAACCCCATGTGGTATCGTGCACGAAGCCAATGGTGGAACCACCGATACGAAAGCCACAGATCGACAATAATCGATATTCATAATGATACATACTATACATGGTTGTGTATTAGATTGGTATATACCGGTACAAGTGTAATTTATCATCCAGGTTTTTGTTTAACATGACAACAGCAGATAGGCTTGAATAGCGACGGCAATACATTAACTTGTGCGCGTGTAATCGAATTAGAAACACGTCTCTTGAGCGATAGTGTATATTGAGTTCTTATCATGAAATATCGACGAAATTCAATATCAGTTTCATCTTTCTTCACTGTAGGCCTATGTTATTGTTGTTCGGCGTTAGGCCTACATGATGATACTGCATGGAAACGAACAGGAAATGTGAAAAATATCTTCGGAGGAATGGGGAAAATTAATCATGCATTCGGAGATTTCAATCTCGATTGAATTTAAATGAAATGAAAGCGTTGGGATTCCTTTTGAATGGTAAATATGAAAGTATAGATAATTTTCAACAGGAAGATCAAGAATAATAATAAATATATATATGTATATATATATATATATATATATATATATATATATATATATATATATATATATATATATATATATATATATATAGGGTTTAACGACGCACTCTACTGATGACTACGATCCATGGGCGTCGGTGAATATGATATGAGATGGGATGATGAAAGGTTATTTAAAGGTGAAAAAGGTTGAAATGTTATTTTATTAGGTGTGTTTGGATATAGTGGGAAGAAATCGGTCGTGGCCTGTTGTCAAAGAAACATCCCATGCAGTATTGGCCTGAACGACAGAGGGAAACAACGAAAAATTCCTGTCAGGATGGTCGATCATGGCGGGAATCGAACCCCGGTCTACTGAATGACGGTTCAGTATATTAATCACTCGATATATATATATATATATATATATATATATATATATATATATATATATATATATATATATATATATATATATATATATATATATATGTATACGCCTAAAAAAGATTTCAATCAATATATTATGAAAATGGAAAATTTCTCTTCAAACGTGCACTACGTTTGAAATACTGTAACGTACATGTAGTTTCGATACTACATTCTGAAAGGTAGGCCTACATGGAACTTATATTAATTTTTACCTATACATTCACGTATAAGCAGAAATTTTATGAGTGCTTGCGTTTCAAATATGTAATTTCACGACTGTTGTATCTGCATTCTCTTACAATTTTACTTCTTCTATATATTTCAGAGAGATTATTACAATTAATCGTAGTCTATTTATGCAGTAGGCCCACGGTATGCTAATCAAAGCCTCAATTCTTATAGTTGTCCTAACCATTCGTGTAGACCAAATAGATGAGCAAATGTTTCCAAGTTGAAAATAGAAAAATGCTATACAACCAAGTATTGAATTGCTATGCGAAATGTGAGATAGTTGATTACTAATGATACTATATGATTTGACCTGAATGTTAACTAAATACAAAATAAAATTTCATTTTGAATATATAACATAATCGTATAATAATAAATATTCAGTATTCACACACATCCTATACATTTGTGCTGGATTAGCCATGGGATTTTCACAAATGCAGTCCTAAGCAAATTGAAGGTAATATGATGAAAATAACTTGAATAATGTGAATTGATATTTCAAGTCAATATCAATTTAGAAACAATCAATTACGATCAGATTTGAAAATCAAAACTTCACGACTTATATGACAATACAGTTACGAAAAATTAGTAAACATTAGCAGCTACTTATTGTTTGTAAAATTGTGGTTCCATATACATGATATAATCTGACAAGCCAACTCATGTCGCAGTGAAGTATTTAATCTAATATAAAAACGTATCAATTACAATTGCATTTGATTAGATACCGGAATTTACTTTCCAAAGTCACCGTAACTAATTCGATCCGACAGCCGAAAGTGACCGAAAGTGCAGCAGTGCATTGGTGCATCAATCGAGAGATATTCGAATGATTTCTCACGGTACGTGTAGGCCTACAAGACAAGCCTGTGACAAGTTATAAGGAAATTTTCACTTCCAAAGTGCATAAGTGACAGTCAAACCAACGCGTTATTTCTCAGTAATGTCATGGTCTACTGCCGACAAATGTACTTATTTTCAACGCGGTAATAAGACCGAGGTGGCATAGCGCTATACCATTAAACAATTATTTTACGTAATACGAACGTAATTGAACGATTATTAAACGTAAAAATCAGTATATATCAAAGAAATAAAATTCATAGTCAGCCTAGAAAGGAGTTTAGATATATATTTATCTCAGTCATAACAATCGACCACGATAATTTGAATCCGTTATGTGAATATTTTAACGACGTCAAGATATATATTTAAAACATTTAACGAGCACTATAGCGGCCTTTTGATCGTGGTTCGCCGAGGAGGACTGGCTATGTCCCGAGACCCAACAGCGGCGAGTCCGGCAGAAGACAACCGCGTCTGCGCGCATTCGACGGTCAAAATATATCACATCGTTTTCTGCACAGATTACTCAATTACGGCATCGGTTATCACTAAGTAGGCCTACAGTACTAATCCTGTAATTAAAATCGACAAACCGAATCATATAGTCATTAAACGCATACTTAACTTCTAAGTGTGTTATAATTTCATCGAGTTTTAGTTCTAATATTATTGGCTATAATTGTGATTATTAATGGTTAATAATTGGCGTCAATCAAGTCGGATCATGTATAACGTGTTATTACATGTTTACAACTTTACTATAACTATTATAAATATGGTACATAGTAGGCCTACGTCCCGCAAGTTATGCATGAGATGGTATTGTAGCCGACATTCTATATGGGAGCTCAGATGAATGATTTGTAGAAGTTAATAGGTGTAGATCAATATTAAAAATAGTTCGTGACAATGTATGAACCTACCGGTGGAGCCAAGATGTAGAAGTATGGTGTTCGATATTTTCATACCTTTATTTAAATCGACAAGCTTATACATTTACGGATCACCACAAAGCACATAACGATATAAAACATCGATCGTCCGTAGACAGCGGACACTGATCACCAGTCAGCATACTTAAAATTATAGCATGCACACGTGATACATGTAGAAGTCACAACAGACAATTTCAAAGTAAAAAATAAAACATTTCACATTTGATTCATTTAAAATAACTGTTGTATTGCATTGTTTCATTGTTTTTATTGTTATATTTGTTGCATTGTGTAGTAAATAATAATGGTGTATACATAAAATAATTTAATTATACATTTAACTATCGGAATGGGCCTTTCGCGTGTAAAAGAGTAAAAGATGAGATATGTATGAACAGGTAGGTATATATTTGCTGTAGAGACGGAGAAATTCAACCCATATCTGCCGAGTTGCCATGGTGGTTGGTGGTGGTTTAAAGCTGAACAAACAATCTCCCAGGCTTATATATCTTCGCGCTCGAATCTCAGGTGACACTTGACAAATGATGTGACGTGTCATCTGTCACACTCAGTGATACTCTGATGGTCAAAGGACCACAAACTATCTCCTAAACGCTGGACCACCAAAGAGCCTGCCGTTCAGGTACATTGCATGCCAGGGCCACCACAGTTCACACCACGAAATAAACTACGAATATATATATATATTATATATATATTATATATATATATATATATATATATATATATATATATATATATATATATTAAATATATATATATATATATATATATATATAAATATACATAAATATATAATAATGAAAAATAATTGATGAATAAATATATATAAATATATATATATATATATATATATATATATATATATATGTATATATATATATATATATATATATATATATATATATATATATATATATATATATATTATATATGACTCGACGGTAGCGGTTCTTCTGGCGGAGATTCCTTATGGGGTCATTTATTGTTCAAGCTACATGATGTGGAATTATAGATTTTTCAATGTAGGCCTACACAATTTGAATTATGGTTGGTTAGGTTGGGTTATGCTATGGCTGGTTACTCTGGGCCAGATTTTGTTCCAGATTCAATCAATTTTAACTGTCACCAAGCTTTTTTATCTAGTTTTAACATAGAACATTTTAAAACTTCTCGATGGAAAAATACTCGCATTACATTATATCTTGCGAACTAATTTAAAGACTTGGTTACAATAAATAATAAAAAAAAACTGACAAACTTTCAATACGGTCGCCATCAGGCTTCTTTATAATTTCTCTGACCATTAATTAAATATGGCCACTGTTCAGTTATCAAACAGCTGTTCTACCTTTTAGTTATACACAATACTATATAATATACACACTATATCTATACATATTTTGTATACTATTTTGTACATTAAATATTACAAAAATTCAAATACAAGTACATCGTATCAGATAATTCATGTTCCCCGAGTACTGAGAATAACCAGTCTGACGTATTATTAATGGTATATCCAGTCTCATATTTACCCTTCAGGGCGACATGTCATCATATATGCGATGTCAGATTACGAGTTTGATAAAGAGCGTATTTTAATTACAATGTATTAAATTTGGCAATTAACCAGAGTATACACTGTGGCTATATAGCTAGCTCCAAGAGTGTGTAAATATTCAAAGGTGTGACTGTTTTCATCAACATTAAATTATAACTACGTATACCGGTATAAGTAGACAAATCCCAGCTTAATTTCACGTCGCATGTATTTGTTTTGTCTGTGATTCCATTATTATTATTTTTTCATAAATTTGGTTTTTAACGATGCACTGTAATGATGACTAAGATCTATTGGCGTGTTATTATTATTATTGCTTGAGTTTTGATGGAGCAAAACTATTGTTGATAGAATTATCGTTCATTTTTAAAAATATTTGTTTGCAGAAAATGATGAAATCAAAATTAATAATATTTAAAAAAAATACATTTGTAGAAACGACACTTTTTTACGTATTGTATTCCTGATAATTGACGATAACAATCAGCAAGTCAATTTGCTACGAAACGTATAAAAGAAAGGCCTATCCCATATAACTATAGCCATCACGTCATACAATATACTCGAGCTTGTATATTATACTGAACACACATTTATGTATTGCTAATATAGACATGTTAATATAGTTTTGGAAATTATAACAGTCAAACTCGACTCAAATATCCTTCAACCCATTTTTTTCGTAGGTAAAGGTTATACAGCCCAAAAGTTCAACAGATACGTGAACTTGAAAATACTCCTAAATCCATATGAAATTGTCCAACCTAATTTGTTGGCACATTTCAACTAATTCATACTGTGAGTGCACGTTGTTCGATCTAAAAATGGTGCCTTGTTAGAATTTCATTCGAACAAAAAGCAATTCACGACTTTCTACGAAAACGACACAAAAATATAAATCCTCCTGGGAAATCGTTTTGTAAATGAATGGCTATATGTATAAGAATCGTGACAACTACAGGTCATCAAGTAATTGAATTTTACTTACGTCTAAGCTCAGAGAAAATACCTAGTTATTATCAAATTAAATAAAGTTCCGTTTTACAAGCGGTCGAGCGGACGAGAAAATCTATTTCGCTTATTCTTTGCACATCTGTTGCATGAACTACTTTGCACTGGTAACAGATTGCATTTTGATGGAGAGAAGCAATAAAACGATGTCACAAATACAAATCTCTCTGCGTGGAAAAATATGCCGCGTTGTATATTTCATTTTGACTATATATACAAATAATATATTACAATACATTATGGAAGAGAGATTAGATTATAAGTGCAAGAAAAGCCTTTATAATATTTAATATACATGTTAACTGTCCATAGGTAATGGATTAAGCCTACCCTTGATTGCATGAGAAATGATGTGTCTATGGAATATAAATGATATTTGTACATATGCAATAGATTTGATTAGAGGCACACAATGTACGATCAATTCACAGTCTACCAATACCAAGTTACAATTGGAAACACTTTTCTCTCACAGAATAGGCCTATACGACTTACGGATAGGTTTTTAGGCATCATAGAGAATGTCAGAATTTGGGACAGCCTCGAATTTGGGACAGCCTCGAATTTGGGACAGCCTCGGATTTAGAGGCAGTAAACGACCACAATATTTAATTCAGTCTATATTTTCTTGAATATTAATGGTATCAAAAAAAAACACTGCTGATATCTTAATAATCGACGTATTCGTTTTTAATGAAATTATACCGAAAACTGAGATTTCTTTCATTTTTTTCTGTCTAGTCATCAAACTGATTTATAATGCTTTTACTGATTGAGACGGCTATATACCATATATACTTCAACTTGAATTCCATGAGGAGGCCTAAACTAAAGATTCTATAAAGCACTATTTATTTTACAGCTACAGGGCTAGCAAACAAATGTGTATGGGTAATCATTAAAATAGAAATTACAAGTTATTTTAATTTTATGGACACAACTACGGCCAACTATAGTTGAGTATAGAAATATACCATCAATACATATATATATATATATATATATATATATATATATATATATATATATATATATATATATATATATATATATATATATATATATACAGGCCTACCGCTCATAAAATTAAAATATCATATGCGATACATTCATTTACGAATACACAAAATTATGTTACTGTTTGAACGATATTTTCTGGTAATTTTAATCCATAGCCTTTCCATCGATTGATTGGTCAGCAGATTATTACAAATTAATTTTGAAAAAGATTCTACATTGGGAACATTTGGGTTGAACTTTACTGATAATCCAGAATAGAGCTTGCATCAGAGACTTTGTAACTTCTTCATCTCTGAAGTTATAGCAGTTGAAATAAATATCAAGCTCGCATGGGGGTCGACTGAGCGAAATATCAGTTTTATGGGGACAACTTTTGAACGGCGTTATGATACATCAAATATCTAATACGGGAGAAAAACATATATTTTCAACACCTTCAAAATGATGTCAAATGAAAGTATCAACATTGGATTCTAATTGTTCACATGTATATATAGGCCTACAATAAGCTTTAAAAGCACATTTTTTAGCTGTACACTTATACAAATCTTGGAATTCAAGGTTATTAGTTTAATTTCACATCATCTGAAGTTTGTTAAAAAATATCGCTGTTCTCCTCCTATTAGAATTTTGCTATCTTACAGACTTTATCGTTCGAAAGTTGTCACTAAAAGCTGATATTTCGCTATAAATCACATTCCACGCACTCTCAAGTTGCTATTTTGACTTCATTTCGGTGAAAAATCACATACTTTTCCACTTTATAAAATTATGTAATTCAAATTTGATGATGAGACCTATATAGGCCTATAATTATCTTTGTAGAATTATATTCACAATTATCATAATCCTAAATAAAACCAATCTTTTATTGGGTTTTGTCATTACTTTTAGTATATGTTATTATAGCCTGTTGAATATCATCAATTTCTCAAAATAGAAGTGCCCGATTGTTACCCAAAACTACAAAATTTCAAGTTAGAAGTTTAGTAATGCCTACAAAAAGTTTCATATATAGAGATCGGACTGCAAGCCGCACACAAAAAATCAAAATAATCCAAAGAGTATAGATCTGACTTCAATCAGGAATACCAATATCATATATAGGCCTACTTAACTCAGCCCGATGAGATCTAGTTGGCTTTATTGGGTAATATATATCTAGAAAAATTCACTCTAACTATACCCAAAGATGTGTTTTTAATTTGATGCATAATTTCTTACCATTTGTTAGTAGTTTTAATACTTGGCTGCATGCTACTTCAGGCTTATTCGAGAATTTTTCATCATTTTTATAAAAATGTCAAATTTAACCCTACACTGGCCTCATACAACTTTTCAAGATTGTATATGGATTATTATTTACCAGGTACAGTCAAATAGTTATTCAATTTGGCAATAACACTCTTTCTTTTTCCCCTTTAAAAATCGAGTACAAAAATATTCTGTTGATTTACTGCATTTTGTACAACCGTTTCTCGAGTGGCCTTTGCTTACTCATTACAAAGGACTTGGTCAACCCCAATTTTGATCGAATGTAAGTCATCACTTACGCTCATCCAATTAGTACCTTGCAAAGATTATAATATACCACGTAACACATCAGCAAACAGAAAAACCAGAGCTGATCCGAAGGCTGGTCTTAAACTGACCTAGAATCATCGACTCTATAGTAATCAGGAACAAAGTAGGCGAATTACTGTGTTCTTTTGTGGTTTCGAAACGTTCAAATGCCATATGTTTCAGTCATGGTTTTGGCCTGAACTATTCTAGATTTACAAACACATCCGTGATGCACTTTTTGGTTTTTATTTTCCCTTTAAACCGCTAAAATATTCATTTCATCGTGTAGACCCAACTCGTAATTATATCGTGCATACTTTTTTTTGAAGAACATACGCACTCATGTGAAGATTGATGAAACGTTATGTACCGTCATTTAAATAGCCTCTTGCGCTGAATAAGAAAAAATTGAGACTCGTATGTGGTGAGAAAAAGAATCGAGGCACCATACGTTTGAATTAAGCGTAACACCGTCAAATAATTCAACTAAAAACAGTCGAAACATTGCATTAGTGCCGGAATTACCAACACAGGGTGAGCAGATAAGTTGATAGTATAACTGATAACTGGCAGATGAGTTTTGCCATCATCATGTTTACTCATAATAAGGCTAACTGGACTTTGTTAGACCGGGCTTCGCATGCAATAAAAATGCTTATAGCAAACATACAAAATAATTTGGAGAGGAAAATATCTAAATTTCGAAGATGAACTATCGATTAACAATGATGACTTTATCAACAAAGTATCAACAGTAAACGGTAATACACGAAATTATTTTTTAAAATAATTGCTAATTCAGACGAAATAACGGTACGCTATGCTCATCTCATTTAAATTAGCATTTACATGTATAAATATAAATATAAATATATATATATATATATATATATATATATATATATATATATATATATATATATATATATATATATATATATAAATATATATATATATATATAGGCCTATATATATATATATATATATATATATATATATATATATATATATATACATATATATATATATATATATATATATACATATATATATATATATATATATATATATATATATATATAAATATATATATATATATATATATATATATATATATATATATATATATAAATATATATATATATATATATATATATATATATATATATATATATATATATATATATATATATATATATATATATATATATATATATATATGTTTGACTTTAAGCTTTCACAACTCATTATGTGCTATAAATTTAATATTTTTGGATGAAGTTGTGTAATAATAATAAAATAAAACAAACTCTTTTAATTTTATATTTAAAACAATTAGTTTCATTTTCGAAAGCTCAACGTTTCATGACCTTTATCGGTCACCTCTTCAGGAGCAATGACAAAAATTAAAAATATTAGGAAAAACAACAATTACAAAACAATCAAGAAAAACAATTTATATAAATGTTTTTCTTGATTGTTTTGTAATTGTTCTTTTTCTAATATTTTCAATTTTTGTCATTGCTCCTGAAGAGGTGACCGATAAAGGTCATGAAACGTTGAGCTTTCGAAAATAAAACGAATTATTCTAAATATAAAATTAAAAGAGTTTGTTTTATTCTATTACTATTGCACAACTTCATCCAAAAATATTAAATTTATAGCATATACATATATATATATATATATATATATATATATATATATATGTGTGTGTGTTTGTGTGTGTATTATATGGCTGAAAGTTTCTTCATAAACTGTGTGCAGCTATACATAAAAAGTATTGAAGTCAGAATGTATCATATACGCGAGTGAAGTATCGCATATTCAATTATTAATTAAAAACAAATATAGGGTTAAATATTCGCCTTAAATCTACTTTCACTTGTGAAAATTAATTTCAAGTCGTTGAGTTCAAATAATAATGGGCCTGCCAGCAGTATAAGACCGGAGAATCACATGTTACACCTCCAGCGATGTACATTACATCGGACAACCGACTGTGCGAACAAGTTCTATTCAATATATACGCTATATAATAATATAACAAAAGATATAATGTAGCTTCCTCGAGTATACTATAGAAGCCATCAACATTTGATAGTTTCCACTTCCAGAATCAACGAGACTGTCAAAGTTACATAAACCTCATCTATAGATTACTTTCCCCGCAGTTTCTACAATAACTCCTTGACATTCAATAAATCATGTGTGAAAACGTTTTGAAACAATTTAAAAAATATATTATTATGTAACTTATATAACGTTACCGAATGTATCATCCCCCCCCCCCCATTTGAATGATTAATAAATGAGTTTATCAAAAATAGATTAAATAAGAAAATACAAACAGTATTTCAAAATCAGCGTTGTAACTTATCGAAATAGTAGTGCTTCCTTTGATCGACATATCTAGAAAAAATAGTATATCTTCTTCATCGTCATGAAAATTACATACTCTGATCTACATCCAATCAGGTCGGACTAGAGGAAAAAGCGTGTTGGCATTATATATTTGATGGTCCAAATGTATAAGATATTCCAACTCCTATCACTAACTTATATGCAACCTACATCGTTTTCTATTTCCACCACTGCTTTAATAAGATCACAACCACTGAACTTTCCTGATTGATGCTATTATTGCTTTAGTCATATGTGTCAGTATTTTTACTGCGATTAAGTTCAAATATATCATCTTTCATACCTTCATATGAGTTCTTCTAATTATCTTGTATATAAATAGCAACATAACATTCTTAATCCTAAAGTATTGTTGTATAGGATACTCATGAGGACAGGTCAAATTGGTTGAAATTGACAGCCCCTATGACCAGTAATTAAATAAATGAACTTTTAAATAACATTAAATAATTGATTACTATACTAGAATATACTATACGAAGCATCCTTATTAATTTTATTCTACACGTTTCATAAACTTACAGCTTGGATAACGAGGAAATTCAATCAATAATAGAAGTAAGTAATAAATATACATCTGTCCTCTGTGCACATCTAGTATACAAAGTGTACAAATGAGTGATGAAGGCGCGAGAATGAGATGACAGTTGCATCTTGTAAATGGAATCTCCTGCTTGCATCGGTCCCGGAGGCATCGTGTGATTGTTGTGCCTCCAAGGGCCACAAGGTCACATTTCAACAATAGAACTCGCTTCGTCTGTATGCGAGCTTATCATTAATTATATGGCGTCTGAGATGTGCATTGTACAAGGATACTTAAATGCACTCGATTCCATACGGGTATATTCCATATCCGGGTGATATCCCGAAATGTGTGAACGTCAATTCAAATAAGTTAGCGGTATTTCGTAGTTGGAAAAGTAAAATCACCTAAAATTTCTTTTCAAGACGACGCTTGAATGATTGAATCATTGTGGAAGACAAATCAAAAGACAATTGGTTGACTAGAGGTTTAATACACACGTGTGTTCATTAGGGCACGGAAAGCTCAAGTTTTATTGGATGAGCGTATAGCGAAGACTCAATTTCACATACTCGAAAATAATTTTTTTTTTTGGGGGGGGGGGGAGGGGGGCGGTTCGCGCTTTACAGGTTAAGCGAAAATTCAAAATCAGTTGAAACTTGGCATGCGCAAGTGTCGTCATCCAATTTTGTGTTGCAATCAGTCGCACCACTTCTGAGAAAACTCATTTCAAAGGTTTCAAAAATCCCATAAGAATAACCCAGAGGAATTTTCAAAGTTTGTACAAATTGTTTACCGGCACAGGTAGCTGAGTGGCTATACGCACTTGCTCCATGTGACCCGGGAGGTAGTGGGCATGTCAGACCCGGTTCGATCCCCGCTACCATCCATCTTTACAGGGTTTTATCGTGGTTTCCCTCTGCAGTCTAGGCTAATGCCGGGATGGTTCCCACAATATAGGCCACGACCGCTTCCTTCTCACTATCCTTCCCATTACCCATAAAACCTTCATCTCATCATCCCATCATCCCATCATCTCATTAATCATCCATCCGACGCCAATGGATCTTAGTTATAATTACAGTGCGTCGTTAAAACCCAATATATATAAAAAAAATTGTTTCTAGTTTCTCTATTTCAAAATCATACGAAAATCACGTACCATACAACTCAGAGATGATTTTATAAGATGCAGACAGACGAAATAATATCTGCCCAATCTATACACAACATAATCTGAAAATATTAAAACGAACTTCGTGAAAGTTGAATTAAATATTCATTATGATCGAGGAAGCTGTATAGGCCTACAAGATCTACAATCAGCGCGGCAAAACTTCTGACAGACTGCCGTATATTCTAATTACACACGAAAGAATCTCCATCACTAACTAAGCTCTTATACAATATCATACTGTGTGCTGCATGGGCCTCTATTCAAGGCTCCACGAATATATATATATATATATATATATATATATATGTATATGTGTATATATATATATATATATATATATATATATATATATATATATATATATATATATATATATATATACATACACATATATAATATATACTGGCATAACAGAATACACCACTAATGATCATGGATGGATTCATCTAACTTGTATAAGGTCAGACTCAGATTATACTTTCAAAATCTATCTTAAATCCATTAGTCGGTAAGTCTCATCACCACGTACGTATAGATGAGAGAAGGAAATAACAGCTATGCCCTAGCAGAAGGTGTATCGGATTGATCATCACAAGCTGAAATGCCTTTCAAGCTCACAAAGGCTGCACTTTTATATGGATTTAAAATCATAAACTGCAACGAATGTGTTTACAGTGTAGCTTTTAGCTTATATTTACAATTAAAGCAATGACAGCTATACGACATGATATATATTTTTTTTATGAAAGACATATTCTCTCGATTCCAATTTCAAGTGTCTGCATCAGGGAGGAGAGAAAGTTATATTGCAGAATGTATTCACATATTTTGAAAAACAGTATCTTTCGGTATATATATATAAATATGAATATATATGTATATATATATATATATATATATATATATATATATATATATATATATATATATATATATAAATATGAATATATATGTATATATATATATATATATATATATATATATATATATATATATATATATATATATATATATAATATATATATATTTATATTCAAGTTTGACAAAAAACCATGAGCTACAGGGCTGATGAGATCCATGAGCCAGGAGGTAACAATTCCCATACTTTATTTAGTATGATTAGTATGTCTCTTAACAAAAACAGAACAATTTTTGTACTCGAAAACGAATCTATACACAGCTCCATAGCCACCTAATCCACAAACTATCAAATAATATTACAAATCTCCACGATGATCGCGTCGAGACGATCGAGGCTTTCACCAATACATAAACCTAATCCAATCAAATTAACGAACTCCTCCATTGTCGCATAGAATCTTCCAAATCCATCTACAGCATAGGATTATAGCTTCGATGAGAACCGTATAAAAGAGGAGGTCGTGACAAGCGGCACCGTTGATTAAAATGATATGATACCGAACTCGCAGGTGAGGTGGTGGGTGAGGGGGGGGGGTGAGGTGGGGGTGGCCTATCGAAGCAAGGTCAACTGGCCACGATGATGATGGGCCGGCTCTAACAATACATTATTACACAATCTCCAGGTAACAAGAACAGGTATGTTGTTGGCCAACCAAAACCCACCGCCCGGGCGGGGCGGCGAAACTGGTATCCAATCTCAAGATAGGGCGCAAGGTGATGTGGGTGGCGCTATAGATTCAATCTTCGACAGTCTCACGCACGAGCTTATTGGAAACAATATGTACTAAAATGATGCACTTGATTTTCATCAATGAGAGATGAAACAATGGATCTTTGAAATTGGTTCATGTAGCTGATATGAGGATTTAATTAATATTCAACACCTCTACTGGTCCCTGAGATCATTAGTCATAGTCACTTCATCATAGTCAACAGGATATAGTATAATCAATATGAAATAAATTTGTCAACCAATTATCTTCTCTATTTTCTCTCATCTTCTCTCATCTTCTCTTATCTTCATATCTTATCAATCTTATATTATCAAGTGAGAAATTCATGAAAATTAGGTATCAATTTCTCGCTGTTCAAGTTCAAGTTTCATAAAAAATCTATAATTTAAAATGAACTAATTGGCATTATCATAATTTCACACAATAATATTGACCAAAATTAAATTTTAAATTAATTGAATTAGGGCCTGAAGGCAAACAAATTTAGTCACTAACCCATAGTAGGCCTACACGGCATGGGCCTACAAGAATCTACAGTAAGGAACGTGTTGGTAGAAATTATGATAACAACATTGGTAATGGACTTGTACTAGATTACGAGTTTCCACTGATGCTATGATTATGTATTCATATGTAGGCCTACTCATATAGGCCTATGTATTCATTCATATTGGGTTTAACGACGCACTCTAGTGATAACTGCGATCTATCGACGTCGGTGAATGATAAGTGAGATGATTGGATGGTGAGATGAGAGGTTATTTTATCAGGTGTTTTTGGATGGTGGGAAGGAGTCGGTCGTGGCCTGTTGTCAAGGAACCATTTAGTATTGACCTGAATGACAGGGAAACCACGAAAAAAAACGTCAGGATAGTTGACCATGGCGGAAATCGAACCCCGGTCTCCTGAATGACAGTGCAGTGTTATAACCACTCGACCACTCATGTATTCATTGCGAATACCTAAAATCGCATTTATAGTTCACAACAATACGTTATATGCGAGGACGCAAATGAAAACGTAGTAATTGGATGAGCGAAGCGAAGACTCAATTTCACCATACCCGAAAAAAAGTTTTTTTTTTTGTTGTTCGCGCTCCACAGGTCAAACGAAAATTCAAAATCAGTTTAAACGTGGCATACAAAAGTGTCCTTATCTAATTCGATACTGTATCGTTTTGAGGCGCAATCGGTTGAACCACTCCTGATGAGAAAACTCATTTCAAAGTTTTCAAAAATCCCATAAGAACAACCTAGAGGAAAAAATCCGTGAAAAATATTTTCTTCGAGAGAATTCAAATTCTCGGGAAATTTCAATATAATAATTATACACATTATTCCGAACTTTTAGTCGAATCGGATCAACCGTTTTCAATCAATCAATCACTCAGAGCTATTAAGATACCAATTGAATCCAAGCAACAGGGTCACCATTTAATTGAAAACGTTCAAGGCAATTGGCCTTCTTTATTATCAAAGAAATTAATTAGGAAATAGGAGGGCAGTGATGTAATTGTTTGGATCTCAAGGTGGATATATATATATATATATATATATATATATATATATATATATATATATATATATATATATATATATATATATATATATATATGTATGTATATATAGATATATATATATATATATATATATATATATATATATATATATATATATATATATATATATATATATATATGGTAAACTAATTTCTACGGTGAAACCACGTACTTGAGTACTTAGTTTCACCGTAGAAATTAGTTTACCATCCAATATTGGCCACGAGAATCTACGTGAACATATATATATATATATATATATATATATATATATATATATATATATATATATATATATATATATATATATATATATATATATATATATATATATATATATATATATATATATATATATATATATATATATATATATATATATATATATATATATATATATATATATATAACCAATCCAAAGATATGTTGATATATTTTTCCAACTCATCTATCATCGCGGAAGCACATACTCGTTTTCCTAGTGAATTAGTAATGTTCACTGTTCAAAATGCATGTGTTAGTAAAGATCAAAATACACAATCATCCCAATAAAATATACATAATGATGAATAAATAAATATTAATAATAACCATTTAATGAAACAAATTTACCGGTACAGTTATATATATATATATATAATACTTGTTGGAGATACAGGTTAAAAGTAGGCCTACAGAAACCAAGCGAATCAACAACCGACCTCAAAAAAGGTGAACAAAAATAACTGCGGAAATTATTTTATAATTTTACGTACTGTAACTACATCAAGTGACTTATGAAGATTTTTTCCCCATTTCCCAAGCTATGGTCAAGTCAAGTCTATACGCTGTGTTCTGACGGATTGTCAGTGAAAAAACATCAATGCACCAGACACGCAAGCTTTTACATTTCAGTTTCTGATACGGTAGGCTTACCATTTCATTCTACTCTATAACGACCTTTTCGATCTGGTCTACACAACTTCTCCGCTCATATCATGCACAGTTATTATGCACGCGCTCTTATGCACCAAAAATGTCATTTTAACAGAAAATTACACTTTGTAGAATATTTTCTCTAAGGTTTTCTTTGAAGCTAACCTATAAAAGTTGTACATTATGGAGCAATTGACAGCCTTCGAATAATAAACGTACTTTCGGCAAATTGAAAACTAATTATAATTAATAACATACAAAATCTCTAGCTTCAACAGCTTATTAATTTTCAATGAATACCGAATCACAATGTTGAATGTTGATGTATCTTTGATGTCGGTACAAATTGACTAGAAAAAATAAAACCCCATCATTTGCTCTTATAGAAATTTTAACCGTTCTCATTGTATGGCACTTTGTGGTCACTTTCCATCATTTCTCTGCCAACCCCCTTAAGAACCATCATCTTGGCATGGGTGACAGCCGAATGACGAATGGTTAGTGAACATTAGTGTTTCATTTTATCCTCCACGAAATCTTGAATAGATTGACACTAGAAAGTCAAAGAGGACCATCCGTAGGTCGTCGTCAAGTGACAAATGGTTTTCACCTGTTGTTGACTATTAAGGTAAATCTCTTACAAATGTTGACGTCGACGACCACCGTGCAAATGACTTTATGAAAGACATTTAGTGGGAAAAATTAAACAATTACGACTGTAAAGATATAAAATGAACGGATGAATTTGAATGAGTTATTACAGCTATAAAATGATCATCTTTTATCTCAAAAGGTATGGTGGGTCATAATTGCTGTTATACGGAAGGTCTATCATGTCATTTGTATTTACTCAACATTTCCCGTTTTTCCTGTCAGATATTATTAACTAAAATGTTCCAAAAAATGATGGAAAACGAAATATTAAATATCAATAAGTAATCAATACAGTAACAAGTTGGGCTTATTTTGGATTTCCATTAAACATTATTTAGTTTCCAGATTGCCCGAATATCGAAGTCTGTGTACACGACATTACAAAACAAAAGTTAGATCATGGACTTATAAAACTTATTAGACCACGGTTCGAGTTAGAGGCTTTATACCACAGTGGCGCATTCTACTGGAGAATCATCAAATTAACATCACCGATGAATCGGTAACATGATGTGAGCAGTCTGTTCCGTGAAAAGTCGATAAAGCAGTCTTATTTATATATATATATGTATATATATATATATATATATATATATAAATTTACATGTACATATCGGGTTTAACGACTAGCTAAGATCTATTGGCGTCGAATGAATGATAATGAGATGATGGATGGTGAGATGAAGGTTTCCTAGGTATTGGAACTTGGATAGTGAGATGGAAGCGGTCGTGGCCCATATTGAAGGAACCACCCCAGCATTAGTCTAGACTACTGAGAGAAACCACAAAAAAAAAATGTAAACATGGACGGTGGTGAGGATCGAACCAAGTCCGATACGCACCTTCCGCATCACATGAAGCGAGCGCGTTAACCATGCGGTGCATGTGCCGGTGATGAAGCTGATCCATAAATCTCCAGCATATTTCGTAATTATTGGTGAGCTATCGGTGGAAAAATCGGGTGGTGAGTTAAATAGTTGTACGCAGAATTGAAATCCAATTGGAAAACGCTGTAACTTGTTCGTTGACGGATGATCGAAGCAGAAAAATGATGATTTTTTCGAAGTAAAGTCAAGTAGTTGAATTTTAATAGGTGGTCTGATGAACCTCATCATTGAAAAACCTAATCAATTATATGTTCTCGTATGGATACTTATTTGCAAACCTATCCGAGAACAAAATTAACGTATATCGATTGAATTGACTTGGATGTTTTTTTTTTTGCACAGGGGAATTCAATCTTGCTAGTTTACTACCCTATAACGTATTTACGGTATCATGAACGTAACCTACCATACCAAGAGGTCGAATTCAAAAACTCACAGTGGTTTGTTTCACAGTCCTTGCCGAGACGAAATTAACAACACCAAAGGCACCAATAAATAAGTTTACAAATCTTGAATACAAAAATCCCGTACTCTGCCGTATACCGTGTCCACAAATAGACAAACCAAATAGTATCACTCACTATTTCAATGAGTAGAACTGGAACATAAAATGATCTAAAACAATATTAAAAAAGTTGAAATGGCGTTGTTCGTGCAAAATGCGTAACTGATTGTTGACGGAAATGTCAAAACATGTGACAAATAATTGAACGGATATGCGTAAGATATTGCGGTTTATTATTTTCCTGATGAAATTCCCTATTCAGAAATACCCAAATTAATACAACTGCGCATGCCTACAAGTTTTCCACGATACGTGTGCTAAACCGAAACAAGAGGAAACAGTAATATTCATGAAATTTAAAATATACAATTCAATTTAAATGTGGTATAGAATAAATGTAAGCTGAACACCAAAACGCTCAATAAGCCAGTGAAAAATAATCAAACTTCGTCAACAAAGTGCTCTCAAGCTGCGGCTTCAAATCCGAAATGATGATCAACAGAAAAATGGTATTGCATGAGTGTGTCAAATTGAGCAACTTAAAAGAAATGTTAAGATCGCCCTTGTGGTGCCCCGTTCAAACGATCCTATCTTTCATCCATTGCCTTGATAGGATACAATTGATTTTGTATCAAGTTCCAATGTAATTTTTTTTCAAGTTGTAAGAAATACTGTAGAAATACATACAAATATCATTGACTTTAGAAACTAGTAACGTATCGATCACTGATAACGTCTAGACTCTAGAACACCGCAAATGGAACTCATTGATTTCAATCTTTCCACTCTTCACATCTTTGCACATAAAATTATTAGGTTATACATTTTAAGGGTCAGGGTCACTATAATATAGTAACACGAATGTAAAAATAAAAGTATCTAGCCGTTCGTTAGCAATATATATATATATATATATATATATATATATATATATATATATATATATATATATATATATATATATATATATATATATATAAATATATATATATATATAAATATATATATATAAATATATATATATATATATATATATATATATATATATATAAATATATATATATATATATATATATATATATATATATATATATATATAGGCCTATATATATATATATATATATATATATATATATATATATATATATATATATATATATATACATATATATATATATATATATGCATATTTACGATTGGTCAGTTATTGAACCAGTAAGAATATTCGCTGGAACATTGAAAAAGGTGTAGGCCTACACTTCGTACAGGTTGGTTTTCTGATCGTATAGGGCATAGGCTATAGTGCGGTGCCCATACTATGCCTAGTTAATCAGGTTCGGAACGTATTGTATGAGTTCTGCAGTGTAACCATTTGATCACAACGTTGACAGTCTTTCTGTTCTTTCGAATACCGATTAAAAGCTAGTTGAATTGTAATGCGGCCCTGCCTAGGGGGGCTACTGCAGGCGTATATGCAATACAAGTGAGTCTGAATGAACCAAAAGGCGTAAATAAAATAAATCTATTCATTCATTTTATAATTCATAATCTATTTATATGAGATGATAACCAAGATAAATTGGCATCGAAAGTGAATTAAATAAATGTAATTAATAATTAAACACGAAGTACTAATTAGGCAATCGATAGAAATTGTCGATAGAAATTAGAAACGTCTGCTTGGGAAAATTAACCAAGGATGGAAAGATTTCGAGTTAGTTGAACATGTTGATATTTAATGGAAAGTATATAAATCGAGGAGTTTCCCCCAAGTATTTACGGTAAGAGAAAAACGGTAAGAAAAAAAAGCCGATAGAAGAATTGACGAAAATTCGGGAGGTAAAGTTGGTGAGGAGAAAAATTGAAGATTTTCCGCAAGAGTGGCCATGACATTCGTTTGCGGTTTTAAAAGGGTGTAAAATCTAACCATCAATATTGGCTGCTTAGTTATATTAGATCGATTATATTTAATATAGTCATTTTATTTCGTCATTTTCCCTAGTATTCAAATTATTCATTCAATCATTTTAAAATCATTTCATACTTGTTTTGAAACATAGCTATAAATAATGGAACAAAATAAAATTGCAGTATAAATGATCTCGAACAGCAATGCATATGGGCAGCACTCCACATTCTATTGGCCAACGGATGAGATTAGATCACCTAGTACAAATATTACTTTTTTACTTGGTCAATAAGGGATATGTGTTCATTTAAATTCTTGAATTTACATGTATAGGGATTTGAGTATTTTGTAGTTATTTACTCAGATAACGCTAGAATTAATTCCAATTTACTTTTTGACGAAAGTTGACGAAAGCGGAAAGACACGAGTAGATATAAATGCATGACCAAACTTGCACGTTTTAAAATATAACTATATAGGCCTATTTTGTATTGGAAACTATATAGTAGTGAGACTCGACACAAATTCTAAATTTAACGATAATTTACTCCGCTATACCGCGATGTAGGCCTGTACAGTTGAGAAAGTTACAAAACTAATAATATCAAAATTGTCATTTGTTATAGATCCTTTCCCAAATGGTCCGCGGGGAAAAAATGCCCAACACAAATGATCTATAGAACTTTGTATTCAATGGTCATCGTTGCAGTATGATTATTCGGGCCTAGGCGCCAGGCTCCTTTTCTCATACATAGAAGGCTATATTATTAAACTCATTTTGGTTCAAGTTTGTTTTTCAAGGTCAAAGGTAAGCAATTTGCAACATAGGGCCTACTTATAAATTTATTAATTTCATGATTTATAGGCGGCTTGTCGCTCAAATCTCTTCAATTTTCCAGGCCTAGAAAAAGGAATGTTTCTGTCTATAGAATCAAGGGTCAAACATTCACTATTTTTTACCTGACGCCCACCATTATCGAGATTTGACACATTACTACATAAATTCAGATCGCTCAAGTAAAAAAAAACATAATTAAAAATATATTAGTGCCCTATTTAATATCAACTTACCAGAACAGCGAATATTCAACAAAGCAAAAACACCTAATAACCTATCCACATGTAAATCGTAACTATCCACCATTACACTAACAACCATAAACGAATAGATTACGTCAGCCGGTCAACCAATATTTCCACAAGTCAACGACGATGATGAGGCCTGGTTTGCCTCTCAAGTACACTTGTACAGATCGCCATTGTACCCACAGGTGATATCTAGCCTTGACAGACTGTGAAGAAGAATCAAGCTTTTCATCACCCAACCAGATAACAAAAGCCTACACATGTCACGAGAGATGAAGGTAGCGATCGACCGTCTCCCCTATCACACACCAAAAGCACACGGCTGGTTAGCGCCTTCTTACCTCGTGGATATAAGTATATAGAGAATCTTACACGAGGTTTTGAGTAAATAAGTGAGACAAACGAACTACGACAAGTAGATTTATGAAAATCTTAACTATTGTGCGCAATGATAGTTTGAATCAACACGTTGCTGTTCTAAAAATTAAATAATAAGTATGGTATAGCCTATAATTACTGGTATACTACTAATTGAATGTAGCATACTACTGATTATTTGCAGTTCAAAAATTATTCATTTATTTATTTATATTGAGTTTAACGACGCACTATATTGATGACTAAGATCTATTGGCGTTGGTGAATGATATATGAGATGGTGGGATGATGATACGAAAGTTAATTTTATTAGGTATTTTTTGGATAGTTGGAAGAGTCGGTCGTGGCCTAAACATTTCTGCAGTATTGACCTGAACGACATAGAGGGAAACCACGAAAAACCGCTGTCAGGATGGTCGACCATGGCAGGAATCGAGCTCCGGTCTCCTGAATGACGGTTCAGTGTGTTAATCACTCGGCCACTTGTCTCAGTAGTTGAAAAATTAAAGAACCTATATATTATCCATTAAAAATGATAATATTCTGGTGCAATCCGACTGCCTTCTCAAGATTTAACAGCAAAACCTAATTTAATCTTACTACTAATATTCATACTAATATTTTGAATATCTCCTTTACAGAAAGACGGTCGAAATATTGAAAATGTTTCACATAAATTCTAACCTGTTTCTATTGAGATAAATTCCAACCTATTCTAATAGATAGCCACTAATGTTAAAAGCTACTGAATTTCAAATGTAATTCAGCATTGCGAATCTGTTGACAGCGGAAACATGTCGAGTACGTGTTGACGAATCGACACACGACAGTTAGTGCTAATAGACAGCGGAGACGGCCAGGTAATGAATAGCAGCCATTATAAATATTTATACGATATCTCAATGATGGTTCATTTTGTACTTACTCATGATCCTTTTTCTCAGGACCTACTTGAGAAAAACTATTAAACAAATTGGAGATGTTTTTGTAACTGCTATGCCATGGTTGTCACATCACAGCAGGTTTGTGTTGAGTTGATTTTTTTCTTTTCTTTTTCAATATTCATTACGGTATATCAAAGTGCACAGTTTGGATAAAATTTATATGATGAAAAAAATAGCATACATGTAAAAAGATCATTTGAATGAAACATCTTGCGACGCAAGTTAAGTTAATGTCTGAGTGGCATGTATACCAATTTTTTAAAGAGGTCTTCAGCCGCTAGAAAAAGGCACATGTAATTAGTAAATATAACATTGCCAGCATGAGCAACCCGGCTCAAGTCTGGAGGAGGCGTTAAACTCGGATATTAAGGCGATTTTATTTTGATAGACCACCAGTAAATTACTAATAAAAAATATTATGATATTGGTAAAGTTTTTGCTATTTTCATCGGTATAAAGTAATGAATAATGAAGAATCAATCAACATTCACCGTGCAGATATAAAATATAGCCTTGGATAGAAAAAATAAATACAACGAGAACAATAATGAGATAAGGACTGATGAGAACAATAAAAACAGTATGTCGAATGCCTATACTTGGGCAAATTCTAAAAATTAAGTTAAAATTCTTACTTTATCTTTTCTTTGTGAGCAACTATAACATAGGCCTATAGTAACACCTGCACTGGTTGCACCTGAATAATAAACTAACGAGCTGACTTTATTTATTGCGTGATTAGTGATACGTAAGCCTAAATAGTAAAAAATGTCAATCTTAAATAATCTACAATGTTTTATTGACCATGGGAAGTGAATCAACAATATGCTTATACTGGCATAATGCCCATACATTCCCATAATTCAGGAGTAATCACTGTTTTATTTTAGATACTTTTATTCTTACTCACAAATCACAATAAACAATTGATCAATCGAAAAAAGAAAAGAGAAAGAAATAATACCAATACTTTACAAAATGGTATTGATAATTAGGCCAATACATTATAGGCCAATGCACGGCAAAAAATTGTTGACGGTACATTTTTAAATACACATTAAATTTTTAATACTATGTCGTTACGTCCAATAACTTGACTGACCACTCATTTTATTTCTACCACCATAGACTAAAGAATACTACTACCACTTTTCCAATTTCCACGATTTTTTCAGATTGACGCGGTTACAGTTAACAATGTAGGCCTACTTGTATACGTGGGCCTATACTATACGACAGCTGGGTTGGTTTTATTATTATTTTTCATTTATATTGGGTTTAATGATGCGCTGTACTCATTGCTACGATCTATTGGTGACGGTGAATGATATGAGATGATGGGATGATAAGATAAAAAATTATTTTTTTATGTGTTTCTGAAAAGAGGGAAGGAGTCGGTCGCGGCCTTTGCTAAGGAACCATCCCAGTATTTATCTGAACTACAAAAGGAAACCACGAAAAACCCTTGCCAGGGTGGTCGATCGTGGCGGGAATCGAACCCCGATTACATGAATGACAGTTCAATGAGCTAGCCACTCGACCACTGGTTGGTTTTAATCAGAGCAGCAAATAGAACAATGTGGCGCACCTCCCTTTAACGATAAGTTAACCTTGTGAGGATTCCAAAATACTATTACAGTATGTCACTATCAATGTAGGATTTCGGTGTAACTTATTTGCGACAAGAGCCATCTGCTGCTTGAATTCATCAGCCAAGTCATCCTGCATGCAAATTAATTGCACTCGAGTATACACCATGTCAACACTAAAGTCTTTGTCAGGGAGAGTTGAGGCTGACGTCAGAGCTTTTTTCCCCTCATCGTTACCACCACTACCACTCCGTTGGGGTGAGAGGGTCGAAGCTCTTGACGGAAGCGTAGCCGAAAAGGTCTATTACCTGCGCCGGAAGGAACAATAGAGATTGAATGACCATTATAGAAATAAATTAGAATCGTTGTCGGAGAATTAAGATTGTTATATACCAAAAATATATATATATATATTTTTTTTAATAACATCGAAACTTGATACAAAATCATTGTTCCCCAATTAAGGCTGAGGATGAGAAGTAGGATCGTTTGGACGGGGCACCACAAGGGCGATCTTACCACCCCATTTTAATTATTTAAAACCAATGAACTTTAACACCAGGACTGCGCTGTTGGTGACCATAACTTTCCGCCGCAGATAACAGTCTTTCAGTTTCCGAAAGTCCGGAACACATTATAAGTAAAAAAATATGAAAATAATGCAAAAATATGCATTGGAAATGAAAATATAAGCAATTCACTTTTCTATTTGAAAAAGTTCACTCACATGCGGCCGAGATGCGTCGATATGTTTGTGGGAGTGATTTTCATTAACCACAAACATATCGACGTATCTCGGCCGCGTATGAGTGAATTTTTTCAAATAAAAAAGTGAAATGCTTATATTTTTATAATTAATATGATTGATATAATTATAATTTAATTATAAATTATAATTATATTTTCATCTTAATTCTCCGACAACGATTCCAATTTATTTTCATAATGATCATTCAATTTCTATTGTTCCTTCCGGTGCGGGTAATAGACCTTTTCGGCCACGGTCCCGTCGAGAGCTTCGATCCTCTCACCCCAACGGAGTGGTAGTAGTGGTGGTAAGGTCTCAAGGATGAGGGGAAAAAAGCTCTGACGTCAGCCTCAACTCTCCCTGACAAGGACTATAGGCGCAATATATTCAGGTGGATTGGGCATAATGACCATGGGAATGATCCAACCTACTATGATATCGGTATGCTACTCAAAGTGTTAATTTTAATTTCTTCCACCAGCACACACGACTGGACAGATTGCACATTCCTATACGTCACTGAATAATATGATACACTTTGTATCAAGATTTGTGTTATCTGTGTTTTTTTATACAAGAAACACTAGTTCCACATTTTTTAGTAGGTTTCTAATCGAATTTCAAGAAGAAATTTTCTACAGAGCAATATTCAAACACACCTCTAAAGAGGTGAAGATTAAATACACTTCATAGATAATCAATTTTGAAGAATTAAATCAATCTTCATTCCATGAGATCTCTTTTGAGGTTCCTTGGTTTGTATCGACCCCATATGAATGAAGAAATGTTATGATAAATTAAACCAGAAATAATTGCATTGTTTTGTAAAATTGTAGATGTAGGCCTATATTGTTAAATAGTTGCATATTACACACATCTTAAATTATTAATACCACCTCGTTCCTAATGAGCAATAAATTATGTTCCAGCAGTAGTATTTAATAACCACAAACTATACGCAGTTATCTAAAAACAGAACTTTGTAACCAAAGAACATTTTAAAACTGGGGGTTTTGCAATAGGTTATATTGACATAACCAATTAATACTCACACACGTGCGTAAAGGGAACCATCTTAATGATCAGTCGTCAAGAAAACTCCGATGTAATGTATAATGCATAATTATTCATGCCCAATTTAGTCAATTATGGCGTAATGACATATCATCTTAAAATTTACGCCCGCTCTGCCATACATGGTATGACATCCTATTACGCAACATGACGGAATACAACCAAATAAAAAACTATAAAACGTGGGACAAGAGTAGTCAAGGCTGTGACAATGGAACTTGGATAGACGGATTTGCTATTAGAAACTGAGCACCAGCACCATCTATGTGAGAAGTTCTGAACAGTGTTATGTTCCAGCGGAACGAACGCTTCACTACGACTTGACAATCTATTATAAAAATAGGGAGAAACAGACATTTCATTATGGTTGGCTGTATTTTCCAATCCTTAGTGTTTCATCATTCATAGAAGTTCTTGCAAGTGTCATTAAATAGAAATAAAAATTACCGTAACAAAAGAGTATAATAATGACAATAATAAAACCTTGGTATACAGTGAAGAAAATCTATTCCACAATAGTTCAATAGATTTACACATTCAAAGTATTAGGGCCTGATAGAAATATAAATTTAGTAAAATACCAGAATGCAGAATAGATTTCATATTGGCATTTTTTCAATACGTGAACATTTTTGTAGTTGTTATCATTTACGACGCACTCTGCAACAATGTATTTAGTATTTTTACATACGAATGAATACATATCAATATCATTATTATAAGGGAAGTTTTTACTAGTGTGGATATTATTTCATTTTCCCAGCTATCTCTCATTTTTACTCTTTAATGTTATATCGTGGTTCACTCCAAATTTACATCGAAATTGTACAATATATCAAAATCATTCATTCAAGAAATAGTCTTCACAATCTAACGTGAATCATCACATATTCTCCTCAACCATCTCTTCAACGTTTCTCAATCAACTTAAATCCCATTCTAATCATTTTTCTCATTTTATTATTACTAATTAAATTTTTGATTTTATTACCATAACTGTATAACTCATTTTTACTTTCGGCAATTATAATTGCAAATTTATAGTAAGCTGGACCTTCATGGTCATTCATCGTGAAGATGAACAGCCGTCATAAATAAATGATTTTCTCTTTACGAGCAACCGACTTTTAAAGATATTTAGATTGGGTAATATTCACAAGTCTACAACGTCAAACATTTTCCATTAAATTGCTTCGGTAATTTTGAAAAAGGAAGACGTCCAACAATGCACTAAATTAAAAATAAATTGAATGCACAAATAGTTGCAACTCGGGCGCTAAATGACCTCGCTGTCGATGCGCCTTAAAATCCTAATATTCATTCATTAGTTGCAACTATAGCCACGGTCGACCATCCTTATGACAGAGTTTGTTCGTGGTTTCCCTCGGTTCTAAGGTGAATACTGGGATGCCTCCTCAAACAATAGGCCACGACCGTTTCCTCCTCAATATTCACATCACCTGAAAGAATTACCTTCCCATCATTCCATCGCCGCCATTAGACCTCAAGTGATCATAACAGTGCGTCGTTCAACACAATGTAAAATGGAAAAAAAATTAGTTTGATGTATTGACCTGGGTCTACAGATCTAGTTTTGACAATTCCAACGAAAGACTGTAATTCTACAGTCTTAGTCTCAGTCTTAGTCTTAGTCTTAGTTATTGTTAGTTCTTAGTCTTAGTTTTGCGTCTTAGTCGACGCATTTGAAGTACAATCCCCACTGCAGAGCAATGCACTTGTTGACATTCACTGCAACTCTGACAAGGTTATATTCAAGCGAGAGTGTGTGTAATCATCATCAACAAGTAGGCGCACAACGAGCGCAAGTTCGTGAAACGGCGTCATATAAAACCCGCTGTTTTCAACTGCCAGTGCAAATAAAACAGATGGGTGTAAATGCTCGCGTAACCCCGAGTTGCCAAATCAACAAGTCCCGGACCTTGCCCAACATTCCCCCAATAACTCTTTTCTATTTCGAGAAGTTCAATGTTTGAAAACGAATGGCGGGTCAGTTGGTTACTATTACGGTTTATTGGCACTATGCGCATGGATTCAAACTCTACATTCGATCATAAATGTTCAAGAAATATTTTGCGGGAAACTAAACAATCGTATTTATAATATAAATAGAACAACATGTATTCACGGCTGTCAAATAGCATATGCACAGTGTATTTTGAGATGTTTATAAAAAATGAAAACCCACTGATATTTTTCATTTGAGAAGTTATGTTATTGAAGTTATCATCGTTATGATTTTTATAATAATGTCGTTTTTTCACCACAAAAATATGCACTGATTACTGTCACATATATTTTTACAGATAACTTTTAAAAAATCGATGCATATTGTTAGCAAATTCTTTCACTGGATGTATGTACATTGAGTGCGTAACGTACACTGTATTCTAATTTTAGTGCATATATTATATAATTTCAGTAAAATTTCCTCAAGATATATCTTTATGTGGATTGATCGACCACTTTATGTGACCGCAAGTGTACGTATACAATGGATGCAGTCTAAACGTATTGCACGCCCACCCACCCACCCACCTCAACGACTATGCGTGACGCATTATATATTTATTATTTATATAAAATATTTTTCTACGTATAGTTCCTTCAAACCATACACTTACTATGACTCAACCCAAACAGATATTATTCCTACGCAAGGAAGTGCACAAAGAATACAAACAACAAACACAAAAACAACACACAACAACATAAAACAACAAAAAATATTGTTGTAAATAAGAATGACACATTTTTGCGATGTTAGTATGCAATATCATAGTATTCGTGAATTACATTAGGCCCCTACATACAACCAAAGAAGAAAAATCTTTATATATAAGGTGAATTTGAAAACCATAATAATATATATATGCATCCTCAATGTATTGAAACAGCATTATGTAAGACATTGGTCAATTTACCACTGGAACGAATGAGTGAATGACGAATGAAATTTAGGGATTTTGAGTCTAAATTGAAATGAAAACCCGGGAAAAAAATCTGTGTCTGCAAAAGTACATCTCCTTATCATACTTATATCATACCCATGAACTTTTTATTTTGTGTTCGCCATTGCTATTTATAGCTGATATTTTCTTCTTGCATGACCTGCCACATACGGTGCAACTCATTTATTTATATTATATATATATATATATATATATATATATATATATATATATATATATATATATATATATATATATATATATATTGTATGTGTTTCAGAAATATGTTGTATTTTGCCTTCTGGAGGAATTGAAAATGAATGAATACAAATATTGTGAGTTAAAATAGGCAACTCCCGATCAACTGCAATTTATAGTACGACCATGGTACGACGTATGAGTCCATTCTTCAGATTTCGTTCCATGGGTCTGTTTATTGGGGGCGCTGCCCCAAACCTCTCATTGCAACGTCCGACACTTTCGATATAATTTCAGACCATTTTTTTGCGAACACACCACCACATCTACATGTCTGCAAAACTATGTCTAATCGTTGAGTTAGAGCGATCCACTTCATTTTGTCGCACAAGCCTCGCACCAGTCGACACCGGACGCCTATAGACAATTATGAATTGAATCAGCTTTAAATTACCATTAATTTGAGCTGCACCAAGCTTGACATGCATTACCGTGTGATCGAATAAGTAATAGAGCAGGCAGGGGTAGCTCGACTGGACGGAATTTAAAAGAATATAATTGGGTTTCCTGTTGATAGAGATATATTTCTGTTTATATTTGCCTGGCGGATAGATTACTCGGACTGATGATGAGTCAATTGGGTTGCATAACTACAAGGCAAACCCGGTTGACGCACACACACGAGTTCGAAATCATCGTTCAAACAGAGATTATGGGATATGAAAACAAATTCAAGAAGAGCAAACATAGAAAAAATTACAATTATTTTCGTCTATACAGTAAACCATATAAGCCATGAGTGAACTTATATAATTGTTTGTTTAATAGTTGGATAGTACAGGTCAACTACCGAATATCTTGATAACCAATCGGCTCGTAGAAAATAATAAATTAGAATGTAAGGACAAAAGGTGAAGAGTGAATTAATATTTTCACGAAGTCAACGGACTAAATTGTACGTTTTCTTGAACTATTATATACCGGTAATGTGTTGCCATTATATTGAGGGAACTGATTTCTAATTAACATTATCATTATATTGACTACGTGATACTTTTGTATTCTTCCCGATTCATTTATGAAAACCTATTCGACACACGAAGTTGATGACAATTATTATATATCTTGAATCAAGCCCAAAACTCACAGCTTCATTATATAAAAAAACAGAATAAAACTAATTCCGTCAACAAATTCCTAATAGTTCACAGCCTATACGTACCACCTTGACTCTTGAAAATGAATGAATACATGAATAAGTTGGATCTAAATTTGAGTTTGTTGGCTGCAAATGTTTGAACTTGGACGTACTAAGTCTTGAACAGGTACTGATTGCCATGTAGGTTTGGGAAAAATACGCACATAACAAAAGTGGGATGCCAGCCATTGTGCGCGGGGGCCCCCTATTATTGTAGTATACAATAGGTAACATTATTCTACACGTCTATTTACTTCACTAAATGTGTGTAATTAGCTATACGAACTCGAGATAAGCCATACAGCTATCAAGCACCATAAACCACGTGTACGTACGCAGACAAGTCGCGATATGGGCATGCACCGCTGCGGATAGAATACTCGAGAACACCGGTAATTGAACAATAACTGGTTTTTAACACTTATTAACCGAATTGAAACGGCGAAACGCGATATATTAACAGAGTATAGCATTAATTAATTACGTGGTGTAATTCCATGCGATATCAGCTCATTTGTGCAGGTTATTTACCTTGATAATGAATTGAAATATTTCATTCAAAACATTCCTTCATTTTCTCTTCCCTCATATAACTCGTGGTATAACTATGAATTTTGAATTACTTCGTTTTTTAATTATTTATATTGGGTTTAATGACGCACTGTAATGATGGCTTGGACCTATTGGCGTCGATGAACAATGAATTAGATGATGGCTGGATAAGATAAGATATTATTTTATGATGTGCTTTTGGATAGTGGGATGGGATCGGTCGTGACCTGTTGAGAAATCATCCCAGCACGAACCTACACGACGGAGAGGAACCACGAAAAATCTGTCAGGATAGTCGACAATGACGGAAATCGAACAACCGTCTCCTTAATTACGGTTAACCTCGCCTCAGTGACGACTTATCTCAAGTGATGTCACAGAAATTGTTTTGATAAGTGGAGACCAATACCCCCCTCCCCCCTTCTCATAATTGTACTCTCACATCACGACTGTATTGATTTGTTTGTCCATTTAGTTTTCTAGTTGCCATCTCTTTATAAGATGTTGCATATTTCAAGTTTGCCATAATAGGCCTACGTTACGATAGACAAAGAAAATGCACCCGCTACAGATTTACCTTCATCATGAAAAAAATTAATTATACAGCATTTTAGGCTTAAATTGTCATTATCTTCATTATTGATAGTGATTGATTATAGGTCATTAAGCCGGGCTATAGCATGATTGTATTTCTCTTAAATATCAAGTTGAATCAATATTTGGTACGTATACTCAATAGTCAGGACGATATTGTAATTTGATTGTGAGCTATAGGCCTATACTATTACTTATTTACTATTAATCTTATCAATTTTGATTTATATCGACAATTCATGAGTGAGTCGACTGGAATAAACGCCCCTACTTTTTTCCGCACTTCGCAAAACGACTATATCATACGATATGAAACCTGATACACAACCTGTCTATCGTCAAAATCGATCCAGAATCTCGGTTGTATGGCTTATACCAATACTCGTAGTCCCAAAGTAGAGGTATTAAATTATTTTTAATCGGTACTGAAATATTTTTTCCAAGTAAAATTATCTTGTAGATCTAATAGAATGACATATAACCGAATTATAATTTTCAAGGACATAATTTTGTTCTTTCGTTGTTGTTATATGTATTGTATTCAACCCACAAACGAATACTTCATACATTAACTGTTCTAAATTTGTTGAAACGCTACACAACATATAACTATAGGCCTACACATACACTAAAAATAACAATCAACTCCAACCAGAGAGAAGAACTGTAATAATGTGAAAAGTACAGACAACAAAGTCTCTATTTCCCAAACAAATTCTCAGCAATTGCATAGCTAATTTTAATATCTAAACAACACACTAAACATTAATTTTTTCATTTCATATAGGTTTACGAAATAACGAGTTGACAACTTTCCAGTGATCTTATATTACTAATACATGAATTCAATTAAACTGCATGAAACCACAACAAAGTGTAGCAGTAAAGCAGTAAAGCACTCATGCTCTGGACACAACGTCAGCTCAAGGATGCATGTGGAAAAGGAGGGTAATGGAACGAATATATCAATCCCTGGTTGCAATCCACACGGCGAGTACAGCATACATCGTGCATGAAACATGTTATGGTCGGTGTTGTCAAGTCATATATTGCTATACGAATACGAAACAGAGGTTGCAGTAATAAACCTGATGTGTCTCTTTCACATCTGCGACTTATTTCGAGCTAGAAAAGAGGTATTTTTAATTCGCTGAGGTTAACTTTCGCAAAATTTCTTGCGAAAACAGTTGAAAATGCCGTTTGAAAATGGCCAAGTGTGCCAAAAAAACAACCATCAAATTAAACGTAAATAGGTGACAGATCAGATCAGGCTCCGAGAATGGATTACCTACCAAGACGCGTCAACGACGGAGTGTGATGAAAGTTCGGAAATATACTCAATTCACGATTTGACTAGGTATTGTTTTCTCAACGGACTCATCAACAGTAATCAACGTAATTCAACTTATTTGAGGGTATAGGAATAGGTGAAAGATGGATTTTTATTTTTATAAAACGTGCCTTTGCGGGACTCGAACCCAGGCTCGACTTGGCTTATTGAGCCAGACGGATTCCCTACTTAACAACTCAAGAAACTAGCAAACGTTTTTCGCAACAATATCACGTTGACGAGCTTCTATCCTGTTACATTCTAATAATCTTTTTCTTTATACGAAAATATATTAAATCCGACCGTATTGACAGGATCAATCGAAAGGTTCATACTGTCAAGGATTGATTTGATGATGATGATGATTATTGTTTGCTTAACGACCCCACCAACAGCTAGGTTATACGGGGGTACGAATGAGCAGGTGATTATGAAACGATGAAGTGATAAGTGAAAGGACGTTTACAAAAACCCATGCCTTATGCTGGACTTGAACTTACGCCCAACGGTGACTTCAGTTTCTGAAGCGGTGCCTCAGCTGACCGAGCTACCGAGGGTGGCAGGATTGATTTGAAAGACCGATGCTTATGAATTGTCTCTAAAATATTTCGACATTTTTCTGCAAAAATAGAGCAATGCAATGGGACCACGTATTAACTCACACCACGTGTACTTGGTGTAGATTAGAACCAAGGATGAAATGTAAGAGAGTTCGGACGGGGATCTTATACCAACCCCCAAAAAATCATTATACAGTCATCGAACGTTGAACGTTTGGTTTCCACATATATTTTTCCTACTGAAGAAGTCTGAAGAACTGAAGAAGTCAGGTACTTGAAGAAGTCAAGTACGGTACTTATTATTAATAATAGGCCTATGGAAATCTTGAATACATCATTGTTTACCAATTGAGGTTGATAATGAATTAGCAACATCGTTTATAAGCAGCACCTCTAAGTTGTACCAAGACTTGAACGCGATTTAGTCACCAATATGAATAATTATTGTATAACTTTTATAATAATAATTACAATATTGAATTTTCCAGTCTATAGCTCAATATTATCAATTCTTGTAATTTTTTTTATCAAACACTATTGTATTGTCTTTTTGCTCTCTTTATCAATCTGTTATTTTCATTTTCATGGATATTTTTCTGTGTCTAATGGGCAACTTTTTGAAAGGCAGAGTCTTTATTTTTTCACTAATAAAGAATTCATATAATAATAATCATCATAATAATAATAACAACGAGTTAAAAAGTTACTGAACTCGAACACTGATCCGCTTCAAGGGGCGATAGTATTTACGACACATATCGCTATATTGGATTCGAACCAAGTACTTCATGTAAAATGGTCTGATCTCCCGTATATCATGAATCATAATTATAGTCTTACTTATAGAAGAACACAATTATATACAACTTGGGTCGAACAGATACAATTTTTTTTTATTTATTCAACCTTCGAACCGATATACGCATGGGTCTCATTTTTTCAATCAATTTCATATAATACTTATACTTACTAATATAATGCTTTTGTATTTTAATGGAAAGAAGTGATCATTGTCCAAGAGACTTAGTTAAAAGTGGAAGATATCAAAAATTGGTGTGTTTAAACTGAAATACTTTTATCTACGGCGAAAAAATAAGGTCACAGACAGCGCAGTCATGGTGTTGAAGTTCATTAGTTTTAAATAATCAAAATGGGGTGGTAAGATCGCCCTTGTGGTGCCCCGTCCAAACGATCCCATCTTTAATTCATAGCCCTAATTGGGGAACAATGATTTTCTATCAAGTTTCGATGTTATTAAAAAATATATGTATATATAATACTAAGTTGCATTTTATTCTAAGAGTGACAAGTGAAAAAAAAAATATGCAATTGCGTATTTATTACATGGTTAAAATTGGGCGTGTTTCTCGTTGTTTTTAATCTCCCAGCATCATTACCCTTCGGTAATTCTCTTGGCTTAATGACATAAAATGCCTGTCGTTGTTAAAAGAGAAAACATTCAAGGACTATATACAAAGAAAATTCAACAAAACATCTGGGCCCGAACTATGCATCAACCAAGCTATTTTTGTGTAGATTGTCTTGCACGTATACACTTGCCTTTAGTATGAATTGTGTTTAATTTTTTTTCGTTTTATGGATAATATACAGGGCTAATTTGTATTTATTCATACAGTGTATTTGTATTTATTCATTTATTCATATTTATATTCATTTATTCAACGCATTGTACTGATAACTACGATCTATTGGCGTCGGTGAATGATACATGAGATGGTGGGATGATGAGATGAAAAGTAATTTCATTAGGCGTTTCTGAAAAGTGGGAAGGAGTCGGTCGTGGCCAATTGTCAATTAATCTTCCCAGTAATTGACCTGAAAGACAGAACCACGAGGAAACTACGAAAAAAAAACTGTCAAGTTGGTCGACCATGGCGAGAATCGAACCCCGGTCTCCCGAATAACGGTTTAGTGTGCTTGCCACTCGACCACTCGTCTCAGTCTATAGGATAAATCATCTCAAATAATGTGAAGTTATAATATCATAATTACCTGTATTTATAAATACAACGAGATGAAAAATTAATAAACAATTACGACAAATGATTACGATCATTGAAACCGTCTCGTGTGCATTTGGGGGGGGGGGGTCCCCCTTCTTGCATTAGGTCAATTCACGCACAATAGAGCCGTATACGGATATAAACTTAAGACTGATAGCCATACAAAGGTTACAGAATAGACAACTAACTTTCTATCTATCCTCGATACAGAAATAGCCATCTATGGCCATTTATGGCTCTAAATAACCACATATGAATACATATACATATAGGCCTACAGAGAATTATCTGATCTTACCCAAGCAAGACATCTGTATATAGATAGGCCTATACAGTCTGTGATAAGACCATCAAATTGCCAATGCATGAGAGCTAGACGTTTAACGAGATATCCCATTTTTAGCGATGAGTGAAATCATGAAATGTACATACGATATTAAAATTATAACACATAGGGATACACATCTTTTTGAATAAAAATTCACGATGGATATGTTTGGCTGTGTAAGAAACACTCGAGAGCGCATGGGAGTCGATTTAGCCATAGATCATGGAATATTTAGCTAAGTGACATTTTTGGGGGAACTTTAGAACGGTGTGAGATGATAAAAATGTATAATGTACAGCAAAAATGTAATATTTCAATATTTTAATGAAATTATGTGAAATCTAATAATTGACCTCACATTTGAATGTCAAAATTAGGCGGTGAGTTATAAATAGTTTTCTTTCAAGCAAACCATCTTGAATTGGTATTATTCAAACTATTTGTGCTTCTCCATGTAATAGAATTTTGGTATCTTAAACCGATGAAAAGTTCACAAAAAATCTGATATTTCGCTAATTTGAATCCCATTACCCGGTAGGCCTATATCTTATAATTTTCACAAGAATATATACAGGATCTCTTTTCCGCTGTATCTTAAAATGTTGGGATCCAAAGTTGATTATTTCAACGTATTAGGAACTTGAAGAGATCTGTATAGGTACATTTCTGGTTCTATTAAATTTTTGACATCTTCCAAAATTGGCATGAAAAATTGACATTTCGCTAGATAGTCACATGTGCTCTGAAAAAACTCTCAGGGTTTGTCGAAAATAAAATAATGTATTCAATCAATCGAACTCGAGCTACAGGTAAAATAATCATCTACGTTCAAGTTGAAAATACGATATCAAAACTATTATTTGTACAATAAATTTGTTCCAATTGTTCATAATTAATGCAGTTGGCATCACATTGAGTTCATAGGCGAGCCTAAATATATAGCTTCTCGGAAATAAATTTCAAATGAATCTTAAATATAACACAGCATATTAAATAATTTTCATCATGACATCACTATATAGCACAATACGTATATTAAAAATGATAATCATTATGAATATGCTGACCGTGGTTATATATAGCTATAAAAGAAAAATAGTAACAATTTGATAGCTTTTTTCAGATATTAGAACAGAAGTACCGGCAATTGGGCACTATATTGACGATCTATAGCTATGAGCCTAATTAATAATCTATAAGTATAATTCTGATTTGATGCTTTATAAACTGAACTAGGAAAACGCAACATAGGCCTATGCGTTGTTGGATGAGTGATATAGGTATATTTATATGAAATGTAATCGAAAGCACTTCGTGTTCAAGACAATTATGTCACTGCCTTCCTGTTTTATTCATTGCTAATTTGAAACATTTTCGATGTATAATTAGTTAGGACTGTTGCTCAATTTCTCAATAGGTTTCTAGCTTTGATTGATGTGGATAAATTATAATATATAAGTTATATATATATATATATATATATATATATATATATATATATATCTTTTTTTCTATTAAAACGGGTGATCCGATTTATGTGAAACTTTGGAATGTGTATATCATTATTACATTAAAATTCCGTAAAAATTTGAATCCATCCTTGTTGAAAGAAATATTTTTTCCAAATTTTCTCCTCTGAGCTATTCTCTTTGGGGTTTCTACTCTCTATAAGAACTTCGAAATGTGTTTTTTCATAAGTGGTGCAACCGCGCCTGCGCCTAAAACTTTAGGCCTTCAGCGCCCCCTTCAGCCCAAATTAGACGGTATGACTTGTGTATGACAAGTTTCCTTTGAATGTGTATACTTTCGTTTGATCTGTAGAGGGTGAAAAAAAAATCGAGTACGGTGAAATTGAGTTGTCGCTTCGCTCATTCAATAATTATGCACGAGACTATGAACAGGAATGTAACACAAAATTAGACCATGCCACGAAAAGCTACCAAACCAGACTTTTAACCACGAGATGGAGGTTTTGATCGACCGTCTCCCCTATCCCATTCCACGAGCGATCACTAGTGTTCACGCCTTTATACATTGTCAATACAAATACATTAAATAGGCTCTATGTTAATTTGTTGAAAACTCGTACCATTAGCAAAAAAAATAATAATCTAGGTGCTGAATAGGAAGACGATGTCGTACAAAGAATCTAAGATGGAGATTAGTATGTCATCGATCGTCAACATGAATGTAATAAAATCAGTTGCTAGCGTACTGTGTATCGTTTCATTTTATCATGTGGAAGTGTTGTGCAGCAATGGGAAACCTAATCCGGATCTACATTTGAATACGGTAAAAACAGGTTCATTTTTTAAAAATACTTATAATTGACCATTCATCTTCCCTTTACATATATAGGTAATATTCACCAACAACCAACTAAAAATGAACCTACCGATAGAGGCCTTCTAAATGTAACGTGGCAATTAGATTATTCTAGAGTTTACCAATACACTATAATCCTCGGTTCTGATAATTATAAGCCGAATTACAAAAGTAATATGAAACGTACAGAAACCAACTCTTATTATTATACTTAATAAGAAAACAAAGCAGTAGTCTATGCATGCGCTTATGACCTTTATAACCTTATAACCTAATATATTAATATACTACCGGTAATATATAATATATATTTATTAATATATAAATACATTATAACCTGTATAACCTGTAAGTGTATTTCATCAAAATTTTGTATTGGCGTAAACCAAGATGTATCTGCCAATTTCCGGCTCCAATCTATGAAAATACCGTTCGTGTGTAGTCTAATAGTGATACAAGGAACTAACTTTGTTCAACAAAATACGTTCACGTCGGCCCAGCTGTAGCAATAGTCACCTGAAATGCCAATATTTTAGAGCAGCACAAGGCATGACGCATAGTACCAATTTGCTCACTAGGAATCGCAGCGAACGGTTTGTGTAAGGAACTCATAAAATAGACCAAGATTGAGAGCAGAGTTCAGACACCGACAAACCAACGCAACCTTCAAAGCATCTTGATGTAACCGTACATATTTTCATTAGTTACAATACGACACCAAAATCAATAATATTTTGAATAGCAAACCGAGACAAGTATAATTTATATACCGGTAGTCTATTTTTTTTAAATATTTTTTAATCCCGCTAAATCAACCATCAATTTTTTCCTCAGATCGGGTTGGTCATCAAGAATGGTTATCCTGCAGAAAAGCATCTCGCAACAACCCTCGACGGTTTCCAACTGGAGATGCACCGCATCCCTTACAGCAATCAGTCACCTCCATCGAACACTACTATCAAACCCATCGCCTTCTTGCAGCATGGCTTGATGGGCACCTCCGCCAACTGGGTCCTCAACGGGAGGAACACATCGTTAGGTAGGCATGGGTGATTGGGGGTGAGAATGAGCGGGGTATAGAGGAATGATTAGTTCAATGACCCATGCCTCATGCTCATCAGTCCTCTCGAATGTTTTATCACATGGTTTTTCAGAGGGAGAATTGAAAAAATGAACTTCCAATATAGTTTTCATCGTAAACTCGGAAAAATTGAAAATACATATAAGAGAATTTGAAAAAAAAATCAGATGAAATTAAGGATAACATCTCGACAAAAATTACAAATCAAGAAAAAGATGGAACAAAAATTTTGAATAAATATATATTAGGGCCTATAGTTCTGAATAATTTCAACACGAGTTTGAAAATATGTTCGGTAGAAATTTGAACAGAGATTTTTTTCTAGCTTGGAAAAATATCAATGTTATTTTAAAAATCCATTTGAAACATGAAAAGAAATTACAGTATCTTTTTTTTCAATTTCGTGTCTGATTGGAACTTGACGCCCAACATGACAATTGATTGGAATCACTTTCGTACGGTCTTCTAGCTGACAATCATGGTCGAGAGTCGATTTGGCAAATAATAAATTGAAAGATTTGTGCCAATTTTTGATAGGTATGAGATATCAAGTAATTCAAGTTCCCAATTTGGTAGAAACATATCGTTTATGTATCTAAAAAAAAAAAAAAGAGAGTATGCATAAGAACGTGGAAACCAATTCTGCACATGAAAAGTTCGTTTTTTAGCAGCATATAAGTGAGAATAAGATTTAGTATTCTGTTGTGTATGTATTACATCTAATGGTATTACAACGACAAATATTTCTGGGCCTACTTCGAATGTTGTCATACTCAAAAGTTATCTCCAAAATCGAAAACCTACTGCACACACTCAACAAAGAATCGTTCAATACGCGAAGACAAATTAGATTGCTGTCTAATGATACACAATACTCGCCACAATAATTGTGGCGAGTATTGTGTATCATTGCAATGGCGTAATTCTACAAAAATACTTTTAATAATAGAAAAGAAAACCTGTAAATCGTATGAAAACATACTTTTTACACGGCATGATTAAACCTGAGTCATACAAGAAAGGTGATCTAATAATGACCACTGCTGCAAATATGGACAAATGGCCTTGGAGGGCATATACATCATGCCAGCAACAGTGTACTGACCCGTTCACATTAGTTACAAAAGTACATATTTACATAAATAACAAAAGTATATCTAGTTATATTTCTTGTATAGTAATAAATGCACACAATTACAATATGCATGGAGATATATCAGATGTATGCAGTTGAATGATTATATCAACAATTATAGTTTAATGAACAGATGTGATTCTTTTTATGAATTACAATTAGCTGAGCATGTGTGCGAGTCTCTTGCCAAGAAAACTGATGGTTGCTGTAAGTTTCAAACAAAATGCTAATTTTAAACATTGCACTCTATTTCTTCTCATTGTTTAATAAATCATTATTAATATTCATCGTGAATATACGTCAAAACGTTGACACGTTCATCGTGAACCTCAATGTTTCATTATTTTCAGGTGGAAAATGAAATTGTCAACAAAATTATGAAAGGCCTCCCTCTCCTTTTCTAATAATATTTTGCACAATGCAAACACGAGAGTTACAATTATAAAAATATAACTGGGTATACTTATAATTAGAATATTACAATCAAATTTCAAGACAAGATATAATCGACGGACATCAATATTCATACATATTTTTTTTTAGATTATATATGATACTCGGTGCCGACAGTTGAGAGATATCTTACACACTACTCGCCATAACATGTCTAAACGCGAAACGCCTCCAACAGGAAACAGAAGTTCGTTGTGCGGAATACCGTGTCAAGGGTGTTAATCGACTGAGAATATGAGGGTACCTTACAGGCCATGTGTTCACATTTAACCAGATAGCCCAAAAGCTGTTGGCATTTTCAAACCAATGCGATACAGTATAGAACTACAATAGAAGAAAGTGCAAACTTGAGAGCTCGCATATGAAAAATATTTACCATACTATGCCTTGCTATAATCTGCAGTTATTAGACGGTATAATGATTTTATAAATACTTGAAAAAAGTATTTTATAATTAAAAACTGTCCTTACACCATTGAGCAAACATCCAGGTGGTGAAATCAGCATAATTATTAGATATTATACACGACTCTTATTCACCTTGAATCCGTGGTTGTGTTAGATTACATTACAAGAAACGTTTGCATACTTGATCTAAGATAATTGTATTTCATTATTTATTCACGTCACTTTATTATCTACCGATTTTCTAAAGTATTTTTCCATCGCAAATATAGCTAAAATCAATTTCAAATTAGAGAGTAAATTAAACCTATATTATTCCTCCAACTTACATTGTTGTCATAGATACCTATACTAAAAACTTGGCAAAGCATATACCGGTAGTGTAAAATTGTTTATAGGGCTACTCGTCACGAATTCTTGAAATCAATTTGAATGATCAATATGTAGCATCATGGATTCATTTATTACAACTTACCCGAAACAATGAACTTGGGTCGACAAATATCAAAAGAGAAATTAAAAAATCATTAATCGAAAAAGATCTAGCCAAACACTTTCGAATTTTAAATTAGTCGCACTCGATCTCCTATGATCCAAGTGTGCAATGTTCTACACATTTAGGTGTAACTATTATTCTGTAATTTCAAGTAACTATAATGAAAATAATGTAGATGTAGGCCCTAATACAAAAGAAATACCACGCCCACTTAGACTTGGCAGGATTGCAGGATGGGTGCGGTTATAGATTCAATCACCCATCCTTCAAAGAACATGAAGATAAGTTATTCTAATAAGTATAATATTTGCACTTCCTCCTCGTTATCAATGGTTCTACGTAAATTGCACTCCCCATTCCAGCATACTTGCTCGCCGACGCTGGTTACGACGTGTGGATGGGTAATGCCCGAGCGTCGACCTACTCGCAGATGAAGAACGGCAGTACGCCGTCGCAGGATAGCTACTGGCAATTCAGTTACCACGAGAAAGGTATCTACGACCTACCAGCGATGATCGACGCCGTATTAGCCGTCACCAAACAAACGAAAATGTTTTACATCGGCCATTCTCTCGGCAACACCATGTTGTTCATCATGTTGGCGGAGAAACCGGAATACAATGCTAACATACGTGCTGCGTTTTGTTTGAGCCCTGTCGCTTACGTACAGAACGTGAAACATCCGTTGTTCCAGTTCATATCGAGAATATCAAACAACATACAGGTATTGGCGATAATGACACCTTCCTACCTCTGCACGAGGTGTTTGTACTGAACTTGTCCATCTTTTACAAATTTTTTATTTTTTTTTAATAACATCGAAACTTGATACAAAATCATTGTTCCCCAATTAAGGCTATGGATGAAAGATAGGATCGTTTGGACGGGGCACCACAAGGGCGATCTTACCACCCCATTTTGATTATTTAAAACTGATGGTCGTCAACACCAGGACTGCGCTGTCTGTGACCATAATTTTTCGCCGTAGATAAAAGTCTTTCAGTATAAACACATATGTTGATATCTTCCTCTTTGAACTAAGTCTCTTGGGCAATGATTACTTCTTTCCCTTGACAGCAGATGTAAAATTGATCATTATACAAAAAGCACAAATTAAATTAGTGATAGGCCTATAATGTTATAATTAGGCCTATCGCTCTACTAATTAATGGTCGTGGCCAATTAGTACTTCATCCAAGCATTTGCTTCGAGGACTGTGGGAAACCACGAAAAACCACGTCAGGATGGAAAAAAATGACAAATTTTTACAAAATGACTTAAACCATTGGCAAATGTAAGAATAGTCTTGCGGGGTTTTTAATTTAAAATAGTGTACATAATCAATTTTATTTGGTGATAAGACCGCCTTGAAGTCTTCAAACAATAAAAAGGAAAGTACCACCACCCATAAACGACGGTCTTACTAAATCATCTCTGCCTCAACTGGGAAACAATTGCGCATCAAGATTTCAAGGGTAATAAAAAAATATATTGATGACAAAACAATGTAAACGACATGGTACACCTTTCCTATTACAGGCCCCATTTATACATAGTCCATTTGAATTATTAGAAATATAACCCAATTAAAGAGGCGCGATATAAGCTATAAAGTTGAACTATAGCAATAATGACCTTCATTTCTTTATATTCTCCTGAAATGATCAGCCTCCAGCAATTTCCAATTATAAATCACGTATCATAATTCGTCCATCGAGTCTACCACTACACAGAATGAATACATGAGTTCACTAATCAACTACTCTTGTCTGCAGTTGTTTGCAAATATCGTCGGTGCACACGAGTTCGCGCCTAGGACACCGATAATACAAACTCTCGAAAAAACTCAATGCTCTCAAAGCTCGATGCCGGAGAACCATTGCGAAAACATTTTGTTCAGACTTTTTGGATTCGAAACAACCAACTGGAATCAGGTGCGTTAAAGGTTCGGATGCGTGCAGTTCATTGCCTGAAGCTGATGAAGCTATCATTCATCAATATAAATCTATATTTTGCAATCATGGTTTGTAGCACCTAGAATCGTTGCTCCAAAATCTAATTCCCAACTTTTTCCTTCTCACTAAGTCAAGTGAATCGATAAAAAAAACTTGTCATCCCCATACAGTTTCTGATTTGAAAATATCAAATCCCATACTCCTTGTCACATGATCTACTGCGAGATTATCTCGAATCTACACATTTTAATTTTTTTACAGGCAGGCCCAAATATAATCGTTTTTTCACTGGCTCAATCTCGTATATTTTGGCAAAGTACTACAATATTCCTTTCAAAAAAGCTATGAAAGCGCATTCATCTCTAAAAATAAATTGTTTCCTTCTAAATACCAACAACTGAGAACCGAAATATAAAAAGCTTCAGTATATATTATATATATATATATATATATATATATATATATATATATATATATATATATATATATATATATATATATATATATATATATATATATATTCATTTCACTGAATCCACAGACGATGCTACCTGTTCTAATCAGTCACGCATCCAGAGGTGTCTCGGTGAAAGAGATGGTCCACTGGGGTCAAAGTGTACGTAATGGAGGATTCTGCCAATACGACTACGGGCCTATGGTGAACGAGAAGTGGTATGGCACCTCGACGCCCAAATGTTACGCGTTATCGAACGTCGTGTGTCCAGTGATACTACACGTGTCGGAATCGGACGTATTTACACCTCAGCAGGTGAGTTGAATGAAGTGTCGTATACGATATTCGCCCGCTGAACATGGTCATTCTCACCGGGGTTTGAATTCCGCCATGGGTGACCATACTGACTTGGAGGTGCATCGTGGTTTCCCTCTCTCGTTGAAGTGAATACAGAAGTGGTACCCCAAGTGCAGGCTATACGATATTTTCCTTCCCATTGTCCATAATCATCCAATCAAATTATATCTCACCCTCCGACCATCCCAATATTCATTCACCGCCGGAAATAGACCTTAGTAATCATTACAGTGCGTCAGTCAACTCAATATGTAAATAAATAAATTACAACATTCGTTTTCGTATTCGTATTATTTTCGTATACATACAGACGAAGAGCGTACATATTTAAATCTACGATTCCTGGAAAAAATCTCCAAAAGTAATAACAAAAAAAGTAACTTGACAAAATTTGGCACTAAAGGATTTAGCAGTGTCATTATAATTCAGTAGTATACATTCAATACAAATCAAATCTCAAAAATAAATCAAGTTCAACATTTTTGTTCCATTTTTGTGCGACAACCTATCTACAACCCAACACTATTTCTATATAACCAAGTCCTTATCTATAATGCAAATCATTTATTATTATAATATAGTTATTGGCTATTGTAGAGTTAGGTCTCCCCAAGCCATTCAGTATTACAAAATAATACGTACTTAATAATACAATGCTACAGAAAACAAACAATGGATGATTGATTGGATAGAAATGATATACAAATGCTCGATCGATCAAGCCAACAATGTGGAGAGATTGGCCACGCGAATTCTTTGTATGCTGGCATTATATATAAATGATGGGTAAATGAGATAATGCGTTACAAGGTACGGTACATCAATTGTTGTCTAATTACCCATTGGACGGGCAGATAATTTGTGTGTAATTGTAATTGCAGGACACGGCAATGTTGGCGACAATGCTGGCAAACGTTGTCGCACACAACCACGTCAAGCAGCGGGGGTTCAACCATATGGACTTCATTTGGGCAAATGTCGCGAAGACTCTCGTCTACGATGAAGTACTAACTCAAATGAAGAATTTGGATTGAATTACTTTGGAGTCTTGCTACTGTTTACTGTGTGCATTATATTTAATTTATTATTTTACATGATTCGTAAATGCATGTTTGTCTTAGTATTTAAATAGTATTTAAAAAATAGTGTTTAAGGAAGTATTAAAATCGAATTTTCGTTGATTTACTCGTTTTATTTATGTATACTGGGTTTAACGACGCATTGTGATAATAATTAAGGTCCATTGCTGAATGAGACGATCGTGGCCCGCTCTTAAGAGTCCACAGGAGTCGATTTAGCGAAATATCAGTTTTTTGGTGATAACTTCTGAAAGGTATGAGATATCAAAATTATAATGAGCGAGAAACACAGATAATTATAATAGCTTCAGGATGATATAAGTTATGACTACTTCAATCATATCGCATAACTGTCAAGCGTTGACAGCTAAAAAATGTGTTTTTTTAGGTGTCAACGCTTCACAGTTATGCAACGTGACTTGAATAATCATAACTTATATCATCTTGAAGCCATTATAATTATCTGTGTCTCTCGCGTATTAGAATTTTGATATCTCATACCTTTCAAAAGTTATCACCAAGAAACTGATATTTCGATAAATCGACTCCCGTGGACTCACGATGGTCGACCGTGGTAGGAATCGAAGCTCAGTCTCCTGAATGACGGTTTGATATTGATGAATGTAAGTACCGATGGTCATATGGAACTTCGCCCGAGTATGCTGTTTACTGTGTGCAATTTCCAAGTCAAGACGAACTATACCTGATCGATTTAAAAAATTACCAACACAAATTTAGGTTGAGAATTTATTGTTTGTCCAATAAATTAATTTGACAAAATCCCGTGAAAATACCAAGTCGGGAAAGAATTTCAAACTTTTTATAAAAATATATTTCTACAATAGATTTTTTGGGGGATGGTAAAAATGATCCTATCTTTCATCCATAGCCTTAATTGGGGAACAATGATTTTGTATCAAGTTTCGATGTTATTAAAAAAAAAAAAAACATTTTACAAAAACATTTTATATAATTTTGAAATAAACCAAGAGATTGAACCAATGTTCCGATTATATTTCACCACGTTCGTCCTTCGACGTGAAAATGTTTAGGGTTTTCATAATGCATAGGCCTAAGTGTTAGTTTGTTATTTATTTACGATAAGATTGGCGATAATAAACACATGCTTACAATTTGTGCAGCTGTCGGAACAAGATTTAATTGGTTTTTACTTTATCAATAAGAAAAGTCCTTCGTGTGCACAAAAATCGTGAGAAAAATATCATCGTTTGATAAGATTAACACAATTAGGCGGAATGTATGTGTAAACTTGAATCTACGAAAGAAGGTTACGATCGACCGTCCCCCTATTCTACACCACTAGCGCGCGACCGGTTCGCTCCTTCATCTTTTGTGGATACAAACATACATTACAGTCTATAAATTACAAGAATACAGGAAAGAACAAACTTTGTGGACAAGGAACCAACGAAGTTATAAGTGACAAAAAATAGCGATCACCACCAATTCACATTTGATGAGATTTGTAATTTTGACAAGAGTTACGTCATAATAATAATAATGCTTGTGACTTGCTAATTGCATTGACGACATGAAAATTAATGTGGAATATCAACATTGTATTTTCATTCAAATGACACGATTTCATGTGTATGCATCTGAAATATCATCATTCAAATTCAATACATCTGAAATAATTTATATAAATATATTACATATGAAAAATTGAAATTTCAACGATAGCGGTCATTTTGAAACATCTTTCAATTGGTAAACAATGATTGTATCACAGATAATCGAACTGCTAATAGCTCGATTATCTTTGATTGTATGTCAAGATTTCGTTGAACATAATTGAAAAAAGGGAATAACAAAAGTTCACCGTAATTACTCCGTACAAGGAAATCCCAAGTATAAAG
>OZ023326.1:33265525-33388025 GCA_964007535.1 Brachyptera risi | reverse complement strand
TAGAAATTTGCTGTGGCTTTGACGCATAAAATAAAAAATTCACACAATTGTTTTGATATTGCTTTTCACAGATATGAAAAATACCGCCTTCCGAGTTCGAAAACACATTCACTTTTTGTTATTTGGGGTAATACTGTGAATACCGTATAATTACGGGTATATAGGCCCTAGTTCAAATCTTGAAAGTTTTCGTAGCCCAAATACTCGATAACAACTCAACAACAACAATATCACAAATAATTGAACAACATATTTGAAATGCACCAAGTTGAACGAACTATATATAAATGATTCAATTTTAGAATGAATGAATATTAGGGTTTTAAGGCGCATCGACAGCGAGGTAACTTTAGGGACAGTGATAAATTTGTCACGCAGAATATTATTCAACTGATCTATTAATGAAACACGTAGATCTACAAATAGACCGTCAAATACAAACTAATTCCAAGTCGTTATTAAACAATTTAAACAGTAATTTGACATTTCCTATCGTGCTAATTTGAGTACTGCGTGCAATTTTGCCATTTTATATAGCTACCTCGCAAAATTTCAACTTCTGATGATTATGAATAGTTTCCAATTTGGATGATTACTGCGGTAATGATGATATATTTTTATTCAGTGGCGAGAATCAAAGTATCATAATCGATCTCGGTGATATTGTTAAATCTATCCGTAACAATTGTGTATTGATGAAATCAAGTATTTAGTTTAGGTTTCGAATATAAAAACAAAAGAGTCCATTGACAATGGCCATAAAACAAAATAGAAAATATATATGCACAACAAACCAATCTTTCCATACCTACACAAACTGCATCAGTCTATATAGGCCTACTTAAAGTAGACGTTGTATATACCGTATACATCACTTTGTGCGCGTCTATATATAGGCCTACAGTCCAATGACCGTATGCTGAGGAGTGAAGACATTATGGATGGCTAGTTCATAAGTCAACAAGTACCGGTAACACACAACATTAATAATTATTGAAATACAAATAATAGCTATTTAATAAATTCTCAACATTCGAGAATTGATCAGGTGTTTTGAAATTCAAAGTAGAACTCTTAGCCTTGACCGTCTATTGTTATAATGTGTGAAGTGGACCTACCGAGTAAATATTATAGACCTCATATGTCGTATACAAACTCGTGAATTGTATGCAGCTTCAATGGTCGTGAGTGTCAAAAGATAACAATCATTGAATTCAATGCTATAAAAACACGAAGTCACTATGTATATATTTTTGTTACGAGAGAGAAAGAAAGGAGAGACGGCTGTATTCATGAGATCTTGATACATCGCGGGTTGACTGTTAAAAGTGTGAAAATTAACGCATCGTATATTAGGCACGTATATAGGACGTATTCAACCGGCACAGGTAGCTGAGTGGTTAACGCACTTGCTCCATGTGACCCGGGAGGTAGTGGGCATGTCGGACCCGGTTCGATCCCCGCTACCGTCCATCTTAACAATGGTTTTTAGTGGTTTCCCTCTGTAGTCTAGGCTAATGCCGGGATGCTTCCCACAATACAGGCCACGACCGCTTCCTTCCCAATATCCTTCCCATCACTCATAAAACCTTCATCTCATCATCCCATCATCTCATTAATCATCATCCGACGCCAATAGATCTTAGTCATCATTACAGTGCGTCGTTAAACCCAATATAAAAAAGACGTATCCATACAGTTTTGTTATATATAGACATATATCTGTTTAAACCGAATTTGGCATTTTATATTTCCTATACGGCGCATGTACCGGTATACGTTATTTAACCGAAAACCTATTATTTTAGTAGTAATCCTAATTTGAGACAATAATTCAATAATCAAGTCGATCACGGTCTTTAGCGCACAATGTAGAGTCAATTTGAAAAATATATGCGAAAAACAGTTTCGTCTTCGTTATTCATTTCATCATTCATTCATACCGGTACATAAACTCAGATGAATGCCGTCAAACAATGTCATATGAGAACAACAAATTGAAAAATTATGTAAACATGGGCCTACGTGAATATAAGTGTATCAAATATAATTCGGATATATGAATAGAATTGGCCTAATCGAGCTTTACATCTCGATTTGCATCTTCAAAATAGAAGGTATAATGCTACATGGGCCTATGCCATACGTGTGAATTACCACAGGAAATGATACATATTATAGGTCTTGTCTTACACAATATTTTTTATTTCCATAGGCCTAATAATTGCAATAAATATACAATTTCTAGTATATATATATATATATATATATATATATATATATATATATATATATATATATATATATATATATATATATATATATATATATATATATATATATATATATAATATATATATATATATATATATATATATATATATACATATTTATATATTTTTTTTTTTCAATAACATCGAAACTCAATATAAAATCATTGTTCCCCAATTAAGGCTATAGATGAAAGGTAGGATCGTTTGGACGGGGCACCACAAGGGCGATCTTTCCACCACATGTTGGAAAAAAAAAATCAAATATAATAAATTTATATTCATAATTGAATATAATGAGTCCTATAATGGGTGATTACCCTATAAATATATCTTTGAACGAATTCACATATATCATATTCATTAAACTAAAGAATCAACATTAATGTGATATAGAATTTGAAATCTGATATTAGGGCCTATAAACTAATATCTTGATAATCTGATATCTGTATATATACAATGTGAAAAAATTACGAATATATAAAGAAACCCTCATAGGCTCGGAAATATTTGAAATAAATAATAACATTACGTACAGCAAGGAAAGGTAAAAAGGAAGGTAGGAATCTCTTTGCCGAAAACAATCTCACGAAGGTTACCACCACGGCTTCAAGCATTACCTTAACGTGGAAATGTTTTAAATAAGTAGTTTATCTCCAGTTCAATTCATTTTACATTTCTTTCAATTTTATACCGGTTCGTTATCGATGAAAAATGCACGCTACTCACGGCCATTCAATGACCATGTGGTAAAACAGTGAAAGTCCACCAATTAAGTGACATTTCGAAATGAAATTACGATAGTTGAAGAGTGCTTTACATGATCTGGATAGGGTTTAAAACCTCAACGTTTAATATTTGCTTTGAAAAATGTAAATTATCAATAGACGTATAACACGAGTGAAAGAAGAGACCGTGACATCGCTGTGCTCAAGAAATGACCTGAAAAGACCTTGACGAAACCTTTAATTAGCAATGCGTCGTATAGCTCCAACATGCTAAGTATCGCCCATCTCTCATGGGTGCTCGACAGGCCATTACTACTACCAGGAAAAATGTATAATGCTTTATAGTTCGTATAAGTATTTCTGTAAGTATTTCAGCCTTCTAGTTTATACTGTAGGTAGATTCTTTCAAAATTATTACAATAATAGGCCTAAATTATTAATGGATTTTCCAATTAGTCCAATATAACTGGTATATGTGCTAGCATGAACTGTGTAACATAGTATATGAAGTCACAGATTTGAAATAAAGTCACAGACAGATTACCCATATTAGGTTCACTTGAAAAAAACTATTGGCGTCGGTAAATAATTAATTAATGAGATGATGGAAAGATAATTTCAAGAAAAGTTATTAGGACAGCAGAAAGGAACCGGTCGTCACATGTTTTCAAGAAACATATCCTTAGTTTTCACACCAGACCACGAAAAATCTGTCAAGATAGTCAACCATGACAGGAATCGAATGCCGATCTCCAAAAAAAAAAAACCTAAATACACCGTCATCTTCTCTATATAATCCTTGAATCCTGATCGCATTTTATACATAATTGAGCTGCATTACAAAGTGAATTTCTTAGATTAATGTACATTTCTGTTGGCAAATATCTATCTCAAGAGGCAGGCCAAGGGTCTAGTTTGTACCCATTTTAATACTGGGCATGAATACTGGGTTGGAACATTATAACGAGGAATCTAAAATACCCGCAGTGGTTTTCTAAAAGGTTTCCATGTCTAGGATATTCAAGTGTGGTAGGCACAAAAGTGTCAAAACCTAATAATAAAATATAATATTACAGTACCCTACCTAGATACGCTCTTTGTATATCGTAGAATCTTGCACTTATTCATTGACTGTCCATATTTAATAATACCAATAAGGTAGTACTTGATAGTATTAAATTACAATATGAGAATTTCACTGACCCTTTTCCCAGAGCCTAGGATTGGAACTGTGAAAACGAGTTACCAAGGCACATAAATAACCTAACCTACTAGAAATCATCAAATATGGTAACTAGAAGTGGTAACTTCTGTTTGAAAACCTCAGAAAAATGTGTAATCCACATACAGTGCGTGATTAGATTCAGTAACAAAGTCTCGATGTCACTACGGTTCCTAATATGGTCTACTGCCCATGATTGAAAAAAAGAACTTTAAAAAGAAGTGTGTATGTGTAAATTCTGGAATTCAACAAATTGTTCCCGGTGATTAGTGTTATAATATTATTTTATACATCTATAGTACGCCTATCGAATGATATGTTGGAAAATACAGTAGTTTACAAGTTGTAGTATACACTATAGAATAGATAATACTATCTTTAGTAGATCAATTCTTTATGGTTGTAGGTCGTCCTAAAACTTTGAAACTACAATGTTGTAAGGTTTGTTAAATTTGCTACATTCTGCCTACATTTTCAGAAGAATTTCTCAATGGCCTACCTGAAATTCTCGATTTTTGATCAATACGTAACATTTTATATTTTACTTTTTTTTCTTCTTATAAATGACCTATCACCTTTAAAAACCTATCTCGAAAACAATCCACCCTATTAACACAAACAGAAAGATTGAGTGGACACTTTATCAAAGAAAGATAGGCTAGAAGATATACTTTTAATCTGTGATATGTACAATCACACAAACATAAAATTATGTAGTCACTGATATTCCTAATCGCATACCAGTATCTTACAATTAGATAAATATTGATTATGAAATGAGCACTGTGGACAGTTGATCTTAAACAGAGTACCCCTGACCAAAAACCAACAATGTATGGTATTCAATTAACACTAGGAGTGGATGTAGCAAATAAAGAAAATGAAGAATGAAGAATAAATGTGGTTAATGAAGAAATATAATTTAAAATAGACACTGGACACACATCGATGCAATACATTTTTGTTTAACTAATTCGAAATTATGGAAAATCCTCTCAAAACAACAGAAGAATAAAAGGACAAATATGAAATCATTAATTTCACATGGGACTAGAATTAGTGGGACACCTGAAATGAACAAAGATAAGATCTCATGTCAAAAAGTGTTTTGAAAAATTATACCTCACAGATCAGTCAGTATGAGATTATTTAAAATCATGAATACTTCTAAACATACAACACATCTGGTTGCTTCTACTGGCCTACTGGTTGCGAGTCAAGTAATTTCACTAGAGACAATCATGCATAACAGCTATGGGATGCTAATAATGAGAAAATAATATTTGCCCATCAAACATGTATTAAGCAGTGGTGTATTTGGGCTGGGGCGGCGCCCTGGTACTTTAATTTTGGGGCAGGGCGCGCCCTGGTACCTTTTTTCTTGAAAGTCATATTTGAAAACATACAAAGCTAACTTGAATCATGCTAACTTGTAAACGCACAATGATAAAAATGATGCATCCTGATAGATGGAATCTACCAATATTCATTTGCAACATCAGACCATAGAGTAATGAAGTTTTCATTACTCTATGGTCAGACTTGACAATAATGACAGAATCTTGAAATGTAGTGTAGTCAGCTTCTAACATTTTTTGTACTACCTTAGAAAGGAATGTATTTACTGGGATTTAGCGCAATGAACTTAATAGTAACCGATCTTCGTACGAAACTGATCGTTAAGAATATTGCCTCGCTTTGGTTTATCAAACTAAATGGACCACCTCTAGTCAAGTTTGATCCTACACCTTATGTAAGGACTTGGCTCCTTAGTCATCGATCAGCTGGCGACGCACAATCGCAACATGTAACTTGGACCATGATGCACCCACGGAGGATCAATGTGCGAGAGATTCTCTGTGGCGATTATTTTAGATGCAAAGGTGAACCACATCATTTTCATTTTATATTTGAATTAGAATCTCCTAAAACCGACATTGTGGCATGTTACGGCTCACAAGTCCCCCCCCCCCCTCCCAGCCGAGTTGGGATAATGGGTTTTTTTCAGTTATCACCGCCTTGGTACTTTTATTTTTACGAATACACCACTGTATGTAAGCCAAACTATATTGTATTGATAGTTCAAATGAAATAGGTAGGCTTATTCCAGATATATTTGACATTACGGTAGTTTCAATTCACACATAGCTCACCGCACATCAGTAAAATGCACATGTAGCATGTAGGTACCGGTAGCCTACCGGTATTAGAAACTTGGTTATTAAAACATTCTGATATGATCCAAGTTCAACACAAATACAATGTAGGTTTTTTGCTCATAGAAGAGGACTAGTCTCTTTCAAGAATGAGAAAGATTAAAACTACCGGTATTTAAAAAATTGGCATTTTGTTTCAACACCACATGAATTTAGGCACTATTTTTATCACTATGAATAATGGGTGCAAATGAAGACATGGGCTAATTAAATTAGCAACAATGCTCTGTAATCAGTGTAAATTATCAACACAAAGAGGAAACATGCAGTTGGAAATTGGTTACCAACAGAGATGATGTTTACTTGAGCATCATATGACTAATCTAAAAGACTTTAATCACGGTTTTAACAGCATACTACAGTACCTCCTGAGTAAGATCGGCTCCTTGTGGTGCTCTAGTTTCTTCTTCGTCTCCTGCATGGATAACATCATCAAATGAGAATGGTGTACCTCCATTCTCGGAAGACGTGCTTGCTGGTGATGTTGAGCCATCAATGTCATTAGCATTATTTCCCCCGATTGTAGGTCTAATGACTTGACTTGTGGTTCCCAATACTGCAGTATTATTATTAGTGGTATGCACGTCGTCAATGTTTAATAAATACGCAGTGACATTGTGAGCATGCGAGTTTATCCTATTATAACGTCCAAGAGCGTTAAGATCATCAAACACTTGTTGCTCATCGTTTAGTAACACAGAGTCCAAGCTCTTAGGATGAACGTACAACCGACGTTGAATAAGGGTCTCTGCATGTACATGAGCCCAACTTGTTCCATTCACTAAATCACCAACACCTATTTGCGACACATCGTACCCAAGATAAGAGTCAGGGTTTACACGTAAAAGGCTCAATATCAGAGCTAACTGTACCAATTCATCACGATAGATTTTCTTTAAGCACAACATAATGAAAACTGTTTTTGTAGACCTGGCCTGCAGACAAGGATCTCTGCCTAGTATAGGCTTATTTTTTTTAAATTTAGCCCACTAGGGGCCAAATAAAACTGTCAGTTTATATGCTATTGCACAAAGTCAACATAGTATTCTAAACATTCTTGAAACCTGGAATCAAATAACATCAAGTCCAGCCCTCCTATCAGCACACTATCAGCACACATGAAAGACTCGCTAACTCTTATTACAGAACGTGAGAGGTCCCATGCTTACATCTGGAATTTTAACCAGTCAAGATCTAGTCGACATAACCTAACTTTGTCGGCTGTCAACATCTATTTGAAAATAACAATAGTAGGCATATGACGATTGAGTCATATAAATTGGTGGTAAATAAAAAGTTATTATTGATATAGGAGTGACACACAGGCTAGTCATTCAATTGGGCCTAGGGGCTTAGGCCTGCATTCCATCACTCCAAATAGGTCTAGGTATATAATAAATTATCAAGAGGTTTAGGCCCAAGCATGGTAAATTACAGGCCTGCAGCTCAAGTTTGGCTATGCTAAGGCCTTCTATAAGGGCCTATGATGGCTCTTGGCAATACTAATAAAGGGCCTAGTTTTATTAATAAATAGCAATAGGCCGTATCAAAGGTCTCAGCTGGTGCTAAACGTAGGTCCATCCGCTTGGCCAGTGAGTTTGTTTAGGCCTAGGATAAATTCTATGGCCTAGCCTAGACCAAAACATTAATTATGTAGGCCTAGGCCTACTCAGTGACCAAAGCCTAGGCCTACTACTTTCTAGAGATATGCCTACCACTCACTATTACGTTCAAATAAAACCAATCACTGTTACGAGAACGCAAACACATTATTTAGGGATTTCCTTCGAATGAAAGCTGCTTTAAATGCATGAAGTCCATAAACAATGAACAACGTGCTCAGCTTGTAGGCCTTGCCTATTCTGCTCGACGTTCTGTCAACGGAGCCGCAAACCGGCAACTTCTTTCTTAATTTGTATCAAATGTACACAATTTATAATAACTTGTCAAGATACACACGCCAGTAACACGGTACTGAATTTTTCCGACCACACTGTCAGTTTTATAAAGATGTCTGATGAACAAAAATATGAATCTCACAATGATGCAAGCCCGCACACAACAAACGTCAAGGAGCGAAATGTAATCGCCACTTGCATGTGACTCAACAAAATCGAGAACCAACCAATCTCATCATTCCGATTTGCCTCAAGCGACTGCGCAGTGAGTGAACGCAGACAGCGACTTTTGATGGCACGTTGGATGCTTTGCGTCATGGGTAAAATGGGAAAGTGAATACAACTTGGGTTAAATACGTAATAAAATATTTTATAACAAAAACAACGACCCATTAGCAACTATAATTAGAACTTGATCAAGTAAATTCAGTGTGATTCATTTCAGCATCAAATTTATTATTCGTGGCTCTTTGAACAACTCTCTATTGTTTTGATTTCGTGTACAAATAATTCAAATGGGTTTGAATTTAAATTCAGTAATAATTGGCGCCGGCAGTAATGAGCTGAATAAAATAGTACGAAATTAAATTAAACATCAATATATGAATAGATGTGCCTACCTGAGGTAATTTCGGCTTTAGAGGGGACATGGGTGATCCAGGAGATAAACTCATCATTTGCGGCATATCCTCCACAGCCATCATCTTGAAGAATCTTAAAAATGAAATTGACATACATTCACTGACACTGATGTTTTGCATATGTTGTTCAAATAGGCTTAGGCTAGTAATGGCATCAAATTCGTTATTAATTCACGTTTCGAAGAAATTGAAAGAATGACACAATGATCAACATAGATATTTATAATCTCTACATACCTTAACACACTGTCAACTTCGGGAGATTTATAAAATCTTGTTGTCAAAACAAATAATCCACGGTTCACAATCACGCCTACTGTCTTCCGTGCTTCTATCAAGGTTATTATGACGTCAGTCAATCATATTCTCGTTCCTAATGGTGTATTACTCCGCCATAGATAACACGTTGACCAACACGTGTTTTTTTTTATTATTTAAACAATATAATGCATGCTACTATCAAAATGATTTTATTATTGAATTTGTTAACACATGTAACGATACCCGTTTTTTAGATACATATTCGTAGAAAACAAGACACGATGTTTTTGAAGACTCCTCCGAAAAGAAATTATGAAATGACGCCCATATGAAAATTATTCAGTTTTATTTCTATTTTTAAAAAATCACACAGGACATAGCTCCGATAACAATGTACACTTTCTCACGACCCCTGTAGGACAGCAGTAGGAAGAAGGAATTGTTATATATTGGAAATTGATATTTTAAGAGGTAGTCTACTTTTATTAAAACTACACTTTATTCTAACAGAAATGATTGAATAATTTTTGCGATTTTAAAACAATATTGTTACATATACAAAGAAAGAAGTACCAATGGAAATTCCTTATTATACTATAGATTAGAACATACAAAATATTTGTTCAACACATTATATAATATAATTATACAATTGACTTTTTATAAGAATATTCAAAAAACAAAGTTTCAATCGTGATTGAGATGTGCTTATTTTAGTGTTAGAATTTCTCTTCATTACATGAAACAATTGACAAAAAAATCATACTAACCCGTAAGATGTGGTCAAGTTTTGATAAAAGAAACTCACATGTCATTGGAAGAAAGAAAACTAACAATTTTCTTGTTGCTACCACACTTAACCAAGGATAATAATATATGTTTCAAAATTCACGTCATACTTATATACCCACGATCACAACAATATTACAATAAACAGACCACTGATAATATAGCCGTGGAGGCCTACTTTTAATCAATCAACTGTTTTACAAGTAAGTCACAGAAGCAAACCACAGATAGGACATTAACAAGACAATCATAAACGTGGATTGTATAAAATAAATATTTATAAATAATAATAATTCACTCGATTGAATGCAATCACGTTACAATTACAATAATACGAGGAAACCATACAATACATTGCACTATATTCAGTTATTTAACCTTTGAGCTTAAGTTTTTTGTAATTTGGGTCAAGTTAGCATTTATTACTTCCATCATTTTATTTTACTAATTTAATCATTTTCTTTCAACTTGGTCTTTGGATATGAATTGAATCAATTGATTATGTACTTTTTGAATATTATGTTTGACTATTCAGGTATCCATTCAGCCAGTTGAATATGGTTTCTTCATTCTCCTGCACCCAGTATATATTCAAACGTATTGTTTCCAAACTCTGCTTCAGTGCGCGGGCACCAGATCCGACATTCATATCTTTGAAGAAAGATGCAACCTAGAAAAAGAAAACGAATATATCTACCTATTTTTAAAATTTAGATAATTAGCAAACACTAATAATTTAATTGAGTTTAAAATATTAAAGGTAAGCTGTAGGTTTTACATTAGTTAGGATTTTCAGAAATATATCGCAGATTACAGTTCACTAACATCAATTTTTATTACATAACAGTTCAATAACATTTTTATTTTCTTCTCGTACTTTGTATCATCATCTATTATTTATCTCTCATACCATCCATCAGAAATTGATATAATTGAATTGAATAATATAGGTAGATTAACATAGGCCTCAAGCTATTCAGATTTTGAATTTTAAAAGGAGATAAAAAGGAATAGAAAACAGAAAAATGAAAGTTCTCCTGGTAGAAAATAATGCTACATACTGATCAATTTTGTATTTTTATCTTTATATTCCAAAATCACCACTACCCAAACAATTAGGCTGATAAATTAGTAATATTAATAACATTTTAATTGTTTACCTCTTGATGATCATATTCAGTGGAGAAATGTGACGTTACGACAGATATGAGGCCACCCATCGTAAAAGTACCATTACCAAACATAGTCTGCATGTATTGCCAGTGTGCCTTGAGATGACGCCATGCTAATAGTTGTCCTTCTGGATTGGCTGCAACTACAGCTAAGACCGTCTTGACGTCCTGTGGCTTGATGAGAGTGCGATCAAGCGTGGAAAGAAGGTAGCGTTGCAGAATCCATGGATCGGAGGCTACGCCAAGAGCTTTCAACAGTAGTTTGCGTTCACTTGGAACTCCGGTACTGTTATATTTCGACCAGCAGAACTTCCATTCTTTCACGCTGCCATATTTAATACCTACAAGTAAAACATTTATTTAACATTATCATTTTGCTATTCACAATTTTAATCACTAGGCCTACATAGATTGAAAATAAGCATACTGATCAAAATGAGATTAGAAAATGTTGGATTAAAAATTAAAATAATCATTTACACATTTTGGTGAGTAGACATCTCTCATTCTCAAATGGAGTACTTGGAATTTTGATTTTTTCTTACTGTGCTTTAATTTATTCTCAGTATCAAATTTACCTGCAGCATAGACCACCTCCCTCAAATTTGGAGGAATCCGAGTCCCTTTCTCCATCCAAAATTTGAACTTATCCTGTGCCTCTTTTACAGTTGACTTAACGTTGCATAGGATTGCAGAGGCTAAGATGTCGGACCTCATGAGCCTAAAATTACAGCAAAATATATTATATAATCCAATAATGAAATTGATTCAATAAAATGTCAGAAAGTCAGTAATTAACACTTTTGTGCTAGATTAAAATAATCTAAAAAATATGAATATATGGGGTACCTACACACTAATGTCTATCTACTGTTGAATTGAATGATTAGGTTTCTGATAGTACTGATTAGGTTACCCTAGCTTATCTGTATTCTTCACAATTAGGGTTCGAAAACTCAACCTCGATGTTCGAATTTGAAGAATATTATCAACATTTTTTTTACATCCAATTTTTTAATTTGAATTTGTCCATTAGACCTAAGTCCCAGATTGCTGCTTGCATTTACAAATACTGTAGATTGCTGCTTGCATTTACAAATCAAACATTTTTACCAGTTCAATACATTCATTTCTCAGAACTTATTGAATAGTATGATTTTTATATAATGAGTGCATAAAATTAGAGCCACATCATGACTATCAATCAAATTCAGTGAAAATGATTGTACTCTTTAAAGTAAATTCATGAAAAGTACAACAGAATGCAATTCTGATTTATTTTATGAATTTGAAATTGATGCACCTCTTAGCATACTTCAACTGTTTTTATAATTTGAAGTTTAAAAAAAAAGTAAGTTTTCAATACCAAGAAAAGTTTATGCGCAAGTTCAATTTCAGAGATCCAGTTTTGTACAACATGAATACTTTACTTACTTATGAAGATGTAGCCCCTTGTCTTCCCACCCGACAAACTTAGTTATCGGAGCCAAGAGGATGCGCATGTACTCGAGGAACAATTTGTATGACTTGGACTCTGAAAGGCGCTTACTCCAAGCCTGGAAGTGCTCAAGGGCTGTAGCCCATGGAACGTAATCACGTTCGTTTAGGAGGTATCTCGATAGCTCCAGCGGAATAGTGGCATTCAGAACACCAGCCCTATTTGCATTACAATATGAATTAAAATACACAATGATGTATAAGATGAGACATGATCAATATGGTTTTTCAATTGATAACATATTAATTATTATTGTGTCTCAAGTCAAGTGATTTTGGTGGAGTAAGTACAATGAAACTATTGATTTTAATCTCACGTTCTGATTTTGATCGGCACTTTACAATCGATAATGCATATAAGATCTTTATTAACAACGCTCTTGACTATTTATTTAATCTGACTAGGTAAGCTGCTGGTTTACCTCTGGGTCTCAAACTAATGTACGTGGTCAATTATAGCATAAAATAGCAGTCTTTTGGTTATGCAAATTATTCGAAGTTATATTTATTTTTTTACATCATGTAACATTGTAGTAAAAGGGAATCTACCAACTTGAATAGTCATTAGATAAGCGATAGCAAATACTTCTACCTCACTCATAATATGGACCTTTGGCTGTTTTTTTTTTTTTAATGTACATCAAGTTGTTTGTACGCTCTGCACAGGTTGCAGGCTTTAACTGCTTAACATGTAACTTTTTCTGGACACCCAGGCTTATTCAACTTAGGACTATTCAGTTTTTGGCAAAGTTGGTTAGGCTACTTTTGAGAAAATCCACCACAAATTTTCTCAAAACCCCATTAGATTAGGCCAGTTGAAAAAAACTCTTCAGAAAATTTCAAATTTTCACTGAACGTAAATACATTGTCTACATATGAATGATATTATTATGCATTTTCGTCAAGATGGTACTAGTGTTTTTAAGAAAAGAATTATTCAATGTTTACATTTTCATCAACTAGATAAAAATAGTGGTTAGGTATATTCGTTATTAAGGACTCTCAGATCAAACTCTCATATTTCACAAATATATTGAAGGAAAATAATTTTCAATTTTTCAATTTCCAAGATTTCAAAATTTGGAATTTTTAGCTAAATAAATGGCAAGTATTTTTGAAGTGAAAATGCTTTCATAAAATGTATCAAATGCACAGTAGTAATTCATCTTTTATTTTTAATAACATCAAAAAATTGAGACTAAAGATAACAAAGTAGGATCATTTGGATGAAGTATAAGGGGAATCTCAAGACCCCAAGCTAGATTTTACGTTTATAATTCATAATATAAGCTTATAATATAAGCCTGGTTTCATCCGTAACAGCAAAATGTACATTTTTCAGGTCAAGATGAATCTAACAATAATGAACTAATTATTATTTTAATCTATGTCTTGCCTGCATAAAGTGAAAGCATCATCAATGAGTCCTGCACGATCTGCTGGGCTGAATACTGAGTGGTTTTTATGCAACGCAGTAATGATTGCCTCCCACATTGACTCATCATACATCACTCGGTAGAAACCAGACTGATTCACGTTTACTTTAATCCACTGAGTACCTTCGGCCACTTCGAACTTATCTGAAACAAAACAATTATGATAGAGAAAAGTATTCTGAATGAAAGAGTATGACCTAAAAATAGCTGTCTAGTTATGAATATTAACTGCTGGAGAGTGTGTAGAGTAAAAACCGTCAAATTGAACAGCGTTGGCAAGAGCACCTTGAAGCTATGAATTGACGCTGTCATGTAAAAATTTGTCTCGCCTTTATAGCAACATCCACTGTTGGGTAAAATTTCAGAAAACTTTTCAAAATATAGAAATGAACTGCTGTAATTTATGAACTTAATTCAATTGGAATTGGCTACCAAAGTTGAAGTGGACTGCAAAATGGTTCAAATTTGGGTATTCTTATAGACTCACAGTTAATTTATGATAAATCATCATACTCATTTGATAAGAGTGATACCGAGTGAGTTAGAGCCAAGTTTGAGCCAAAGCGTGAAATTCATAACAGATTAATGGTGATTTTTTATTTTTGTCAACAACGCTGCAGAATATATTGTCAATTGACGACTTACAATCTCCGCCCCCTTGACGTCACAAATCATACTCTCCAATCAACAGGGCTGTTAGAACTGTAGTGAAATTCGAATATCCAATTGCGGTATCTTCAAATGACCAAAAATGATATAGAATTATAGATCCAACTGACCGACTGGTGAAGCCACGCCTATTTCGAGTCGTCAGTTGGATACAGACTTCTTCCTGCAGTGAGTTTGCCATTCATAATCCTTACTTGGGATGCTGCCAATTATTGATTAATCAATTAGTAATCTATTATCAGACAATATTTTGCCAACCGATCTGTATCTGCCAGTAATCGATTAATGATTATCATCGATGATTAATGATATTTTAAAACTCCACTCAAAAGTTCGCGCTGAGCTTCCAAAACGAATGGTGGAGGTTTGGTATCAATGTGGCACAGATATGAATAGCGGCCTACCATATTTTTCGTCTCATTAAATATTTGTTTGGGCTCATATCAACTGAATTACCTAAACTTAATGCATCAATTGATAAATAATTAATTAATTATTATAAAATATTCATGTTTTAGTTGTAGATTGATCGATTATCGATATATTATCATGAAGAATCTTGACTTTCATCGACAATCCTAGTCCACACCATCTCAAGATGGCATTTTAAACTAATGTTTGTACATCAGAATGTAGAAATTGGTTCTTACCGTCAGTCATGTTTAACCAGACATGCTCTACGTGGCTGTGATTCATATCCGTGTAGAAGCTGAGCGGCACGTACCATTTGTAGCCATACGGAGACGGAGGGTCATCTTCGTCCTCACCTGGGCGACTCCCATTGTTCATGTCTGAAGTTAGTAGGAACCTGCATACAGGAGACGATTATAAAATTGGTAGCATTTAACAACAATATAGTGTTAGTAAATCAACTGGCAAAAATAATTTGACCAGAAATATCTATAATTATTAGAGATAGGATAGTAATGCAATTTTTTCTATATAGTGAAGAAAGAATGCAAAATAGTCTATAAAATTGTTTCTTAGCATCGATATCTTGAATATATGACTTTGACACTGCATGTTTTAGTTATTTTGGTACCAGTACTCATTTTCCCACATTGGAGCTCATTTTGGCATCAATACTGCATTAATATTTTGCTTACCGGTTATTTTAGCATTGAAAGCTGCTTGTATGGTGCATTTTGCTTGTATATAGATTCTTCCATAGCTCTGAGGTAATTTCAAAAAGGATGTATCTCTACGAAACGTAAATATAGTACTCAATTAATTTTTCATAAATGTTCTCTTCTTTTCATCAATTTAGAATGCATGATATCTGTTTCTTTTAGGATTATCCATTTTAGCTTTAAAAAAGCATATTTCTGCTTCTTAATCATGTTTTATCTCATATTCCAAGTCTGCTTATTAATTTATTTTTTGATTCAAATACTGAAATATCGCTTTTTTCAAATTGTTGTTGCTTATTTTGCTTATGTGAGCACTTTGATGCTGCCTTCACCATTCATTTCAGCATTGATGGTGTTTATTTGGAAATTTGATACCGTATTTCAATATTACTATCTTGTCTCTAATAACCATATATGTGCCTATGCTATAATTACAAGCAGAACATTAATTAACAGAATAATTCAAAATTCAACTTGTCAAACAACGACTTTCTTTGATTTTTGTATGAATCAAAACGAATAAATAGAAATAGACCTACAAGTTGACTGTTCATATAAAACTGAACACGTAATAATAATATGAATGCATAATCTGGTGTAAAACTGTAGCCAACTATAGTTGACACTTGGCATACAAAAGCGGCACTATCTAATTCGATACTGTATAGTTTTGAAACACAATCGGTTCACCACTTCTGAAAAAAACCTTCACGAAGTTTTTTATAACCTCAAAAGAATAACATATAACATATAAAACATATGAAAACATATGAAAGATAGAGGAGAAAATTTGGAAATATTTCCTTCTAGTATATTTAAATTTTCACGGAATTTTAATATATTGAAGATAATGGTACACATCATTCTGAAGTTTCACGTGAATCGTATCTGCCGTTTTGATGAAAAAAAATAATGTAATTTATTTAGATTAATCAAAGCTAGTAAGAAATCTAGGCTTAGGAATCTGAGCAACAGGTGTCACCAATTAATTTAAAATGAGTAGAATGAGTAATGAATAAAACAAGAAGGCACTGACACAGATGTTTGGAACTCGAGGTGCATTTATAGCTTCCCTTTACATTTCATATAAATATGCCTATATTGGTCATCCAACGACGCATATTTGTGTTTTCCTAGCTTAAGAGGCCGCAGGCGCTCTACATGGGCTTGTTGTCAGCTCGCTTCAGACTCGAGTTTAACATGCATCGTGTGCTCTAGGCACTACCCGTAGACTAGCCCGCCGAACTCATATTCACATAAACACCGTCAATTCCCTAGGTTACACTTTTGATATATTTCTCATTTTTCAAAAAATCTATCTAGGTTCTACATTTCTTCATTTTCCATTTGAAGAATTTGAAAAATTACGATTTTTTTTCAAAATTCTGTAAATGCGGTAACCACTGTTTCTCAATTATTAACAGAATGCAAACACAATCATATTGATATCTCAAAAATTACGGCCGTGAGAGTTTGTGGCGTGAAATACGAGCGCCTGCGGCCTCTTAATACAATACTAGTGCAATAATCAAAGTATATATTTTACTTGCCTATGTTGTGTGGCATAGATCATGTTATCTTCACGGGAAACTGTAATCAACGGAAAACCCATCTGCTGAGTCCATGTGTCCATGACGGCTTTCACTTGGACCGATTGGTTTGCATGTTTACTAAACACCGCCCACAAATCCTTTGTCTCAGCATTGCTATACTTGTGGCTATTCAAGTAATCATTTAATCCGCTGCGCATCGTTTCTTGATGGAGAAATTGTTCTAGCATGTAGAGGATTGATGCGCCCTAGACAGACAAAATAGCATTGTATGTTCGAATCAACTTATTTTGCCTCTTCAGTTCAAATGACCTAATTCAATTCAATTTTAAAGTATTTTATTCTACCTTCTTATTTATGATACATAGGCCTAGTGATGCAAACAATAATTAATACTCAATATAAGAATGACAATATAAGCTGTTGTAATTTTCAGTATAATTTGCCTACTGTATATACAGTGAAACCTCTTTCCATCATTTTTCAAGGGACCAGGAAAATGAAACCATCCATGCAGGAAAATGATCCATCCAGGAAAATTTAGCATTGAGTATATGGGAGTGGGGTTAAAAAATGAATGATGCAAGCAGGAAAAAGATGAATCCGGGAACGATGCATAGAGGTTTCACTGTAGTCCCAAATAGGCAAATAGTTTATAATTTTGAGAAAAAAAGTGTAATAGACTGCTCTACAGGATACAATAATAATGTTCATACATGTTATAGAAAAAAGTCAATAACATCTTCTCTGAAGTTTGAAGATAGAAAATGTTAATTGAAAGACCTTCTTTGCTCGATTTACAAACAATTTGTATGTGATCTGCAAAGTTTTAATCTCTCATTAAATTTCTGACACCTTGATTTATTTTCGATTGTTTCGCTTTTACTCCACGTATATCCTCATCTATCCACAATCCTCATCTATCCAACCACAAGAAATGGATATTCTTTCGATAAGAGCATGCATTCTGAGTAATTCATTGAAATTTTAAAATACCATACCCCATAATATAATTTTAAATAAACCTTATATTACAACAGCAAGCTTACAATTGCTCGTTCATATATTAAAACTATTGAACAAAGCAATAAAGTAAATACAGTAATAAAGGTAGTAGGTACTAACTACTACTACCACTACTACTACTTATAATAATAATAATAATAATAATAATAATAAGATTTTCATTTGTGCGGCGGAGTTAAGCCGCAATGGCTTTTCTTCCATCAAACCGCTCAAATTCTGAATACAATCATTGTACAATCATTTCTCAGAAGTAAAGGTAGGGTAAAGGGATACAATGGCACCATGGATAATGGTGTTATTGCATCCCTCTATCCTATAAAAAAAACTAAGATTACATACATATAGAATACATGAAGTGATAAAGAATGATTACTCGTACCTAATCAAAAGACCTGATTACCTAATTACATTAGGATCTTATGTACATAATAAACTGAAAAACCTATGATTTATGGACAAATATGAATGAAAATTGAGAGCCCACCTTGCTGTACGAAATAGTATCAAAGATAGCTTCTATCTCCATTGGATCGTGAACCTCGACTGATATCGGATGACTGCTCGCGAGTGCATCCAAATTCAAGGCAGGCTGAGTCTTATCAAGAATAAACTGTTCCATCATCTTCCAGTCAGGCTTGACATGATCCACGCCCAGATACTCGAGATAACTCGCGAATCCTTCGTTCAGCCACAAATCGTTCCACCACTTCATCGTGACGAGATTACCGAACCACTGATGTGCAAGTTCGTGAGCAACCACGATTGCTACCCACTGGTGAGCAGCTGCTGATGTTTCGATCGGATCATAGAGAATAGCAGTCTCGCGGTATGTTATAAGACCCCAGTTCTCCATAGCACCAGCAGCAAAGTCAGGAATAGCTATCAAATCTGGGAGGAATCATAATTCATGAATTAGCACAGTTATGAAGACAAAAAGCAACTTGATAATAACACAAGCTTCTACACGACATTATCATGAACCTTTGAATTGTGATTGCATCATAATATGGCGCAAATGCTCCAAACACAAAAATTAAATGTATCTAAAATAATTTGTAGGCTGACAGGTTCATCAATTAAATTGAAATTTTCAATTTACATCTATTTCATCAATTAAACAAGCCCCTGGGTTGACCAATGTGACAGTTGAAATTCCCTGGATGGATATACACTGTAATACCCAAATGTTCAAAATGTTCTGTTCATTAAAAAAAAATACCGTTTTGAGTTATTTGATTGGGACATTCAGCACCAATATTGGCAAATTTGAAAAAATCTTTGTGAATGTTTGACTCGGACATCTATCTCTAGTTTATAGCAAGATTAACCTTGTTTCGGCAGTGGATAAGGAACACCGAAGAACTCCTCGTAATAATCCATGATGTCGGCAGCTGTTTTGAGAGCAAAGCCTGCCTGTGATATCAAATCTTCTGGTGCATACACCGACACAGACACACTCTTTTGAGTCTGAGTAGATATTCGTTTGAAGTCGCACACAACAAACGCTACTAAATATGTGCTCATCTCAACTGACTCTTGGAAATCATCCCGAAGCTGAAAAGATGGTAATGTGATTGTTGGTTCATTTCACAATTTATATTATTGATCTTTTTACCTTGAACATTTGTTGTTACTTCATGAAAAATTGAAAATTATAAGCAGAGATTTCCATATAAAATTCTGTTGTTCTTTTTCAAATGTTGAAGGATTATCATATTCTTAAAACCAAGATTTCAGTTTTTCAATGAGTTTTTACAATCGTAAATAGGTCAGCAGTGAGAAGATGAAATCTGTCAGAATTTTTAACCTAGTTTGAATAGAGGATACATGATACTTATAGTAGTATCAACAACAAGGTGGATCAGTCGGGCTAGTGAAATGTTGAAGTATTATGTATTCATGAGTTATGTGGTTATGTGTATAAATGTTTTATATACTAGTAAATTAATAATGTTCCCAGTATTTACCAATCCTGTTCCCATATAAAATCCAGCATCTTCTGTGCCGACTACAGGCATGTTGAACAATGCTATGTGGAATCTATCTCGGAATATTGACATTTTGAACCGAGCTTTGAATTGTGGTTCGTCAAAACAGGGGAACGCCGATCTTGCGTAAGTTGGCTCAAAGTGAGTTGTTGCCAACAGTCTGAAAATGACCATATTTCATCAATTACATACTTCAGTTATTATAGGGAAAGATACACCTATAATACAAAAACTAATCTTGAAATTCTTCTCAAGTGTTTCCATTAAATATGATAGCAAACAATAAACATACATTTCAATCGACTAATTATCAAACATCTTGCTTATAATATTGGAAAAAGATTTATTGATATAAAATGAAAAAATTAGGCTCAATTATAATATGTATGTAATTATTAATTATTCATAGAAAAACATTTATGTATGATATAGTAATTTGAACAGCATCCAATTTTCCTCTTAGCCTAATTCTGACTCATAAAAATCATAATGTACCCAACAGTGAATTCAAAATACTTATTGGAATTGCCAACATTGATTTGTCAATTCACATATGTATAATTCTTGTATATTAATACCATATTATCATGTCTTTTTCTAGTGAGTGGATACTGGCTATAGCTCATAAGACCGGGATTCAATTTCTGCCGGCTGCCCATTCTGATTGATTTTTTTCATTTTACAGTCATCAAAGTGAATGCTTGTTTGATATCACACTATCAGGCCACAACCAATTCTCTATCAGCTCAACATGATAGCATTTGTGCATACCTTTCCAAGAGACATATAAATAATAAGCAAAATCAACCCTCACTTTAAATGGATATGGAAAATGATTAAATTTGAATATTTAAATAGTGACTGTATAGAAATGGAAAATCATTTCTGAAAAGCGGGACTTACTTCTTTTCTCCATCCTTATTAACGTAGCTACTCAAATAGAATCCTTCTAGTTCAGCAGCTAGCCGTGAGTTGAAACGTAGAGTGAGAGTATAGTTGCCTCGACGACGGAATTTCTCTTTGATCTCCATGTATACCTGTTGAGCATTCTGATACTCGAGGAGTCGAGTGATTGTTAACTGGTATCCCTTGCCATTCTGCACTTTCTGGAATTGTATCATTGCAGTGATCATTATTCAGTTAAACTTTGAAGACACATTTTCATTGAGAAATATCCCAACAGACACTATTATTATCAACTAGTATACCTATAAACTTCATCAGATTTTTTTTGGTAACACAATTATATTGCAAACTCAGTTATAGGCGTATAATGAGATCTTATTTTCCATATCACTAGATACAGATTCAAATTTTATAGTCCATTTCATACATTTCATTTCATTTTTTGTGTTAATGCAAAACAGCACAAGATTACATGTGTATACAGTGAAACCTCTATCTATCGTTTTTCAAGGGACCAGGAAAATAAAACCATCCATCCAGGAAAACTATCCATCCAGGAAAATGTAGCATTGATTATATGGGAGTGGGGCTAGAAAAAATGAATGATACATCCAGGAAAACGATAGATCCGGGAACGATGCATAGAGGTTTCAATGTACAGTGGAACCTCTTTAGTACGTTTTTCAGGGGACCTGACTGAAAAAACTTACTAAAGTGAAAAACTTACTAAAGAAACTATTCAACATGTAGGAGAATATAGATGGGATCAAAAAATAAAACTTACTAAGGAGAAAAATGTACTAACGAGAAACTTACTAAAGAGGTTCAAATGTACCACATTTTGTTAAAATGAATTCTTTCTCATCAAACTAAGGGGGGGAAAGTATGTTTTCAGTAATATTGCACTAACTGTGAACTATCATTTTGAAAACCACTGAGATGTTCTCAAAATGGAATAATAAATATATTGTGCATGAGAGCAAAAAGTGCAAAACCAGCAAAAAGTTGTGTTGAGGTAAGCTGCTGGTTCTTTCTTTCTCTCCTGGTTTTGCATAACTCTTTCGTCTGTGATCTTGGATGAGTAGTAATTATTAGAACTCTGCATCAATATTCATAATACGTAGTAGTCATAAATCCCTTACCTTTTCCGTTATTGTCAAATTTTTACTATGGAAGACGATGAAATTAGTCTCTTTATCAACCACAAATTCAATTGTGACCTGACCTAAACAACACAATCGAATAACACATTAGTTAGATTGCTCCCTCTATTGTCTGAAAAGTGATACAAAATATATCATCAGTTTAAAATTAAGTATAGAGCCTAATTATCACTCAAAGGAAAAATGTATCATGATTAACTATAAAGCTATAAAAGTAATAGACAATGTATCTCATGACAGAATATAATACAATAATTATTCAGTTTTAATTCTGAAATATAAAGTTCCAGATAGCTGCAAATATTTGTCTACATCTTTGTGTCAGTTTGATAGGTGCATGGTTGGCATCAGAGACCGTTAATTGATACGTAGTGATATTTAATCATAGTACTGACTACTGAATATGAGAAAAGTTGATAGCTTCATTTCATTGTTAAATATAAGACAGTAAATAGAGAGTGAGTCTACATGAATGAATGTTCTGGATGAGTATTGTTGAGTATATTCAATTGTCTGTCTAACTGGCTACTGAATTTCTGGGCTGACTTCTTCCACATCTTATAGTAACACAAAATATATAATGATTTCCCTGCAGGATTCCACCACAGGATTTCCTTAAAAGACCATTACAGGACTCCTACACAGGAATTCCCTACATCTCATGTAATAAATAGTCTGACAAATAAGGAATATAAATTTATCTTACCCTTGACATCCAGTGTTGTGAGATTAGGATGAATAGTGATGTTGTAACGAGTAGGATGAACAAACGTTGGCAGTCGTACATTGTTCCACGGAAATATTTCACCGTTGGTCGCAATAGGTATCCGTGGTCTCGTAGAATTGGAAGTTCCATCTTCGTTCAAGTTGCCGGGATCTACACCAGCACATGGGCAGTCTGGAAAACATATTCAGTTGATTCAAATTCAGAAATTCTACATCAAAACGTGGATCTGCATATATCAAATTGATGTTTTTGCTGAAATAATTGAGTAATATCTGTACAAAATTTCGTAATAGGTGATGGGATTTTTTAAAACTTATTTCTAAGAACAAAGTACTGGTATATTGATAGTTACAGTGCATTACAAAGATAATAGTCGATTATTGGAAAACTTTCCATTTGGTGCGTTATCATTATGAAGTATCTACAACTATAAGCACAGCACTTAAAAGAGCAAACTAACATTCTCAGATCACTTCAGAAATATATTAAGATATTTCAACCAATAGGCAACATGCTTGCATTTTAGATTTAGTTTTAATCTACATGAGACAAATAATATCATCATATCATATTTTAAACAGATTCGATAATATAGCGGCCAGAAAAGTTGAGAAAATTTAGAGCGGGCTTAAAATTGCATTGAAAACATGTAAATCATTCAAAACCTGTTGATTCGGTTGAATAAACGTTCTTTGAGTGTCACTATTTTCATTGATGATGACCGTCGGCGTCATGGCACATAAGATAAAAAGGAGATGCTCATTTCTTATGACGCTACATGCATGACGTAGTATGTCCAAGCCATATCTGAATTAGAGTATTTTCAAAATAATTTCTTGAGCGGTTAGTTTTCATTGAAACTTTAAAAAAGATACGGATTCACTGATTTTAAGTTGCTGATTACCATATGAAATAATAACAAATATGTCATATATGTTGCCCCTGTTATGTACAATTACACCTGAAAATAATTTGTCTGCCTTAATTTTCAGCTGAAGAAAGTTGTACACAGTCCAAATAACTAGTTTCTTTTTTATTAGTTCAGTAAAACATGAACCCAAAATTTCATGCCAGAATTAATTTGAGCCATGGAAAAGTTCGATAGGTATCAAAAGCTTTTCCCAACAAGACAGATTTTGTAAGCATACATACAATACAATACAAAGTTACTTCAACAAAGCCTATAATAAATTAATACTAGAGTTAGCGTAACAAAAGAGTAAGATGGAACTATATTAAGCAGAAATGAAAATAACATTGAAGAATGATGAAAGTAAATACAGAAATTAGGGAAAGAAATTATAATGCACGATTAGTTTTATTGGTATTGCTCTATTTCTAACCATCACACTGTATGCTAGTTTGACCTACCTTGTACACAACAGAAAAGTAATATTAGTGGATAACAAAAATACCTATTTTTCATCTTTTAAAAACATAAAAACGGTATGATTATTACCCAGCAACAATAACAAAATAATTATTGTACAAAGGTAATTATTATTGAACTCTGATAACATGGAAACTTGAAATATTGTGACTACATGCTCATTGAAACAATAAAATATGCAGGCCGATCAGTTCTTTGGAATGCCTACCTTTTATAGACTCTCCATAATGTACACTACAATTTTGGTGCGGCGATGCTGATTGAACTGCTAAATATACAAAACAAAATAATATACATGCATAAAAAACTCATAATTTCATAAAATAAAATTGATCATTATTCAGAATGATATAACAAAAATAAAATAACTAAGTTATTACCAGTTTGTGGTCCTGCAAATGCAATTATCAGTGATGCAATGAACAGCGTTGCAAATACAACTGTTGCAATAATAAGGGCTCTCTTCTGTGAACAGGCTGCAACCCCATTGTGTTCGATGGTGTGGCTCTTCTTGTTCACCCCTGTTTGACTCTCCCCTGTGAAACATAAGCAAGACATAAGCACTGATGGGTTGTCAGGCGTGATAAGTCTCGCTAATACCTGAGCAATTGCTTCATTCAATTGTCATCATCAAGGTACAGGAAAATCAATATATTATATTCACATCTATGGACATATATATGAATTATTGTGCTCATATGATTGCTTGATAAATGCTCATTTTTATAAAGCTAGTGACATTATCTAGGTAGGTAAAATGAGATAGATGTAAGATAAAGACAATTATACAAAAAAAGATTAAAAATCAATGATAGGTCTACTGCCAGTAAGTGATTCATCTAATTATAAAACTGAGATGACTATTAATCTTTCTTCCAATGTTGATTATTATGGTAGGCCCTAGCTGGCTGTATGAACATTTTTGATATCATCAGCTTTACATCAAAAGAATGGCATGGCTTTTGTTCATATCATTCAGAATATATACAAACATAATACCATGCTTGGTAATATAATTATAAATAGCCGTCGATATTAAAATCATATAATTTAATTTTGGATAAGAAAACTGTTGAAATCATGCTGATAATATCAATTAATATTGATCGTCATTAACGAAATGACAAAAATGTAAAATGTTCGGAACTAAACTGATTTTAGTTACATTATACCCATACAGATAATTAAATTTAGTTATCAATTGATAAGATTTTAATATGATGTCGGAATAGTTCTATTGAATACCTCTAAAAATGTATGAACAATGCATTTGGAAATGATTAGGAAGATATTTACAAACGTAGAGTGGATAAAATTATCACGGATTTTTGAAATGCCGGTATACCCGATTATAAGATAATATTCCAATTTTCTAAAAAAGAAGTAAAATGTTCGAGAAACAGTCTGTTTCGTTATGTCTAAGGTAAGGGTCTAATAAATGTAGTCTCATACGCTTAAGAAATTCAACAATAATAAGAAATTCAGTCAAATTGCCTCACTTTTCTTCCCTGTCAAAAAAGCAACATCATCCACGTCTTGGTCACTCATAACTCTGGGTCTCCTCCAAACCACTGCCTCAATCTCACGTACACTTGTCACAATAGAAACCTTGACAAGCGTTTCTCTGGTTTCTAAAGCCACTCTAACGATTGAAATACAAAAAGAACTAAAAAAATACTTTATTTAAAATAGGGTGCTAATCATGGCGGCAGGATGAGTCGTTTTCCACCCCTCTATATATTGGACGTTTTGGAGGGTAGGATGGACGCAATGAATTGACACGTTCGAAAAATTTACTACCACAACATATCTCACTACCGGTTTAGCTTCAAAGGGTTAAGAAAATCCTCAATTTTTCTAACTTGTAGAAAAATTCACAAACTCAATAATTACGAGGTAATACACTATAAATCGTTTTCGAGATAATACTATATCAGTGACGGTTATCACGGCGGCGTACCCATCTTGAAAGCTGGTACTAGTTGAGGCGTACGTCGCTAGGTGACGCTAGTGTCGTAGATAAGACGTCGCTCAATACGTCGCCGTCATAAAAAGCCACCCCAGGCGACTATTTTGAAAGATCTTCATTAATAATTTACTTCTTTTAGATACATAGTCTTTCGATAATGCTATGTAATATTTTGAACATTCTTTATGAGACAGTGATTTTAACATCGGTCTTATGAAGTAATTATCGCAAGTTTGCGATCAATGTATTTTGACAAAACAATGTAATAAGTAGGAAAATATAATTTGAATTTATTGTAGAACAGTAGGCCTACAATGGGCCAATAATATATAACTTATATACATACATATACATATATATATATATACATATATATAATATATAAGTATGTCTACATATATTATGTTTCACTATCTATTACATTAGTTATATAGAAAATATATTATTCCGTACCATTGTGAATGTTAACATTGAGTTGAGGATTATTAAATGAATTAAATCAATTAGAATTCCATAACATAGCATGTTTCAATGTAATATACAGTTGGTGCTGGTACGAGTAAGAAAGAGTAAGAGTATAGTGTATCATGTATGAATTATCATAATTAATATTGTAGTATTATTAACTGTTCTTGCAATTTTTTTTTATGTTGTTCCTCCATAAATAGTATAGCTTCTGAACAGTACTCTATTTTTTTAGACAGCCCGCACATAAGACATTGTGTGCTGGCTGCTTGAATCTTCAATTTCACCTAAATTTAGAATTTTATTCAGAATTTTTGAAATATAACTGCAAAATTAAGATAAGTAATTCAAATAAAAAAATAAAAGAAACATTATCATTTCCTACAGTTGATACCATTTATATCATTGTTGGCAATAGTTTTGATACTAAATTTGATACTAGAATAGAGAATTTGATACTATTTGCTACTGATACTAATGATTCTTCATTACTATATATCATCATCATTATTTCGTTTATATGTTATTAGTGTTGTATCTCTATATGTATGTGTATGAAGAAGCAAGAATAAAATGGTTTGAAATTGAATTGAATTGAATTGAATAAACTTCACAATGAACCACGATCTATGACAATTTCTATCTACATACTTTATTTCTTATACAGGAATAATATTGTATATAATTATGAATTCCTTGATAACTGATAAATCCCTGATAAATCCCTGATAACTTTAACCAAATAACGAAATAATTCATTTCTAAAATTTACAAATAAATTGTATCGATTGATTTCCTCAAAATTTCCATAATATTTTGAGAAAGTATAAGCAAATGAAAATTAAATTGAAACATTGATGATTACATAGATCGGTTTTAAAATTGCATGAGATTTGGCAGTCAATCCTTCATGCAGTAATTCGTTGATACTGATGAAGAATACATAAATCAAAGGTTGAACTTTAATATTAAAATTAATTGTAAAAAAACTCGTTAAATCCTTAGTAAGCTTAGCGTGTGGCATGCTCAATTCAGAGAAAAACATCTACCACACTCAATGGCATAGCAAGCGTACCAACTAGCACAACCCTATAAACGAGAGAAACATAATTTAATAATAAAGTCTATTCTCCCTAACGCACACATAAAATAAGTTGCTGGGTATTTACACCAGACCGTTATTGTATAGTAGTGCATTCGTCGTGTTTTTTTTTTAAATTGCCATTTGTAAATCGTTCGATCGATGACTATTTGTATTGTTTGTTTATTTTTTTGTGGACTGTTCTGTCCCGCGTCCCCTATATCATCTAAACTCCATGTGTCCACTAACGACACGTCAATAAATAAACATAGTAATTTTCCTGAAAGCTTTCCTATCGACTACCTGTGTATAGGAAAGAGTGGTCGTTGGTACCATTAGTACCATTACACCGGCTATAATAACATCAGATTTGAGCATTTTCTTATTTCTTATACACCATCTCATTCATTTATAACGGTAGACCGGCATCGCAGTCAACGAGAAGCTCCTTGTCACGGATCTACTTTTCATAAGGCATTTCTTTCAAAAAGAATCTATGAAACTATCTAAAATGTTGAGAACATTGTTCAAGTTCTGTAATCACCATATCTCACACATTAACCTAACAACTGTATAGAGTATAGACCTACATTTAAAAATTGATAATTTCGTACGTCGTCAAATATGTGATCGTATAGTTAGTTTGTCACATTTCGATATTTTGACAAAAAGCGTGACAAAACAACAAAACAAAAAACAGAATTCAAAATTTGTATCATAAATTTGAATCCAACTTCACTAGGCATACGAATCTCGTATCGATGAGAAATTAGGCCTATTGGTAATAGTAAAACAATACATTTTCTGAGTTTTACTAAACGTATCAATTCAAAAATAATTAGTAATTAATTCAAGACCTATAATAAGAATATAATGTTCACAACAATGAACTTTATATACCTATGTAAATATATATATATATATATATATATATATATATATATATATATATATATATATATATATATATATATATATATATATACATATTTAAAAAATAATAATTCGATTATATTGGGTTCAAAGACGCACTGTACTGATGACTGCGATCTATTGGAGTCTGTGAATGATGAGATGATGGGATGATGAGATGAAGTTGGAAGAGGTTGGTCGTCGCCTGCTGTTAAAAAACCACCAGAGTCGAGAATTGACCTGAACGACAGAGGGAAACCATGAGAAATCCCTGTCATGATGGTCGACCATGACGGGAATCGAACCCCGGTCCTCTGAATGACGGTTCAGTGTGCTACATATATATATATATATATATATATATATATATATATATATATATATATATAAATATATATAAAAAAAAAATGTATATATATATATATATATATATATATATATATATATATATATATATGTATATATATATAAAATATAATATTATATATATATATATATATATATATATATGGATATATATATATATATATATATATATATATATATATGGATATATATATATATATATATATATATATATATATATATATATATATATATATATTTATATATATTATATATATATTTTTTTTTTTTCGGGAGGGGGGGGGGAATTAAAATATTAAAATTATTCATTCATGAAAACTCTTCAACTGTATAAAGAAGGCGTGGTACTGACGCATTGCATGTCAGAAATGTGTAAATTATATATAGTAACTCGACCTGGCGCCTCTACCTATAATTCTACCAGCGGCTATAGGCCTATAGTTCATTTTGTGCCAGCTACAAACTATCCGAACAAGTTAATGAGTTAGCAGGCTAAGGTCCCGTCTTACATATAATAAATTTGTTGATTAAGCAATGATTAGTGGATTAGCTTGGTATTACCCTTGGTTACCACTTACCAATGGTATTTTTGTACCTTAATTTATAAATTAGCTTAACTAGGCAAACGCGAAATATGCGTTGTAAGATGAGCGAGATATCTGAATAAGGTATAATAACAGTCCTACATTTGCTACTTTATCGACTCTGGTATTCTACACACTGTCCTTCATTCAATTGCTACTTTATCTTCTCTGGTATTCTACACACCTTGACGAATATGAAGAATATTTATTGCTTGGACAAATATCGAATCTAGGAAGCAGGGAATCTTGGCTCATTTCCATATATTTGATGGATAAAAACAGTTATTTGAATTTTTTTCTTCGAAACGGCTGATTCGAATTGCTTACAAAATGACGATTATGTGTATCATTCATGTTTGAACACTCAGAGAGAATTTTATTCTTTTCGGAGAGGTTTCATTGTTTCAAATTTTCTCACCCAGTCTAATCTTATGGGGTTTTTAAAAACTTTGACATGATATTTCTCAAAATCTAATCGACCGATTCATTCCAAAAACTATACAGTTCTAATTTGTAGAAGTTGGCCCGTACAAAAAAAGTTTCATGTTTATCAGTCAAACCCTGCGACCTGTGCAGTGCTCACAAAAAAAAACACAGACAAAGCCCTATAAGAGTGGGATGGAGACTTCGCTACGCTCATCTAATTAACACATTTTTATTAGACGAGCTTTAGCGAGGATTCAATTTGACATACTGAAAAAAATTGGTGTTCGTTTTTATGTTTTTTTTTTTTTTTGTGTTTTTTGTCGGTTCTCCACAGGTCAAACGGCTACAGCTATCAACTTCAAACTTTTTATTATCATGGTTGCTTATCTAACTTAGATCTGTATAGTTTTGTGGCATTATCGGATGATACCTTTTTTTTATGAATTTTAGAAATTTTAAAAATACTCATTAGAATAAAACGTCGGAAAAAAATGAAAATATTTTTATTTTCAAAAAAAATGAAATTTTCTGTGAAGTTGAAATACATTTTGATACACATTTCTGGAAATTATCAGCTTGATTGGGTCAGCCATTTTGAAGAAAAAACATGAAATGTGCTAAATTGGTACCACTCGAAGCCGTTTTTATTCATTAATAACTTAAATGTCACCCAATTGGTGAATGTGGGAAATGGTTTGACAAAGAAGTCGACATACTATTCCTTTCCGCTCGTCTAACAACGCGTATATAGCGTTTTCCTAGTTATTGGTAATATGGGGTCTAAGAGAACAACATCACGTTGTAATTGTTACACCTTAATTAACGTGTAGGCGTAGATGGACAAATAAATGCAGTGGCGGGCGTAGGTAAGATATTATGCTCTACTGAATAGGTTATTTTTTATGGACACAGCACATACGGCAATTTTTTTATTCTTGTGTGTATTAATAATCAATTTACACTGTAACGAGATGAAATTGAAATCTAAAAATTGATCATGCAAGAAAATTTAAAATGTAAATATTTTTTGTGTGTAGTTGTACATTCATTCACAAGACGTGGAGGCGTTAACTATACCAGTGCGCCAGTGGTGTGGAATAAGGGTGACCGTCGATCGGAACAAAGTATATCAGGGGTTGCTGATGGATTCGGTAATTTGCACTAACTTATAGTAGGTCGCGATTTCAATGCCGTTTTATATTAATAAAAACCTTGAATAATAGTCCAAACTATACTATATACTACACTATAAACTGATTTATATAAGTATATAAATGCAGTCATGAGCCAAGACGTGTAAAATAATAAAAGGCCTATATTCATTGCTCCAGGAAATTAAACATACAAGTATGGTATTGGACAAGTCAACACTATACAGTTCATGAAAACACAACATCTTTGCATTTTTCAAGATATCTCACATTATTAACACGAATAAATTAAAATTATCACAATGTATAAAATAATGTGACATCATTGGAGAATGATCACTTCACTCGTATGAGTATAGTTACAAATAATAAGAGAATTATCAAATCTTCTCATATAAAAAATTAAAATTGAACGGAATCATTAACTTTATGAAAACATTTATCAATAAGATATTTCTTCAATGTTGATTTAAATTTAAACAGCTTCAACAGCTTTCAAATATGACATATATAATGATCAGTCATAGATCGATCTAGTCGTTAGCTATTTTTACAAAAAGGAATATTCATTTGTTCAAAATAATTACCAAAAAAAAATTTAGTCTGAAGTTGGTATTTGCTCAGTTTACCTGCACACCAGTCATTCATTTTCAAATATATATATATATATATATATATATATATACCATGATTAGCAGATATACATTCTTTATCTATGTATCTGAACATTGACCACATCGCTTGATTTCCTGAGTCCTCCTGGTTGCTGTTAGCTCGATTATCTGTCACCTGTATTGCAGCGTAGCTCCACCATACAAAACACCGACCTTACGGTCACAAAGTGTAGATATGTTGTCCAGAATATCCGTTGTACTTTTCATTTTCATTGCAGTCAGAGTAATTTGTCATTGGAAATTGGAATTATATATATCGAATATAAAATGGATAAGTTGCAATGAGTTACGATTATAAAATAAAAAAAAAAGGAAATTGCCCTGTACAGAAAGAAATCGTTTGATTTGAACGAAATCGTTTGATTTGAATTCTTCTCAACTCTCGAATCCATTCATATCGTGGCCATACTGAAAGGTTAGTATAATACTTATATTGAGTAGATATAGTTTTCATCAGACACTTTTGAGTTCGGATATTTCGTCAAGTCCGAGCGTTTCCGAGCCTGGATGGTCAGCTAGTTTCTAAAGGCTGTCAAAGACTGGTCGTGTATGGCTACTAAAATGCTAGCTATAGCGATTTATTGTTGATCAATTTGATTTGATTTGTTATATTCACATATAGTTTAAATTCGCGTCGTTTATATTCCTAATCTATAGATGCCACACGACTCGATCAGAAAATAAATCTATACCCTCAACGAAACAACCTAGTAAATAATAACATTTGTATATGTACACATTCAAGTTGTAATACTTCTCAACCGCCTCGGATGCCTGCTAGTTATATGTGCCCATTGACACCAATTGATCGACGCAACGTGCAACTGTTACTAATTCATTGATGGTGTCGGAGCTCAATCTAGTGACAATTGTGAAAAAAATCTACTGCAAGTTTTATCAAATGGTATAATGATATGATTATTTTGTATCAAACTCTTGACACGCTGCTGGCATATACGTATATATCATTAGGCCTATTTGATATAAACTAAATACGCCGTACTAGTCTATTTAGCATTTACTTTGGCTCGTAGGAATTCCAGATTCCTACGTATCTACACGTATATGTATTGTATACGTGTACACATACACGTGTACACGTGTATGTGTACACGTGTACACGTGTTCTTGTACATATTCATTATATGCACGTACACCTACACGTACTACGGTTCCCAGTTTGAGAGTTACTAAAAGAAGTTCAAGAGTTTCCCGGTTCTTCTATTGAGCTATACGTGATTTGTTTTATATATTATTTTTCTTATGTTTGAGATAATTCCTCTTTAATGTATGATTTATTTTACTATGTACATACTTTTGCAGGTTATTCCTATGAATATCGATAATTTTACATTGAGATTATTATTATTATTATTTCGATGATTTTTCTTATTGATCATCTGTTGCTATTGTTATACTTTGCCCAAGTGGCAACCCTAATATTGGCAGTGTTTTGGGATATATATATATATATATATATATATATATATATATATATATATATATATATATATATATATATATATATATACATATATGTTATTATTTTTCACCTTTATATGTCTATATATAAATAAAGTAAATAAATGAGTATTGAGATAAAATGTTTTATGACACGTCATTTCATGCATACGAGAAATCCAGAAATATTACTAATCGTGAAAAACCTGGCATGTAATATCCACACCGATCATATATAATATATAGTATATAATATATATATAATATATATGAGTTATTTGGAATGCTTATATATAAAGGCTTATAACATAAAATTATGAGCCAAATGCTATTAATATAATTGAGCAAAAATGATTTTGATATAGGCCTATCATTTGTTCAGACTCCACCAAGTAGGCTTACCAACAGCCAGTATATTTGGGTTTACGAATGATCGGTTGAGATATGGGACCATTTTACACAGCTCATGCCTTATACGGGACTCGAACCCACACCCCGACACAAGATTAGACTTATTTGGTGGTTTTGTTGGACAACGTATCAGCGGAAGCGCCTATTTCTGCTCTCTCACTCACTCTCTCTCTCTCTCTCTCTCTCTCTCTCTCTCTCTCTCTCTCTCTCTCTCTCTCTCTCTCTCTATATATATATATATATATATATATATATATATATATATATATATATATATATATATATATATATATATATATATATATATACATATATATATATATATATATATATATATATATATATATATATATATATATATATATATATATATATATATATATATATACATATTTATATATATATTTATATATATATATATATATATATATATATATATATATATATATATTTATACATATATATATATATATATATATATATATATATATATATATATATATATATATATATATATATATATAGATATGTATATATATATATATATATATATATATATATATATATATATATATATATATATATATATATATATTTACATATGTACTGTATATGTGAGATAATTAATATATTGTTCTTTACTATTCATATACTGTGTAATATTACGAAATAGTATCACGACCTAGGTTATTTAGATGGCGCCAACTAGCTCCATTCTATAATGAATGTTTATGTGCGAATGGGTCGAAAGGGTCAACTGAGTGAAATCCACTCGTATTTCCGCGAGAATCTCATAAAATATTTAAACCTCCTGGAAGTTTACTTATTTGTTCCGAATGTCTCCCGCGGGATGTTCCTGGATTCGTACAGGGGATAGGCTGGATCTTGTTTGATGGTTTGTGGGGATAGATACGATAGGTATATGAACCAATTCAATATCGGTCGAACAGGAAGCTGCACTGAGAACAACCCTAAATTGAAAAAAAAGATCAAACAGAGTCTGTTTCTTATGGAAGTGAACTTTTTAACTCGATATGGGTGTGGAATTCTTATACGATTCGAAATTGAAAATATTTTCACTTATAACATTACATCTCTCAATGAAAGAATTTCAAAACCTTACACGATACCATATCAACGATATATTTTCGGTATCTCCACGGATTGATTAGTGTTTAATTACGGATAAAATCAGCCATTCTGTATGTCGAGTTTTTATTCTTCACTCCTGTCACGCTGTTGTAATTATTTTGTTTTTCGTTTATCGCTAAATATTATCTTGAACATATTTAAGAAGTCATCGTTTTCGATTGACCTATGAACATACACAAATGACAAATACAATATGGAGCTCCCCAAAATCCTCTCCCAAAAATTGCGTTTTGATTTCAGTTGAATAAAACGAGAAAATGAATTTAGAATAGAATGTGGGTCTACATCAAGATTCAGTATTTATTGAATTGCCAGAAGCGTATGTTTAAAACGGTATACAAAATTCGATCATATCGTTTCATTTGTAAGAATGTTATTTGAAGAACATTTCTTCGAATTCATAAAGACGAATGCTTCACCATAATTATATTCACGATGAAATAATTTTGAACCGAAATAAATTGCTACATTTTGACAAGCCCCGTCTTATCTAACTGAAATGAACTGAAACATAGAAACAATCTGTTTCATTGTATGTTACGTGACGGTTTGAGTAACACTCAGCAAGAATAGTAATAATGAAATGGTAAATTAAAATAAAAACGAATCCTAATGAATGCTAGACAGCCTTCTGTAATCTGTCTATATATCCGCAATGCTATTCGAAGGGCACGCCATGGTGGTCTATTTTTGACTCACAAAAAATGGTGGAGCGCTAGCTAAAAACTCATCAAACTTTTTTAAACTTCAAAAAGTTCAGCCTACGAACGGAGTTTATAGACGTTTAACCATGTACTTCTGGCATTCATCAACACTTTTAGATCATTAAATATGTGCTCAAGTTATTTACGAATATATTCACTGTGTATAGACTGTGTATACATTATAATTTTCAGTCTTCAGTATCATATACTCAGAATTAATGTACAGCGTCAAGTTTGAATGTATCTTTCAAGGTTTTTATGAACTACACGATCAACATATAAATAAGAGATGATATGAAATAATGATCAGTCAGTCCGTTGTATCTTTGAAAACCTTTTCGCACAGCTTCTATATTACTTGTTGAAATATTGAGAAGGTGTTTCCAATACAGATGCAACAGTTTGCCGACAGGAGCTGACTTCATATCACCCATTTTCTTTTGTGATGGTAGGAGATAACTTTTTATCCACAAAGCTGTAAACTATTATCAATTTTTAAGAAACTTCTTATAAGCGATGGAACGTCGAATAATTTCTAGAACGAACAATACAAATATAAATTCCTTTCAACGTCAAATAGAATACAAGATATATAATATCGTTCCTAGCGATCACACTCACGATTGAATTAAATAAGAAATGTCATGATTTTATTCTCTATACTCTATGAAAAAAGAAATAATACACAATTGACATACATTTTTCAGATACCTCAGTGCATATAAAACACTATGTCAAAGTCTCTAAACAGTTTTCTGTTTTCATCTCACGGCCAATAAATATTAAATGGGTAGGCCTACTATGTATTAACTATACACATTAAACGTGCCCTTTAAATGGGCTTGAGGCCAATAATGTCAGATCAGTGGAAGACTGAAAGTGTTATTGGGCGTTTTTCCAAGCAGGAAGATTAAATTTTGTAACAACTGAATCAAGTTGAAACCGTGTATTTTCTTTATAAGAATACGATAGATATAACTGAATCAAATCGACATACCGAGGTAGAAAAGTAAGAAGTCTGGAACTAGATTTTTTGAATAATTCACACAATTGTCAATCATTATACTTTTAAGTAAGATTTAGACGACTGTCAATCTCTGTTCTTAAAGCAACGAATATATCAGTAGGTATCACAATTTGGGAAAGAATCAGGAAATATTAGGCCCTATTGAAAAGAATGGTAACTTATATAGAGTCATCTGGGTCAATAAATCTGTTTTTCAATATTTTTATGTTGAGGTAATCGTGATAAATCTTGATCTATTAAAGAAAATTTTCCAAGACCGTCTCATAAAAATTGTATAACATCAGTTATTAACAATTGAGTCAAGTTTATAATTTATGATGAGAATAATAATAAAAGTCTAGAGCTTGCAATACATTAATTCAGAAATCTTCCAGCGTTTTGGTATCGCTCTGGATTCAAGGAAAAAAAAATAGGAATATGAGTTTTCATTTTACCAGTGCGTTACCAGTGAGACGAGCAAAGACATGTCTATTCTAGCTTGATACCACATCTACATGTCTTGTTGACTAGTCTCCCCTTCCTCTCATTTGAGGCGTCGCGACGTCACGATAATGACGCTGTCGACGCTGGCGACGTCTTCAACTTGACATGGGACATTAGCTGAATGCTGTCCACGTCGCTACACGTGGTTTTAATGGTTATTTGGGGATTTTCACCCCACTATACGTGGTAGACAGGCGGACGTTAATTGACACACAACTATGAGACCGACTGTGACAGGAGTTTGTAGTATGCAGACGGTGAAGAAACAGTTGGTTTTGCCACTTAATTAAGATGTAACAGACCCTAAACAAGTAGCAGTGACGTAATGACTATTTTCATATCATTCACTTGTTGGAATTAGACTCCCGAATATAACTGACATTTTTGTTTAGTAATAAAATCATTCTTCCCATAAATGAGTGGAATTAGCTCTGAAAGATAATTATGTAAGATATGAAGTAACTTTTGAAAATATAGGAATATAATTTTAATTATTGTGGCAATATGATAATTATATGTGATTACACCATGGACCAGAGAATCAGTAGTTATTTGATCTATGATTATACATTCTATAAGAGTACTTAGAGTAAACCTATAAAATATAGTACAAATATTGTCAGTACTAATTCTAAAATTCGCAAAAAAATTTTTATAACTGACAACAGCAATTTACGAAAAGGTTTGAAATGATGTTCGTTCATCTTCGGGTATTAATAAAGAATAATGATGACATTTACTAGGTGGCAACAGCGAGGCCATTTTATACCAATTTTCGGTCATTCATTTTTGAAACCATCTTAAAAATACGTCAGGTATATATTATAATAATGATACTATACTATATTATATTATACTGAAGATGTCATAAAGATACAATAAATGTAATCAAATATTCATATAATAATATATCATTGTATACTATATAGAATAGACTATGATCTTCAGAATTACGTATTAATGTAAGATTACACAGTATATCAACTTTGACGCACTGAGATATTATTTATTTTTGATCATGCTGACGTGTTCACATCTCATCTCTAATTTTTATTCATAAAAAAATTGTAATGATTTTTTAAATGTATACAGGAACCGGTAGGCCGGCCCTATACGTTGAAATTGCATATTGATAATGATGCATTTATCTAGAATATAGGTTGAACGATGCAGTGGGAAAAAACAAGTGTCTGAGGTAAGGGTGGTAGCGTATTACAGTTACATTATTTAGGAAAACGCTATAAACTGATGTGACTGTGTCTTTTTGTGGTATTGTAGAATGATCGAAGTATGATAATGTTGTGTTATCATGCATGTTTTGAAAATTTTCTCAAATATTCTCTGAATTGTTATTTTACAATCTACACTCATATTGAAACAAGATCAAATTATAATGTGAAACTTATGGAGATACAAGTTCAATGTTAAAGAAGCCAGTTGTGCACAACATCTATGCAGCGTAGACCAAAGTCGCATCATGGACTTATAATACTGCGTTATCCAGTATGATAATTGTTCATGGTCGCACGTTGATAATCTATTAGAATGAAAGAGTTCATATTTCACTTGATTTGAATAAGGACTTTTTCATTATTTCACTTACAGTATAAAATAGGGATGAGTCTGTTCGTTCCTGAAAACATATATTAATATTACCGGTATTTAATAATATAAAATGAATAAATGTGTCTTACTGCCATATATATGAGAATATTTTAAATTATGACTATATGTAACAAAATTAAAGACTTTTTTAATACCTTTACGCTTATATATGACTATTATTATAAAAACAGATAATACGACTCTGAAGTTGTATTTGGAACCTGTGGCGTCTGTCACAGGGTTAACCATAGACACGTGTTAATTTTTAAAGAAAAATTTAAATGACATGGAGCAGGGAATACCCTGCTCCAGGGGTAACGAATAAACGAATAATGAAGCGAATAATAATCACAATTAATAATAGTGTGAAATATATTGAAATCAATTACGTGTCGTGTAATGTATAGAAACATTTGTAAACAAAAAGCTCAACGTACCTCCATCTGGCATAGCTAACCCGACTCCGTTCTGTGCTGATTTGCCCAATGGTTCCATGCGTATTGTATCAACAGGAGCATGGGATTGTTGGGGCATTGTTGCACTTCTAATATTACGTAATTATATAACAATCCAAATAAAATCTCTCTCCTTTTGATTTCAGTAAATCTTCAAAACTGAAAAACAACTACAAAAAAAAGCTAGACTATTTACAGTATCAAAAATATACTACATCATTTGCAAATCTACTTTCTTTAATGCACTACCTACTACATCACTACTCTTTATGCTGTGTCTATGTATAACATTCATTTATTGTCAAGTGTTTTTTTCTTTTTTTTTGTGTATATATAAAAAAATAAACACGCGGAAATTGTATATAGATTTTTCAGTTACACACCAACGTTAAAAGTTTGCCGTCATTGTTGTTATGGATTACGAATGTCGTTCAATGTACGTATACCACTTAACGCATGCATTTTGTATAAGGCACTGTGCCCGTCGTGAATGTGTACGATACCATTGCTTACTGTAGACTACACTCGCGTCGACGTCGCTAGCATCGCGAGCGCCAACTTCCGACGCCGTCCCTATACTGCGCACAAATACCGCGCGCAAATACAACAAAATGCTATCATGAATATTCAATTGATTAACATTTTTTAGAGTCATTATTGATACGTTTGAAATAAAATACTTCGATGATGTCACACTTTTAAACAAATTAATCAATGAGTAATGTTGATGTTAAGTAACCTCGAGATGGCCATCATATTCAGATACAATAATGCGATTCAAGAGACGAGATAGAGAAGAATGTAAGTGAGTGTACGACACCGGTGAGTTGGTGTTTACTTATAGACGGTTGAACTCTGTTTTTTTTTTTTCATCTCACCATCCCATCATCTCATTAATCATTCATCCGACGCCAATAGATCTTAGTAAACATTACAGTGCGTCGTTAAAACCCAATAAAAAAAATAAAAAAATAATAAGTCGACAAATGGCACGTTTTATTGTAAATTTATAAAAAACATATTATTTTAAATTTTAATTGTGATACTTTGATTAATCGATCTATTGATGTTGGAATATGAGAATAATCTTAAAAATCATCTTATACCACAACGATGGCGTATTCGTAAACTATGTAAGAAAATAATTGTGTAGATATATAAAACTGTACATCAAAATTTGTATTTGAGAATATTCAACGTTAGTAGGAAAACATTTCAAATTGTATGTTGGAAAAATCTTCTTTCGACTGTCGATTTCGTTCTGTTTTTTTTTCTCCAGGATAGAAAGCTATAGCTACGCACAGGTAAAGGCTTGCAAAACGTTGTAATAAGTGGACAACATATGTCCCCTAAATTTTTTTCTCCAGTCACAACGCTAGTAACAGTTTGTTTGCCCCCGACTATTCTATTGAGTTGCTATGGTAACCTGACAAACAAGCCATCTCCCTATTCGGCAGTAAAACTTGCAGGTACGCCGTTGGTGGTAAACTGAATGAATAATTCATGAAATGAAGTAGAAAAGAAACGCCCGCAAATTACAATAAGCCATTTATTACAAATTTATCATTGTTTGGTAGTTTTGTTGGATTAGCGAAGCGAAGACTCAATTTCGCCGCATCGGTACTCGAAAAAAGCTTTTTTTTCACACTCTACAGTTCAAATGAAAGTTAAAATTCAGTTGAAAATTGGCACAGGCCCTACACAAGTGTCATTATCTAACTCGATACTGCAGTCTATACTTTCGAGTCACAATTTCTGACTTTGAGAAAACTTTGACTTTTCAAAGTTTTTAAAACCCCCTTTAGAATAACCCAGAGGAGAAGATTTGGGAAAATATTTGGGAAAGCTGAACAACTAACCTGAAGGAAACTGAGAAAATCTCTGTTCGCATAAAGTCACTTACAGATGGCTCACAGGAATCGAACCACGTTCTGTTGATATAATAACGTTTGGTACCATCTGTACCGGTATTAATAACCTTGAGTGTGAATAGAAAAAAATGATGAATAACATAAATATATGTATATATGTATTTATATCTATCTATCTATATATATATATATATATATATATATATATATATATATATATATATATATATATATATATATATATATATATATATGTATATATATACATCCATATAGGACACTATAAAAGTAAAATAAACTTCTATTCTATTTCGGTATTTTACTAGTTGACGATTGAGATTGATTTATTAGTATTTACATAGAACACTAAAACAAAGCCATAAAAAGGTGAAGTAAACTTACTAGACGTTTTCTGAGAAAAGAAATGAAACCTCAGAAGCCTCTGTTCGTGAAAGCATGGTTGTACATTTCTCATCTTTATATAACATGTCATCTTAATGATAATTGCATAGGACTCTTTAAAAAATGTCTGCGTTAAAACTATCGATTTTCACGGAGCTGACATTTAAAAATGTCAGACTTCAAACTCTGGTCTTATGCTCATAAAGGTCATAGTGTACAGGGATAGAGGGGGGGGGGGAGATCAAAAATGTGAATATTGTAGAAGAGGCGCTACGTCACAGCTATTGACAGATCTTGACAGAAAGTGAAGGGGCAGTCGTGATTGGTTGAATTCGACTGACTGTTTACATGTGTCTTGTCGATACTCATGTGAATTGTCATTTCTCAATGAGGTGAAATATTTAGGTTCAACTAGACGACTAGATAGAGATCAAATTTGGATTTCATTGACAACATAATATAAAAGATGATGCCAACATAATCAGTGCTTACACGAATATCTCTTATAGTTGAATCATCGACTCTACTCTCCATTCAGTACGCTCGAATTCATGGCCATCTACTTTATTTAAATCACATCTGGGTAATGCTACCAACAAACTAATGGGATTCAAGATATTCAAAATAGATCTATTCGACACATATTCAGCTATTCATACCACACTCATCAATACGATATGAGAATGGTATCGTGCTTATTAAACTCATCCGAAAACCTGAACTTCCACCTTTATTCAAGAAGTAATATCCTAAAAAACAGTTTCAAATCTTCCTATCATCCTTGTAACATTTATTTACAAAATAGTCGAGAATCAAATGATATTCACATGAAGATAGTAAATTCAACAAAATATGGAATAAATAATTTTGTATAACAATCTACTAATAATCATAAAATCATTGGAAACTCCTGCATTCAAGAAATAATTCAATAAATAACTACTCAACAATGACCGAAGAAAATTATTTTAATCTGAGAAGGCTTCATGCCGAAGTACCATTCGACCTTGTACACAACAAAATGCACTATACAAACCCATATGCCTGTCGCTCAGTTCCTAGCCAGTGCTCTACTATTTCCAAGGCAAACGAACGTTAATCCACGGAGTTGTATAGCCCCCTCACAACTCCATGGTCAATCCACCTTACTATATTCCTTAAATACCATATCTTATTTGTTGTATTTAATTTTCCTTTTTCGTATTTATGCTTTGTTCTACCTGTTCATTGTATTCTTTCGACATTGTTTACCATTAATATTATTTTCATAAAATGGTAAAACGAGAGGTAAGAAATGGTACATTGATAATATTTTATTATGATTGTTTGTCTGTTTGTCCCTACTCTATATCGGTTTTTCATGTGACCATCTATGTGTTTAACAAAATGAAATTCTCATGAATAGCATGAAGTGAATTCTCTTCAAACATGGACATTCTTGCTTTGTTTTTTGTTATGTTCTTATTGAAGAAAACAAATTCTGATTTCTTATTTCAATAAAACTCAGGTATCAATCACTTGTTTTCTTCATCTAGTGTCTGTTTCTAAAAATGTATTACAAAACCCAATAAGAATAATTTGATTTTGCCATTTCCTTGCCACATTTTTAAAATATCCGAATTCTGCGTATAGCATCACTCACAACCTGAGCATAATATTTTTTACACGAACCCTGCACTTTATTATTACAATATTATTAAACTGTTCTTTTCACCATGTGTGAAACATTTTCTAATATTTTACTTTATTTAATTTGTATCTCACATGTACTCTATATATAGTTTGTATACACCCACAGATAAGCCTGTTTCAAACTTTGAGGTTATTTTATGAGCGTAAAACACTATATAACATTGTACGAAATTCAAACTTCAAACTTGGAAAAAAAAAATTACAAATCATGATTGCACCACGTGTTCATTTTTATTGTATTGTATTCGTATTTGATGTGAGTTCGCTAGTTAAACGTGACTATTGGATATTATATTTTATTCATGTGAAAGAAGATGAGTTCTTTGAAGAGAGTATTATTACTTTATTCCACAGGCAAACCCTCAATGAGTTTTGTGAACACTCAAGAGTGAAAAGGTCTTGTGATAATGTACATTTATTGGATGAAGATGAACAAAACAAAACAATTATTATTATTATATTCAGGTATCCAGCATGTCCTGTGGAGAGACAAAAACCTGATGGAATTATCATGCGCAATAATAAACAAGATTAACAAAATTTTCGTAAGCTGGAGGTCAATTGATCGGAATTTTCGAGATTTGACACTTGTTCAAATCATACCGGTAAAGTGGGGTGACTTTAACCCAGTGGTGTGACTGCCCGTTTATTGCAAAAAGTTTCAAACCGCTACAAATGTGAAAGTTTTAATTTTATAGTATCCTTTTTTTGTATCTTAATAGATACGTATCAAAATCAAAATACGTATCAAAATAGATACGATAAAATCAAAACTTTCTCATTTGTAGCAGTTTGAAACTTTTTCCAACAAAAGGGCAAAGTCACACCAGTGGGTTAAAGTCACCCCACTTAACGTATTTGAAACATTAGATCCTTTACCTATAGGCAATAATGTATTACAAAAAATCAGCTAACCTAGCCTGACCTAAAAGGATGATCTTATCACTTAATAAGCGGCGTCAAATCGTCATGTAAGCTGGGCATGCTTGAGCTGTGACGTAGCACCTATGCTAAATTATTCTCAGTTTTGATTCTCCCTCGCGAGGGTGGGTAGTAAGGGTTGGATAATGAGCAAAAAGCGCTCCTATATATTTCGCGCATCTTTATCGTAGACATCATTAAAATCTACTCTCTTTGACTTGAAAATAAACGAACCATCAGAGGGTGCCATATTGGGAAGTCAGTGTGAAGTTATAATTTCAGAAGAAATAATGATCTTACTTTGGAATGGAATAGTCTAATGAAAGGAAATTATACTGTAGAGTCTAGAAGAACATCTCTACTTCCCGCACATAGATATATAGCTACACTCAGAAAGCTAGCTAGCAGCTCCTGATTCCAAGCCTGGACCAGCCGCACGGATTTACAATGCTGTTCAACAGGTAGTAGATATAGACACTTCCACACATATATACGACGTGGTGACAGTACACATTCATTATTGGATTTTCAGTAAACATTTCCCTCATGAAGTTCCCTTTCCGGCTTTCCCTCATATATTTTATTCTTCTGAATCATGCATTACATATTAGGCTTAATCAATTAGGGATTTGGCGTATGGATAACTATGAATGAAAACAGTTATACACAACACAAAATGTGGTGACAAATACTAGTAGGAACTATGAAATAACTGTGAAAGAACTATGACATAAATATGAAATACAAGTTGGAAATTTAATTATATGAAATATCAGTAGGCAAATATAAGATGGATACAAATAAAATACTATAGTAAACACAAAGTACAAAGAAAGTGCAAGTGTGATGATGGCCTAAAATGTTCTAATACACTTTGTCGATGAAAAATATTCCTATGACGCTTTCAAGTAACGTTCACCGTTTCCCATGCGGTATCGTCGAGGCATGATTACGTCCGAGCAAGATGCATTGAGGGTTGCGTTTGTTTGCGGCCCAACGGGCAAACGCAACCCTTAATGCATCTCGCGTCCGAGTAATTCCTTCCTATACCAAAGACACTCTCTATAGTCAAACCATTCGCGGTTACCACAACAGTGAGGTTTTCTTTGCTATACATACCGAAACCTATGCAACCGTACATCGTATCTAGGAAACTGATAATTTGTATACTATGTTCTCTTCGTTTCTACATATATCATAGTAAATATTACTATAGTTAGTTAATTAGCTCGAAATACATGTAGACCTACCGGTATATTATTTGGTGGAAAGGGGTGTGGTCGAAGTAAACTTGCTTACCCTGTATTATATGGCTGAAATTTCCAAGGAGGTTAGAACCTCCTTGGTAATTTCTCTCATTCTCCGGCCACATTGATGCTCTGTTTGCATATCATAGACTTATATATCATATCTTATACCAAAGACGGTAGCTTATACATTGTAACTGAATAATGTCTGAAGTCTTGAATGAGTTTGTGAACTTTGCAATTATACGTTCACCCTTTTGTGATAGGGTTTCATAACGAGAAGGCCAGCTAAATGTGAAAATAACAATGTTCACCATATTTCTTCAATAATTATTCATTTTAAATATTATTGAATACATATTATATAGGCCCACATCAATTATTTTAAATGAATATTATGTAACTTACATAATTATTTAGAATTTGTGACAAGATCATCTCGAAGTTTTCCTTTCACATAATTCGTAAAAAAACGATTGAATATCAAGATTTCGATGACATTTTTTTGAAATCCTCAACTTTTTATTCACCCCCACATATTTCACGCTTCTACTTTACGTCCGTCGACATTCTACTCCTCGAAGTACAATTTGAAAGTACAGGTAACTTTCAAAGAAATGCACTCAAATATAAGCAAATCCTAAATGTTACTAGATATTCTAGTAACTAAAAACTAACGGAGCACAACTGCCATATAGAACGAGATGGTAAAAACTATAAAGCCGGAAAACAAATTATTGGAAAACAGTAGGCAGTTATGTGAACACGTGCCGAGTCATATAGAACATCAAAAACCTATTGGTGCTAGATAGCAAGCTCTATTGAATCGCAACACAAAACTATAGCCTGTATTGAACATATTCGCAACTATTACTCCGATGAATAAATAGATTTTGACAGCATTTTTCGTATCTTGTAAAGAAAAAAGGTTGAATAAAAAAATCATTATATTCATTCAATATTTAGTTCACAAACGTGAATCTACATACAAATTTATATTACTTGAATTTGATTGTTTTCATTATTATAATGTAATGCTCTCTTAAAACACCCTCTGAAAGTCAACGAAATATTCAAAAATAAAACTTTCAAATAAATAAATAAAGCGAAAAAGGGGGTTTGAAATTTGATTTTGTTATTCTTGTATATACGGTCACAGTTCCGAACTTCTTTTATATTGATGCCATGCAGCCACGGATTGATTTGTCGGCTAAATTGCAGGTATTAAGTACAGACAAGGAAGGCATCGGAACAAAACGTGCACCGATGTGGCTTAGAATCGATAGCAGTCGACAAAGTGTATATAGCGTGCGCTTCACGGACGCACGCGGGACGGGTCACGTTAAAGCTGACATACCCTCTCATCAATCTCACGACAACAACAATCCTGAACGCACTTGTATACAAACACCTACGTCGTCTCGAATTCTCGACTTCATTTGACTCGAATTCACTTCGTGTATCATGGCATATCACAGTTTTCTGGATAAGTTTGAAAACCAGTGCAGAAATACAGGACTTACTATTTATTCATATTGGGTTTAATAATCCACTATACACATGATTAAGATCTATTGGCGTCGGTGAATGATGAATGTGATGATTGGGTAATGGATGAAAGTTGATTTCATTATGTGTTTCTTTGGATTATGGAAAGGGGTCTGTGTTAAGGAACCATTGCAGTATTAGCCTCAACGATAGAGAAAAAACAACGGAAAATCTCGTTCAGGATGATCAACCATGGTGGGAATCGAACCCCGGTCTCCTGAATGACGATTAGGTGTGCTAGTCATTCGACCACCCTCCTTAGTAGACTTCTTCGATAATTGTGTTGATGAACAAGAATTCATATTCATAATTATATTGTAAAGATTCGAGTATCGAATGTGATCTAATATTCATGTATAGTTTATAATAATACATGTGTGTATGCCCTATTTATTTTCCGCTGATATCATTTTTAGAGCAAAATATTATTATACAAATAGAAAAAACAATTCAGATGGTTACATAACGTCAGTATAAAATCTCAAGCATCTATAGCAACACGCATAGATCACATCTATCTTCAGAACCCTTCATATTATAAAAATGAAACTGACAGTCAACTGTACATCTTGTACTTGTACATTGTACTTGAAGTTCCGTTCGATGCCACATAGAAGAACGGGTAGAGAAAGAGAAGGCGTCATTATCAACTAGCTACAAGCAAAAAAAGAAAGAAAAAGAAAAAAAAGATATGTGAAATGAAAAGGAACAAACCCCATTGGGGCGATAACTGATCCTGTCGTAAATAAAAAATGAAAGCTTCACCATGGCTCTATATGGAAGTTCTAAAAGTTATATTATTGGTGAGACCAGGATGGCCAACGTATGAGAATTGTACTCTATAACATTATTGGCCTTGTTTGGAAACCCACAGTTAAAGGACTTGCAACTTCTCCACTAACAATGTTACAAATGGACGAGTTACCTACACGAGAATCAAGTTGATTCACCAAATAATCTACAAGGGAAGAAAGCGATATTGGGCCTATAGATAAAGATGAAGATTATTAGATGAGCGTAACGAAGTCTCCATCTCACACTTATAGAGCTTTGTCTGTGTTTTTTTTCTGTTTGTTTGTTTGTAAGCATTCCACAGGTCGCAGGGTTTGACTGATCGGCATGAAACTTTTTTGTACACACAAACTCATCCAACTTAGAACTGTAGGCCTATAGTTTTTGGGATGAATCGGTTTGACCAATTTGAGAAATATCATCTCAAAATTTCTAAAACCCCCATAAGATTAGGCTGGGCAAGAAAATTTGAAAAATAAAAGTTCTCCAAAAAAAATTAAAATGTTCCTGAACGTGAACACAATAATAACACACATTATTGCAATTTTGTATGCAATTCGGACCAGCCGTTCTGAAGAAAATAATTTAATAAATGTTTTTCATTCGACAAATAGATAGAAAATTATTGCAGAACCATTGTAGTGTTTTACTGCTTTCTGGATTTGATATTCACCGAATTTTTGATAGGATTCAAGATGTGTAGAGTTTTCAAATATCCCGGAGTCGATCAAGTGGCACAGATAAAACTACTTTAACGATATACCGATACTTCAACGATACTTTACCTTACTCAGATATCTCACTCATCTTACAACGCATATGCTGCGTTTGACTAGTATGCTATAGAGACAGTCGATGGTATAGAAACCGGAATATTAATATTAATTATATTAATAATATGAGAAATATTAAGAATATTAATCATGAATTATTTATAATGATTACACAATTATTTGAACATACATTATTGATAAAACAGTATCAGTCAGTGAGATTGAAAATCAAATATGAAACAAAAGACATATGTAACTACTGCTAATATGGATGGAAGTCGCTACATGTTGGAATATACCCATATAGATAATAGCTATCTTATCGATCGGTACGATAGCTATACAATACAATTGAGTATACTTTTATCAATACTGTGTACAACAAATTTGATTTCTTATTTCTAAAACTGTTTGAACAAGGAATCAATAATAATGATATTATTCAGTAAATTATAGTTACGATGACCTTCACTTTCTTCACAACTGCTTTTACTATATTTGTTTGTATAAAATTACCTTTACATTTTTCTTTGTCACAAACGCAAATAATCTACTAATGATTGAAAAAATATTTATAACTCTTTTTAAATCAATGTGAGTTGGTATATATAACGTACGTTATCGGAGTTGATGTTATTATAATTATTATAATGTAGTCCGTTATGTACGGACAACTTAATAACGTGCAAGAAAAATAATATTATTTTTAATTGCCCAAACTGAAGAAGTTGTAAATGTTTCATTATGGATACATTTTAAATCTTTTAATATCCACCATTTATACAAATTCAATCTACAAGAAACCATAATTTTGTATCGATTAACTGAGCAGGACTGGAGATAATTCTGATGATTAATTCTGATATGTTTAGTACAAAGTTAATAAACATTGTTTGAAAAACAAAATTGTAACATTAATATTTACTTTTTAATTTACCGAACTAATTTTTCACGTGTTCACAATATGTCTTTAATTCAAAAAAAATTCACGTGAATCTGATGATAACTTCTTATTTTTCATTAGTTTGAATCAGATGCGAGTATTTTTTCAATAAATATTTTATTTTCAAATGGAAAATCGAGTATTTGCAAAAGTCCATTTCAGCACGATGCTGAATATTAATTGACTTGAAGCAAAATCTAGCCCAAAGTAGCATATAAACCTAGACCTAACCACAAATGATCAAATTGTTATTTTTGCTTGAAAAATGCTTACAACCCGGATCTAGGATTTTGCTTCATTTTATGTTGTCATCAGAGTTAATGTCACCAAAGCCTAAACCCAAACGTCAACACTTTGGCTTCGAATCAAAAATAAGACGACTAATCAAAATGAGTATATTTCTAGACCTGTTAGACTCTCTCTCTTTCCGCGGTCTCTCTCCTCACCTCGAAACACATCAACTATCACCCTCCGCACATGATTAGCATCTCTTGTTATGTCATGTCTTCTCTTTGACATTCTGTTTATAACTCCTGTATACTCCCGCTTCAGTCAACGCTAAGTTTATTTGTAGGAGAAAAATCGTTCCATAATTGTCGCTTTATTAACAAGTAATGTAAGCTATTATGTGATATATTGACTTGATATACTATTCATATGCACTTCGTGAGTGCACTGTGTTGAAAAGTTGCACCGTACAATCTTATAAGTAACATTTTTCAAATATCATATTATAATCAAAAACCATGAAGACATACAGGCTGTAAAATGAGTGGGAGAAGAAACTTGAAAATATTTTTTTTCTACAAAATAGTTAATCCGATATATGTAAAATTTAGTGAAAACATGTATCACTCTTGTCTTTTTTTCAATTAGATTTTTTGATTACTGTCTCTAGAAGTTTTTCTCTCTGTGTTATTGTTGTGAGTTTTTTCAAAATTCAGTAATGGTCTTTGTCAAAAGTGGTCCGAATGATATTACCCCAAAACAACACTTTTTAAAGTCTGCGTGATTACAGAATATTTCTTGTTGAAGAAAGAAATCGTCCAATCTGTGGGATGTAGGCCTATAACTCATACAGAAATCGAATACACTCGCAGAGAAATTACCACTGTGTTGATATGGGAGTCTTCTGGTGAGAAAAGTAAACTTATCCAGCCCACATTGATTAATTTTCATGTTCTACATAACTTAATTTAAAAAAATGTTCAATGATAATGAATGATTATTTACTTAATTTTTCTTCTGAATTAATACATTATGTTTAGGTTTGCAGGAGGCGCGTCGACAGCGAGTTCATTTTGCGCTTATTTTTTTCTGCAACTCCAGCAACAATCAACTCATGAAAAGCCAACTGTTTTCCACATGTGAGTGATAATAGATTCTAGAAAATAGATGTGGGGTTCGTTTTTGATTGTCGTTTTATTTCACACAGGAAGAAGAAAAAGCATTTAAGCATTTAAGTCAAACAAAGAATGGTTTTCGAGGGGAGGATGGTAGATGCTTGCTTGGTTTATTGAGTTGGTTCGTGCACCTGGCGCTACAGATCATTTTGCCAACAGAACATATTGAGATGTAATGTTTATAAAAGTCACTGCCAGTAAAAAGAAGCTAACATAAACTATTGTGAAGAAATTTCCCAGGTTTTCGATTCAAGCAATTAAAAAAGTAATAAAAGTATCTTCATGGGCACGAGAAGTCTAATAATAAGTTATAAGGTAAATTGTTTCAAGAGAATAATTAGCTATATCGATATCTGTTCAACACTTTTATAGCTCCAGGAATAATAATCATCGATAAGTTTATATAAACAAATAAAAACGCTTTTGATATGCTGTAATTTAAAAATTGAATTAGAACACGTGAAAAATTGAACCGAAGTTCAGTAATGCAATAAAATGGGTCAATTCTGGAATCTTTTTTCGAGTCCAGCTGTCGAATGAAGCTATCCAATATTGATCTGAAGAAGAGAATAGTCAGATCGATACTGTAAAACTATTTATTATTTTTTATGACATGTATTACTTCAACATAATTGGTAAAACACAATAATGCATTCAAAAAATCGAACAATGAACATAAATATACTTGCAACTTATGAGAATTGTTGTATTTTGTTAGTATATTTTAGTCTTTTTTCATTAATACTGTACTCATAATGAAATTATTACTTCATGTGAAACTGTTTGAAGAAGGAACCAATAATACAAATTATATTCTTCACTAAATTATAGTAAACGTATGGCCTCACAAAAAGCTTTCACTCAAAAGACTCAACGATTACCTTCAATCTTTTCACAACTACTGCTTGTTTTTTTACTACTTAGTATATTCATAAAATTACCTCTTCTTACCAACGAACACACATAAACTGCTATAAAATAAATATAAAAATAGTTTCCAATATATTTTCATCCAAGACGAACCGTTAATATATAGATACACACTTTTAAAGTCCATTTGTACCTACAAATGCAGTCTCCTTATCAATACTAGAATGATGTTTTAAAGGAGTGGACGCTGTTGTTGTTGATATTGGTTTCATTATGGCCCATGGCTGAAGCTCGCTACTGCCAAGTAACAAATAGGAGACTGTACCCAAGAAGTAGAATCCGGCAGTGACATAAATCACAATCATCCATTCGTCCCGTGTACCCTGCAGAACAAGGATCATTTTTAATGTATTATTAACATCGAATAACTTATAGGAAACAATATTAAATATCCAGTTTGAAAGTACTGTTTGTAACAATGTACACTACTTGTTATTACTTTCAAGCTTAAAGTTTCTTCAAGTTCAATTTCAGTTTGAAAATATGTTATACGAAACCTTTCGAACTAACATAGGATCATCTGAAAGGAAAAAAAATAAAAGAGATGGTGGAGTAATGATCAATGAATTTATTTGATATAGTTATGAACTTTATTTACTAATTCTTATGAAAACGTGTTTCATTTAATTGATTGAATAATATCATAACAACGTTCAATTAATTGTTCGACAGATCTTTTAAAAGACATGAATAACAAAATTATTATCACAAACATTACCTGTGCCTTCTTTCCGTGGCCAACTATATGCATGCAAAAATAAGATATAAGTTATTAATTTCAAGAAAAAAAATATACGCTCCCTGTTAATAATGTGCTCTTTTAATTCTGATCAAACTATTTTCACATTCAAATTTGGTTCATTTCAAATCTAAAAGTATTTGAGATTCGACCAGTAACAATGTTATATCCCAAAGCTTGGTTAGTATGTAACGAAAGTTATAGGTTCACGGAGTTTTTAGAATCGAAAATTATAAAATAATATTACTTCAGAGTATAACTTGGTGGGTGTTTTCTTGTAATAATACTCAAATTCCATTTCACACCTCCAACAAAATAAGAATTTAATTGAAATACAAATTTACGGGAATTCGAGCCAATTTTGTCTCAAATCTCTCATCTAAATTGAGTGACACCTAATCGATCTGAGAGAGGACTGTCATTTCTTCTACTTACATTCGGCGTGAGAATGCCAACGAGAGTGGGCGCCAAGACGCCCGGTAAAGTCCCGATGGTGTTTGAAGCGCCAGTTAAAAGACCGGCAAATTGCGGCGCCATCTCCAAGTAGCTCAGAAGGTAGCCGCCGGTAAAAGCGAAATCTGCAACGGCTTGGCTGAGCGTGATGAGGAGAACAGCCACGTATTGGTCACGGCAAGAGAGGGCAGTCACTGCCAGCATACAAGTACCAGCGCCCAAAGTGCCTGTTCAGGGGGAAATAAATCAAACCTCAACCTCAAACTCAACCTTTTGATAGTAAATTTTTAGCGCGTTTCCTACGGTTACGAAAGCTAATGTATTTGGCCCAAAACGCCATGCGTCCGTGCAAATTTTTTGTGATTTTCTCCCCCTATATTTGTGTTTTTATATAGAATCAATGAGAATTGGTCGAAATTATCGATTCAAGATTCTAATTAGGCCTAACTTATACATTGATAATTTGTCTACGGAACTACAATAATTTCAATATTCTACGCTATCTGCATGATTGCCCCAATAAGTAAAATAAAAATACTGCGCTCCAGACTTGAACAAAATTATATTGGGTTTACCGACGCACTGTGGGCCCACTGCATGATGACTCTGATCTATTGGCATCGCCCCGCGTCGGTGAATGATGAATGAGATGGTGGAAAAATTGAAATGAAGTTACTTTATTATCTGTATTTCGATAGTGCAGGGAAAAATAGACGATCGTGGCCTGTTGTTAAGGAACCATCCCATTCTTCACCTTAACGCCATTGGCAAACCACGGAAAAGTTAATATCAGGATGGTCGACTGTGGATAATCGACCCCCGATCTCCTGAATGACGGTTCAGAGTCGTTCAGTGGTCCATTCTTCTCAGTCTATATAGGCCTATAAGCTAACCGACAATAACCTAAAGATACTGATAAAATTATGAAATGATTAATCATTTCTGGTGATGATCTCATGCAATGCATACGGTCCAAATTTATCAGTGAATAATAAATAAACTTGTTTCATAATAATGTAAAATGAGTTGGTATATATAACAGATAAGAAGATGTGACGGCATATAGGAGGCCTATAGGTCAGTGGCATTAATTTATTTAGATAATTGATTGCATGGGGACACATATGTGAACTGCGGGGTAACCAATAGGTTACTCGATACTATATTATGTATGCAGAGACGATAACACCACGAATTGGACTGATAACTTATTGATAATGCATAACGTGTGTGAGTACAGAAGCGTCTATCGTGCATCCCTCAAGCGGCACCCCTGTTGGGAAAACGCTATGGGTATATTTTCTCAGGGGTGCACTATAGCGCTTGATCCGTATAACCATAACCCAAGTCAATTAAGGTGGGAGGCGTTAAATGTATGGAAATAAGCTATACTGGGGCTGAGTTAACCTGGAATAGGTTGCAGTTGTTGATCCGAACCTAATACTTTTTGATAATGTTGCGATGACGTATGTAATATTTTATATATTATATTTGATAATATATTTCAAATATTCTTTGATAGTATTGGGTGGTTTCCAAGAGGACTATTTCAATAAAAAGTATGTGTGAACAAATCTAGGACACTCTTCTATTTAGTTTCACCATACAATATTTGGAACCTTGCTCTGCACTTGATCTAAGAAACAATTGCAATGTAATTGTATTGGCACATTGAAATTTCAAATAAATAGCAACGAATTTACTACTTATTAGATGAGCGTAGCGAAGATTTTTGTTTAATATACCGAAAAAATGGGTTTCGTGTTTTTGTGATTTTTTGTTCGTTATACAGGTCATGAAAAACCCCAATGAACTTGAGACTTTTTCTGCATATTGGTGTCACACCAGAATAGGTTGGAATAGCTACTGAAAAATCGGTTCAATGGTTCATCAGCAAAAAGATCGGAAAGTTTGAAAAATCTCCGAGTGAATAACCCGGAGGGGAAAAATCTGGAAAACAAAATTTCTTCAAAAGCTCTAAAATGTTCACTGAATATGAAAAAATATATTATACACACATTTTCAGTGGTCTTTATGCAACAATCGGATGAGAAATAACGGAGAAAACGTATTTAAAACGCATTTAAAACGCATTTAAAACGCATTTTCACATCAGTCAAAGCTATAAGGGAAATCAAATATAGTAACAATTGTCACCTTATTGACGACTCGCAGTCTCCGCCCTCATGACGTCAGAAATCATACAGTCCAATCAACTGAGCTGTTAGAACTGTAGTCAAATTCAAATATCCAATCGAGGTATCTTGAGATGACTATAAATGATATGATCTAACTGGCTGACTGGTAAAGCCGTGCCTATTTCGAGTCGTCAATTGATTCCGGTAGGGGTTTTTAAACGTTCGAAGTAATCGAGTAAATTGAGCTTTGAAATTATTTCTCATTCTAGATTTTCATACTTCTAAGCTCCTCTCACAACGCATATACTGTGTTTTCCTAGTTTAAAACTCCTTGAAACTCATGCACCTTGAAAATGATGAATAATAACAAAATTTGCTCTGCAAAGCCCTGCTCCCCCGGCTCACTGCGCGGACACCCAGCACAACTGCACAAGTCACCCCTCAAAATCGGTATCAGTCCATTTAAACTCACAATTAAGTTCAAATTGAGACTTCAAACTAAAAAAATTACAAATTCAGACTTCAGTCTCAACTTGAATTTTTTTACATTCGAAATGAAAATCCACACATATGTATATTAAATACGACTAGGCCAACTGTTTTCGAAAACATAGAGCGGGAGCTGTAAGTTCGTATCGAGCTGTATGTGAGAGAAATTGAGGGCTTATCTTGGTTCATACTTGGTCATATAGTATACGGAAATAGAAGTTTCAGTTATCTCTATACTCATACATTTAGTTCCCTATAATTATTCAATACCATAAAGATATACTTGACCTTTGTCCAGCAAAATTCAGTGGCGATATTCAGGGTCAGGGTTACAATAAAACAATGAACTGAACATCTAGACAGCTTCCCACTGAGAAAACATTAATTAAATACTTTTCAGGATACTTCTGATGAGCGTTTCAATGACACAGAAATTCATATGAAATAGAAACGCATCAATTGCCATAATTGCAAATGTTGTCTGTTACTGTAACTGAAATGTCAGATAAAACACGAGTAATCTCTGTTAATATGGACCTTCACGGGGATCGAACCAACGCCCGATCTGCCCTCGTCTCCACGTCACAAGGAGCAAGAGCGTCACCACCAAGGGCCACCACCGAGTGCTTTAGCTATCCACTAGTGCCGGTAGATAGTTGCTACATGCCACTCACCTATAGTGTGGTAAATCTTCCTGAAGGTCGTCAAGGATATACCATGTGAAGCAAGTTTCTTCTGGAGTGGTGTAAATGTTGTGGAGATAAATATCCTAATTATGAAGACACCTAAGTAAGGCATGGCTGACAGCACTCCGTTCTTAAAACATACATACCAATACAGATTAATAACTTTACTGTGAAGGAGTTTATATAATAAAGTATTCCATAATCATCCTATTTATCTAAAGTAGGAGTTGATTTAAATTCAAGTCCTCTATAATGTCAAGTAAATATTAAAGGAATAAAATGGCTAAATCTTCAATTAAAATGTATCTATAAGTCATCAGACAGAATAAAACCATTTCCATTAGAATTCTCATCAGTGAACATCAACATTCAGCTATCGACTAATCGTTATTGATTAATTATCATCAGAGTTTTTAATGATTCGGACACACATTTTATTGTCGGTAAAAAGAACACCTACACTTGATAACATAACAGCATTCTAAATGGTGCCACAGATAATCGAGCTAAAATAGCTCGATTATCTGTGATAGTGCCAAGCTTGTGTAACAGATGGCTCACACAGTACTAGAATGTTCAATACTTTGTAACACTTCCTATAGCTTCAATAAGTTTTGATGCGAAAGTGATGAATTCAATTTCAGTTTATATCTGGTGAATACTATCATTTTAATAGTACGTTTCATAGTCACAACACATAATAAATTATAATCTCTCTAATATAGTGGAATTGGCACCTCCACCAATATGTCTGATTGACTTCAGTTGGTACGGCGTGTTATAGCTTGGTTATAATATTTGATACTAGATGGCATTAGGTGTTACTTTTTGTTGAATAAGAATCTCTGATGTAGATGAATTGGCACCTCCACCAATATTTCCGATTCTTTTCAGTCGGTACGGCTTTGAGTATATTGGTTGTGATATTTGTTAGTAGATGGCGTTAGGTATTATTTTTTTGTCACAGTTGTGTAAATGATTTCAGTACATAATCATTATTTATTGTGAATTGTATCAATCCACAGTAGCATTAAAATATGAACGCAATAATGAAACTGAATAAAATAAAAAAGTATATGTTCTGATTTATTATGTTATGACGTATATTGAAAGGTGTGAGAGTCAGGAAACATTACTGGAATAGATCTTATTCAAAAATGTGCTCGGAAACAGATTTCTCGTAACGTAACATATTAAATAGTAAATACTACTTCTCTAAGCGCGCATCTTCACCGACAACATCCATCATAAGAACGATATCAAATAACAGTAACTACTTTGTAAAAATTGGAATCTGCACAATTTATAACTCTATGTTTGAGATATTTTAGCAACACCATATTGACTCCAGTTTTGAGTTCATCTAGCTTCTCATTACCAAGTCGAGAATGAACAACAAATACTCCTTCTTTCATAAACCTGGCACCTCCACCAAAAACTTACCTGATTGAGATCAAAGAGCAACACCTCTTTCATGAACAAGGGCAAGTTAACAGCGAGTGTAATGAACCCCCAAGTGTAGCAGAAGTGAGCGATGTTGTACGCATGGACAGGGGTTGAGAAAATAATAGCTCGCCATGGCACTTTCAATGGCTGGAAGAAAAAAAATCTCCTGCTTACTTAATACATTCTTGTATTGTCTTACCGGTTATATTCCTAATGTGGAGTGTATACTTTTACAATGGATTACCAAATAAGGCATAGGTTTTTGTTAACGGACTTTCAAAAAACATCGCTTCATAGTTTTATTATCACCTTAATCATTCATACCTACTAACAACCTAGCTGAATTGGTAGGGCCATCAAGCAAACAGAAAATCAACCATACTTTCAAGGGTTTTGACTCATTATTCACTCTATTTAATTTTGAGGGTGAGAGTTGTTGAGAGTTGGTGACAAAATTGAATCAAAGTGGTCAGATAATTTGAACGTGTTCAACGATTGATTTGAACACTAATAATATTTGTTTCATGGTTGTTAAATGATGTGTCTCTAACACTGTAATTAATCATGAAGGTTTGAGAGCTAGGGGGCATTGAACCCATGGCCTCTATAAGTCCAAGTTCATATAAAAGGGTGGTTTGCCCTTGCAAACAAGATTGATTTATGTATAGTTTTTTTAAAGACAAAAAAGGCCTGCATTGCATTTATGAGGAAAATATCTGTCACCTGTCAGTTGGCCTGAATTATACGATACAAACTACTTTCACTCTGAATAACATTATGTGGAACGTAATTACTTACTTCTTTTGAGTCTTTAATGGTACAAGAATTCAGGAATATTCTTTCTTTTTCTGTGATTCGTGGGTGTTTGTTGGCGTTATCGAAGACCAGAAAATAGAAGGCAATTGAACAAAGAACGCCGAATATACCTGTTTAAAGTTAAATTTCGTTTTACATCAATGTATAACACACATTTTTTTTGTACAATGTAAAAACATGGACTACACAAATATTTGAAAAAACATATAAGGGTAATAACATGTTGAGTTCGTTCATAATTCCTAATATACTTGTATACACGAAATAAAATGTCGTGATACCAACTATATAATTGCAAGAATTTGAATAATCATATATAATATTACTGTAGCGCTGATTGAAGATGCAGTTAATATTTCTTATCGTACCACTCTCCAAAAATATCTTAACACCCTAATAATAGCACTGAATAACCTGAATAACAAGTGTAATTGTGATATTTGCATTGGTTATATTGGTATTCAACCTCCTTCTATCGAGGATACGAGTATACAATTATTATTATTTTGAATGCATTCAAAATGAGGTCTTTAGGACGATTTTCAATGAACCTAATATCCTAAAGATGATTTGAAATTGGTCTCAGCTCAACTTCTTCATAAGTAGGGCCTATACATTATACAAAATATGTTGAAGAGGAAGTTCTGAAAAAAACTGTGGAATAAAAAATACAATATAAAAGGTTCAATAAATTATTGAGAAATTTGTAACGATGGATCAATGAAGAGGAAGTCATTTTTTCAAATTTGATTATTTGCATTATTTTTTCAAATTCACAAAATATGGCGGCTGAAAATGTTCTAGTGCAACAGCTAGTTCTGGTTGCATCATCAACAGCCTGATGTAATACATGGTTATATACGCTTCCTTTAGTTTAATTGCCGTTGACGAAATGCGTCATTTCACTCATGAAGCATAATATTCAACAATAGAAACCAATGCTCTTGTTCTTACCTGTTGCATAGAATATATAGGGCCAGCCCCCGACGCCCCCGGCGCCCAACTGGCACAGAAGTCCTGAAAGAGGAAAGATGATGACGTTGCCGAGGGGGAAGCCGGTGTAAGCCACCCCCATAAGGGTTGTACGTTCATCGGGCGAGGCCCATCGAGTGTAAAGCTGGAAGATCGACGGCAGGCTAAGACCCTGATCACGGAAAATAACTAGTTAACATTTAGCTAGTGATCATGCTTGACGAATTCACAATCTAAACAAAAAATTGTCAAGAAATGACAATTAAAATTTCATGGCAATTGTAAAATTGGAGGTAAAAATTTTAATTTTGTAATGGTACAGATAATTTGATACAAATATTTAACACATACATTTCATCCATCACTAAAAACGAGTAGAAAAACTAAATTCAGGAATGACTCCGGTTGTTATGGGCCTATAGTAGGTAGAAAATGTGTAGACCGACTATTAAATCATACAGACATTAAAAGTTGTATACAAAAAAAAATGAAGTGGTGTTAAAATTCTATATCAATTAATTTTTTTCTTCATCTTGAGTTGTGTGGTATGACCATCTTGATAGTGTTGATGTTGAATGATGAATTATAATTTGAATTATTAACAATGAAGCGATATTTGAATAAAACTTGGAAGAATCTTTGAATTGAATAATCTATTTTCAGAGTCGACGCATCGCATAAACAATTCTTCATTTTCGAAAGATAAATGGGCCTTCAAGTCATTAGACGTTTTTTTGTGTAACAAAAGAAAACTGATTGATATAATCTGTAAATAAAATATCTTCTAGTTCCCTTGATTGCATGTTTGTATGTGGATCTATCATTGCCGACTGGACGAATGAATACCAACATCATGCAAGCAAATTTGAATGTCTATATAGTAAAGAAGTGATATCTTTCTGTTCCTGCTGAGAAATTTCGTTATTCCTACAAATTAATCACACTCTTTTCATTTTATGTATCATATAGGGTCAGAAGTAAAAGTTTGGATTAATTGGATCATTTGTCCCAATGTTATAATTTTTATTCTATTGAAACAAAATTAAGATTTTTTTAACTCGTAATTACCTAGTAACTTGGATATTCGAAATAACGTTTTGTTCCAAAAGCTTGCACAAATTATTCCTTATGAGACAGAACATTATGTCGGTTAGTCACAGATTTATTGTTTATGATAACGCCGATTTATATTGAACCACGTTTGATACTGATAAGTTAGATAATAGGCAAAAGAATAATTGTACAATTGGTAGAAGTTAGATAATAGGCAAAAGAATAATTGTACAATTGGTAGTGTTCTCAAGTGATTATGTAACAGTGATCTGTAAGTCAGTGATGTTATCACTTATCAGTGATCATACCACTGTGGGATCACAGAATCCTCTCTATAACGAGGAAGGTCTCTACGACAAACTTCCGTCAGTACAGTCGATCATGTTGTGAATCGAACCTCGGTCTTCTGCGATATCACTGCGATAATAACTGATCCACCTGTGACCCGTCCCTATATCTCTTCGTGACATCATGCACAGTTGCACTGTTACTTACGCAGACAATACCTTGGAGAATGCGCAATATGAAGAGGGCTTCTGGATCAAATCGAGCCGCCATTGGAAGTATCAAAGTAATAAGACTTTGTAAGAAGTTGCCAAGGATGAAGAACAGTTTACCACCAAAACGATCGCTGAACCATCCTCCAAATCCTTGGCTGATGACGTAACCGTAGAAGAACCCGCTTAAGATGCGACCCTGAAGGGATTTACTCCATTCAAATTCACCCTTAGAAAACAAACAAATACACAATGTGTAGAGAACTGTCGATGATAATTGGAATAGCGAAGCAAAGACTCAATTTCACTGTACTCCAAAAAAAAAGACCTTTAGCTTTTGTTGTTCGCGCTCTACAGGTTCAATGAAAATACAAATTCAGTTGAAATTTGGAATACACAGTGCCCTTACCTAATACGATACTGTAGTTTTGAAGCGCACTCGGTTACACTACTTCTGAGGAAACCCATTTTGAAGTTTGAAAACATATATTTAGAAATAACCCAGAGGAGAAAATTCGGAAAACATATTTCCTTCGGATGAATTCAAATTTTCACGTAATTTTAACATAATAATGATACACATTATTATATTATTACGAATATATTTTATACATATTACGAAATTTTACATGAATCGGATCAGCCGTTTTGATGTAAGAAGTTACATAATTTTCAACGTCATCAAAGCTATACGGAAGCCTATCAGGAATCTATGCAACAAGTGTCACCAATTAATTTGTAGCGATTAAAATGAGTGATGAATAAAACAGAAAGACACTTATTGTTTGGAACTCAAGATGAATATATAGCTCTCCATCAAATTTCATACAAATATGCATAATATCGCTAATTCAACAACGTATATGTCGCGTTTTCACAATCGTTTATATTTATCCACTAAAATTGTAGACTGTAGCTTTACAGGGGGGCGGTTCATATTATTATATTTACCTTGACTCGAATATTTTCGTGAAATTTCGTAAATATTCGTCAGCTGCAACTCACATTCATATGTGTATCAAATCATAATACCTTCCAGTTCTACGTGGAAATGAGTATTTCCAACAATTGTATATGAGCAATTTTTACATCAACCACTTCTGTACCACGCTCATTTCCATAATCGTACATTCTTTCATCCATCTATATTTCAGCAAATGAGGCCAGACTTAATTAATATTAATAAAATGAATGAGATATTTATATATGAATAGGGCTACATTATTAAATCAGACAAGTTCATAACTATAAATTATCGAGTAAAATGAAAAACATTCAAAAATAAAATATCGGAAAATGCGGAAACTGGAACTAAAATGTGATGAAAAAAACTTGATATACAAGAAATGTTCAAGCGTATACGAACTTCGTGTAACGATGCCGTACTGCTTGATGACACTGGACACTCTAATTCAGGATTATCTTCTGTGTCCAAAGTAGTGTTCAACGGCCATTGCCCAGTGATGTTGACCATAGGGTCTTTGACCATGCAGACGAGAGCGAAGCTGAGGTTGAAGCGCATCAGGATGAGATTGAGCATGGTCAAGAAGGCGCATATTGTGTAGACCAGACGACACGATCCCCAAAGAGGAACTAAAATGATAATAATAAATTAAATACATATCCGTAATGAGTTATGAACAAACTCACAAGAAATATTACAAAATACAAAAGAAGTGTGAATGAAATGGATGTGCATGAAATACGATATAATTACGTATTACTCAACACAAAAGATGTCATAATGACCTCATTTAATTTCATAAAACGTAATGAATTGTTTTGTTACATTATTTTACAGCTTTTCATAGTACACTGAACTATAATTATGTCAAAATCTCATTCAAATCTCATGGATATATTTTCATTATTCTGAATTATTTGTTCATGGCATTTTTTTTTTTAAGAAAGTTTGAAAAACAATTGATGTCTTTATGAAATGATAAGTTACTCATAATGACGCTGAATTCATAAGTAATCACTGATCAGCATTTTTGTCACAATGGAAGCTATATTACTGCAATCTGGAGGCAAAATCAAACCTGTACAGTATTCCCAAATTATCTTAAAATTTGAAACCGAAATATAAATTATTGTTCCTTTCTTCAAATAACTGTTCTCTAAAACGAGGACTTCGCATATTATTCGTAGAATACACTATATATTGATTATATTATGGACTACGATGTACTTGTCCACGAAAGAGGTCTTCCACATACATAACACATATAACCACATACATCGTGTTACAGCTAGTTGTGTAGCTGAGGTATTTTGAAGGTGAATAATTTTTCAGGACGTGATTTTCCATTATAAACACAACTACATCATACAAAAAAGTTCAATGCATGAAGCTGCAGCGATTTTATATCTACAATTACCGAAGGTCTTATCTGGTAGACGAACTTTTTCTTTCATGGACAGAAATATATTAGAAAAGTGCTTACCTCTCTGAACTATGTTCATTCCATCTTCTGACATTTTTGACAGTTGTTTCCAATCCGGAATTGATTTTATTATACGTTCAGAAGGCATGCTTGCTCACTATGAATAAGAACAACATATGAAATAACGATGATGTTTTTACTGAGCCATCTTCTTCGATAAATTCTCGTATTTGAACCTTAATTGATCTGATTTGTGTCATTGACATACTGATTTCATTAAAACAAGCTTGATCTGGTTCTAGTGAAACTGAGCGTTGTGTGATCTTTCTGTGTACTTCAATATGGAATGACACATTCACGAAATAGTTCTTTATCTAAGATTGATAAGATCTCAGTGTTATTGCAGTAGAATCGTTATGAACATACATTTTTGCTCTGATTACACTTGCTTCCACAGATTATTGAAACACATACAATATGCACAGTAAACACTCATTTTTACCTGTACCATATAACTTAATTGAACTATTGACTATTTCAGTTTTGTCACTAACAAGCAGAACTATTTTTTATCAAAGAATGATGTAAGTGTTGGTGTAGGTCACGTACCAGTTTAGATATTGAAAATAAACAATAATTACAAAAATCACAATAACGTGTGTTACCAAGGTAATTGCTGAATAATTATAATTGGCAGATAAAATTTGCCATCACCATGCTTACCTAGCTGTGATATATGCTTTCACCAGCTCTCAGATAACTACTAACTGGTCTTGATGATACCGGGCCTTGGAGATAAATCCGTTTTAGTATATGTTTTAAAATCAAAAAAAGGGCATGATTGTGAATTTTGTGACTAAAGCATGAAACTTTCAGGGCTTGTTAAAGACATAAAAAAACATGATTTTGGATATGAACGTTGGCTGGATTCTGCCCGTCACTACGCGCGCGCTTGGTTTTCATTCATTATCTCATCAACTGTATGTGCTACAGAAAATGTTGAAGATTAAACAAAAGAAGAAGATTTGTTCCTTATGAAAATATATAATTCCAGAGGATTAGGCGAACCAAGTTGGAGAAAAAAAATGTTAAACAAAATTACCGCATCTCAGATTTTCAGTTTTTGCTTAAGAAATGTTGAAAAAATAGGAACTCATCATTTAAAAAAATACTATTTGTATCTTTCATTATTTTCGCATAATATTATACATGATTCGTTGCATTGACGCAATTAGTTGTTACATAAATAATTATTGAGCACGTTGAAGTGCGGCCGTGAGCGCGTCCGCCGCCGCTCGTCCCCTCCCGTCTATAACTCGTTCACACTATGGATCACTATGTTAGTGCTACCAATACCAAAGATGTTGATATACTTTTAATTCACTGCTAAATCTACTTTTAGAGGATTATTGGTTATTCACTGTAGACTTTACCTCGCTTTGTAAGATCAAATTATGAAGCTCAAATTGAGTTACATAAATCTAATGAAGACTTAACAAATGACACATTGTTGTAAGATTCATGGCATTTAAACATGAAAGTGAAAACTTCAATGTTTTAAATACAATTACTAGGATAATTTGTATGGCTGAGCATGTTTACTTCTATATGGGCTGAGCGAGACAGCGAGAACACGTATAATACGCACAGGCTAGAGTTAGACGATAGACGGGAGGGGACGAGTGGCGGTGGACGCACTCACGGCCGCACTTCAACATGTTCAATAATTATTTGTGTAACAAATAATTGCGTCAATGCAACGGATCATATATAATATCATGCGAAAATAATGAAGGATACAAATAGTATTTTTTTTAAATGATGAGTTCCTATTTTTCAACTTTTCTTAAACAAAAACTGAAAATCTGAGATGCGGTAATTTTGTTTAACATTTTTTTTCTTCAACATGGTTGGCCTTATCCTCTGAAATTATATATTTCCATGAAGAAAAAATCTTCTTCTTTTGTTTAATATTCAACATTTTTCTGTAGCACATATAGCTGATGAGATAATAAATGAAAACCAAGCGCGCGCGTAGTGACAATTGGGGGCGGCGTACCGCGCCTCGGGGGCAGAATCCAGCCGACGTCCATATCCAAAATCATGTTTTTTATGTCATTAACAAGCCCTGAAAGTTTCATGCTTTAGTCACAAAATGCACAATAAAAGCTTTAAAACATATACTATTTATTCGGCAGCTGAAGATGCATTCATGAGTGACCACAGAGCCAGGACCCTTACCTAATACATTCCGTGTTAGTGCCAGCTAGCTATATCCAAGAGTCTAGGACTTTGATTGGTTGATGTTTACTAAAAAAGCTATCAACAATGAAATTATACTATAGTAACAAATTCACGGTCTCCTAGACTAATATAAATAATTCATCACATTTGGAAGCCCACCTCATAAGCAGGGCTGGGATTTTTTGCTAACAACAATGGAAATACACAGAGACTAAACACATTAGCTCACATTAGCTAAACACATTAAAAGTTAGCTCGTAACCAATCAAAGTCCTAGCCTCTTGGAGCTAGCTAGCTAGCTAGCACAAGCACAAAATGTATCAGGTAGGCCTAAGGGTCCAGGTGAGTGCTACTCAATAAAATGATACAAAAGTGAAAAAATAACTTAAAAAATACATGGGATATTGAAATAATTTAACGTATTCAACAATCAAAAATGAAAATAAATGAAATGAAATCACACTAGGTATTGTGATATGTCACGTGTAGATACTAATAAATATTTCTTCAACTATTCAATACGAAAAAAGGGAATGTGAATACTCACTATAATTTTAGCTTTTATTGCTCTTATTACAGGTTTTATTTTCCTGATTATAATTCGTGATTACAAGGTATCTAAGTTAAGACCGGATAAAATCAAGTCGAAACAAAGTACCGATTACTTCCACTCTTTGTGACCAAACGTTCATCGTAAAGAACAAAGAAATGTCAACAAGTACAAAAGCATTTTAATAATAACTTTCCTTATATATAGTAGGGCCTAATGTAATTAGCATATTATGACGTACATATTTATGTAGTATACATTCATGTAACGAATGCATTTTTAACACGATAATGCTTCAATGCATGATGTTGATTATAAATACAACATACATGTACATTATATTATGAGCTTTATATTCTCAGATGCCGTTCGATATACTAGACTCATTTCCATCACGAAATTAAATACGAAAGGATTTATTTACCGTCGATAAGTTTATATTTTGCAATAAACAAAAATAATACACTTTTATCAGTAAACAACTCAAATATAGAATCACGAAACAGGAAAAAATATGAGTTTAATAACAATAATATAAAGCTACTTCTATTCCAATTAATAACGATACTTTACATTTCCTCTATTTTTATGCAAGAGAAAAGGTCAAACTCAAGACAGTCTCATGGCGTGATGTACGTCTTGTGCGCTGAATACAAATTGTGACACAACTTATATGATTGGAGCTTGAATAGGTTATCACTTCATCGAAATATACGTTGCTTATGGTTATTATTGTTTTATACATTTTTCATGAGTAAAGTTATCCAAAGATAGGCTAATATACTGTTGTAGAAGTATCGTGCGTTAGACATTTCATTTTCACGCGAATCATTTCAGAAGAAAAACACGCAGTCAAATTATATCCTTCTACAGTAAAAACAATCCTACTCCTCCCGGAGTCGAAAAATACGAGGTAATCGCGACAAGATCGGTTCCTCATAATCCGCTGCTTTGCGCATGCGTTATTGCCGTATACAGCTAAGAATGACTGTTACATGAAAAAAAGCCTTTGCATGTTGCTAAAAAAATCATTTTGTCACATAACCTGACCACAACCAAGAATATTTATATTGAAAAAAGAAGTAGTTTCGAACCCCAGCACCCTTGAACCGAAACCACATGTCGAACCGCTATGACATGGGTTGCTTTCGAGAAAAAACACTTATTCTAGTTAAATGAGCGAAGCGAAGACTCAATTTCACCATACCCGAAAAAAGTGCCTGTTTTTTTTTTGTTCGCGCTCCACAGGTCAAACGAAAATTCAAAATCAGTCGAAACTTGGCATACACAAGTGTCCTTATCTAATTAGATACTGTATAGTTTTAAGGCGCAATCGGTTGAACCACTTCTGAAAAAACTCATTTCAAAATTCTCAAAAATCCCATAAGAATAAGCCAGAGGGAGAAATTCGTCAAAAATATTTTCTTCAGAGAATTCAAATTCTCAGGGAATTTCAATATGATAATTATACACCTTATTCCGAACTTTCAGTCCAATCAGATCAGCCGTTTTGATGTAAACAAATATTTGATCTAATTTTTTTAAACCAATTAAATCCAAGCAACAGGTGTCACTAATTATTGAAAACGATTAAAACAAAGCCTTCTTTATCATCATAGAAATTGATTAGGAAATAGGATGGCAGTAAAATAAATGTTTGGATCTCAATGTATATATATATATATATATATATATATATATATATATATAGATATATATATATATATATATATATATATATATATATATAAATATATATATATATATATATATATATATATATATATATATATATATATATATATATATATATATATATATATAATAACCAATCCAGAGATATAAGTTGATATGTTCTAGCTCATCCATCAACGCGGAAACACATAACGCGTTTGCCTAGTCGTTATTACTACTACTAGAATACTGTCATTTTCATACCACACTGAAATGAAAATGTAAAACTGAAGCGTGTGCAAAACAGTGGACTGATGGAAGCAATCCCGTCGCGATTGTCTCATCATAAAACATACAAATCGATGTAAAATTCTCTTACAAACGATGTGATTATATTGACTGTAAGGTTGTTATCAGCGTATATGCATATGGGTATTGTCGAAATGGACGTAGATGTATATATGTGAACACGAAGTTTTCGTAGGATCGGTCTATGATCAACAAATTGTTGTAATCATGCTCGAGCTATAAACGATTACTGTACATGCAAACGGTGTATCGTGTTAAAGTCCATTCCACCCTGGTGGACAACCTCGATTACCAATCAACCTGACATGGTGTTTAACGACGCGCTTCGACGACGGCTGAACTCTGCTAGAGATTATCATATAAGAATACTGAATAGCGTCGAAGTGATTCAATACAGATGTATTGATTTTCTAAATCTTCTTCGATAATAATGTTCATAACATGCATGTGTATGATGGAATGTCTACAAGGTTCTGGAAGACACTAATTAATAATTATATATATATATATATATATATATATATATATATATATATATATATATATATATATATATATATATATATATATATATATATATGTTTGTATTAATTCTAAGACTCTCGGAAAACCCTCTGATGTCTACCAGTAAACAGTTCCATGAAAAATGGTGTGTCTATCCTTGTGAAACTGAATAAAAAATAACTATTAAACATGTATTAGAGGAAATGCTATATTCTGAAAACTATGTACACTCGGGAGTTCTGTTATTCTATACTACCTGCAAACTGCCCTACCAGTCAACTGCTCTACAACACTTCGATATGTAATACTGATTTATTATTGTTATCATTGGATGAGCGAAGCCAAGACTCAATTTCACCATACCCGAAAAAAAAGTGCCTTTTTTTCGCGCTCCACAGGTCAAATAAAAATTCAAAATCAGTTAAAACTTAGCATAACAAGTATCCTCATTTAATTTGATACTGTATAGTTTAAAGGCGCAATCGGTTCAACCACTTCTGAGAAAACTCATGTCAAAGTTTTCAAAAATCCCATGAGAATAACCCAGAGGAAAAAATTTGTTGAAAATATTTCATCCGATAGTATTCAAATTCTCAGGAAATGTCAATATAATAATGATACATATTATTCCAAACTTTCACTCAAATCGAATCAGCCGTTTTGATGTAAAAAATATATAATGTAATTTTTGTGAATCACTCAAAGCTATTAAGATACCTATTAAATTCAAGCAACAGGCGTCACCCCGATTAAAACAAAGCCTTCTTTATTTCCATAGAAATTGATTGGGAAATAGAATGGCAGTGACTTGATTGTTTGGATCTCAAGGTGTAAATAAATAACCAATCCAAAGATATAAGTTGATGTAAGTAGCTCATCCATCAACGCGGAAACAAATAACGCGTTTGCCTAGTTATTATTATTGGATGAGCGAAGCGATAACTCAATTTCCCCATACCCTAAAAAAATGCCTATTTTTTTTTTCTCCGCGCTCCACAGATCAAACTAAAATTCAAAATCAGTTGAAACTTGGCATACACAAGTGTCCTTATCTAATTCGATTCTTTATAGTTTTAGGGCACAATCAGTTGAATCACTTTTGATAAAACTCATTTCAAAATTTTCAAAAATCTCATGAGAATAACCCAGAGGAAAAAATTCGTCAAAAATATTTCCTTCGAGAGAATTCAAATTCTCATGGAATTTCAATATAATAGGCCTAATCATACACATTATTCCGAACTCTCAGATCAATCAGATCAGCCGTTTTGATGTAAAAAAAATCCAATTTTTTTTATCACTCAGAGCCATTAAGAAACAAATTAAATCCAAGCAACAGGTGGTACCAATTATTGGAAACGATTAAAACAGAGCCTTCTTTATTATCATTGAAATTGATTAGGAAACAGGATGGCAGTAACGTAATTATTTGGATCTCAAGGTGGATATATATATATATATATATATATATATATATATATATATATATATATATATATATATATATATATATATATATATGTATGTATGTATATATATATATATATATATATATATATATATATATATATATATATATATATATATATATATATATATATATATATATATATATAACCAATCCAAAGATATAAGTTGATATGTTCTAGCTCATCCATCAACGCGGAAACACATAACGCGTTTGCCTAGTTATTAGTCTTTGTATGTAGACCCACAGATAAGTCGAAACTTATGTGACTTTGTGGGTCTACGTTATTATTATGTTGTAGGATTAAAATGTGAATAAAACGCCTGAAAAAAAATTAAAAATTAAAAGAATATTATAGCAGCTAGGTTGGGTACGAATGAGATGACATATGAATGATGTTTACAAAAACCCTGCCTTCTAGACTTGTGCGGGACTCAAACCCGTACTTCATTTCAGAGTTCAAAGCAGTTCCTTGGCTGACTGAGCCAGAGAGGCGACAATATTCCTAAATATTTCTAAAGATAAAAGCTTGAAACACAAAAAAAAAATCGTGAGTTAAAATATAGAGTGAGCCCGAGCTATCAGAACATAAAGGTCATTTAAAAAGAAAAAAGTGAGATGCTATGCTAGTAGAAAACTGTAAGGTAGCATATTTACACGACATCGCTTTGCATGATGCCTGTTCGAACACTACAAAACAAACATAAGTTACATTTATACTTTGACGCATTGTAATTGGAGGACCTTCACCCTTGGATCGTGATGTTCAACCCTCAACACACATGCTGACCGACCAGGGACGCCTTGCATGATTAATCAAGATTATCAGTCTTTCTTACCGAAAAAATAACACTTCTAGTATCGATTCTGATGGAACTATAATAACTAATTGTATTGATCATAATTCGTTTGACAAAACCATTATTGAGAGCCGCTGCGCTCAATTTAAGTTGATACTGTATTATATAGTTACTGATCGAGCTAATTATCTACCAAACTTTTGTTGCCCATTCCAATAGAAAGGCAACATAAAAATATAGGTTTATAGATTAGGCCTAGTGCCTACACACAACACTAATTTTCTCCCCGATAAGAAGTGTAATAAAAATCTGGGTATATTTCAAAGGCATGGTCTGTAAATATATACCAATAACGAAATGTGAAACTAAAATGTATGAATAAAGATTTTCAACACTAAAATAATTTTGAAATATTTCACATTCATGTACGAAGATATGAAAAAAGGGCACTTTACAGGTAAACGTATTACACGCCACCAACACCTAATTGCAGGGAGTAATATTTGTGTTGGTTTTAAACTAAATTAGCATAACCTGAGTACTGATATCACCTTACCTTATCACATACTCGGTGACCTTGTCCTTGAACTCTTATCAGCCGTCCCCCAATGAACACTGAAAGGTCAACTTCTCTGACCAATTCCAGCAAACCGATAAGCTGCAGCAAGCGTTCTGTATAACGCGATAGGTTCCTTTTGTTTTATGTTCACCACCTCGATTGGGGGTGTGTCTATGTATTACTGATTTTATCCGAGGAATTGTACACCATCATTGTCTGTGACGACTGTCTTTCCTGTCGAATAACAAATAACTCTTTCAAGCACAAAATAATTATGTCAGGTCTGGTGCAGCGATGGATGATAGTCGTCTGACCTTGGTCTGACGTTACGATTTTTAGGTTGAATGGTTTTTGTAGGTATTCACTCGCGGTCAGATAAAGTGGTAAATTGAAATGCATCCCAAAGACAATTTATTGAAATTATACGTAGAAAAACTAGATGATAATGTGGATACACACTCCGCGTTCAGTCTGTCAAAGTGTTATCGGTAAAATATTTGTAGATTTTATTTAAATTTGAATTTCGGATATAGAGCCTTTTAGGTGACCGGCGAATGTACACATACATATTCGAATTACGGTCCGGTAATTGATACTTATGATTTTTAGGAAAATATAATAACCACAATAAGTTATATACACGTATATATAGATAGAGCCAATATATAACTTATTCGTACTGCCTCATAGATATGTCAGCACAATATTTATTATAGTTCTAGTTCTAGCTCTACTTACTGAATAGATATCATGACACTGACTATACTGATAGTTGTGGTCAAGGTAAGTATAATTTAATATTGTTGGTGAGTATTATAGACTCGATCAGCACCCCGTTTTCTGTTCGAAACATTCTGCAAGTCCGATAATTTTTCAGCCTGCGTGACCTCATCTGGGCTCCGGAGTATAGGGCCACTGTTTGATAGTGGTTATTAAAATGCTTAGCGATTTGCTGTTAATTTGATTTAAGGTAAGTTCAAATTCGCGCCGTTTATAATAGTAACCATATAACATCATGCTGCTCGCTAAGAAAATAAACGACCCTATAAAAGAGACAACCTAGTAACCGTTTTAATTTTTAATTTCATCTCCTAAGGTTGTGGTTTATCTGGACATAGAGCTTGAAGTTTGAACCAAAAGAAAAGTCAATTATCTGTTTTCCTTTCACCTGTAAATACCTACGCATCATTGCATGGATGGATGCGTCATGCAGCAAGGTAGAAAAAAGACTAAATTACTTTTGGTTCCCCAACATAAGTGCTGCATATTATTAATTATTTCAACACGATTGTTTTCGTTGGTACAATATATCCACATGAAAATAATATAGGATTTTGCCCAATATATTTACCAGTTGCTTTCTCTCGTAATGCACTGCAATGTCTATGTGTGATCACATTCATTCCACTCATCAAATGAAGCCTATTAATACTGTAAGCAGCTGTACAACCCAACAAGTCGAAAAACTGTTATTTTTGTGTATCCCTTCAACACCACAAATATCATCTGGCAAGCAAAAACCTTGTCAATCCTCTGATCACTGACGTCGACACAATCACAATAATTGACCCAGAGTCTTGGACCTGTTTGCAAACACTGCACTGGATTAATTGTAAATTGTAATGTTACTTCCTACTACTATATCACAATAACAGTAATAAAAGTAGCACAATTCAATGCGATAATGACGTCATATCGCTGATTCTTCAATAATAAGTTCAAGAGCAATCAATTAATCGTGATTGAACATAGTTTATGAAAGGTTATATCTCATTTCAAACGGTTGAAAAACGTATCAAATTGATAATAATATTAATAATATGGATAAAACTATATAAAAGGTGTCTCTCTGATACAATTAAAACTAGGAAAACGCAGAATATGTGTTATAGGATGAGCGAGATTTTTTATTAAATGCCGTGGGAAAAACTGTGAAGGTTACATTTCAATAATTTCACAAACTAATTGATCCAACTTGTTCATCTTTTAATGGCTTTTTTAATAGAGTTCTTTAATTGATGTAAAAAAACAGGACATATATATTTTTATCTTCACAACGGCTTATCCGATGTATATAAAACCTTTGGAATAATGTGTATTATCATTCATGTGCTTAAATTCCGTAGAAATTTGAAATCATCCGAAGTAAATGTGCTCTATATTTTTCCCTCTGCTTTATTCTCATGGGAGTATTAAAAACTTCGATTTTATTTCTCTATAGTGGTTCGACCAATGGCGCCTCAAAACTTTAGGATCGCGTCAGATTATGACATATGTGTACGCCAAGTTTCATCAAATATTGTCTTCCATTAGACATGTAGAGCACGAACAGAAAATAAAATACGAGAAACATGTTCATTTTTTTCGAATATGCAAGGTACATTAGTAAGTGTTCGCTTCGCTCATCCAACTATTTGGCAAACCGTGCAAAGCGGAAATAAATAGCGGAAATGACGTGGTGTCTGTTCAAAGGCTTACAATCTAGATGATATTCTGCAATACTGGCGGTAACTCGTGCATATCAATATGCTAAACATCTGCTTCCATGTGCAGATTAAACTAAAAGTTTAAATTTTCCAAATATATATATATATATATATATATATATATATATATATATATATATATATATATATATATTTATATATTATATATATATATATATATATATATATATATATATATATATATATATATATATTGTGCCACCAACGTTTCGACCACCTTACTGCGGTCATTTTCAAGGTGTTTATATATACCTATATATGAATATATATATATATATATATATATATATATATATATATATATATATATATATAAATATAAATATAAATAAATCTTCTTTATTTGCATATAAGAATACATTTACAAAAAGGCGATGTTCAGTGTATGACACCAGATTTCATTCTGGTGTCACAGTGACTGGTCTACCACATAACCCTATATTTTATTTTATATTTAAGATGACCAAAAATTTTCTTCACTTCTCCTTTGCTGTGCCAGTAAGTCTGATTTTATTCGTGATTTAAATGCTTGATATTCTAATTTCTTGTGAGTTGATGGAACCTCGTTATATAGTTCCGGTGCAATGTATGAAAACGAAGATTGAAATTTAAACTTTTAGTTTAATATATATATATATATATATATATATATATATATATATATATATATATATATATATATATATATATATATATATATATATATATATATATATATGTATATATATATATATATATATATATATATATGGTATGATTGAAGTTGATTCCTTGATCCATAATTATGATAAAGATAAAATTTCCGGTTGATCAAGTAAGGGCTTTATTTATTTTAAAATTAAATAAAATAATAAAGAAGCCTAACGTTTCGATGTGTTCGCACACACCCTGGTCACAGGCACAAAATGAACTGCAAAACAGAATTTTCTATTCCAATGCCAATAACAATACTTGATGATAGAAAAGGTAAACAAAAACAATTAATAATACAAATCCTGATCCAACAAGCCGTTAACAAATATCGCTCCAATATGCCGATAAAAAACCAGAGCCTTCTGTGTATGAAATATCAAACACTTTAAAAAATATATAACTGTACTGTTTTTTGGCATGAAAGTCGAAAATTCTGGTCTAGATATTCCCTATGACTATCAATAACGTAACGGGATAAGCAACATGGCGGTTTCCTTTCACACCATGCGTACATCAAAGGGATGCCGCCTCACAAATGTTATGATGATTTGCTGGTATTGTTGTATGTTGATCTATACCTATGACTATCAATAACGTAACGGGATAAGCAACATGGCGGTTTCCTTTCACACCATGCGTACATCAAAGGGATGCCGCCTCACAAATGTTATGATGATTTGCTGGTATTGTTGTATGTTGATCTATACAAGTAATAGATGTAATGCAATCTGTGAATCCAGCTCTTTCCAACTGAATTAAACAATATTGGGATACATTTCATTTGAATTAGCCAATCTGAATTTAAAATACGTCTGTAAAAGCATTAAGTCCCCGAGTCAAGAGCCCTACTGCTATATTTACCATTTGATAAATGGATAATTACTCATCATCTACAAGAAAGATTAAAATCAATGCAATTGTACAACTATATACTATATATTGAAATACGAGCCTAATACGTACGATTTGATTTGAAATTGCGAATCTCACAAATGTACACGAAAGCGCGCTGATTCCATCATGGTGAAAACGGCCTAATGTTAAAAGGATAGGACTTATGCCGTGTTGCTTATCCCGTTACGTTATTGATAGTCATAGTCTATACAAGTAATAGATGTAATGCAATCTGTGAATCCAGCTCTTTCCAACTGCATTAAACAATATTGGGATAAATGTCATCTGAATTGGCCAATCTAAATTTAAAATACGTCTGTAAAAGCATTTAGTCCCCTAGTCAAGAGCCCTACTGCTATATTTACGATTTGATAACTGGATAATTACTCATCATCTACGAGAAAGATTAAAATCAATGCAATTGTACAACTATGTACTATATATTAAAATACGAGCCTAATACGTACGATTTGATTTGAAATTGCGAATCTCACAAATGTACACGAAAGCGCGATGATTCCATCATGGTGAAAACGGCCTAATGTTAAAAGGATAGGACTTATGCCGTGTTGCTTATCCCGTTACGTTATTGATAGTCATAGATATTCCTAAGAAGAAGTAAAAGTGTAAAAGAAAGAAGAAAACAATAAATGCGTGAATAAAATACGAATAAAAAACGTTAGGCTTCTTTATTATTTTATTTAATTTTAAAATAAATAAAGCCCTTACTTGATCAACCGGAAATTTTATCTTTATCATATATATATATATATATATATATATATATATATATATATATATATATATATATATATATATATATACACATATATATAAATATATATATATATATATATATATATATATATATATATATATATATATATATTGCTGTTATTGTGATAATTATAGTAGTAGGAAGTAATATTAAAACTTATCAAGTGCAGTGTTTATATATATATATATATATATATATATATATATATATATATATATATATATATATATATATACGTCAAACGTCAGCTGTTCAATATAATATAATTAATATACATAGTATATGTATTGTGTTGAATTGTTTCTTTATTTAAAAACGACTGGAATTATCCATAAGAATTATCAACTTATATATATATATATATATATATATATATATATATATATATATATATATATATATATATATATATATATATATATATATATTATATAATGAAGTATGATGAAAATTTTAAATTTTAAAAACAGAAAAAATATATGATTGTTTAACAAAGCATCTTTGTACATATAGTGAGCACATTGGGAATGTACTGGACTTTCAATGACACATTCTCTCAAAATATCAATTACATTTCTGTTATCATCATTTTGATTAACTGCAAACTTTTTCATAATTTGCTCGCTCAGCCAACCACGCACTCATCCACATAGCGTTTGCCTCGTCAATATCAATATCGAGTCATTTTCAAAATTAGTGACTCTTATAACTATCAGCCCATGAGAGCATTTTGGGGATGACCGTGATAGAGTCAGATAAATTGGTTCGTAAAAATCAATTATTCCGCTGTCGGTGATTTAAAATTATACATTCTATTTGGTCAATATATATAAGTTTGTATCAATACAAACACTGCCGACAGTACGGTTGCCACTTGGACACAGTATAACATGCAACATCAATTATATATAATTTAAACAACGTCATAATTATAATAATATTATCTTTAAATAATTATCGATATTCGTAGAAAAGATTACGAAATTAATAATTACATACTCAATAATTCAATTTACTATGCTTGAACCAACCTTTTTCTCAGCAATTCATAGCAGCTAGCATATCTAACCATTTAATTATATGCCATTAGTAAGGGTTGATGTAAAATAAATAATAATACAACTACTAACGATTATGGAGCATGGGTTAGTAGTGCCAGTATAAATGTATACAAATTTTAAAAATGTATATATACAATCTTATAAATTTTATATATTATAAATATAGGCCTCCTACATATGTTTATATAGTACAAAATATTTCAAATATTTATTGTTATCATCAATCACAATGAATAATTTACTCCTATTTTAATATAGATTCAAATTTTACACACTTATTTTTCAATATTACATTTAGATTGTATATTTAAAAATCAATTAAATTTCCTGCAAGTCTAGTAAGAACATAACTGACCCACATCTATATGTCAGCATGGCCGAGCGGTCTAAGGCGCCAGACTCAAGGTTACCTTGCCTACCATGTAGGTATGAAGCATTCTGGTCCTCTCTGAGGGCGTGGGTTCGAATCCCACTGCTGACAAATCTTTTTGTTATTTAGCTAAAAACAAATTCTCACCAAGTCTTCATTTTATGTTAGCTATGTTCTTTTACATTGAATTTCATAACCTACATATCGTATTCTTTACATATTTTGAATAGTGAAAAAAACGTAATTATTAACTATTTTTCCTATGATATATATATATATATATATATATATATATATATATATATATATATATATATATATATATATATATATATATATATATATATATATGTATGTATAAATATATATATAAATAATATATATATAAATATATATATAAATATATATATATGTATATATATATATATATATATATATATATATATATATATATAAATATATATATATATATATATATATATATATATATATATATATATATATATATATTTATATATATATATATATATATATATATATATATATATATATACATATATATATATTTATATATATATTTATATATATATATATATATATATATATATATATATATATATATATATACATATATTATGATTTATGATATATAAATATATCTCATATATAATTTGGAATGATCTTGTAGGAAAATGTAGTGTTATTGACTCAAGTGCCTTTGAGTTTTTCCAAAATAAATGAATTTTGATTTGATGTCTATTATGTTCATATCTTTTTAAATAATATAAAACTTCATCAAGTTTCTTCAGACATAGTTATAAATCTTACAGAAAAATAAAAAAAGTTCACAAATGTACACAATTGTACACATAATAGGCAATTAGCTTTGCTGTGAGGTGATGAAGAATCTCACTTTATGTAAGATGGCATACCTTACTTTATGTCCAACTCATTGAATAACTACAATAACTACAATTATTTAACACGGGAAATAAGTATATTTTACTAAACGTTTACGTAACTCTCACTCATAAACAATAAATACCCTCTTCGGACTTATCACACTTTCTTCAATAAGTCATTTTAATTATCATCCAGTGATTTTGTTCAAACTAACATAGTTTTTCATCGTTTAATGTAGGCCTTGGCTGAATTGAAAACCTAATACATCATCATGATACTGTGATTGAATACAAAGATTTTGTATCACTTGACACAAAGGCAATTATGAAAACGTCAAAAACTATTTTTGCGATTAAGTTTAGTCTAGATTTTATCTCCACGTGTTTTTGGACGCTATTATCAGATAAGACAAGCGTTATAGATAACCACAGTAAGACCACCTGTGGATGCAGTATCACGCACTCAGTCTCAATTGTGTGCAAGAGATTCAACAACTGACACTGTAGGTGTTTCATAATTCATCAACAGGACAAACCATGACGTTACATTATGCAGGTTTCATTGTATTAGCTATTATATCCATTCAAACCAGAGGTGAGTGGAAATTACAGTTACAAAATATCAACATTTATAGTTTACAGTTTTAAAAAATAATGATTTATTCAACTTCTAATATTCTAGTCACTGGTCAATGTACGTGCTACAAGAATACATATTGTTTGTTATCGCAATTTAGTTCTCGAGTATAGTTTGTTTTACAAATAATTTTTTCAGACTAAATCAGCTGAGACAAATGTTGAACTTTCATTGACAAAGAATTTACAGTAGCTTCTCGTATCGTTCGAAAATTGAATCGTTTGAAAGACAAAATGAGAAGGAAAGTTTCGTATATTCGAAACAGTGGGTCTGAATCAAGTCCAGCAGAAAATCATATAACTTCTGATACAGAATTGGAATTGATCGATTATTTATAAATATACGTCATGAGCATTTTCAGAAAAACACTCAAGAGCATTCATTACGAGTTGCCAATGAGCATTCATTTGCACCATATCGATAATTATAATTATAATCACTTTATAATCACTTATTACACAGGTATTTAGCGAAGAACCGAAGACGCTAAATTGACGTACGTCAAGTGAAATGATAGGGAATCTATCTCCGCCCATAATAATTGAATTATCGCTCAAAATTAATATAGTACAGAATATATGTTCTATATCTGGAAAATATTTCAATTCTTTTACTGAATTAAATTAATTGTCAAAATGTTCAATCGTGTAATCTAATTTTTGAATGGAAATATATATATCGTTAGTACAAAATTGTTATACAATATTGTGATAAGAGAATGATAATTCTTATATAGTACATATATCTGATTTTCATTCAATTTAGAACATCAAAACCGGAGATCGCCATAATTCTACACAATTGAATTATTAGGCCTGTACGAAATGAAGACTAGAATAATTATGAAAAACAATGATATAATCGTGAAAGATTGAGTAACATTAGTAAATGACATGTAGATGAGAACTCTCAAGTTGAACTCGCATGGTGTATTTTTTTAAGTGATAGTTCAATTATTTACAGTTAGAATACATAATGAAATAGTCTATACTCGGTCAACACTAGCTAGTCCTATTACATTCATTCGAATTTTCAAGCATAATATTGATAACATAATATAGATCAGTGGATCCACAAAAAGATTAATCGAAAAAATCTATCTGTTGAATGTTCAAATTATATGTTAATTATCTTATATAGACTAATATATGTTGATTCAACAACTTATCAAAAGACTAAAATACATTTGGAATTGGATTTCCTATTCATATACATCACGCTTATTACTCATAGTACAATCAAGTGCTTTTGATTTCAGTGTCATCACCTTATTATTTTTTACATTGCATTTTTTTCAACCAATAGCAGGCGCTCGAAACAAAATCAAACTTTCGCGTAGCCACCCAACCATGCACGAGTCAATTTCAGTACAAGTATTTAAAAAAATCCATATTAGTAAACCAGTATTATTTCTTTAGTTAGTAGCAAAATCAAATGAAAATCAAATCGACAGTCATTAAAATTTAAAACTGCGGTCGGGAGAGTTCAAGACGTGAAAGCGAGCAGGGAAACGAACCGAAATAAATCGTTTACGTTATCAATAATCGGTAGCCGATTTCAGTTACGCGCGCATTTGATCAAAATTCTCCATTAGGGTGAACCGAGTTCATTTCATCGAAACAAAAAACTCTTCAAAAAGTACATGCGTGAAAATCTTGGAGTGAAATCTTACACGCACAATTGGCAGTCGCATGCGGTCTATGTAGGTCCATAATTTATTATAGGCCTATGTCTATTATACAAATATTACCGTAACCGTCTCTCGGTAATTATAACTTGAAATTTTATTTCAGTGCGCTCTATCTTGATGGTTTATTTTCTCTTCAATAAACATATTTTGCAATAAATTATTTTCCATCTTTCGATATTCTGTTATAACTTATATTTCTTGATTGATTCCAAAAGCATTTTTTTTCTTGTTAGAAAATGTACAATTTTCAATAACAGTTTTACTACTCATTTGCTTTCACTAACACATTTTTTCTAACACATTATGTACTTATCACCTGCACGTTCACATTTGTTATCAATCACAGACCGCAAATCAATATTTTAAAGCTATATCGAATCAGCGACGGACACAAAACAGTTGCTATCACTTTTTTATTCTTACAGTGTATAGACAATTTCCTTTCTAATTCTTACGATAGCATCGTTTTACACTGTGATAATGATAACCACATGCGACCAGTTATCACCCAGATTATCAGTTTGTTTATCTGAGAATAGAGTCTATAATGTAATCAATATTGACACCTGTTTGAATGAATAATATACCAGCAGCTGACAGGTGTGAGATCACGATATATACATTTATTGAAGAATTAAGATTCAATACGATTTTTTAAAAAGTTTGAAAGAATATTCAAGACGCTATTGACATTGAAGTTGATCTTAATCAACTGATTTGAGATCAAATTAAATTAATATACAGTTATTTGTATCGCTTAATTGAAGCATGAGATCTATTGAAATGAATTTCTCTCATGCAGCAATTAGTTTTGAGCCCGAATTTGATCATTCCCAGGAATTCTATAATTTTCACCATGTGGCTAAATTAGACACAATTACTACCCATAACTACTAGCCATAATGATCGAATGATGCGAAACAAAACACAATGAGTAGAGCTAAATTACTCACCCTTCTCTAAGAGCAGTAAGCACCCTGTCACCTGTCAAACTCTTAACTTCGACCTTCCATCTTTGTTAATCGTATACACTGTCTTTGTTATTACTGAGTTCTCTCTCTCTGATATAATTGGCTCATTCCCATATTACCCTCCAATAATAGATATAATTCACCAGCTGAGCGTAGCGTACCACGACCTTCGTCTCATATATTATTAAATTAGCACAATGTATCAAAAGAATGTGTGGAAAGAATGTGAAATGAATACACTATTATGGACAATAATCTAAATAACGATCTCTTATGTGTGATGATTCTCAAGATGAATACTGAACATGAATTAGATGCAAACATCTTAAAATAATCTGTGACATTTGCAATGTGCATATATATAACATTTCTATTTCAAATGCATTAAAATAGTTGCGATTGCTGCAACGTGTAGGCCACGTGTGAGTGGGTTGAAGGTCTCGGTCGACTGCCTCCACTATCTATTAGCAGAAACGGTTGGGAGTGCCGATCACTTTTAACATGGTGGGAACTTTGATGAAGCTTACCTCATTATATTTCATTGTGAATAAGATTCTAATTTACTACATATTTGCAAATCAAATATCGACAATTCGATCATATGACATCGAAGTTGATATTGATCAACTGATTTTAAATCAAATTAAATTGATATACAGTTATTTATATCACTCAATTGAAGAATGGAATCTATTGAAATAAATTCCTTTCATGCACTTAGTTTTTTGGCCCGAATTTGATGATTCCTGAGGATTATGTAATTTTCACCATGTAGGCTGAATTGTAGCCACAATTTCTGACCACAATAATCGAATAATGTAAAACAAAAAAAAACATGAAGCTGAATTACTCACCCTTTTCTAAGAGCAGTAAGTACCATATGTCACCCGTCAAACACTTAACTTCTACCTTCCACCTTCGTTAATCGTATGCACTGTAACACACAAAATGTAGGTATGAACGGCTCAACGTTCGTCTATTGACGATATACAGGTTATATGTGCAATGACTTGAAACGTTAAACTAAATCATAACTCATCCGTCCGTGATGGAATTTTAAGAATGCAATTTTGTATTTTTTCAAAATGAATGCATTTAAAGCTTTAGGGCTGATATATAGGCCTACTTGTATCAAAGAAGATGATAGTCCACAGAATGAATAAAGTTAATTGTAACGAAAGTCACAGCACCTTCGAACATTTAATGCTTTTGAAAGATGAATTTGTGTTGAATCGTAAATCTCGTTCTGAAAATTCATTCACCTGCTCAAAATACCACAGCTATAGGGTCTACACGCATACAGCAATTATATTAGTGTTTTTCATGTTGATTTAACGACCTTCCTCTTTCATGAATACAAGTATATGCTATGTTATGGCAAGTGCAAGAAAATCTAAAATAAAACCATCAGCTGTTTACTTACTTATACTCATGGAGTATCGCTAACGACTTTGTCTCCCAGCACCCAAGTAGTGTGCAGTCTCTACCTGCATAATTATGCATTTCCATTCTATTATTACAATACACATGGTCTGCCTGCAGTTTTAGGCGACGAGTTAGTCTTGGCATGCCAAACGACGCCTGACTGCAGCTCCATTGAAGGCGCTGAGTGTTTGGCTGAGAAGTGTGTATGTCCAGGGGGCCATGTACTCAGTAGTAACATGGTGAAATGTCTTCCTGGTAAATTGATCTTATTTTACGATATTATGTTTTCCTGTCATTTTCTCATATCTCTTTCCTTTGATGTTATCAACAAGTCATTTTCTCATTGCGTGATTCCGACGTGATTCCTTGTTATGCCCTATGTGATGATGATTATTGTTTGCTTAACGACCCTACCAATAGTTAGGTTATTCGGAGATACGAATGAGCAGGTGATAATGACACTCTGAAGTGATGATAAGTGAGTGGACGTTAATAAAAACCCATGGCTTTGACAGGGGGCAAAGTACAGGTACATGTAGTAAGCGCACGAAGTACGTATGTAGTACGCATATTGTTCAGCATTGATTCTCAATTTTATTTGTATTGGTTACTATTTGTTGTTTGTTTTGCTTCAAATTATTATCCCATTATTCCTCTTGTTCTTTGTTTCCTTATTCACACATCATTATATATAAGCATTATTGATTCGGTCATTTTCTTTTTTTTTTAGAAGTTATTATTATTATTTCATTTTGATCACAACTATTCCTAGATTTGATTAACTTATATTTTATTTCTCATTCTATTTGTTATCATCATTCTTTCAAAAAAGTTTCTATTGGTAATTTTTATATTTTAACTGAGTGATTTCTATTCTGTGATTTTTGGCAATCTTAAGTGTGAGACAGAATCTTCAAAAAGATATGTAACGTCGAAGTACATGAACATAAGACACTAAACAGTTATATGAATTATTACTTGTATGGCTTGGCAAAACGGATTATATTTAAGGCATTCCTTGATATTGGTGATAGAGAATTTAATAAATTACCGAAGGAAATAAAATAATGTGAGATAATTGAAGAATTTAACAGTAACAATAACAAGGAAAGAACATGCACTCTGAATCAATATTCCACAGTGAATTTAGATTATGAAAAATCAATGCAATTATAGAGCAGAATAGATAAAAAATGAATTTCTTGCGTAATTCTGGTGTAAGTTATTATTATTTATTCTTATTGATGAGCGTAGCGAAGTCTCCATCCCACTCTTATAGGGCTTAGTCTGTGTTTTTTTTTTTTTTTTTTTTTGTAGGCACTCCACAGGTCGCAAGGGTTGACTGATGAACATGAAACTTTTTTTTGTACACGCAAACTCATTAAACTTAGAACTGTATAGTTTTTAGAATGAATCGGTAGGACCGATTTTGAGAAAAATCATCTCAAAGTTTCTAAAAACCCCATAAGATTTGGCTGGGCGGAAAATGTTGAGAAATTAAATCTCTCCAAATGGGATGAAATTTTCTCTAAATGTGTATACATAGATTTTACACATTTTCATGATTTTGTGAGCAATTCTGATCAGCCGTTTTGAAGAAAAAAAAAATTATAATATTCATAAAATATATCCTATGACTTATCAATACGTTATTGATAGTCATAGATATATCATACAAATTGTGACAGAATTAAATATTGTCAAGATTCACTGCTTTCTAGATTCAAGAGTTATACAATGAAAGTATTTTTTATATGTGTCAAGGTGTGTAGAATACCAGAGTCAATGAAGTGGCAAGAGTAGTACTACTTTACCGACTTTTATAGCTTATTCAGATATCAAGGTGTGTAGAATATCAGAGTCGATAAAGAAGCAAGGGTAGAACTACTTCAAGGACTTTTGTACCTTATTCAGATATCTCGCTCATCTTACAACGCATATTTCGCGTTTGACTAGTTAAAATATATAGCATCAATTATGTTCAGTGTCATGTAAATGTGTATGGTATGTAATAGCAAGCTGTGTTGAATAAATGTATTTATCTATCTATCCAACTGTTTAGTGGCTGGAGGATTCGGCGGCCCATGTGACGACAGCGTCCAGTGTGCGGTAAGGATGCTGACAGGAGCGACGTGCTCTAAGGGCGGGATGTGCGAGTGTGCCGCCGGGTACCATTACCTACATGGCCGATGCTGGCGCAGTGCCGGTATGTCTAGTCTGATGTCATATCTTAGACAGCATTTCAAGAGAATGAGGGAGATCAGAGCGATATTACACTTGAACGTTTTATTTCATATCGAGTCTAACGACGCACTATAATGATGACCAAGATCTACTGGCGTCGGATGAATGACTAATGAGATGATGAGATGAAGGTTTCTTCGGTAATTGGGAGGATAGTGGGAAGGAAGCGGTCTTGGACTATATTGTAGGAACCATCCCAGCATTAGCTACAGAAGGGAACCACAAAAAAAACCTGTAGAGATGGACGGTGGCGGGGATCGAACTATGTCCAATATTTCCCTCACCTACCAGATCACATTAAGCGAGTGCATTAACCACTGCGCTGTATGTGCCGGTCATTTGAACGGTATATATAAGATATTGAAGTAATAATTCAATAGAAAGTCATATCATTTCAATCATCATTCTTACTATTCATTGAATTATTATTAAATTCTATAAATATTATTATAAGAACCGGTTGTACCAAGTGAATATCAGTGAGCTATTAAAAAATCATGTAATTGACTTGATTGTTATCACTTTGATTAGTTATGTTATGTTCGCACCTCAAGTAATGAATAAATAATCAATAATCAATCATGAGTTGGTGGCAACTGCTCTTTTACATTATTGTTGATTCTTATAATTTTTATTTTTATTGAATTACATCTTTTAATTTTGTTTAAAGACCCCCCAACAACAGCCAGAATGGAAAATAAGAGATACTGAATCGCTGAAGGTACTATCAGGTGGAAGGACATTTAAAACAAATTACAGTGGGAGTCGAACCCGCACCCGTCTGGCTAAAGATTTCAAAGCAATGGCTCATGAGTCTTAGCCAAGCGGACGGCATATACAAAATTGTATGCATCATATGAATTCAACTAATGTTCTATCATAATTTTCATGTGTTCCGGATTTTTGAATGGACACTGCATGGAAGATTTTTATCTGCGACAGTGATGTATGGTCACAGGCCGCGCAGTCGTGGTTTCAAATTTATTGTTTCTAATTTGAAATGGCCTATACATAGATATTTGAAGTTGGTGACAGTACCATCTCGAAGCTTTTTTTAAACAAGAGATACCGCGCTTCTAAACGGTATTATTACTTCATCATTTGCCTTAATTCGGAATCAATTATTGTATACCAAGATTTCTATGTTGTTGAAAAACAAATCACAGATTTGAAGCTAAGAAATACTCTTTCAGCAGTAGGCCCTTTATACATGAGAAAATGAGAAGATGTGAGTTCAAAATAGCGTATAGGCCCTTAGGCCTATTTAACGTGTGAAGGAAATTGAAAGAACTGTGTTCCAAGAATAAATTTTTAAATATATAGGGCCTCCAGTCAGTTTAAACACCAGAGAACTGAAATATCAATACCTATCCAACTTCCATTCGTATTTGATTCGCATTTGATTCGTATAGTAGGCCTATAGTATTTTTTTTTTTTTTATTAACATCGAAACTTGATACAAAATCATTGTTTCCCAATTAAGGCTGTGGATGAAAGATAGGATCGTTTGGACGGGGCACCACAAGGGCGATCTTACCACCCCATTTTAAAAGTTGATAACCAATGAACTTCAACACCAGGACTGTGCTGTTAGTGACCATGAATTTCCACCGCAGATAACAGTCTTTCAGTTTTCGAAAGCCCGGAACACATTATAAGTACAAACCGTTTCTATGTGATATATATCCGGACGTTACCAGCATTGGTATCAAGAGTAAACAAAACACACGAATGTTGATATCTTCCACTTTGAAATCAGTCTCTCGGGCAATGATCACTTCTCTCCATTAACAAACAGCAGATGTAAAGTTCATCATAATACAAAATAGAAAAAAATGAGTGATAGGCCTAAACTGTTATAATTAGGTATAGTATAGTATAGTTTGATTCGTTACATAAAATGGTTCAACCTGAAATCAAAAATGTATAGTCTTCCGAAAAAGAAGAAGTGGAAGTGCCGCTTTCTAAAAAGCGAAGACTGAAGCTATTTACTTTTTGGATGGAGGAGCCATTCCTGCTTCTTCCTGTTATGCAGACTTTCGATACTGTTGCATGGTATAACTGAGATGTCAGAAAAACTGATTTCTATTTCAGTTATATCTTTACATTCATATAATTCTTGTACATTTCAAATTAATATAAAACAACATGCGAGCTTAAAATAGCGAAAAGAAGGTTGCTGTTGACGTCACATACGCAAAAACACGCTTTATTTTCAAGGACTTACGTACATTACGCCATACTGTCTACTGATAAGCCAAGACTACATTTTAATATTATAATAAGGGAATTACAATATTACACTTGAACACAAATTTTAACTTTTTATTCCTGTCTTTAAACTCAAAAGCAAAGAGTTTATGATAAATATCAGCGTCACAATTAAATTATGGTCTACTCAAAACGAGTAGCACGTTACAATTTTCATGAGCACTATCAGTAAATCCTTCTGCTAATTTATGTTCGGCTGGTTATTCAAATCAGGGCAAGCAACCCGTGTGTATGTGTGTGTGTGTGTGTGTGTGTGTGTGTGTGCGTGTATGGTGAGGAATGATATCACGATGTTGGTATTAATGAGTTCTTATTTTGATGGCACCTAGGATTAAACGAAGCATGCACAACGAGTGACCAGTGCTACGGGAATTACAATTACGAGTCGCTATCGTGCACGGGTGGGGTGTGCGTGTGCAGCGCAGACTTTTACCTGCATGATGGGGGTACTTATTGCCGTAGGGAGGGCAAAGGTAAGAAAATTAAGAACAATGGCCGACTATAATAGCGATAAACTCTTTGTTTAGGAACCACTCCCCTCACCAACCAACCCCCTCCCTCCACCTCCTTCCAATCTTTCGTCAACCCACCCAAGGCGCTCAATAATCCTGTAGGAATATAGTGCGTCATAATCGTGATCTAATTATAAAACAGATCTTGGAAAAAAGGTGATGACGTCATTCGTTGCTATAAAAGGATTCAATTTTTGACTTCCATTGTTATATTTGTTCTGTTATGTTGCGTGTTTACTTTTGAATCAAAGTCCGAGTGACCACTTTGGTACCTGCTTCAAACGAACACTGCAAAAAATAAATCCGCATGGTATGATTGCATAGATTTGTAGGCGTTGTAAAGAGGGTGCTTTGTCCATAATAGAAACTACTTCTATGAACTGATAGCGGAATAATATTATAATCAGTGATTATTATAATTATTGTTAATTATATAATAATTAAATACTAGTATCAATATTGACTATTGATATTATAGAGATGCACAGTGGAGAATCATCGAATTTAAAACCACTCCAAAATTGATTTCGCAATCTTTTCGTTTGTTTTGGTACAATAAAAAAATCAAAGATTTGGTTATTTCACATTTTCCTACTTTTCCATGGTCATCAAGGCAAATTTCAATTCCATTTCATATTTCAGCATTGAGAATATAGAAACTATATTTACATTTTTTCAACATCAGAATCTAGGTCCATAAAAATTATGTAGGTAAATATATTTTATTATCATTATATTTGAACTTTTTCAAAGTAAATGAAACAGTAGCCTTGATGCGTCGAGTTAATTGCTGTGGATATTATCGCATGTTCAAAGATTATAAAACTGAAGAAACTAGGTTAATCCGAGAGCCAAATTAATTACGCCTGAAATTCAAGTAAGATTTCGGAATTTGTGGAGGAAAAAGACTAATCAGTGAAACTCATTGTCATCGGTTTGGTTAAATATTATGTCACTGTCTTTTCATTTTGAATGTTGGCAATAAAATGCCTATACTTGGATACGGCCGCAACTGGAAATTAATATTGCAAAACACTATCAATTTTAATTTGTACTATAAAATGAAGGAATGCCTATTCTTATGATGAATTGAATTCACATTTTAATGTTTCAAGATGATATTTCATTTTAAACCTTCGGAAAATCATGATTTAGTTCATATTTTGAATCAATATTTTGGTGAGTAGGCCTACTTTTCATTTTTAAGATATAAACAATAATGAATTTCTAATTTCAAAAATTTTAAATTTTAAAACAGCCAATTTGTTTCAACAAAATTGAGAAATAATATCTCAATCACTCACAAAAAAAAACATCATGAACCTGATATTTTCAAATCTTGTCAAAGAAAATTGAATAGAATACAATTGAAGAAATAATGTGAAGAAATATAGAATTTACTTCTAAAAAATGTTCATGTCAACAAAGTGGGAGAATTTTGGTAGTTAAAGGACGGTTGAAAGCGTGCCTGTAACTAATATCCGTGTTCTAATACAAGATTGTATTGAATACAAATATTTTAGCTGATCAACGTTATATATACTATTCCCATTAGCACATGTAAATAACTCAATGGTCAAATTTGGGGGGATGCGGAGAGATGCCATCCCCCCAAAGAGGAATAGTCACTTACACCATTCCCCCAAAGAGAAAACGTTGCTTAAACCATCCCCCCAAAGAAAAAAGGTGGCATACACCATCCCCCATTCCAGTTATTAGTTTTCCTCCTATATATAGTATCTTCATTATTAATTAATAGATTATTAACACAGTGATTTTAGAGCCTAGCGTTTTACTTGCGTAATTTGCGTGTATTTGCATGTTATACTTCATAGTCCAGTTTACTAGTGTCACGGTAGGCCTACTTTTGCCCATTTTCATGCACTTTTCTCGATACTTACAAAATCCCAAAGAGGGTAATATTAAGACATATTGTAAACTCAGTTTTGATAGATTCGGTAGGTCTTTTACAGCATCATTTATATTTTTTCAAATAATTTCAATCTTTTTAATAATATAAATAATACCTTCTTTTTCTATTACCTTCTTCCATTTTCATATTTTTTTCATACTTTTATTATCTACCCTCAATTAAATTAGTTTTATAATATTTCAGGATTTTTCTGTAATCAATTTTTCATCACTTTTGTAAATAACCATTGTACTTACATATGTATTGACCATATTACGCTGTACCATCTTGGTATCCCGCTTTGCGGACAGCCGTCAAATGAAAAATCATTCTCTCTTTAAATAAAACACCTTTAAAAAAAAATAGTGTATGACTACCTACATACACCCAAAACTTGGGAAACAGGATAAAAAACATGATTTCACATTTTCCCTGCGAGGCTTTGTCCCCCTCCCCCATTTATCCTTTCGGCGCTTCCTTTTGTGACTTGAGTTACCATCCCCCCATAAGAAATTTCCCAATTCGACCACTGAAATAACTTCATTATAGGTGTATAATACACATAATACCATCTGATCTGGATATAAATACTCCCTTCCTACAAACCATCTCTCATCGCCCGTTAAGTTATTGGTTAATCTATATCTATGAAGATTATGTTATCTTTGAACTGATGGTAACATAAGGATGGTAACTCATTATTTATATCATATATCTCTAAATAGATTGGCAGGTCAATAACTTACTTTTAGTTCAAAAACTAGAACCAAAGGTGTTCGTAACCTTTGACATTAAGGATCTAAAAATATCGGTAAGCCATCTAGCGGATGCAACCAAAAAAGTCTGTTTAACTTGTACAAGAAAATCAACCCATGTGCATGTTACCCACTAAACTTGTATGGAAAACTTTCGTAGAGTGCGCCAGCTAGTGTCGTTTCTTTTACGTTTCTTTTGAAAGGGTGCGTGACAGCCTCGATGGCACGCGAACATGCCAGCGTTTCAGAAGGAGATTAAAAATCATTTCAAATGCAAAACGATTTTATTTTTATTCATAAGACAAAAAAATGATATTTTCACACGTTATATATATATATATATATATATATATATATATATATATATATATATATATATATATATATATATATATATATATATATATATATATATTTATATGTTGAATTTTCTTACAGAAATTGGTGACGAATGTATGTACGACTTTGATTGCAAATTTGAAGGCGGTAAATGTAACAGTGTCAAAGAATGCGAAGGAAGTACTTCCAGATGGAAGGAAGTTGTGAACAACATATCCAATAACATTATTACTAATGGTAAGTACATATACTTCAACTTAGTTAGGTGAGATATTTCTCATAAATTAATTTTAAATCATTAGTTGAGTGATTTAAATATCATAATGGGCTACAGAAAATAATAGAACGAATACATTAGATAGTCGTACAAAATTGATAATTGGATGAGCGAAGCGAAGACTCAATTACACTATACCGAAAAAAAAGTGCCTGTTTTTTTTTTTTTTTTTTTTTTTTTTTTGTTTTTTTGTTCGCGCTCCACAGGTCAGAAAAAAATTCAAAATCAGTTGAAACTTGGCACACACATGAACCCCTATCTGACTTGATGCTGTATAGTTTTGAGGCACGATCGGTTGAACAACTTCTGAGAAAACTCATTCCAAAGTTTTCAAAAATCCCATTAGAATAAGCCAGAGGAAAACATTCGTGAAAAATATTTCATCTGAGAGGATTCAAATTTTCAGAGAACATCAAATCTGATAATGATACACATTATTCCGAACTTTTACTCAAATCGGATCAGCCGTTTCGATGTAAAAAAATATATAATGTTATTTGTGTCAATTATTCAAAGCTATCAAGATACCTATTAAATCAAAGCAACAAGTGTCACCACTTGACTGTAAACGATTAAAACAAAGCCTTCTTTATTATCATATAAATTATTAATGGAAAATAAGATGGCAGTGATGTAATGGTTTGGATCTCAAGGTGTATATATATATAATAACCAATCCAAAGATAAGTTGATATGTTCCAGCTCATCCATCAACGCGGAAACACATAACGCGTTTGCCTAGTTATAGTAAATACTGCTACTTGATTTCAATTTTTTTTTTTTTAATAACATCGAAACTTGATACAAAATTATTGTTCCCCAATTAAGGCTAAGGATGAAAAGTTTTAAAATTAGCATTCTTTGTCATAATAGAGAAACATAATATGAAGGCAAATAGAAAATGTATAGGCCTGCCAAGAGAAACAAATCATGATGATTATAACTAGGAAAACGCGTTATGTGTTTCCGCGTTGATGGATGAGCGGATAAAAAAAAAAGAAGTAATTATTATTTTTTTAAATTGATATTTTAAAAATATCGAAATAGAATAAACATGTTAAACCTTGTGAAAGACCCTAGAGAGCGAATAAAAAAAATGAAGTAATTATTATTTTTTTAAATTGATATTTTAAAAATATCGAAATAGAATAAACATGTGAAACCTTGTGAAAGACCCTAGAGAGCGAATAAAAAAAAATGAAGTAATTATTATTTCTTTAAATTGATATTTTAAGCCGTGACAAATAGGCTCCATGAAGTTCTTATAACTTGAGAAAGATTTGTGTGCAGTGGTTTTTTCCAAAACACGTAGACAGGCTGATTATTCCTACTAATGGAAGGCTTTGGATGAGTGGTTATTATGGAATATAGGCCTAATCGAAATATAAGAACCTTGTATTTTGAAGATAAAATCCCAGCCTTCTGTATATAGATCTGATTGATAGTATTCGTAGGCTATTCTAATGAATGAAATTGAACATAATAAAAATCGAATTTTTTAATTTTTTACTCCGAAACGTCACATCCGATTATTGTAAATCTCCGTAATAATGTGTATTATTATGTTGTTCGAGTTCTGTAAAAATTTGAAAAATTTCGGAGAACATTCACTTTGTCATTTTTTCCGCCTGGCTTATTCATATGGGTTTTTTGAAAACTTCAAAATGATTTATCTCAAGAATTGTTGAACCGATTTTGCCTCAAAACTATACAGCATCAAGTCAGATAGGGGTTCATGTGTGTGCCAAGTTTCATCATGATCTGAATTTTTGTTTGACCTGTAGAGCGCGAACAAAAAAACAAAAAAACAAAAAAACACATTCGATTTTTCAAGTACAGTGAAATTGAGTCTTCGCTACGCTCATCCAATGATAAGTGAAATGGAAATATTGCAATGATTATTAGGTTTCTTCTATAAATCAATCTCATGATAATTTATCCAATTTTTTTGTCTATTACTCCATCAGACGAAGAAGAAGAAGAAGAAGAAGACGAATTTGAAGAGTTCCATTTGCATAATGATGCCTATCTCGGAGAGGCATGTACAAATGACGAGGAATGTAAAGCATTAGACGATAACTCCGTTTGTAATTCCGGAAAAGCTTGTTGGTGTTCCCAAGGATATTACTTCAATGGAACGCGATGTGTCAAAGGTGATACAGTTTTCTGATTATTTTATTGTTTTAATTATTTGCATTCATACGATATTACATGTAATAGTTATGGTTATCGCGGAAGTCATATCTTTAATCCAAGGTCAATTGTTTGTCGCTTTGTTTTTTTTATAAATATATAGCTTATTACATATTAATTTCAATAGTGAAGCCCTTATTCACTACAGGGAATAAATACTATGAATATATTTAGAAAAACGAAGAAAATAAATTGATCCGTCAATTCTATTGAAATGCTGTTCATTTAGACCCGGTATTACCAAGTCAAGTTGGCCTTTATCTGAGAGTTAGCGAAAACAAATACCATGGGTAACCACGGTGATAACATTAAAATATCAGTGAGAGCTACTCCCACGTTGGTAATATCGGGCCTTTGTCATATTCATTCGAACAGCTATAATTATATAACTTAATCGGCAATCGAGTCAATTTACAAGCCTCAATACAAATGAATATCAATATAACTCAAATACGAATTGATTAATATAGCTTGCTTCTATAAACTATTTGTTTTGATAGGTATTATATAATCGCCATGCTATCGCTACATTAATATTTATAATAAGAGTTGTTGAATGCTTGTCATTATTTGAGTATCAAGTGATTAATAAATAAATTTCAACTTGAAGGATCAAGTATTAATTGAACTAAAAAATGGAATGTGAAAAGGATGACAAATATTTGATTTTATACATAATATTCTGTATATTCAAATTTATCTATATTGATACCACAATGATTTAATCGTTGCTGATTGTAATCTATTCACACGTCAATAACTTCAATTCAAAATCATAAATAGTTTACATAATAAGTGATTGCTTCTTAATCGGTTCCTGAATATGATTACAGAACTAGGAGAGACATGCACAGCAGATGACAATTGCAATCACATCGATAATGCAAAATGTCGAATGAATGATGGTGACTCCGAAGGTAGTTGTTCGTGTATTGTTCAATTTACCGCCGGCACGAGTAACCAGATATGCATTAAACGTAAGTAGGTCTAGAATAGTCGAGGTTGACAATACAAGTGCATTATTGTAACAGCGAGTAAAAACTAAGTGTATGTATTAAATTATATTGCACGCCATTTTGATCAAAGAAGCTAATTTATAATGATTCGTATCATTACTCGAATCTATACACATAATACACTGTTTTTAATTTTTTACATTCTGTGGCATTTGGGTATATTAGTATAGCCTATTGATTAGATTAATTTTGGTTCGAAAATTTTACTAGTAACCAGTTCACACATATTACACGTCCATTTGTTAATTATTACCACCATCATTTTTTTTTTAAATCGAATTTTTAGTGACCACGGTGAATTTTCGTTATTTTTCTAGACTATCATATACTATAATATCTAGATTTGATATCCGCTATTAATTGACTCCAAAATAACAAATCCGAATACTATCGAGCAGAACAAAATCTCAATCAAAGATATTTATATAACCTACGGTATCTCAATATTCAAAATATAGTTGAAACAATTAGGGAATTTGATTCACATCTCTTGTAATTTATATTCATACGATAAAAACATATTATAATTAATTAAGCTCTTGGAACTAGTTCAGAGTTTGAAAATTTCAAAAATATAGGCCATCTTCTCAACATTATGTGGTTTCATAATTATTATCAAACACGTCTGTTGTTTAAAAGTTTAACGTGCCTCTTATACAATCAGACGCGGATCAGTTACCATATTGCACAAGCACGAATATAAAATGGTACGCTTACCTTATAATTAAAATAATCTGGGAATGCAACGTGAATGTATTATATACTGAACATGTATTGTTATGAATTATTACTTATGTGTTTCATTTGAATCTATTATCATTTCTTCAAGGTTTTATTCTGATGTGATATAGTATATTTTATACCAATAGCCTCAAAGATGAAAAACATGATGGGAAAAAACAAATTGACTAATTGATTTTAATTAGACGAGCTTTAGCGAGGATTCAATTTGACATACTGAAAAAAATTGGTGTTCGTTTTTATGTTTTTTTTTTTGTTTTTTTTTTTTGTTTTTTTTATGTCTTTTTGTCGGTTCTCCACAGGTCAAACGGCTACAGCTATCAACTTCAAACTTTTTTTCGTCCTGGTTCCTCATCTAACTTAGATCTGTATAGTTTTGTGGCATTATCGGGTGGTAACTTTTTTTTTATGAATTTTAGAAATTTCAAAAATCCCCATTAGAATAACCCGGAGGAAAATACTTGAAAAATCAAAATTTTTCAAGACCTCTCAAATTTTCGCCGAATATAAAGGAAACTATTAAGCACATTTTGAGAGATTTTTCGCATCAATCGGATGAGAAATAACGAAGAAAACGCATTTATAAAGCATTTTCCCATCAATTTAGGCTATTACGGGAACCAATTAAATCTATAGCAACAAGTGTCACCAATTAATTCAAAACGATTGAAATGAATGAAGAGGAAGGACGTGACATAACTGATTCTCGTAAGGTTTTTGAACGTTTGGAGTGATCCAAGGTCTGTAGATGTAGATTGGGTTGACAAATTATTTTTCATTCTAGATTTCTATACCCCTAAGCTCGTCTAACAACGCGCATCCCGCGTTTTCCTAGTAATTATTGAAATATTAAGTTTCTATTGAATGATATTTCTGCACAATCATTTTCTAAGGCTTTTATCAGATAGCTCTCAATTAATCTCGTCAGGTGAACTCAATCGCAACGAAGTCTTGGTAAAACTGAAATCACGAAACTCTATCTATAAGTTTCACCTGAAATCCTAGAGTGCAATAAAATTCCAAATAGCAGAAACTAAAATATCCCATCAATATGATGAATGTTAAATGTATTGTTCCAATTATGATGTATTGTAGAGATTCTCAAATAATGATCGTTTGGATTCAATTGATTTCTATTTATTGTTAATAGTCCCGAACTTGAAGTTCGAGTAGGCCTATATCAGCTAGGCCTTACAGTAGATCATAATCAGTATATCTCATACAAAGAGCTAACCACACTGAAATATATATACATATATATATATATATATATATATATATATATATATATTATATATATATATATATATATATCCTAGAGTGACTGATACATGACTGATGAATATAATGTTGTCTTTGCTCTCTCTCTCTCTCTCTCTCTCTCTCTCTCTCTCTCTTCTCTCTCTCTCTCTCTCTCTCTCTCTCTCTCTCTCTCTCTCTCTCTCTCTCTCTCTCTCTCTCTCTCTCTCTCTCTCTCTCTCTCTCTCTCTCTCTCTCTCTCTCTCTCTCTCTCTCTCTCTCTCTCTCTCTCTCTCTCTCTCTCTCTCTCTCTCTCTCTCTCTCTCTCTCTCTCTCTCTCTCTAGTGAAGCCCGGTATTGAGTTTAATTGTCAATCTATGGTTGAGTCTTGTCAGAACTTCGGCCCTCTGTGCAGCTGCATGATTGATACAAGTAACACTTGCGAGTGTCTTCCCGGCTCGCATTTCGAAGACCTACCACAACAATGCTGGATGACAAAAGGTATGAGGTCATTTATGTTCTTTACGCTCCTAATTATCATCAATAAGCACGCCTATAGATAGTTCATGGGAGAATCAATTAAAAGAAAAACAGTAGAGGAGAAAACAACGAAAATGTCGAGAAATTTCTCAACTCGTATATCGCAGATATCGCCGACCAATACAACTGATTATTCTATTGAATAACTTGAACGTTTTGAACAACTACACTGACCAACGTCATGTAGAAAAGATAAATTAATTAAAACTGAACGTAACAATATTCTAGAGGTACTACGACCCCCCTTTTTCAGGTTAGATTTACATTATGTTATTAATGAAAATATACCACTTCCTAACTATTTCCAACTCTTCACTATATACACTGAAGACTGAAGTCGACGAACAAAAATATTGTTATAATTTGTAATTTTTTTTTTCATATTTGCCGGTGTATGCTTAATTGTTTATCAACCTGTTTTATTTAATATTTCCTGTCATCCACATCATTCAATAATTATTTAATTTTACCCAAGATGATCGATTATATATTCTGTGTGATTGTAGGGCTGAATGAAGTGTGCACTGACAACAGAGATTGTGTTACTGACAGTGGCGCTGCCGGGGTGGACTGCATTGATGGCACGTGCCAGTGTATAGACAAATACCATGACACTGATGGAGATTGCAGAAAAGACGCATTAAGTAATAATAATCATAATAATAATAATTTTGTATTAGTACAAATTGATCAAATTACATGATATATGATTACATGAGTATATTCCTCCTGTATTATTATGCTATCTTTATGATCATATCATGCAAATTCAATGTGTCACATATGAGACGGTCGAAAATAGAGTAGCGTATTATCATTAGTGATAGGCGTGGATTATCAGAAGGCTACCTAGATCAATTCATCATGAGAGCATTCAGAGAAAGCGTGATTTTTATTTTCGAAATTTCACATAATAAATATAGACTCTTTAATTGGATGTTATGTTTGATGATATCGATGAGCGAGGCAATCATTAGTCGACAAATTCATCACACATAGATTTGTTAGAAAAAAATCATGTCGTAGGCCTAACAACAAATTTGGTATAAGGTTGGGTAAGTAGGTTGTTTACGTTATTAATTGGGGAAACAAATATAACAGAGAGAAATGACAACTTATTCAAATTGAAACTATTCATTTTGAAATGTGAGAACAATCATCATCACTCTATTTATTTTATTTTATTTTAAAATTCATTTTATTCTCACAATCAATACAATACAGGTATGAAGTTAACGATTTGAAAGTTACAATTGTGATTAGAATTACGGGGACCAAACAAACTACACTTGATTATGTAACCTAACATAATTCTAACAAGAAGATGGGTGGAATGTGAAAAATGTAAGAATCTATGAGAATTGACCGAATCAACCTGGAATCTGGTACGCGTCCCGGTATAATGATTTCAGCAATGTAGATATATGTTTTCAACTAGAAAATTTCAGAATATGCGTTGTAAGATGAGCAATGTAGATCTATTCATGTGAAATGAAATAGAAAGCTATATAGACACAACTTGATTTTAAAATCATTATTGCAAGGTCTTCCTACTCTACTTGTTCATTATTTTGTGATTTTGTGATTTTGTGATTATAAGTGCAGGGATTTAATTGGTTTCACCAGAGTCGATAAAGTAGTTTTACCTTCTGTAAACTCACGTGTGCTTTATTCGTTTAACCTGTGGAGCGCGGAATAAACTTGTTTTTTTCGAGTACTCTACGGTAAAATTGAGATTTCGCTTCACTCATCTAAACATGAAATATATAAAATTAAACATATTGAAAAATAATTAGAAATATACCTCGAAAATACTACATCTAATATATCACAATTTGTGTCATTCCAGTGATTTCTCTTGAGCATTAGGTAAACCGGTACACAATATGCTAAACAAAAGTATGGCACCTCCACCAAAATGTATCAAAGTCTTATTAATATAGTAGGATAAAATTTGTTGTTCAACTCCCAAGTAGATATATTTAAATAAGTATATTTATTTATAAGTAGATATTTGTATTTGTATATGTACGATATATTCATGATAAAATGTGTTATTTGTACGAAATGTATTCGATACCAATACACACTTCGGTTTTTGAACTTACTCAATTTCCATAAAATTTCAAAAACATGTTCGTTATTGTTGTCCTTGAACAAAATCAAAATCTATACACTTTATTAAAATACTTTTTTTTTATTATTATTCCATTGGTTCTTATGAATATTCTACACAACTTTACTCGGGAAATTATCAGAATCAACCTGACCGATTCTTACTCCCAGCTGGTATTTCTTGATAATGCCCCAAAAAGGTTTCATATATATATATCAGTTTTGTCTAGCAACGCGTAGAGCACTAAGGCTATGGAAACTGATAAACGAACAAACAAAGGAAACAGAAAAACATCCAATTCTGGCCGGATGGAACTCTTTACTGGGCTATAATCCAATTAATTTTCCTCAACATTATTATATAATTACCGTAGTGTGTTTTTGTTTGAATAGTTTACGGTGACGCTTGCATAGACGACGTCGATTGTCTCTTTGCCAATCCTAAATGCACCAGCAAGAAATGCAGATGTGCAACCGGCTATTTTGCACAGAATGATACGTCTGGTATCATTGCATGTGTTACAGGTAATATATTGACAATGCAATTTATAATATAATATATTGACAATACACAGATTTTGGCAGTAATTAGTGATCAAAACTTTGAATTTGAATGTGATGGGAAGTAAGTAGTTCGAGAGATTACATTCTATAGGGAAAATAGGAAAGGAAGGAGATCACAAGAAATTACCAATAAGAATAGTATTTAGTTGTTTCGCTCACTTGATAAAAAACAATCAATTATTTTCTAGTTCAATGTGAATATTATTATGACATAATAAAGTACATGAATTTTGTTTTTATAAGAAGATCTTCTATGGTTCATTCACTTTCACTCACCGAAAGTACGCTAAAGTACGCTACTTATTTCACAAATGTATAGATTCATAAATGAGATTCATGATACCATTTATTTTTCAAATAATTCTCTAGCGATAAGTTGACCATAGATTAATTTTAAGTTTTAACTATATGATCTATATCTGAATGATTAGAAGTTACCGATACATATTCAACTTTTGAAGCATCAATAATCAACTGGTGATTATTTATCAATTTATTTCAGGTGTTGGTGGAAAATGTATGGAAGATACTGAATGCACATCAGTCGAAAACTCTGTTTGTAACAGTGAATCAGAAGTGTGTGAATGCAATAGCAATCACGTGTCGAGTGTGTTACATGACAAATGTTTAACAGGTAGCTAAAAAATCAATTGAATCAATGTTATTTTTAAATGGTATCAATATATTTTATAATATAGAATGTTATAAAGAATGAATATCTTGATTCAAGATGTACCGTATTGAAAACTCATATCAGGGGGCTTAGCCTCGACGACATTCACGCGTGAAAGTCGAGATTCAACATTCACGCGTGAAAACAAGAACGTGAATACGGGCATTCACGGCCAGTCGAGGCTAAGCCCCCAGGAATCAAATTTATCATGAATTTCGTAAATGAATTGAAAGATATTGTGTACAATGAATAAACGTGTGTCTAAGCTGTGATATTATAAACATAGAATACTTTCAGTTGCCCAGCAGTATGGTGATATGTGTACAGAAAAGGCGCAATGTCAATCTTCGTTTGGTGATGATATAGACTGTGTGGAGGAAAGATGTGTTTGTAACGAAGGATTTCATTTTAGAGGGAAGTCATGCTGGCCAAAGACACGTAAGTAGAAACTTCATCATAAGCAGAATTTCTGTGATTTCAATTACCACTCGATAAACAATGAAAAAACTAATATATCGAACAAATATTCAAAAATATATCAAATATATTGAATATATTGTTATATTAAATATATAATATATATATATATATATATATATATATATATATATATATATATATATATATATATTTATTTATTTATAGTGAATATATTATATATTAAATATATTCATAAATATGTTAATATATCAATATATTATAATATATATTTATAAATTTATATTATAATATATATCTGTGATAGAAGTGACGAACTACACCAACTTCACGTCTGGTCATCATTACTTTTGGTTTTGTCAAACGCATATTCAATTTTACGAAAAAACATTATTATCCATCAATAAATAAATGTTGAAAATTTGTGTGTGTTTTGCAGCATCATATATTTTAAAAGTTTCAACTCATAGCCTATATTATTAGTTTTCTCCATCCTCCCCTGAAATATCATGGCAATGTTCCTAGTAAAAATACTAATATTTGTTTGAAATTGTTGTTTTTTGTTTAGATCTGAAAGAAAAATGTTCTTACGAAGACGAATGTTACCTTGAAAGTGACAGCGAACGAACGCAATGCAGGAACGGATTTTGCGAATGCAAATATGATTTTGTCGCCACCTTGGACAATGAATATTGCAGCTCAGATGGTGAGACGATAGAATAAGCTAACCATATCTAAATAGTAGATTAGTAGGTATGTAGACAAATTCTTGCTTTCTTACGAGCTTTTACGATATTCAGACATACACAAGATCTTGGGAAAAATCTAGGAGCGATCATTCAGTTAAATTTATAGGATTGACTCTAGTTATCAGGATAAAAAGTCCTTGCCCTAAATGTGATGAATGCGCCACACTTCACAAGTGTGTCAAGATACCTTGACAGTCTGGATAACCCAGAATAGTGAATAATGTAATAGAATGATGTCCATTGGTAATCCTTTAGATAAACTACGCTCTGCACTCGGCCAGTTTATGGGGCGCTTGGAGAGCGTATACCGGAATAAAGTCGAATCGATTGTGTGACATGGGTTCAAGTGTCCAACCTTACCTGAACTCTAACCACATTCCATCGAAAAGGACCGTGAAGCCCATGTAACATGACCGAGACGACTTTGTTCCGATATACGCTCTTCAGCGCCCCGCATTTTATCATCATTTTAACAAGAAAAACCAATAAGAAAGGTTTTGAATCCACCCCTATCCCCTAGTTTATTGCAAGTTCATTCGCGCATGCGTTATGGTTCTTCAAATAGGAGACATGCAACGCAAAAGTCGTTTCATAGATCAGATATATAATTACCTCCTGTCCAGAGGACCTCGATGAGGATGATGATGATTAAATGGGTATGATTTGTTCTGATTATCTAGGAACTACTATCAGCCTCAATATGGGGGTGTTCGCAGTCATTTCCATCATCGCCGTGATAACATCTACCCTATAAGATGTATATGATGACGTCGGCGTATATGGCTTCACTGATGGCCGATCTATCATCGTTGAAAATGGTGGTTGAAATCTCAACATCATCAGTTATTCGGACACAAAACTATGTCATCATTAAAGCACAACCAATTTTAATTTGGTGATTGGTTCGAATTGTCAATTTCAATTCCAGCTGCAGGCTACTCACCATTCACGGATTCAAAATAACTCAATTCAAGAAGGATGTTTAAACAATTATGAGCTAGAATGGAATTATTCTATGAAATTGGAAGTGAGATGTAGTTGCACAGTGTAATGGTAAGAATGTTCCTTGTGTGGTTCACATATTATGAATATAAGTTGAGAATTAGATTTGAATATTTATTAAATAATTAAGCCAACTTGAAAGGCAATCATGAGCATGAGACAATGATGTTCATAGTTCAGTCAAGTCAATAATATTCAATATTATGTAAAAAAAAAATATATATATATATATGTATATATGTTTGTACACATATATATTCATATATATATATATATATATATATATATATATATATATATATATATATATATATACTACCAAGACATGTCACGCAATGTTAAGTTGAAACTTACCCACAATTTTACCCCCACTACTTTATCACCACTCTCTTCTAATACTCTCACCTTGCATTTCGTTAGAGAGTGCTACTGGTATGCTGGATTGTGCTGCTACCGAGCAGTCACCAGACCAGTTCCTTCAATGGCGAGCATAGGAACTAATTGAATACGTGGGCGAGGGGAATGGAAGTGTTCTTGTTTAGCCATAAGAATTAACTGTGTTGGTTGGTAGTTCACCCTTCGTATATGATATGTATAGGCCTGTACATGTATATATATATATATATATATATATATATATATATATATATATATATATATATATATATGTATTTATAGGGAGAGAATTGTGTGGAGATGGAAAAATTGTAAAAATATGTAATAATGAAATTAATATGTAATATGTAAATTTGTAATATGTACTCATTCATAAATATATATTTCTGACTTCAATTAATTAATAAAAAATAAAATGAACATTTTTTCTGTGTGTTCTCTTAAAATGCAGTTACATTTATCACTTTTATACAACAAAGTGATGTGGCTAGACAGTACTTGAGTGTGTATGGATGTTGAATGTTAATTTTCAACGATACACTGTGAAAAAAGAATGAGATCATAAACAGACAAACATTTATTGTAGACACTTTCATGAAAACAATTTTACTAACCATTATTCCATCAAAAAGCTATTCGATCCGCATGCTATAAGAAAATGGTGTTAGCAAAAATGTCGACCTCGTATGATTCTATATATACCATGCCCACTAATAAACATTATCACTGTTTGCTTCCCTCGTTTTTCCCACCTACAAGTTATTATTTCACTAATATTGCAATCCATTTGCCCTTGTATCTCATATCCTAGCTCGCGATTCACTTCCGATGCATGCTGCACCTTAGCTAGGAGCACCATCGAGCAGTAAATAACATCTAATAAACGCAAATCGCAGGAGAGTCTTCAACAACTATAATTACTACAGCTAGAAACGGGAGGTGAATGCAAATTTATATTGATTTTCTTCTTGTTTTCTTTGCCTCTCCATTTTTATTATAAGAACTGCATAATTCATATATATTATTTGTATGTATAATAAGGTGTGAGTAGAAGTACTTTTGGTAGATTTGTGCAACGACCTAGTTTTTCTGACCTAATAAGGAATTATAATTATTATAAAATATATAGTAAGTTGAAATGTCGCTGTGCAGACCTGATATTGATCAAGTTGTGAATATCTGCCCGATACAAAGTCACTACAAACGTAAGTATATAAACTTATTCATTAACCTAGGGCGAAGTATTAGTAAGTAAATATAAAATCAGCGACTTTTTAAATAATTTTGAGTATATCACAGAAGATGCAAAAGTTGATCTCGCCAATTGAAAACTTGGACGAAATTAAATTTTAATACATAGGGTCTATACTTTGGAAATGCACTTTGAAATTACATATTTCCATAGTTACATTTTGACCCCAAGTAGTACATAATATTATGTAACTATAACTTATAGTCGCCTATGTGCTCGAAAAGTAGAAAGAGTAAAAAGTGTACGCCATTACGTCAAAACTGTACCCCACATTATAACATTTTCCATACTTAGATAAAAGTCGAACATTACATTTGTAGTTTTTTTTTTTTTGTAACTACAAAATGTGAAAAATATTTCAAACTAAAATTTGAAAATTTATACTAGAAGAAACGAAGCTATTGACTTTTTTTTAACCTCGAAAAAATACTTGTCTGACCCCGAATTCGAAATTATTTCTTGCCACTCATATTACCTTCATTATGATTCACTTTCATCGAAGATGTTATTAACTTTTCTTTGAATATGTGTCAAAGTGCTACTCCAAATCGTAATGGATTAAATGGCTTTCAAGCGCAAGCCATGCATGTTTGTAATATAATTTCCTCTACGACATTTTTCAAATCACGAACATCAAAGAACATTGCATTTCAATCGATTTCAACAAAGTATATTCTGATAGCTTATTGCTTCAAAATGGTACGATGGTAATTGAAAAGATGATCATCTATACGACTTTGTCATTTTATTACAACTCGTGCGACCTTACGACCTATATCCAATTGTGTACAATTGAGGATGGCATAATGGTTCAATTACGTAGATCCCATAATCGTATACTCGAAAGGTCAAGTAGACTAAGGGAGGCGATTGCAAAGTAGGCCTACGTGAAAAAAACGAACTATAATAAAGTGCACAAGTATTTATCTCGTCAGTCCTCATGTATGTTACATAGCAAGCTAACAACGATATATACATATTTTAGGTACGTTGTGGCGCACATCGGTTCTCTAATTTATTGTTGCTAACGATGCTGCGTTACGATGAACAATGAACAAAGAAGAATATGGTACTGCATGATATATAGATATATATATATATATACATATATATATATATATATATATATATATATATATATATATATATATATATATATATATATATATATATATACATATATATATATATATATATATATATATATATATATATATATATTTATATATATATATATATATATATATATATATATATACATATATATATATATATATATATATATATATATATATATATATATATATATATATATATATATATATATATATGTATATGCATATATAGTTGACCAGATGGGGCATCAGTTGTATATACTCGAGACATGATGAACAATCTTGAAGCCTTGAAGGAGTTTCACATTAAAACATTTTCCATGCTTCGATAAAAGTCAAACATTTGTGAAAAATATGTCAAACAAAAATGAAGTACGGTATTTAAAGTTCTTTTTCAAATCTTGACAAAATATTCGTCTGACCTCAAGTCTGAGTGCAAAGAGAATGAACAAACTTGAACAAGCTTTGACGCCTTCAAGTTCTTTGTGCGAAACCAACGCTAGCTGAACCATACGACACAAAATGACAAATCATATGTGTTGTCGGTTATACACATTCTAAAGTGCCGGTACGCTAAATTGTTTATAAGGCATTTGAAAAGAAATTTTACAATGAAGACGGCGTCACTCTGAAGTAATAAGGTAACCTTATAACTTGTAAGTAATTGATTATCCCATCAGCGGACCTCTGAAATGGTAATCAGACGTCAGCATAATGGATTACTCGTGACAGAAATCTTTCACAATGATTTGTGGTAAAACAAATTTTCTTCACCACACGTAATATATTTTCATTATAATCGAAACCGAAGATATATACACCCAAGACATAAAACTCCCGACTTTGATGCATTCTTACTTAAGAGATTTATAGAATATGATATTAACTTATTTGTTATAATAATGGTGATTAACCTTTCGCCTTTCGTCTATTTTTAGATACTCATCAATCACGCATCTAGTTATTTTAAAATAGATTGTGGCGAACACCTTCACAGATTGGTTGAATATACAGCTGCGAGGTACTGTAATTTCGTGAAATATTTGGCAATTGAAGGCTTGATGGACAAATGACCAGTACGTTTCTCGAAAACGTACGTTCATATGTACATCTCATATGCTGGGCACAAATACAATGTGCACGTATACACGATAAATTATGTTTTATAATACAGGGGCTCAACTAGGCCTAATAATAGTTCCATAATATTCCTAAAATAACACCTCAATAAATTTTGTTTCCGAATTCTTTCCCACTCAAGAATATATATATAGGAAAATTAAATATGTTGTAGTATATATTGTGAGTGAAGTAATTTTTTAAAATATAAATTACAATCAGATAAATTTGACTCTCCTAAATATTCATGAATAGCAAATTAAAGATGCGTCAGTTCAGTCAAGTCACGAGAGTTAATGTACAGAAATGATCATCTGTTTTATTTTGAGCTCTATACTTAATCAAATAAACTAAATAGGTATACAGGAACTTGTAGCTCAGTTGATACGTTTGCTAGCTTCATCTGACCCGTGAGGTGATAGTTACTCGAACATTGGTCCGTCCTTGCCACCGTCTATCCATCTTTTTCGTAGTTTCCCTTTTTAGGACTATGGCCCAAGCTCATGTCGAGATGGTTCCTATAATATGTGCTACGACCGCTTCTTTCCCACTATCCTTTTCATCTCCTAAGAAGCTTTCATCTCATCATCTCACCATCTCATTATTCATTCATCCGACGCCAATAGATCTTAGTTATCATCCATCACAGTGCGACGCTAAACCCAGTATAGGTCTCAATGTAATAAAACTAAATTAGAACCGTAGTTGATAGAAAAAAATGATCAACTAAATAAGAACTGGTTTTACGAATTCTCAGATCAGTAATAATCCGCCAACTACTATTTACGTTACGGAAATAAGATGCGTAACCAACGGTGAAATCAATTCAATTCACTACAACTATCGTTCAATCCACTAACAATCGTAGTTCGCAAAGCTGGACCCAAGTAGGCCTAAATAAACTGAACATTATTCCTCATTTTAAATTACAAAAATAGCAGAAAAGAACAAAGATTCAGTTCACAGAGACTCGGGTAACACTAGGAAAGTAGTTTAAACGAGAGTTAAGGTATATACTACGATATGCTATGAGAAGAGCGAGCGAGATGTTACATGAAAATATTGAAAGTTGACTCAGTGTGTTAGTATTTTTAAATCTTCAACTTAGGCCTGGTATTACCAAGTCCAGTTAGCCTTTATCTGACAGTTCAAACTTGTTATCACCATGGTTACCTATGCTATTTGTTTTCACCAACTCTCAGATAAATACTAACTGGCCTTGGTAATACTGGGCCTTAATCAAATAAGGATCAACCGAATAATTTGAAATGTGTGGTTTATTGGATATTATTCTTATAAACTGTTGGTCAAAATAATTTCGGGGTACACGTTTAGATAAATAAGGTACTCAATGCAGTCAACACATGTAGTTTTCCTACATTTTGTTTTGAACTCGATTTTCCTTCAGACTAACAAAAGTTACAAGGTTATGTTATGACTTGTTCAATAATGTATATACATCAGGACGCGATAAGTTGCATTATTACAATACCAAATGCATACGTAAACCAATCACTGGCTACCATTACCACGCAACAGAATTACATCTATACTATACAAATAATGAGAACTGAACACGACACCTAGCAAAACTTCATTTTATTTCCGTGCAGGAAAATAAATCCCAAGAATTATTCTCAAATAAATATATATATATATATATGGAATGGACATATAAAAAAAATGAATAAGTTTAAGAATTGTATTGTATTAAATGCAAATATATGCAGTGCGTGCTCTATAATTTTGAGATATGATTCAACTAATTGTTTGCGTTTACATGATTTTGTAATCTAAAGGTCAAACGTTTCTGTAGTTGAAAACGGCTCCCGTGCATGTCCGACGACCCACGGCCAGCTTACACTTGCTAGCGAACGATAAGGGAAAAGGTCTCTGCACAGTTCGAGTCAACTCTGAATCGAAAAAGAACAAAACTTCAAACAAGAAATTGGAGACATCAGGGAAAAAATACAAGCACACTAGATATTTCCTTTTCTTCCTTCAATTCCTTCCCCCTCACCGACGCGACCACATGCAACCAACTCCCTTCTAGCATTGGTTTCTACTCATTTGTTTTTTGGTAACTTGGGGGTATTGGACGGTGACTGTATAAGGTAACTTAAGGTGACAATAATATATATAATATAAATAAATTTGAATACAATTTAAATATAACGAAGATAATGAATATAATAAAATATAATACATAATTATAATAAAAGGTAACTTGGCTTATTAGCATATTATCACGATGTAGTGATATCAACCTATTTTATCATAATATTAAGAAGGTGCTCCAACTACCATATACTAATAATATGGAAGGCATTTTTTTTCTGGTTTCTTGCGGTCAGTTCAGAGCGAAAGGTCCCGATTGCCTGTCACGATTTAGTGGATTCCCTTGTGAACTAGATAAGAGTGACTACGATACCGGTAGCATTGTTGAACTAACAAAACCTATCATTTCGTAAAAAACATATGCAACTACTACCAAAATAATTCTACTAAGGCCCGGTATTACCAACGTGGGAGTAGCTCCAACTGGCAGATAAAAGTTGTTATCACCATGGTTACCTGGGATATTTGTTTTCACCAACTCTCAGATAACTGCTAACTGAACTTGGTAATACCGGGCCTAAGCCGTGTATAGGTTTCTGTCACGTAACAAATGACAAACAATCGTTACCATAGCAATACAGTGAACTGGTGGACTACCAAACATTCCGATTGGTCAATTCGAACTGGTGGACATTGTTATCTGTCTCTCGCAACAATGAGTGACGTCACTTGACAGAAACCTATAGCATTTTTGTTTTATGTAGTTCGATATAAAAGCGACAGTTGCGCTACAGGCAATCGGGACCCATGGACTCGGGAACAGACCCCGGGTATATTTCACTTTTAAGACCCGAGTTAGAGCACTTTCTTTATATTATGATAAAATAGGTTGGTATCACTACATCGTGATATTATCTTGGAGATCTTCTTTTCAATATTATGACGTATGGATGGACGTATACTTCAGATATGTGGCATACTATTCAAGTTGAATGGTGAATTAATCTTGGTGGAAGGGCCATGTTTTTTTCTTTTCGCTCATTATGCTTTCCCTGCCATTGTAATTATATGAACTTGAATTCCAATGTGTATTCACTCATTATTAGGAAATAAATATTGAATCATACGTCATTGTGTTCATGACTAACTCACAAGATGATACATTCATTATGATTCTCTCTCTTTTTGTGCAGACCTAATGTTGTTAACAATTTAAGACGAAAATAATATTTGTATCAATTTTTAATCAATTCGTTTTAATTGAAACTTCCAGTTTTTATTATTTTATTATTGTTAAATGGTGTTTGATTCAAGTGAACAAACCACTGGGTCAAAACATAAAAACCTCTTCAGAAGTTAATTGAAAAGTCATTCCACTTATGAGAGCTTCTAGATAAAAGACAAAACCCGTTGACTTGTTATTAATGAAATATGCACCTTTATTGTTATCACCACCCGCATTTTAAAACTCACGTTTCCATTGGTACTTGACATTGTAAGCAAGAATGTGAGTGTCTACTACATGTCCACTATGTGTCTATATGTCTATATGTTATATGTCAGAGTGTCAAAATTGCCACCATAGGCTTATGTCATGAAATTGAAAGCAATGCTACATCTAATAAACAGTGTTTCGACGAGTGAGATACCGATTAAACCATGGACCATGATATGTTGTTAATTCTTCATATTCTCATTAATCGACACCAATGAACTGAAAGCACAAATACGTGCATATAGTGAGATGGTGTGTTTGTCATAAGCTTACCATAGCAACTATAGAAAAGTTGGGGCAAACAAACTAATCATGTACGCATAACGTTAGAATTGGAGAAAAATATTTGGAGTTCACTCGGTACAACAATGTGGTCATCTCTTGGAAGAAACCGTGCAATATGTAGTGTTGTGGATGTCGTGAGTCAGTGAATGCAAACAAAATGGGATGAGCGAAGCGAAGACTCCCATTGAGTTTGAGATGTATCTTCTTGTTTGTTTGTTTTTTGTGTCCGCGCTCCACAGGTAGGAATGTTTGATTGATGAATATGATTTTTTTGTGGACGCACATATAACTGTATAGTTGACAGGAGTGCACAGCCAACATGGACGAACAACAGGAGACAATCTGAGTCAGAAGCCGGATGCTGTGAGCGCCAAACTCGAGATGGAGATACATAGGATAAATTATGTTCCGTTGCTTTCAGATGTAGGCCTACATTTCAGAGGAAAGTTCGAGGATTACATCAACAACTCGGAGTACGAAATATGTACAACTTGCTATATCACGTTTCCCGGTCTCAAATTGTCTTCATGATTATGTACATGCTGTAGTCGTTTTCCTGGACTTTGTACTGCTTCTAATAACATGTATCCAGGTATTGTTCCCGAGCAATTGTCTCGCCTTTCAATGATTGAGTATCTGCTCATTGCTCGCGTTCATCCAGTTGGTCCAGGATACCGTGTTAAAGTGCAACAGTAAATGCGTGTAGTTGGTGGAAACGTCATAAATTTCCAGCAGAACGTATCTGCATTCGCACAGAAATTGCCAAACACTTTGAACAGTCTGACATCGATTATTGTTGTTCGACGTATGTCTTCCGATGATGACAAAATAGCTGAGTTTGTTCACTCAACAACCTCCTGCTACAACCTTCGTTTCTTTCCAAGCGGTTGAGCTCCCTCAGTACTTCCAACTTTTTACATCAGAGAAAGAAAGAAGACTCAAGGCTATTGGCACTGTCTCTTCACGGACTGTAGTATTAAATTATCACATATTATTGCTATTACGTGAGCTGAATTATCTTGCATTTGTTCTGAATATGAAAATCTTTACCAAAGTCTTATAATTAAATGAAACTCATAGACTTCATTCGAGATGGAAATCGATCAACGTATTCATAGTTTCATAGAATGACTTGATAAAAAGTTGCAAACTTAATTTAAAAGTTAAGAAGTTGATAGTTGCAAATGTGACCACAGTCAAGGATAGTACTGCTGCTAATTTTCCAGCACATCCTTCAACGCGAGGGAAACGCGAGCGTTTTCATAGTATTATATGATTATTGTTCAACAACTGCGTTATTTAGAGATAAGAATTAGCAGATTATGTTCACAAAAACACATACCTTATGCGAGACTACTACTTATTCCCTATACTTGACTCAGTTTCCAAGGACTGACTTGTGGGTGTCTTTAGTTATACATCATCATATCCAAAACTTCTCTAGAAAACGTCAACACCGGCCTTCATGGAATTGTATCATGTAACCGAGCCCGTTGGATAAGTTTTTCCGATATGTGTGAAAAATAAAATATTCTGCATTTGTGGCCTGAGGAGTGTGATTATCGAGCACCTCCATCAGGCGCCACATGTACATTACTTTCCAAGCAACTTCGTCTTGCAACTCACACGCAACCTTACAACACACTTCATGTATACTCTTGTCCAAATACGAGCCCAATTGCATGTTGCTTACACATTGATTTAAGTCAAACCTCACTTACCTATTGTTCACACTTATCACGTGCACTTGCGGTCACATAAAGTGTCGATTATGCCACATTAGAATGCATGCTGAAGAGAATTTACTGACCTTTTACACACTAGAACTAGAGCAAACAATGTGCATCGGACTCAGCGTACTGTCAGTGAAAACGTTAGAGGTCACATATGTGTATAGATTTAAATTTAATTCAAATTTTGGATGTAAACATTTTATGTGACCGCAGCTGTACAGTGAAATATAATTTCTGATATATATAATATTATACACTGTGTAATTTATACTGTATAATATACTTGTATCAATTAGGTTGGAATATAAAATGTTTCTGTGGAAGCCTGATTAATGTTTTAACTAATTTATTCTTATTTTAATTCAGTCGTTTTTATAAATTATCTATGATCACAACGACGTTAATGAGAAATTAAAAATCTATTTTCATTTTGGTATAATTTCAGGCTGAAATTGTAATGGAAATTACCGTTGATGTTTTCCAAACTGTGATGAACATTGAGCTATAATTTCGAAGTCAATTACAGGACTATGATTTTATGAATAATTACACATTTAGGGTGGATTGATATTCTTAATGGCCCATTTACTTGTTTTAATTATACACCTTCCTACACGATGTCTGTACTCAATAAAGATTATGATCACTCGAATAATGAGGCTGTGTGTTTTAGTTCGCAAATGCGGTTATAAAAAAAAACGCTCCATCCTGGCCCCGATATGAGGTCCCTTTCATCCTTTGGCTACGTCATCACTCACTTCAAGGATTGGAATGGGTATATAGACTAAAACGAGTCATTACCACACCTCAACGTGTAAATCACTTTCAGAAATGAGGAAACAAAAAACGGACATCCGGGAAGGCGGGGATGAGCAAACCAGGGAAATTGAGGCCATAAACACTAATATTGACGGGAAGCGGCGTAGTCGTGATATATAGGCCTGAAAGTCATTTGTGATCCATTAATAACCTAAATGCAGGCTAAACGGCTTACAACAAATATATAATGTTCTTGAAATGGAACTTATACAATATAAATACAATTATACGGAAATATATACCGTGAAATGCTTGGAAAAAAATTATGTGGACAACTTACTGTCGACGACAGAGAATGCCGACTTATTGACGACGAGACGAGATGTTTCATAATAGAAAAAGAGCGTATTGAGCTGTGTCAACCAATCATAACTCTCGAATTTCGTCCGATCCAACCAGACACTGACACCTTGACGAGCAGAACCATTGGACAGGCTTCGATCACGGACCAGACTATAAGTCTAAAAGACTATATATGGACGCATCAAGGCAGCCCTATAGTCATTCGATTGCTGATCCTCGTTCCGACAAGACACCTGATGATAATGGATAAAATTCCATCGAAACGTCGTTTTCCGTCTACTACAAGACGTGGCACAATCGCAGAACTCACCTTACCATATAATATTATATATATATATATATATATATATATATATATATATATATATATATATATATATATATATATATATATATATATATATATATATATATATATATATGAAATATCAATGCTGCGAAAAATGAAGCCTGCTTCAGTTCTCAGTGAATCATTAGCATTGGTAAATCATAATTCATTAGAAAAAATTGAATCAATTCTCGCCCTAACGACCATATGAATTTCAATGACCATTTTGAAATGCTAACGCCAAGTTTAGGCATTCACTTCATGCACAATCCATGAGAATGAATACTAATAAACGCGTAAAATCACGATAAGACTGGCAAAAGTTCCACCATGGTTTCAACATTACTGAGAAATGCCTGCAAGTTAAAAAATATATGGCATGACTTTGATTTCATTATCAAAAGCGTGTGGAGTTTGATAGTGAAGGTCAGTTTACGCTCACATATTGTATAATAATTGCAGAATAGAGACCAACAGGGTGAAATCTGTTGCGTGCCCTTCCCTCACCCCCACCACACTCCACACGTACTTGCGGGATGGAGGTGGGGGTGTTTATCGTCTTCGTAAAGGGCAACGAAAGTCCTCAGTCACGCACAATTTTGACCTTTTAAAACGTTATCGTATGATTTTGTATGATCATCAAACGCATGATTTTATTCATTCGTAATTATAGTTGGTGAACATCATTAAACGTATCAATTTAGTTATGTGATGAAATAATGATAGAATGATGAAAACATGAGAGCTGTATTATTAATTAAGGTGTACTTGAAATTAATCACAACCAATTAAACAAAGTTCATCTTGAACATTACCTCAATTCATAATTCTTCTTGAGAAATTTCGGTTATTGGCCATGTTATATACAGAGAATAATTAATTTCAGATTACACCGAAAAAATTGTTGGCCGACCCGAAAAGAATTCGGAGTGGGAACCAGGCTCAAATTGCATATTTTTCCTCGAAATGACCTACACTATAATTCAAACTTCACGGTAATGACTCGGCGGTAAATGATTGACCACCCATATTTTAATAATAATAATAAGAAAGTACGTTTTCAATCTATCTCTTGCCTTTTACCCATTTTATGATGCCTTTCAACTAAATTAATTAACCACTACAGAGCGCCAACATTTATAATCTTTTAAAATATGTTAATTTCATTTAAAAATTGAACACACGTAGGCCTATAGCTTACTGAAAATTGAATATCAAATGAAATTAATTATATTAAATGTAATCTATAAGAGAATGGACAATATACAATTGAATGAATTGAAAATAATACTTATTTTGATAATAATTCATTTGACTAATCAATCAACACTTTTATAGGTAAATTTGACTGAAGATTCAAAACTATTGTTATGTCAAGTAGCAAAATGATTCAACTGAAATTAAAAACCACGTATGGGTTACCACTAAATAGTCATTATGAACTTTTATTGAATAAAATTATTTATATTTAATGGATCAACGATGACTCTAAATTTAGTCCAATTTAATGAAGCAGCAAATAATTCGTACAAGTAGAACTAAAATGTTTTCGATGAATATCCAATTTAAAAAAATGGGAGCAATTTTGAATACATACGAAAAAAAACTTCTATTACATTAAAAATTGACGGGGCGTGGGAACCCATTTATATGTTATAAACTTATTGACAGTGAATAATTTCATTAATTTGTGGTTGAGTGAGCTGAGGTTTCATTAATAATGATAATCTCATATAATAGTAGTAAAGAGATGGCGTGCCGAATTGAGCAAACTTTGGAATCGCCGGTTTACAAGGAAGAGGCACATAATTTACGACATAAAAGGGTAGATTATATTTATATTTTTCATTAAGAATGTAATGTGAGTGAGTAACGCGATGTAATCAGGACATCAATCACAGTCAAGAGGTGAAATAAAAACCAAATCAAGTGAATTATATAACATTATGTCTATTGAAGTACGCTAGTTCGTTCTCCTATTTAAACATTCATACGTAATAAAATCAAACGCTATAAATAGTTTCGCTTGTTATGTAGAATATTTATATTATAACTGCATGAATAATGTATTATTAATAAGTGGAGGTGCCGTGTTCGACCAATTAGCTGGATTGACGATGTGTTGGAAATCTCTAACAGAAGCATATGAAGACTGAAAATCAATATAATTATTCATCAGGAAAACGAAGTATATATATTCGTTGTAATAAGCGCAATATTCATATAAAATGCAATACAAATTTTGGTTTTGAAATCGTTTTCCGATTTTCATAAGACTTATCAAACATTTTCATCATTGTTGTTCTTATAACGTATGAGATTCAAATTTTTGAAATTTTTTTTCCGACATGTAATTCTTACGTGCATTTTTAAAACTTCAGTTATCAATTTCTTAAAATCCACTCGACCGATTATTACCCGAAACTACACATTGTTGAGTTAGAATCAAGTGATTCAAAGAAAAAGTTTTATGTGGATTGGTTCTGCCTTGCGACCTGTTGAGCGCATAAAAAAAAGTGAAATGAATTGCACCTAATAGTGGTCGTCAACATCGATCACCCAATTATGTGAATGTGCATGATGGACAATCTAACCCCGGCGCTAAACACATACATTTCACTAAATCATTAAGAAGGAATCTAGATGTATTTCGAGTTACACAGTGAAGATGAATTCAGTCAGAAACCTCAATTGCCAAACCTGACGTGAAAGTACGTATACATACAGTAAAAATCTTCATTACCTTGACTCAACGAAAAACATTAATATGGGCTACTTCATTGAAAAGCTGATGACTAAACACATGGAACGAAAAAAAATGAAACCGGAACTATAGTCACTTTATATGTCATGGGCCTACATATATATATTTTTGGGGTCGGATGAATTTGTTATTTCAATTCATATTTCTTCTTCTTTATAGATGATATTGTAAACTGAAATAGAATTTTGTCCATAGTAAGTTTACTCACAGTGAAATAAGAAACATACTTACATGCTTTCATTGATCAATTGTGAGTAATAAACTTACAGCTATTTTTTTGGATATATTGGTTTATAATGACGAATGATGATATTTTTCTGAATAAATAACGACACTGAAGGCATGTCTGTGTATATGTATATATCTAATTCTTTGCATTTTGTTATATTTTACGAATATTTCATTTTATTTCAGAATATTATCATGCAACTAATATTTCTACAGGCTTAATGCAAGAACGACTCTCCCAAATTTCGCCAGCAATATGCTCTTGTAATTATAATTTTGGTGGAGGTGCCGGGTTATTATGACGTCTTTGAACACTAGCTTTGATATAAACGAAAGTATTCGTGGGAACGCATTCCTAATATTATCGTTTGCTCAACGATCCCACCAACAGCTAGGATATACGGGGGCATTCCTAATATTTTTACAATATTGTTTTACATCATAGAAGACGTGTTGAATTTATGAGAACTAAAAGTAATTATATACTTACATTTTACGATGTCGATTATTTTTCTTTCGTGTCTATCAGGTACGTGTACACGAACAGTATATAGACCTTCCATAGAATACCTCCTATATAAAGTTCACGGATTGACTGTTTGAAGACGTTTCCTTCATTTCGACAGATAACCTTTATTGGACTAAACACACGAACTCACGACAAGGGTAAACATGAACGCTTTGATTGATTGACACAATAAATAAATCAGACGATCTCCCGACATTTAGTGTATACAATGGACATACGAGCTATAACGGCAGCTTGTAAGGAACATTAGAAGATGCATGATTCGTGATAACTTCAGTCATTTATTATTAATCATATAGTGTATCAGGATCACTTCCAGAGAATCATCCATAATAAATATACTATTTCACAATTACTCCACATACTGTTTAGTAGGCCTATATGTGATACTGTTTGGTTGTATAAAGACAAATATTTTGCTAAAAGTTGGCTTGAAAAAAATTTACCACGCCACGTCTCTGAACACCTGGCTGCGTATAAAAAATTTAATTAATGGTCATGAATATAAGTGGGAATAAAATCAATAAACAGGATGATCAGTAAGAATGTCACCACGATTGTCATTTTCTGGCATTCTTTTATTTTTGATTATCAACATCGAAACTTGATACGAAATCATTGCTTCCCAATTGAAGCTGAAGATGAAAGGTGTGATTATTTGGACAAGCCACCACAATCGAAATCTTACCATAAGAAAAGAATGATTAATAATAATATCTCATTTAGCAAACAATGAATCATTTCAGGGATAGTATTCAAACATTTGCATTATGCTGGGCTTCCATACCTGCGCTATTCGGATTGCGAATTCGCTGAGCGTTTTTTTAAGCCACCTTGATGATCAAACGACCAATCAGTGACGAAAGTTACGCGATTCCTGATTGTAGAGCTTGCCTCAATTCCACCGCCTTGCGAAAGCGAAACGCAAATCACGTTCATGGAAGGCCAGCATTAGGAAGACAAATTTTCAATCTTATTCTTATCTTGATTTTTTTTTGTTCTTCATCCTTTGACTTATGTTCATTATAATATTGGTAACTTGTTTCTTACTGTTTTCATGCTATTGATGTTTTTATTGTTTAGTTTTTATTCACATTATTATCATTTGTTTCATTATTCATTTATTTTTATCTGTCATTTTCATTATATATTTTTGTTATTTTTCATTTTTTCCACTTTTCTAGTATTTAATTCAGCGACTGAGAAAAATTCCACCAAAAACCATCGGTCAAGATGAAAAAAAAATTAAGATTAGAAAGAAATGTTGATGAGACTCTTGCTGGATATCGAATTATGAAATTATTATGAAAAAGTAGATTATGGTGACTGGTGAGCTGAGCACAGGGCCGTCTCGTGATGTTTTTGCGCCTTGAGCAGGGGTGGATCCAGGTCACATACATGGGGGTGGGGGGCGATTTCAGTTTGGAAAAGAAGATACCATATGAGAACAGTTGTGTGCAACGGCCCGTTATTGCGGGGGGCAACGGCGAAAGGCCCTCGCCCCCTTCTGGCCTCGCAGGGAATTTTTTCAGATTACACCCATTTTTAATATGGCTCAGCGCGTTTGAGATGAGGTTCAGATGCCAAAATTATTCGACCTATGCAATTGAAAATGGCTCAAGAACCAATATTTGTAGCTGCAGGGCCGTTTCATGACATTTCAGCATCCCGGGCAAGCTCTCAATTGTGAGCCCCCAAAACTGAGTGTCCATATCAATTATGAATGCAAGGAGGGAGCCATGCCCCGCAGGGAAATTTTCGAAAATGTTCTTCTTATAGTACGATTTCACGCGGGTTTCAGGAACTACAGGAAATTCCTGGAATATATGAATTTCAACAAGACTGATTTTGCCAAATGGTTGTTACAAACAAATAAAACGATGAATTGATTCATCATTCAGTAACAGTGATAACAGTATAACAATAACAGTGATAGCAATAGTAGAAAATCCTGTCTGATTTCTCTGAATAGATTAATGCCTCTTGCAAACGCCTCTTGCAGTGGAATGAAGAAAAGCTACGAAAAGCTACTAATTTTTACGCCCCTACAAATGTTGCGCCCTGGGCAGTCGCCCAGGTCGCCCAGCCCACGAGCCGACCCTGGGTGAGCAAGTAATATATATAAAGGTCTTTGCTGGTGATTATGGTGAGTATGATTATGGTAACTTAGGTTGAGTCATGCATGTAGTTCATTACGTTTTACTGAGTTTTGTTTTCGGTTTAATTCATCTTCACCATCATGAAGTATAGACTTTTCCATAAGTACTTGAATTCTTTTGAAAACTATCTTTTTGTTCGAAAAATAGTCGCACACCGGTAACCGTTTGGAGGTTGAAGGATAAATACCTGGATGAACAAGGACTATATTAGAGAAAAGAGTTCTTGAAGATTCAATTGTCATGTATTGAGTCAGGACACACACAATTTATACTTTTTCTTCAAGAACAACCAATCCATATCTGGTGCACCATAGTGTGAAAGTCTTGGGACGAAACATAAAAATAAATACTTGCAGAATAATTAATTTTCATGCGAAAGGATTGCCGAGCTGTGTATTTTTATGAACTATTTATAGAGTCCAGTTATTTAAATAATCTAAGGAAATGTTTCAAGGATTTATAGATGTCGACTAATGATGACAATGGAAGAAAGATGGAAGTTAATAACCCCGACTTACGCCTGGATTTTACGGCTGTATACTATATTTATGTCAATAATATGTTAAAACTTGCGATGGTATATTTTGAGCGGCATATGTTGCACGATACGGCTACTACGGGATGAATGCGGTTTGCAAACTGTGATAAACGCCTCAGGCGGTGATAAAGTGATGGCCAGTTGGAAAGAAAAACGGAACTTGTTAATTGTTATATGAGTAGACGACAATATGAAAGAGTTGATAAAACTACTATATGCGCTTGGGAAATCATATCAATTATAAACACTCGACCAAATTCATTGTGCTGATTCTTCAATCAATCACTTAGAGGCCTAAATGATTGGACAATAATGTTTAATCAATGAAACAGTGATTGGGTGTATTACCAATTTGTTCACATAATACTAACAAACTTGCATTCACGAAAGAAGAAGGTCGTCTACCAACATAAGAAACAGAAATATCACCGTATTATATATAGCTGTGGTATTTTCAGTGTTTTATAGATTTTCATGATGAGGTAGGTATTTGTATTTCCCATACTCAAGAATAAAACTGTGATAATGTATTTTGGTATTAATATCAGAAAGCGTTTTAAAAAAAGCAATTCCTTGATTATATTATATTGGTCAATGAACATTAATGGTTCCGCGAACAAAAGCTGTCCGCCCCAAACAAGAAGATCGTCCCACCCTTCTATGCCATCCATGTCCACCGTTCTGTTGGGTGTAAATGTATTTCAGTGGGGCTGAGGAGACCGGGGGTAGTGGCTACGTCATAGATTGCATGTATACTTGATATAAGACGGGCCTATACCGGATGTAAAACCCTTATCATCTACAGTGCTGCAGACACGGCGACGTCTTTGCGCATGTGTGAACCTAACTAGACCCCATTCCCCCTCTTTTCTACTTTTCTTTCTCCCCTAATCATCCCTTCTACTTCTACTCTTAGGTGGTGGTGTTCGCGTGCTGAAGACACTGGTTGTAGTTAGAGTGATACCAGTAGTTGTTCAGGCAAGTCTTAGTCTTCACGATGAAGAGTGATATCATGAGTTCTGCGGTGATGCTAGTGGTTATGCTGATGGCTATTGACCAAACGAGTACGTTGACTACGTTTGGAACTAACAAGAACACAGAGAATGATCAAAATAAAACGAATCCACCACCAGTAGGTAAGATGGAGTGACTTTTTATTTTCTTCGATTGTATTTGAGAATGTATTTGATAAATATCCAGAAGTTTTTTCGTGTAAATTGTAATCTTTATATATGAAAGCAAAATATTACGCAAACTCTTACAGTGATACAATTTTTATTTCGTTCATTCAAATTTTCGGTATGATATCTCATAATATTTAATGAGAATCGAATAATTTAGCGAAATTTATGTCGTTCTTGATTGGTATAAGAACATGTTTCCTTTTTTTTCAAGTGATTCCAAATTGCCGAATTGTTATATATACACCCATTGTGGACACGATCGAAGCCTTACTAACCCTAACAGCTGTTGTCGAATATTTAGTTACCTGGCAGAAGTTAAATAGTATTTCTGAACTTTCAATCAAATATTCAAAACAACGGTGATCCAGTTCCAAATGCACGATTCACGACAAATCTTAAGATCTGCATGAGTTACTGATAACGAAAACTGGTAGCAATGTAAAAATAACAACAAAGGCTGAAACCGTAAACATGAAACATTGGCATCGTGATACTCAAGACACAAGACAAATTGCGTGTCAACAAGAGAATATATTTCCATTCGTTTCAGATATACTTCTATTTATCATAACTAAACAAAACCCAAATCCATAATAAGATGAAGAAAATAATTGCCTTCATGATGCAATGCGGTACAAATGTGCGAGTACTGAATAAGATCGATACAGTTTCTCTTCAATCACTTTTATAAAATTACTCAAAGTAATATTTGATTATGTGCGTACACTTGAGCAAGAACGTAAATAGCAATTATATTGTCGAGCATGGATAAT
>OZ023326.1:33223025-33260525 GCA_964007535.1 Brachyptera risi | reverse complement strand
CTCGTATCCACTCTGATATTACAGTCTGTAGGTATAGACCTATATATAGTTCAAAATATTTGAATGATTTTGAAATACATATTTTCTAAAATCAAATCAAATTGAAGAATATTAATCTATTATTTTGTATATATATATATATATATATATATATATATATATATATATATATATATATATATATATATATATATTAATCATAATGTTAGAAGAATTAAATGAAAAATATCAACCATCAATAATCCTGCTACTTTATACCAATATCGGGGAGAGTTGAAAACTATTACGTCCTCCAAGTTATATTTCAATTTCATGAGTATGATAAAGCATTTCTTAATCACAAAATCTACATTGAGTTGGTACATCTGAATACATATCCGATAAACACCAGCTTTTACACCACAATAATCCGTGAACGAACACGTAAGAAAACTATCAGAAGATTGGTGAGATAAGAGTTGGTGATGTTTATTACAGCTAGATCATAACATTCATCGTCGTCCCACAGTATAATAGTTCACCTTCTTATTTCAATTAAAAAATAGGTTTCATTCTCAAGTTCATTCGTGCTCAAGCAGCGTGGTCAAGTTGACAGATAGGTCGTACTAAATCAAATTTATAACTATATGGTATATTAAAAATAATACCTATTTATGAAATCATCACCGTTGTAAAATTCATCTTTTGAGTTTGATATTTAATATATACAATACAATCTCAATTTCAACAATATCGTGCTCACAATATCTGAATTATATTCAAGATACTCGATGTATATGAAAGTACGCTATTAAAATAATATTTGTCGTATTAAATTAATGTTGATCTACCACCAGTCATGTATATTATTGAGCTTCCAGATTCATTTTCCAATTTCTTTCATGTCTTCATCAATATTGGGTTCAACGACGAACTGTAACTAATGATGACTAGGATAGGAACTATTTACGTCGATGAATCATAATTGAAGGGATGAAAACAAAGTACGTTTTATTAATTCATGTGTTTTGGATAGTGAGAAGGAAACGGTCGTAGTCTATTATCAAGGAGTCACCCCAGTATTCAGAGGGAAGTGTGAGGCAGAGGGTACGTTCAGTGGATAGACAGAAGGAAACTATAAAAAACTGACGGGATGGTCGACTATGACGGACGGGAATCGTACCCCGGCTCCTGGCCTAAATGACAGTTCAGCAGTTCCACCCATTTTAAGCCAAAATCCAAGATATGAGTTTGTGTCGAACATTATAATTCTCACATTTAATTGCTGAATAATTTTCCTAATAAGTATGATAAAAGTTGAGTCATTTTTTACAGAATTTACTCTACTCGCGGAAATCGCATCCGACTATCACATTCCTTCAAGGTACCTTAAGCTCCTTTAGGTCCTTTTGGAAAAACTTCATTACATTGATCGTACTGTAGTCACTTTCACGTAAACCGTAATCAGTTTGAAGGAGAATTCTACACTAAAAATTGTTTTTTCAAAATATATTTCTTTGGATTGCTTATCAAAAGATACCAATAAATCCTAGCGGTCAACCAGAGTCAATAAAATGAAATGGCTAGAAGGTAAAACTACTTTATCGAGTCTGGTCAACTTTCAAACCTCAGAAAATTAGGACATCTAAGAGGGAGTTGAATAAAGTTAGGTCCAGTTTTACGAATAAGAAAAACCTACGATTAAGTAAGTTATATTGATAATTACCTTAATTTGGGTTTTACGAATGATAATTAAGCGATTAGCGACCCTTAATAATTGATTAACTTAATTACCTTTTTGACTCGTAATAAAACCTATCATATGAATATATTATATTGAATGCAGAAAAATTGTTTTTATTCATATCGATTTTATTCCTTCTCTGAGAATGTCTCAAGTTTTGATATACAAGTATACACATGGAGCGATTTTACTATTGTTCAACATATTGTTCACATAGGGAAGATACAGAATATCAAATGCGTATAATCTTTTTTCTAGCATATTACTAATAATTATTAGCATATAACAGAACGAGAATTCAAATTTGCAGGTAGTTGTAATGGTGAATAGTTGGTGAAAGTGGAGCAAACAATCTTCTTTCAATTGGTGTGGGTGAAATTATATGTTAAATTACATTATTTTTTTTTTTTAATTTCAAAAGAAATAGTCATATATTAGAAACTTCGATCACAAGTCTTAAGAAGGCGTTTATAAACAAAAGTTATGAAAAATTTCAAATGCAATGATACTTTTAAGCTAGATCTAGATTGCATGTACTTGTGTATGCTTCATTCCTGAAGAAATTATAGTAGCTGCAAATAAATAACAACGAAGATGAAAAATATATATGTTGGTAATATATTATATATCCTGAGTATAAGTATTGGTTATCATGATTCCAACTAACGACTGATACTCGTCAACCAGCACAAGCGAAAAAATTAAAGCCCCCCCCCCCCCCCCCTCTTCGTAAAGGAATTATGTTTTTGTAATTGACTGAGGTATATTTTCACATTTTACAGGTTTTAAGCAATCTTGGCTCAATATTGGTTGGCCTATTATGTTTATTATTGTGAGCAGTTTCTTTTAGATGTATGGTGTTATTTATATATGCCAAATACAAATTGTGATGTGGAAATACCTGTATTTTAATATTTAATACATTGATACAAATTTTGAATAGAAATCCATATAACACAATATCTTCATGATACATTTATATATGGTAAAATAATATAAATGACAAATTATAAAAAAATAACAAATGGTGAAATATTAGGCACAACGAAAATTGGTGTAGGCCTACTACTTGGTACATTTTCTGGAATATTGAAGTTATTGAAGAATCCATTTTTGATAAGTAAGGTCAGGGGTCCAAGAAGTATTTTATACATGAATGGTAATTAAATATCATCTGATGAATAGTAGGAGAATATTGAAGAAAGTATTGAAGCAATTTATTCCATTTTTGATGTAGTAAATCTTCTCTTGCAAAAACTCTCTTCTAATGTAATGTATAATTGCACCAACTCACTGCTGAATGAATTTTCATTCAGATGAATTACCGGTATCACGTTTGTTTCTCTACCGGAATTTAGAATTACTCAGTATCATGCACTTTTATTCTGTCGACGTAGCTGCGAGTCTGCCTTTGCCGTGTAATTTCACATGTTTGGTTCTTTTCCTCAAGAAAATTGATCAACTTTTCTGACAACATCACGTGACCCACACCCAGGCACAATCACAGGTTCATATTGTTTGGTGCCACGACTTTGAAAAATTCCCACATGTGCTAGAATAGTGAAGCCAAAATTATCATACCTTAACAGGGGTGTGGGCCCGTCCTCGCAAGGATTTTTTCAATAAATTGTGATTTTTCATACATATTCAATTAATTTTAATTTTCAAGAGACATCAACACAAGCTTATTGACGTTGTTCATAGTCAATAGTCGTGCATAAGTCGTGAATACAAGTCAAAGTTTGGGTTATTTGTTGTAGTTATTACATTCCTAATACAAGCTCATTACAATTAGATGAATACATTTCAAAATACGATTTCATAAAAATCCTAGTTTTAATGGGTTGATGTTAGTATCTCAGTTGGTTTTGCTGGTTTCTAATTCAACAAGGCTTTATTTCCCAACAGTCTATGAAATGTATTTTGACAAAATTTGTAAATATAAAAGTATCATATTCAGAATAGATAATTATACTTTCGCAAATACAGAAAAGGTCGGCTAGAGGGTCAGTTTTATTTATTTATCTTGGTGAACGTCCAAATAGAAGAGAATACATAAAACAGAACATGAATAATACATTGTTTTAATTTTTGAGGGCTCAGTGGGATTCATCCTTAGCCTTGATTAAGGAACAAAAACTTTGTTTCAAATTTTCAATGTTTCAACTATTAATTTAAATTAAATTTCAACCAATTCTAAATTTGTTTATTTTCAGCTTTGAGCTACGTTTGTGGTAATGATCACGACTGCATAGAAGGAGCCGAATGTTCAGCACCGGCCAACTCTACTAGTAATTCCAATGTCAAGAAATGTATGTGCAAAGAAGGATACATGGAAGAAGATCATATGTGCAGCAGTGAGTATATATGCCACAACCATACATGCAGTAACTAGGGCGTTTTTACGTAATAATCGTTTGATTAATAACCTCACCAACAGCTAGGTTTTTGAGGGTTGACACTTGACATTACACAAAAAACTAGCATGGTATTCAAATGATTTTTTTTTTTCATAGAGAGAGTACCATAACTCATGGATGGTGCTAAATCAATCATTTCAATTTTTTATCGCCCCTAAAATTTGTCACTTCTTTAACCATAAAGAATTCTTACACATGACTGTAAGCTACAGTACACCACTAAAAATTTGAAACAAGAAAATAAATCAACCAAGTTATGAGAATGAGGTATAACAAAACAAATTTTAAAATGAAAACAAATTGTAGTTGTAATATATATTTTTTCTTTGTAATCTGTTATTTTGTATTCTGATGCACATGCATATTATGTATTTTTAAATGATGCACACAGCTACTACGATATTTAAAAAGTATGATGAGAAACACAAAAAAATATTACTTTCAAGTGTGAACTGATAACACCAATACCGAAATCGAAACTTCCTAATTAACCTGATGGACTCACAGAACGAAATTGAATACGTTAAGAAATGAAAAATTCCGAGCTCTTGTAAGGTGTACAATATCTTACATTGTACTAATTTAATGTACAATATATATGTGTAATTTAATGTACTACATTGTACTATTGTATAATACAGTATAAAACAGTTGTATACTGAGTATAAGGGTAAGGAGACACCTGTGGTAAAGGTAATCAGTGATAGGCAGGATGAAGCTAGGGCTAAGGTTGGGAAGGCAATGGGAAAAACCAAGGCTAAGGAAGTACTTAGGACAGAGGAAGATAGTGGTAGACTGGGACAGAGTAGGGCTGCAGAGGAGGTTGAGGTTGAGGCAGACAGGGAGGGCTTGAGAGGGGTGATGCTGCTAGGAGACTCACTCGTTCGGGGAGTAGGAGCGCAGGCCGGGGGAAAGCTGGACGTCACAGTTTTACCGGGAATAGGGGTAGTTAGGATGAAGAAAGTGTTGGAACAGGTTAGTGAGAAGGATGCTGCAGGGAAGGCGGTGATAGTTCATGTAGGGACAAATGACGTGAGTGGTAGGGATGGGTGGGGAAAGGTCAAGTTAGTACAGGAGATGGAGGGGCTAGTGAAAGTAGCTCGTGGGAGGTTTGGGGAAGGTAGGGTGGTGGTTAGTGGGATTTTATATCGTAGGGATATGCAGAGGGGGGTCATCAATGGTATGAATGACTTTCTTAGTCGTATGTGCGAAAGAATGGATGTGTGTTTTGTGGACTCCAATTGTTGGCTAAGAGGAGAAGGATTAGGTGGGGATGGACTTCATTTGTCGAAGGAAGGGCAGCGTATGTTTGGTGGGCTGTTAGGGAGGGTAGGTGATAGGCTGAGAACACAGGTTTGACTTGAGGGGGGTGCGATGAATGAAGAAAAGGGGGGGAGAGTGGGTGGGGGGGGAAATAGGTCGAGGGAAAGTAAATGCCAGGAGATTAACCTAATGGTAGTAAATTGTAGGAGTTTAGCAAATAAGGTGGATGAATTTAGAACGCTATTAGAATTGTACCAGCCAGAAGTGGTGGTGGCAGTAGAGACATGGTTGGGAGGGGGTTTTACAGAAAGTGAATTAACTATAGATCGTTACACATTGCATAGAAGAGATAGGGATAGGCATGGAGGGGGGGTAATGGTAGCAGTTAAAAGAGGTATTCAGGGGACAGTGCTCTGGAAGGAAGAGGAAGCAGAGATGATGGGAATGAAGATAACAGTAGGCAAACAGTCTCTTGAGGTAATCGCAGCATATAGGCCTCCGGGGGGGGATTTAGGACTGCTTCATTGCTTAGAGGATAGGCTTAGTGCTAGGGATAATGTAGAGAGTTTAATTATAGCGGGAGATTTGAACATGCCTAACGTAAGATGGGAGGTAGGAGGTAGAGAACAAGGGAGGGGAGTAATGCAAAACATCGTTACGGGCATATTAAACGAAGGTTTTCATCAGGTTGTGGAGGAGGGAACCAGGAGTAGAAGGTTAGGGGGTACAAATATTCTAGACGTAGTGTTAGTCAGGCCGAGTGAGTTGTGGGCAAAAACAGTGATTGTTGATGGCATTAGCGATCATCGGGTACCTATAGTCAGCTTAGCTTTAGCTCCGGTTCAAACCGATAACGTTGGGAAGAAAGTTTGGGGGTACAAAAGGGTGCAGGCAAGAGAGGTTCAAAAAGCTTTTGAGGATAGGTTTGAGAAGTGGTGTGAGATAGACAAGCGTGATGTTGAAGGTCTGTGGTTCAATTTTCGGAAAGTATATGAGGAGGTTAGAGATATGTTGGTTCCCTATAAGGTGTTGCAGGCAAATGCAGATCCTGCCTACTATAATAGTACGGTTAGGAGGCTTAAGAGAAAGGGTAGAAAGATGAGTAGGAAATTGAGGGAGTCAGGGGAGGGAAAGGAAGCGATCAGGGACCTGAGGCGGGACTTAAACAAGGCTAAGAGGGAGGCGAAAGAAAACTTCATGGGTGGTATGTTTAATGAACGTGATGTACAGGGTAGCTGGAATAGAATGTACAGGTTTGTTTCTAGTCAGAAGGGTAGTAGTAAGGAGTTGCCCACCTTAGTTGATCAGGGAGGGAATGAGTGGAAAACGGATAAGGAGAAGGCAGCAGCATTAAATAGATTCTACGGGGAAGTGTTCAATGTGACTGGATTTATAGGGGAGGGAGAAACAACACTGGAGGGGGAGGGGGAAGAAGTCCTGCTTACAGAGGGGGAAGTGTGGAATGTATTGAGGAAACTAAAAAGTGGGAAGTCACCAGGCATAGATGGGGTGCAAAGCGATCTCCTGAAATTAGCGGGTAGGGGGGTTGTAGGTTATTTGCTAAGGTTGTTCCAAGCCTCACTCACAGCAGGTAGAGTACCGCAAGATTGGAAAAAAGCGGAGGTGGTTCCAATTTCAAAGGGAGGGCAAAGGGGCAGGGTAGACAACTACAGGGGAATCAGTTTAACGTCACATGTATGTAAGATGATGGAAAGGGTAGTTATAAAGAGAATAATGGAGAAAGTAGATGAACATAGGGGTATTTTGGAAGTGCAGCATGGGTTTAGGAAGGGGTATTCATGTGAGACACAGTTGTTAGGTTTTGCGGAAGAGCTGGCAGGGGTAGTAGACAAGGGGGGCTGTATTGATGCAGTGTTTTTAGATTTTGAAAAGGCTTTCGACAAGGTAGATCACACTATACTATTAGGGAAGTTGAAACTGTCCATTGGGAATGCTGGGTTAGTTAATTGGATTGGAAACTTTCTTCAGGATAGAGTTCAAACGGTTCGAGTAGGTTCGGAGGTTTCAAGTGAGGTTAAGGTTACGTCAGGAGTTCCACAGGGTAGTGTGCTAGGTCCGTTATTATTTGATTTATATATAGATGATCTGACTAGGGTTGTTAATTCGAGAATAAGGTTATTTGCAGATGATTGTGTGGTTTATAGGGAAATCAATACAGAGGAGGATGTAGTAGCTATTCAGGCAGATTTGACGGCACTTAATTGTTGGGTTCAGTTGAACAAGATGGGGTTAAATGAAGGGAAGTGTAAGTTAGTCACCTTTGGTAGGAGGAGAGTGAGGGCTGATGTAGTGTATGATGTAGGAGGGAAGTCACTTGAGTCAGTGGAAAATTACAAGTACTTGGGGGTGGTATTTGATAGACGTCTAGGGTGGGGGAGTCAGATTGAGAGAATAGTAAAAAAGAGTATAAATGCACTAAACTTTGTAATGAGGCAGCTTAGGGGGACAAGTATGAAGATGAAGGAAAAGGCTTATTTCTCGTTAGTGCGTCCCATGGTGGAATATGCTAGTTCAGTTTGGGATCCTTATAGATTAGGTGAGATAAGGGATGTGGAAAGGGTGCAAAGGATTGCAGTTAGAAGGGTTACAGGTAGGGTTAGGAGGTGGAAATGGGGGGAGAATGAAAGGGGGGAGAGGGTGAGAATATTGGAGAGTCCATCTGAGATGATCCGAGACTTGGGATGGCGGGAATTGGAAATACGGAGAAAGGAGGATCGGATCTGTAATTTCTTCAGGGTAATGGAAGGAGAAGGGGGCTGGGGATAGTTGAATAGGTTGATTGTAAGGAATGAGTCAGGGTATGGGGGTAGGCGAAGTCATGATAGAGCAGTAGTTATAAAGGGGGCTAGATTAGATGTCGGTAAGTTCTCTTTCTTGAATAGGACAGGTAGGGATTGGAATGGGCTTAGTAGAAGTATACTTGAGGAGGATGAAATAGGGTTGAAGCTATTCCGTCAGAAGGTTAGGGAGGCGATAGGATAGGATTGATAGGGAACTTGCCACCGCGCATTTATGTGCAACTGCAAGAGTTAATAATAATAATAATAATAATTGTACACCTTACAATATTTTTCATTTCTTAACGTATTCAATTGCGTTCTGTGAGTCACGCTGGAAACCACGTCACGTCAGGGAAGCCAGGGGTAGATCAGTTGGTAACACTCTTAACTATCGATCAGGAGACCGGAGGAGGTTGCGCCGTTACACCGAGAATAATATACACCGGAAAAAAAACTTAGTCCATAAGGAACATACACCGAAAAAGTGATTTCATAGAATGACTGTGCTGGGAGGTAACACCTGAGTAGAAGGACGATTCAGGGTGGAGTTACAATAATGTATTCAAATAGTGGGGGACAATTTCCCTCTAAAAAAAAAAAAAATACTGTTATTTATGAAAATATTGTTTTTTTTGTGTACATTATGTTCGATGCACGTTATTTTCTGTTAGCGTTATTTTCGGTATGCGTCTTTTTGGTGAACGTTTTTCTCGGCGCTAGGTTTTTCCGGTAAACAATTTTTTCCAAACCCTTAGTCAGATTCTAGTGAAAATCCTCAATAGTTTGTTTCATATTTGTGTTTAAATTTAGTGAAAATTTGAAGCTTTCGGGCAAGAGTTTTTCTCAAATGTTTGCACCTGGCTCAATCTAAAGAGTTTTAAAAAAAATTGTAATGGTGTTTCTCAGTGATGGTCCAACCGATTTCTCCCCAAAACTATACAGTTCCTAATTGGATGAGTCCCTAAATCCAGAAAAGGTTTCATATTGATCAGGCAAAGCATCTGACCTGTGCAGTGAATACAAAAAAAAGAAAATACAGACAAACCTACATAAGAGAGGGGTGGAAATCTTCACTATCGCTCATCCAATCATTTTTACATTGACTTGGTCGACATCTCTGTACATATGTAATCCTGAATAAAAAACATTATTATTATTCATTATTATTAATAAATAATGATTATATCATTACCATAGAATAGAGCCACTTTATTCTATGTTATTACTATAACCACTTATTGATGTATCTAGTTCCTGTATATTTCTTTATGTTATCAGTCACCAAATTATACTCACCTCAGTCAAGTTGTCTCTAATGAAATTCTGTTCATCAATGTTTTACCTGGAATGCAACCCCAATGAAAATGACTAAATAACAAATGAAACATTGAAACCATCCTTTTGAAATGGTATTTCCTCTTTTTCCAGGTGGATTTCTAACGGCAGTACCATCAATCACTTCTCTGATCCTCGCATATTCGTTTCTTCGCTTAGTGTCAAAAAATGCTTAAGAAGATCTAGAATAATGGTTGATGTGTGCCATGTTTTTCATTTAGAGGACAATTGATTCAATGTTGTTTAAGCATCTGTGTTCTATATATAATGATATAGTCTCCTATTTGTTTCCATCAAACCATTTAGTACAATGAATGTCCGATAATAACATTTTCTTAAGAATTCATCACTAGCGTGTTGATTAATTTACATGCATTGTATTCTTCACCAAAAATATCAAAATACATATATTGTATATTGATTATTCGAATCATTTAACACTTTAATGAGAAAACAAAATTTTAAACATAAATTGTAATTTTATAATATTGTTTTTTAAAAAATCTTGCTACTGTAAATATATAAAATGCATTCGAAATCTGATCTTTATAAAGCTTATATGGATATTTTAATTACTGAAATAATTTTTTCATGTAAACCATTTTAATGTTCATCATGCAATAATAATAAAGCACTAAACAATTAGTTTAAAATGAAGTATGGTGTGATCATTTATTTCTTCATACCGGTACAAAAAGCGTACAAATCGATAACCGGTATACAAAACTGTGATATTACTGGTAGATATCACAATAGTATACCATGTTCAATTATCATACAGTTCGATAACCAAGATATTCCTATCAATACGTAGTTGCTTGATAAATTGTTACTCCCACTAGTACGTTTCATCGTTTGGCAATACAGTAGTAAGACCAATTATAAATGTAAGTTCACAATTCACATTTATTGATAACTTTAATTATCCATAATAATCAACAATAACTATCTATTATCAATTCATCATTTATCACATTTAAAAGTCATTACCTACTAAAAGAAAAAAATAGTATTGGTAAAATAAATTTGTACTATGAAATTATGTATGTACCATCTATTGGCCTATAATGCATAAACACGATAATTATTGAAAAAGGCCATACCCACGCACTAAGAAATTTGTAATATGGGGCCTTTGAACCTGTAATTGAAGAATATAAAGGAGAAGATTGAAGAAACAAACAGACACAAATATGATCCTTCTTATAGATACATTGTCATTGTCAAAAATGTATTGGGTCCATTTTCTCTTCGTTCAAGGAAAAATAATAAAATAAACTTGGAATAGGAACGAAGTTTGACGTTTATTGCCATGATTTCACAAGCACTCAATACAGTAGTTTGTGGTATAGCTAAGCAGTAAATTCAATTTGTATTTGTACATAGTTGTATTTTTTAATGCTGGTTATCGACCCCAGCAACAGCTAGGTTATACGGGGGTACAAATGAGCGAGTGATAATGAACGATGAAGTGATGATAGGTGAAAGGACATTCACAAAAACCCATGGCTTATGTAGGACTCAAACCCACGACCGACCTGGCTTTCAAATACGTATATGTAAACATACGGTAATTATGTGTAAAAATTGAAAAGAAATAAAGACCGCTCTAGGGTTTAACATAACATTCAAATAATATTTTGCTCTATGGAAATAAAAGTTATTCAATTTCACATGACAGTTTTCACAGGAAACAATTTTCAACAATTTTTCATTTTTAAATTGAGAGGCCACTTAGATCAACTCGGGACTATCACTCAAAATGGTGATGTAAAAATGGTAGGTGTATAACATTTATTTACCAGCAAGAAGTAGGAAATTGACTTAAATTGTATTGTCAGGATAGTAAAAATCACATTTCAAGTAGTGGCACCAGACACATAAATTCTCATTGGTCTACAGCCCAACAAAAAAAGGAAAACAACATGATTATTTTTACTTTTTGAACTCAATACTATCTTCAATCTCCCTAGTAGTTGAAAAATAGATTTGGATTTTTTTGGAATACCAATAATTCATTCTTGAAAAAAGGAATACGTCAATTTGTGAACCCACACTCTCAAAAAGTCAAGAGGGAAAAATTGGAAATAGGCTCAACATTATTGATGAATTTACATTTTTTGGCATTCTGGAAATAAAAGAATTGATGTAATATAGAAAATGACAAAACATAGACCTGCACAATGCACCTTAAGTGAAAATCTAAGAATATATCTACATCTGATTTTCCTAGCAATATAGGCCCAGTCCTGCTGATAAATTAATTTATAATCAATTAATAAATTATATTATTCCTTCACTCTAGAGTTGAAAGAATAATTTTAGTTTGTCATAAAGTAATCGCCGGATAGCATAGATCAAATGCATTATTCATGTTTGCACAACGACAAATCAATTTGGGGATTTGGGGACAAAAGGCCTACATTTTCTGTATCTTCTGGAAAACAACAGAAGTTACAATATTTCCAGTTTTTCCACCAAACTGAAATGTTGGTGTGGGAATAACCTTGTGCACAGCAAACTCTGAAAAAAGAGATAAAATATCATTCAAACAGTCCTATATTTACGATCACATTCAGTGCTGGGAAAATTTTGTCCTGGAACGTGTTGAGACGCAACACGTTTGTTTAAAGCATATGAAATAAAACAAGTAAATAAAACGAGAAAGACAATTTTATATGATATATTTTGTACAATTTTTAATTACTCAGTCATCATCAACTTATCAAGCACCAATGGTATAATAAAAAGACTCACTTGATTTGAATTGAGCCAGTAGTTCTGATTCGGTCCAGTTACATGAGGTGAGTACAAGTAATCCATCAGTACTCAGGAAACTCCAAACGTTTTCAATATATTTTTCTCTTTTTGCTTTAGAGTCTTCAGGATCGAGGCTAATAGCATCATAAGTTCCTTTGTCGTGCGCAACAGCATATTCCATTGTATCACTTTTAGTTGAGAGAATATCGCAAACTTCGTACTTAATAAGTAAATCTTGACTCTTTGCAACTGATCGAGCTAATTCAATAGCATTATCAGAATAGTCAACACCAGTCAGATCAGTGAAACCTTCACGTGCCAGTTCGATAAGGAACATGCCATTACCGCAGCCCAAATCGATTATTTTATCACTTGGTTTGAGTAATTTGGATGAGCAAATCCATCTGAAATTAACAAGTTCATTGGTTTGCAATAAGATTTATAAAATGATTTCATACTAACAATTTCATCATTTAGATAAAAAAAAATTGTAAAGATTGTAAAGAAGCAGACAATTGTGACTTGGTATTAGGGAATTTCAACTTCATGACTAAGGTAAATCAAATCACCCAATCTGCTAGGCATGAAAGCTTTCATGATATGAACTCTCATGGCTGTACTTTTTAAAATATCAAATTGGTTTTTATTTTATTTTTGTTAGTATGAAAAATTCGAGTTCATGCCAATACCAAAATAGGTTGATAGAATACACATACTGAATCAGAAGCGCTAGACTACATATGTGATTGGTTTAATTTCATTATTTACCTGGTCGCTTAAGCATTACAAGTCTAGGAGTGCAAGCTTTCACGAGTTGCAATATCATAATCGTATTTTTGTATGTAGGCCTAATATCAAATTGATTTTCATTTGGATCTTCATTGTAGCTGGTCGCTGCCACATTTTAGATCATCATTATAAAATCTTACACATTGAATACTACGTGCTTCAAGATAACAAAAAAGTTTGTTTCAGATTTTTTGCTTGAACGGTGTGGAAGTTATTCTTATGGCCTTTTGAACATTGTTAGCGTTAAAAAGGGTTAGCTATGAATAATGTCATGAAGCTAGAGGCAAATAATTGTCATGAAATAACTTTTCCTAAACCCAAAATATGTTATCTTCAAGAATAGAGGCCTATGCATTCAAATTTTATTATTTTTTAATTTGAGGGTGCAACATTAAAGGTCAAATTCAACTTATTGGATCGTGGTTTTTCTAGTTTTTAAGGTGAAATAACTTCAAGAGAGTTGAAAATATCTCTGCAATTATTTTTATCAAAATGCTACAGGTGTAACAAAAAACATGTTTCATCTTGATATTCATCGTTTAGCCTCCCAAAAAAACACCCCGGAAGTGCCCCAAATTCAAGTTTTGGCATTTTCCCTCGTAACACAAAAAGGATAACTCGAAAAAAACTTGATTTTTTTGCAGCTATATACAGTTACAAATGGGTAGGAATCCCAAGCTGTTATTCAATGTAGTTTAGAAGATAGGCCTACAGCTTTTTTCTAAACGCCATTAAAATTACATGTCAAACAATGTATTGGGTATGTTCAAGAGTCTTGATTACTGACAAAATTTCATTAATACCATGTAATTTAATGGCATTTAGAAAAAGTATAAGACAACAATAATTGATAGCTATAGACTGCTGCATAATAGACCTTATTGCTATTGTTCATTTTTGATAACCATATTCTTTCATTAGGCCTATAATCATTGTTGCAATTGAAAACAAACAGCACTGCGGTGCCCCTTAGTATCGGGGTATCGGCATTGAGTTTACAGTATAAACTCAATGGTATCGGTCTCTCGGGAGTTTATATGATAATTGACATCAAGTCTCCAAGGCGCTCTACCTTATGATTCTTAGAGCACTGTCTTCTCCAAACCAGATCTCTCCAACATCCCCATGAGCTTCATAATTTCTCTTCTCCAATGAATATGTCTTGTTCCAGCTGAGAAAATAAAACACACTAATAATAGGCACGATAAGTTGTGCTTTACATTTTACAATTGTAATAATGTGGTAACTAACAACATGAAACAAACATGGAATATTCAAGCAAAATGAACATGCAAAATGAATGTGCACTTTGATTGTTTACAGTTTAGAATGGTAGGCCATCACATCAGAATGGTCTACTACTATAAAGTACCAGATACAAGTGATCCGTTAAATAAAAATGAATAAATCCATTTCTTAAACTAATTGCTTTACCAGAACATAAGAGAACTCAAACTTCCCTAAATGCCCAAAATGAAAGAGATTAACATGGTAACCCACTACCCACAACATCCCGTGTCGCACGCTTTAGGCCTTAGCATTCAGTACATTGAAAAGAATTCACAACGAGAAACAGGGGAAACAAATCTTTTGTAACCATGATTGTATCAACAGTGACATCTATAGGTAGTGAACTTAGTTAAGTTCACTAGTGAGATAAGCGTGGCAAAGCAAGGATTCCAAAAGTTCCACATAAAAGTTTCACATGGGCTTACTAAATATTTGGCTTGTATTTTTATGGAACCGCACATACAGGTCAGTTAAAGAAGCCAATTTACAATAGGCCTACTTGCAACCATTTTTTGGACATTTGTAACATTCCAGAATATCTTTGGATTGTTTTTGAGCAAAATTGGTGAAGCATATTCTTATGACAATGATATTGATATTTGAAAATTCCCATAAGAATACCGTAAGGTGAAATATTGAATTTTAAAATTCAATCTAATTGAAATGAAATTTTTACAAAATGTTATTATTGTTCTAGTACCGGTACCAGTTGCCATACATGTTTCACCAAGTTTAATGGGACGACGTGTCTGGTTACACTCAAGTGGCATCAGCCTTTAGGGCTCGAGGAGGCTGCTGACACTCAGTTTAATTTCCGGATTCATTCGGGAGGGTTCAGCTTCTTTCTTTAACTCCAAGTGGCCAAAATAAAGGAAATGGCCAAAATAACGATTGCATGTAACCGATCACTGCAGCTCAATGGTTAGCACACCTGACTCCCATTCCAGGGAACTCTGATCACAACCTGCCTGATACTTTTTTTTATAAATTGGTTCCTCCAGAGTTTATATGTATAAGAACATGGTCAATTATGTGGACAAAGCCAGGTTGCGGACAGTAGGTTAGCCTGGTATTAGGTTAGGTTAGTGTCCAAACCTTGCATGAACCGCCGGCAGGCGGAATGAAGCTTCTGTATATAGATCATTTATCGGTAACTAGTGTCGGGTGCACTCTAGCAGTGAAAATTACAACTAAATCCTCCCGAATGAAGCCAAACCCTCCCAAACGAATCCGGAGCGTGGCCCGCGAACCGAAGACGCGAACCTGAGTGTCACCAGAATGGGAGGCTGGGAACTCTTGAGGTCCACGAACATGAAAATCTGATGACACCTGAGTGTCACCAGACTCGGCCTTAATGGATATTGGTTTACATTCAACAGTTTACATTTATGAAATGATCAAAAAATAAAATTAATGTGTGACGAGTGCGGAAAAATATAGAATGACTTGTTGAGCAAAACCTAAATTTGTTACAACCTGATTACAACTGAGATATGTTTCTATGGGATGTAGGAGAGCCGGAGAGATATTCATTTACATAATAGAAGGGGTTGGCAGTGAGGAATTTTTTCATCTCCAGAGTCAGCAGGCCTATTGGATTAATCTATTGATAATTTCAATTACAGTATTTAACAATCTGATTGATTCAACTTCTTTACAGACCCAGAGTTCTTAATTGATGAAAAAAAATCACGTTGATTTTTATCTTCAAAACGGCTCATTTGATTTATGTGAAACTTTGAAATAATGTGTATCATTCATGTACCGTATTCAAATTCTGTAGAAATTTGAGTTCATTTGAAGTAAATAACTGGTCTGGGTTATTCTTAGGCCTATGAGGGTTTCAGAACCTTCAATTTTATTTCTCTGCAAAGTGCTTCAATCGATTGCGCCTGAAAACTATACAGTATCGAGCTAGATTATGACACATGTCTATACCAAGTTCATCAAAATATTTCCTCTCGTTTGACCTATGGAGCGCGAACAGAAAAAAATTCGAGTAGGCCTATGGTAAAATTGTGTCTTCGCTTCGCGATCCAATTGGGGCATTCCACATCAAATCAACCAATATTTGAACCTTTTTGGACACGACCGACTCAGATATGTACAGTTTTTTTTGTACGTTCAAGTTAATGAAAAGCATAATATACGTGTTTTTTCTTTTTTTTCTTGGACTTCAACTTTTCAAGTTACGTAATTTTGAAATTTGACCAAACCAAGGCTACGCGGGCCGCTGCGGTAGAATTTACATACTAAATATGAACATAATTTTGTTAATATGCGAGCTAGAAAGCTGAAATTTGGCTCATTTAAAAGGTAAGTTTGAGCTCTATCTGACGAGTCAAAATAAACTAGTATTTTATTATATGCAATCATTTTATACTGTTTACATGTTGTTCTCTTATTTTGCTCATGTAAATAAAAGGTCTTCAGTGGGATTTTTTTTAAACTTTGCTAAAATCTTCTCCATAGACCACCTTAATATAATAACAAAACTTTTTCCTGGGATAACAATTTTTGGTTGATTTTTCTATTTTATTTAAAAAGGAGTCTATTATCAATGTACAAATAGAAAAATAGAAAAATCAACCAAAAATTGTTATCCCTGGAAAAAGTTTTGTTATTATTTCAAGGTGATCTATGGAGAAGATTTTTGCAAAGTTTGAAAAGAATCCCACTGAAGACCTTTTATTTATGAGCAAAATAAGAAAACAGCACGTAAACAGATATAAAATAATTGCATATAATAAAATACTAGTTTATTTTGACTCGTCAGATAGAGCTCAAACTTACCATTTGAATGAGCCAAATTTCAGCTTTCTAGCTTGCATATTAACAAAATTATGTTCATATTTAGTATATAAATTCTACCGCGGCGGCCCGCGTAGCCTCGTTTAGGTCAAATTTCAAAATTACGTAACTTGAAAAGTTGAAGTCCAAGAAAAAAAAGGAAAAACACACATATTATGCTTTTCATCAACTTGAACGTACAAAAAAAAACTGTATATATCTGAGTCAGTCGTGTCCAACATTAGGTTGATTTGATATGGAATGCCCCAATTGTTATTTAGACAAGTGTGGCCATCATCATTGAGTATATAGGCCTAGTGTTACTATATATATTATATAACACTATAAACTCAATGCCATCATCCAGTACGAAACCATAGCCTGGGCATCGAGTATATATATATATATATATATATATAGCCTATATAGTGGCCTGGGCATTGACTTTATTTATTTTTATTTTTCATTTTTTATTGTGTTAAACGACGAACTGTAATGATGACTTAGATCTATTGGTGTTGGATGGATGATTAATGAGATGATGGGATGATGAGATGAAGGGTTTTTTATGGGTAATGGGAAGGATAGTGGGAAGGAAGCGGTCGTAACCTATATTGTGGGAACCATCCCGGCATTAGCCTAGACTACAGAGGGAAACCACGAAAAACCCCTGTAAAGATGGACGGGTAGCGGGGATCGAACCGGGTCTGACATGCCCACTACCTCCCGGGTCACATGGAGCAAGTGCGTTAACCACTCAGCTACCTGTGCCGGTCATTGACTTTATAATAACTACGTTCTCAAGGCTTAGTAGAAATGTTTTTGAAGGGGATGACATCAGGTTAAAGTTATTCCGTCAGAGGGTTAAGGAGATGGTGGGATAGGGGTACTTAGGGAACTTGCCACCGCGCATTTATGTGCATTTGCAAGAGTTAAATAATAATAATAAAATGGCCTGGGCCATTGACTTTATAATAACTACGCAATGCCTGGGCCCCCCTATTAGTGCCGATTATTTGATTGCATTCTCGACTTACTAAACTTGAGTTCCTAATTCAGAAGGTTCTAGCTCTTCAATCTCATTTTCATCCGCCATGGCAGAACTTTTCGCTCAAGTCTAAACAATTACCACTTTAAACTAGGCCTAGGGTCTTTTTCGAGTCTAGGAAGTAAACACTGTATATTAGGAATGTTAGGTTATGTACACATGAACCCACTCGATTCCCGCACGATGCACTGTCAGCACTGACAGAAATGTAACGCTGTTCGTACAACGTTTGCTAAATAGTGACGTTTACACTGAATCGCCGGGGAACCTAGTAGTGGCTAGCAAGTACCGCTCACTATGCGATGGGGGACGTTTTCAATTTCCACCTCTTCCCGTTTTTTTTCTTCTAAAATATCATATGTAGATTTTTAACAGGAACATTTTTTAAGCGACCGCCGAAAGAGAATTTCTAATTTTTCCAGAATTGTGACATCACGATTTAGCAAAGGTTGTACAGACAGTAGAAGCCTTTTGTCTTCAAGCTCCCTGATTGGCCGTTTGTATTAACCAGCTGATGATGGCACGTCAATGGTATTTAATTGAGAATTTCTCACTGTGGTCAAAATCCTTTATTGACGAGATATTTTCAGTATATCTATTTAAACAAAATAATATCAAATTATTGGATAACAGTAGTATATTGCTATTGGCATTATTATGATCATGCTAGCGAGTAAACAATTGACTACTCTGGGTACGTTTTGTAATTAGGCATAATATTACATGAAACTCATCCTGTAAATTAAGTCAGTGCTTTCATTTCAATATAGTTACATAACTATAGGTCATGGGTAAAGGAAGCTCAAGTTATGACTGTACCTTATTATTGTAGGTAACCAATGCAGCAGGAAAGTAAACGTTGTTCAGTTTGTAAGATCACTATCAAGTGCCACTCCGCAGCCTTCTATTCAAGATGTGAAGAAACCCAAGACCGGCATACTCATGCTGAATATGGGAGGTCCTAAAACAACAGACGAAGTACCTAAATATTTACTGCGAATTATGACCGACACCGATATGATACAACTACCAGTTCAAAGGTATACTAGAGTGGAGTAGGCCCATAATGTGTTTCTCTTATTAATTTCACAAATAGATTTATTGTTTGTTCTACCAACTAGTTTTATTCCATACGTTACCTAACTAGCCACTACAAATTCAATGCTGTAGCTTAAATATCGAAGTTAATAAACCTAGTTATTCCTGAAAGAATACAAATTTAACGTCTTGAGCTCTGTTTTTCTTTGCTTCTACTATTTGGTGCTGAAGTATTTCATGGTGATAATATTATTAAAAAATGGGCTCAACCGGGATTTGAACCCGGGACCTCCTGCACCCAAAGCAGGAATCATACCCCTAGACCATTGAGCCTGATGATTTAAGACCTCTGTACTGAGTCTTCTAAACTTTTTACTCATTAAAAGTTATTATTATTTAGGGTAATCTTATCGTTCAACGTACCATCGCTAATTTTTGTCCGATATTCTTGTTTGAGGTGTTTTCTGATAGATCTTGTTTGTATGTATGATGTAGTGTTTGGACTTTTTGAGTTTTGTTTGTTTTAATATGGTTTGTACTCACTTGAAGTTGATGCTTTGTGATCTGACTAAGACGACAACGGTGGACAGTAGGTTAGGTTAGGGCCAGGTTAGTGTATAAACCTCGCGTATACCGCCGGCAGGCGGAACGGAGCTTATATACTTTCATAAAAATGAAGAAAAAATTGAAAAAAATTGAAAAAAAAAATGGCGTGGTACGTTAATCAGTAATTTTACCTTATTTAGTACTGTATGCTTTTTAATTTTTGCAATTTTTCAGCAAATTAGGTCCATGGATTGCCAAACGTAGATCTCCAGAAGTCGCAAAGAAGTATAACGAGATAGGTGGTGGATCACCAATATTGAAATGGACAGAACGCCAGGGTGAACTTTTGTGTCAAAAATTAGATGCCGTTTCACCAGAAACTGGACCACACAAATACTATGTAGCTTTTCGCTATGCAAATCCACTCACTGAGGATACTCTTGAACAAATAGAAAAGTATGATAACAGTTCACCTATGCTGTGACAGGAGTAAAAATTATGGGCCCTCAAGCAAAGCACTCACATGGGTGCCCTCCTCCCCCATCATTAATTTTTTGTCTCACGTTTTTCAAAGACCGGTTCACAATTGTTAAATTGATTACCAGTAGTGAATAGTGATTTTGGTTTAGTGTTCAAGCGAAATGGATGATAGCATTTCTGTCAAACTGTTTACAATAACAAACTGCGGTATGTAGATTATTCACCTGTAAAAGTTGCAGGTAGGCCTACCTCCCTAGCGGTGAATTTATGAACCGGTGAAAATGAGTCGCTAGCAAAAATGTGTGTAGGGAGCCTACATGATATTACATGAAAATTACTACATTTCGAAATTAAATTGAACTAGGCAAACGTGTTATGTGTTTCTGCGTTGATGGATGAGCTACTTATATCAACTTATATCTTTGGATTGGTTATTTATATATAGGGTATTTATACCTTGAGATTCAAACAATTGACCGATGTAGATCGTCCGCCCTCGTGTGTCACAAAATATAAAAACCAATCAAGTGGACAAGCAGGGGAAAATAGGGAAATACCGGTAACCAATCAAGATATCTAAAAGTTCCCCTGCTTCGTGTAAGTCACGTCCATCTACATTGGTCAATTATGTCACTGCCATCATATTTCCTAATCAATCTCTATGATAATAAAGAATGCTTTGTTTCAATCGTTTCCAATTGATGGTGACACCTGCTGCTTGGATTAAATTGGTTTCTTAATAGCTTTGAGTGATTTAAAAAAAATGAATTATTTTTTTTTTTACATCAAAACGGCTGATCTGATTGGACTGGAAGTTCGGAATGAGGTGTATGATATTGAAATTTCATGAGGATTTGAATTCTCTCGAAAGAAATATTTTTAACGAATTTTTTCCTCCGGGTTATTCTTATGGGATTTTCGAAAATTTTGAAATGATGTTTCTTAGAAGTGGTTCAACCGATTGCGCCTCAAAACTATACAGTATCGAGTTAGATAAGGACACTTGTGTATGCCACGTTTCAACTGATTTTGAATTTTCGTTTGACCTGTGGAGCGCTTACAACAAAAAGAAGAGAACTTTTTTTCGGGTATGGTGAAATTGAGTCTTCGCTTCGCTCATTCAATTAACGGTATGCCTAAGAGGGCCTCCATGCTTGCATTTTAGAGATTCTCCCTATATATACAGGCTTACTTGAGCTGTTATCATCTCTCAAGTTTAAAGTACCCTGAATGAAATAGGGGGTTCCGACATTGCCGATGTCCGCAAGTAGATACGGGTTTCCTTATTATTTTTTCTCAAATCTCGGCTGCTCCACAAGCAATGCATAATAATAATAAATTAATAATTATTATTATAATAATAACAATAATAATGTTATCAAATGATTAATAATAATAATATTATCAGCAGTAATGTCCCTTTGAGAGTAACAGTTTGTGGAAAGTGCCAATTATGGCTCTTGCCACAAAATGACAGGAATTTGACACAATAGACCTATAAGTCTAATGGCACTAAAGAATGATATACGTAATGATAAAATTATGTGATGAACGTAATAATATGAATAAGAAAAAATGACAGTAATAATGATAATGTACGTACATATTAGTGATAGTTATTACAGTAGAACCTCTGTTATAAGTTTCTCGTTTATACATTTATTGGATGAGCGTAGCGAAGACTCAATTTTACTGTACTTGAAAAATCGAATGTGTTTTTTTTTTTTTTTTTTTTTTTTTTTTTTTTTTTTTTTTTTTGTTTGCGCTCTACAGGTCAAACAGAAATTCAGATCATGATGAAACTTGGCACACACATGAACCCCTATCTGACTTGATGCTGTATAGTTTTGAGGCAAAATCGGTTCAACAATTCTTGAGATAAATCATTTTGAAGTTTTCAAAATACCCATATGAATAAGCCAGGCGGAAAAAATGACAGAGTGAATGTTCTCCGAAATTTTTCAAATTTCCACAGAACTCGAACAACATAATAATACACATTATTTCGAACTTTCACTCAAATCGGATGAGCCGTTTCGATGTAAAAAAATATATAATGTTATTTGTGTTAATTATTCAAAGCTATTAAGATACCTATTAAATCAAAGCAACAAGTGTCACCACTTGATTGTAAACGATTAAAACAAAGCCTTCTTTATTATCATATGAATTATTAATGGAAAATAAGATGGCAGTGATGTAATTGTTTGGATCTCAAGGTGTATATATATATAATAACCAATCCAAAGATGAGTTGATATGTTCCAGCTCATCCATCAACGCGGAAACACATAACGCGTTTGCCTAGTTACATTTATAAGTTTTATTTTTTGATCCACCCCATATGCTCCACATGCCAAATAGTTTCATTGATAAGTTTTTCATGTTGATACATTTTTTAAGTCGAGTCCCCTGAAAAATGTATAAAAGAGGTTCCATTGTATTAGGCCTAGACAACACACATAATACGACTGCATTTTATAAATAACGACAATGTGGCAATTCAACAACACGAAACAACAATTGAATTGTTATTACTGGTACTATTCAGTACACTAATATCATTGGTATTTATAAGCACGAATAATCCGCTACTTTATCTCTTGATCAACAAATTTATTGTTTGTAAAGCCAGACCTAATAACAATAATAATAAATTAATAATTAATTAATTATAATAATGATGATGATGATAATAACAATTCAAGTGAATAGCAAGCAATTTGAAGTTCCATAAGACAACTGTACCTTTTGTGTACAACTCAATGTTTTCAAGTCACCTTCTAGATATTCATGTACATAATTATGTGATTTTTCATTTGATACATTTTTTAGTGTTTTCCGAATTATTGAGAATTTATTATTTTTATTGGAATTGGAAGTGGATTAAATAGATTATTATTTTTATAGTTCGAATTTAGTTGACATAACTTGCTTGTAAGCCTGTAGTTATTTCATAATTGTATTAAACTCTAGTAAGCTCCTAATGTGGATATGTGTGAAAATCATGGTTTGTTATAACGGAAACGTCATTTGTTTTAATGTGCTTACATTAATTGGTTCTACAATACCTGTAGGGTTCAAGATTCTACCTTTAAGTTTGGTGGTTTACAACTTTACAGTGTCTCTGAAACCATATATGATTCTCATAAGCCTTCACTTCATTTCAATTTCACTTGAGAACAAATCTTTGGCCCAGTTATGCCATTTACCTCCATATATACAGTTCAAGTACCGGTAACTACTTTTCGTCGCCAACTGCATTGAAATTCAAACGTTGGACGCTAGTGTGTAGAAAAATAACACAAAAAATCCAATATTGAAAGAATTACGGAAAAAGCAATGAATAAGGTTTTAGTCCTTCTGACGCGCCAAACTCTGACCAATCGGAAAATGTGTAAAGCCAACTACTACAGTCAAATAACTACTGGTTATATATGTTGTTCATTCTATTTGACGTGCAAATCAGAGACTTCACTTATGCTAAATGAACATTGAGGAATAAATTCTTAACACTGGTGCTGTGTTTGAATTTGACAATCCAGACAACATCAGCAGCTATCTCGTCACGACTAACAAAATGCAAAGAGATATTCAACTGTTTCCCGGTGAAAGTGAAAATGAATTATTGCCCAGCAGCTGTTATGTCACGGCCACTGAAACTTGAACTTTTCAAGGCAAAATGATGATTCAGGTTGGTCATGAAATGAATCTTCCGGAGAACTATTAGCAAACCTACAGTTCAAGTAAGCAGCTATTATGTCCCACTCAAGTCACTATAATGCTATACAACATTTTTTTTTTTTTTTTTAATAACATCGAAACTTGATACAAAATCATTGTTCTCCAATTAAGGCTAAGGATGAAAAGTAGGATCGTTTGGACGAGGCACCACAAGAGCGATCTTACCACCCCATAAAAATATATATATTATACAACATGATCACTATTTCATATTCACTAATCAATATATCTATTGTGAACTGGCCTCAAGCAAATATTTGTCAGGATCCCTGTGACATGGGCCTACAGCCGTTACCATACCCACAAGTCTTAGTAACTTTAAGTCAATTGCAGCCCCTCCCTTCTCCCTCAATATTCACTTGTTTCCACGAATTGCATCATAAATTTAAAAATTGATGTCAATATCAATTTTCAAGTCTATTTGTAAATAATTCCAGACAAATAATGAAAAGTATTTTTTAAATTACATGAATAGCGTGTAGTACGGTCATATATATATTTTTTTTTCAAGCAACCCTGAAACAGATTTTAGGGGCGCCTGAAGAGCATACCGAAATAAAGTCGATTCGGTTGTGTGACATGGGTTTGGGTGGCCAACCTTACCTGAACTCTAATCACATTCTATTAATGAGTACCCTGAAGCCCATGTCACACGACCGAGTCGACTTTATTCCAGGAATAAGCTCTTCAGCACCCCTGTATTTTAGATGATACAACATGGGCTCCCCTAAGGAGTTGGGCATGTGTCGAGGTAATAATGTTCTATGGCAGACAGTCCGTGTGCGTAGAGAATATTTGTATACAGGGAAGTGACATCCACAGTGACTAAGTAGGCATTTTTATGATTATAATTATTGTTTGGTCTATGACCCTGCCATTTGTGGGTATGGGTGGTGTTTGGAATTTATAACAACCTGCGTCTTATTCAAGACTCAAACCCATGCTAGACTTGTCTTCAGTTTCTGAACTGACTAATCAAGTTAGACAAGTGGCTTTATGGTCTGGATTAATATATAAAAAAATAGTCTGCCTGCCATGTTTTTTATATGATACATTATGACATTTTATTATTAATTTTGTTGGTGAAAAAGTGCCAAACTAAATTTTCTCAAAACTAGGTTTATATATACATATTTTTTTTAGTCCAAATATGGATGCAATTTGTGCGACTTTGAGAGTGTATCCAAAAATATTGGTAAATTACGCAGTCACGTTGAGTCTTTCTTCACTTTGTTCATCCAGTTATTATTTAATATTCTGTTTTCTCGAAATACAGTAACAAGTATGGCAAAACCATTGTATCGCTGGATTAATCTGCCTGACGATAAATGATGGCCTTGATACACGAATTTGTTTTAACCAGAACTTTTTCAATGAACCTGTGCTCAATGTTCCAAAACTAATTGTTGCTTCATTAATTTGTAATAATTATGTATGCCTTATATTTTAGAGATGGTCTGGAACGAGTTGTTATTTTCTCACAATACCCACAGTATAGTTGTGCAACTACTGGCTCCAGTTTCAATGCTATTTATGATTATTATAAAAAGAGGTAAGTAGTGCCTAGAACCAATAGTTACATTGGTATTCATGGTTGGGAAAAACTTGATTTTTGCCAAAAAAGCAAACTTCTAAAAACGTTTCCTCTTTGCATACTCTTTGCAAATATTACTTGATGTTTTTTTTCATCAGGTCTATTCGATATATCAATAAGAACAATATTTAGTACTGTAACATTGTTCTAAAAAATCCTCAATCAAAAGAAATTAGTTACATCATCTTGCAAGTTGGTTTGTACTTTGTATACACCGTAATACCAGACGATTTGAACTGGGTGAAACGAATGAGTTTGTTCAATCCAATTTGGTTTAAATCTTTGGTAGTAGGCTTATGTGACCCTAGTTTGTTCAATATTATTTATTACAGGAGATGGTTTCGTCTTGAGTCAGTTTTTTCAAGGGTTGCCAATCGATGAAGAAAACGATACCGAAATGTGCTATATCAAAAATCAATCAGAAATATTGAAATATTAGGAATTCCATTCGATATCGAGTATCGATCAAAAATATCGATTTTTTTCTCAGGTCTGAATCATGTTTATTTAGTCATGTAATCATTTTGTGACGCGTAGGATCTACCTTTGCGTTGTTAGTGACACTTCGAGCGTTAACTGACGATCGAGACCCACACAGAATGATCACAATAATACGGAGACTTTTGGCTGTCAGGCGATCATCTAGACAATATGCAGTAATATAAAGTGCAAATAATCCTGTCTTTGAAGCGCCATAAGACAACACAATTCATTCATTCATCCAACTCAGTACGTAGTTAGTTATAATATTTGACAAGACTGTTTATGTTAACAGTATCAGTTCTCCACTTGCTTAGTAACTAGTGATGACATCAGTCCCAAGGTTCGAAGACTGAGTAGCCGTTTGTAGAGAACAGTCATTATCTAAAAATAGGAAAATGCGAGATATGCATTGTGAGATGAGCTTAGAAATATGGAAATCTAGAATGAAAAATATTCTGTCAGCTCAATTCACGTCTACAAAATTTGGATTACTTCAACGTTTAAACGTTTAATGTCCAAAAACCTTATCTGCAACTTGTTGATATTTATAGTGCTGCAACCTTTCGCTTATAGGTAACACTTCACAAAACCAATTGATCCCAATATTCAAGGTTTCTTTTGTTATTTCTCATCAGATTGTCATGATACTGAAAATAATAAATATGTATAGTGGCATTTTTCATATTCAGTGGGAATTTTAAAGCTTTTGTAAAATGTTCATATTTCAAGTATTTTCCATCCGGTTTATTCTTTTGGGCATTTTCCAATCTTTCCGCTTTTTTCCGTAAAGCGTTCGATTAATTTTTTGGAAAAACAATACCAACCTATTCTGGTGTGACAATATGTAGAAAAAGTTTCAAGTTGATTGTTTTTTCCTGACCTGTATGCTGCCTAGTAAATTTAAAAAAATAAATAATAAATAACGAAGTCCAATTTTTTTCGGTATATGGAATGGAAATTTTCTCTATGCTGATCTAAAAAACTGAGTACAAAAATTGCTAACTCATCATAGAATTATCAACATAGAATTAGGATTTATATTCCAGCATTAGGATTTAGGCTCAGAAAAAAAGCTTACAATATGTTTGCTTACATCCCAATATCCACTCTAACAAAACGCGGCTCGCCCCCCCCTCCCCTCCCCCCTTAAAAATAACTGCCAGCAGATGAAAAGAATGGTCCTGGAACCAGAGGACCGAGTACAAAACATACCCGTGTTGGCGATATGGTCAATCTGACGTAGGACTGACAGCCCGCTGTCTATATATTCACTATCGAAATAATCGAATAATTGAAAAGTTTTAAAATCAATCGAAATATTCAATATCGATTGGCAACCCCAGTTTTTTTATGATACGGTAATTGTGTTGATTTCTCACCATTTCTGACACATTCAACAGAAGTCATGATAAAAACTTGGAACTATTATTTAAGCCTACTATTATTTGACTCCAATCTCTAAATAGCATGCATGCTCAGTAGATAAAATGGTTACAAACTATTTTGTATTAATACAGTGTTCAATTTACGATCGTAGAAACCTCCCATCAGGTGTTAAATGGAGTGTTATTGACCGGTGGTCTACACATCCGCTACTGGCTAAAGCTGTAGCCGAAAGAATTCGGGACGAGTTGGAAAAATTCCCTGAAGAAGTCCGTAAAGATGTTCTTCTCTTGTTCTCAGCACATTCACTTCCACTGAAGGTACAGTGCACATAATAGTGTAGCTAGTTAGAGCTTCACCTCATATTTATAAATTTGCAATTCATATTTAAATATATAATGCACCCAGGGTACTGTATCAAAAGATTTTTTTAAACTGAATATTGAACTAAATATTTCCTATTCTTTGTGCTTCACGTGCAACCCATTTTTGAAAATGAATTCGAAATTTGCAGGAAATAATATCCCTACCATTTCTACAATCAGTACAGTATTAATTATATTTATTTATCATCACACTTATCCGTGAAAGTAAAATGTCGTGTTTGCCTAATTTATCACGTATGATCTATTATCAGCTTGAAAACCTTGAACAATCAAACCTGTATTTACAAATGGAAACATTACTAATAGAGAACTACCATCCTGTATCTCTTCTACCATCATTTTCAACAATATATATATATATATATATATATATATATATATATATATATAATATATATATCTCAAACCCAGATAACCAATTAAATTAGGCCAGGGGGTGTTTCCACCAGTTTTTATAGGTTAGACTTCTCATATCAATCGGTTCCTGCCAGTTCCGACTTCTTCCTCCTCTTCTTCACTACTGCTAGGCCTATCCTCTATTTCTTCTTCTCTTCCTGCGAGTTCCCTCCATCGTTCTCTATTCTCTCACCATCTCTCGTCTTCCACTTCTTCCCTTTTTTCTCCTCGGTTGACTACCCCGAACTTGACTCCCTCCTGCCACCTTTCTCTTGGTCTTCCAACTCTTCTCTTAGCTCCATTGTTTTCTGCTATCTCAAACATTGCTCTCGGTATTCTCTCCTTTTCCATTCTCTGCATATGCCCGTACCACCCAAGACTCTCCCTTTCCAATTTAAATGATAACCTTTCCACTCCCACTTCCTTCCTTAAATTACTGCTTCTCTTCTTCTCCAACTTTGACACTCCTGCTACGCTTTTTACAAACTTCATTTCTGCTGCCTCCATTTTTTTTCTTCTCTCCAGTTGATTGACCATGTAACTGTTCAACAATATAAGAATTAATTATCAGTGAATGCATTACACAATTTTTAAACAATAGGCCTAATAAATAGTCTCATAAAACCAAAATGGATTTGGAAAAGGAATATCGACAAATCACACAAGTTCAGGGTGCATTTTAATTTAGCTTGATCGACCATTTTATATAAACACAACTGTACATACTTATACTGTGTGAAGAAATTATTGGTAATTACAATTGAATTTTCATCTACTGTGCCTGAGTACAGTGAGATTTGAAACACTTCACTTTTTTCTTCTATTTCAGAAAATGAAATTGAAGCGAATGAAAATGTCAGCCCATATACCCTAGTAATACACCGTGTTAAAGTATACGGATTCGTCCAAATAGAGCAAAGATCGGCAGCTTCAATTTCGCTTTGGAGTTTTAGAATAAAGACCCAGTATTGCTTATAGAATTAGGTTTATAATAGTCCATTTAATCAGGTGTCACCAAGGTTGAAAAAAGAAATATGATTTAGTGAGATAAATGTTCTTTTCTCCTCATACACAGCACAGTTTAGCAAGAATTTTACTCACAAACTTTATTCTCATTTCAGGCTGTCAACCGTGGTGACTCGTACCCATCTGAAGTTGGGGCATCCGTTCAAATGGTGATGAGTGAATTAAAGTACTGTAATCCCTACAGCCTAGTATGGCAATCAAAGGTTGGACCACTTCCCTGGCTTGAACCATTCACTGATGACGCACTTAAGGGATATGCTAAGCAGGGAAAGAAGAATTTCATACTTGTTCCAATTGCATTTGTGAATGAACACATTGAAACGTTACACGAACTCGATATAGAGTATTGTCATGACTTGGGAACAGAACTAGGACTAGATAGTATTCGTAGGAGTGCAGCCCCCAATGACCATCCCGTTTTCATCGATGCGCTCACCGATTTAGTTCAAAACCATTTGAAAAATAATGAGACAATAAGTCCAAAGTTTCTTACAAGGTGTCCACATTGTACCAATCCACGCTGTCACTTATCAAAACAATGGTTTTCTAAGCTCTGTAAAAACAACCTTCAATGATAATCTATCTCAAGACTAGCCTACCTACACTCCAATAAAGTGTTTGAGAGAAGAATCTGAATTTAATTATCAAACTGCACAACTTCTAATTGAGCAATTCATTAGAAACTTATTTTCCTTATATACCGTGACACAGTAAAGCCGGATAATCTCTCTATAGCACCTCATTTGATTTTGTTTAGGTATTTCTCATGCAGTGTTTTTCATGTTCAAGAGGTGACTAGAATGCAAAACGGTAATTCAATTTTTATATTATATGAAATGAATTAAAAATGTCTATCAGTATTTTGTAGCTCAATTTATTACAACCCATTGTAGGCCTATTTTCTCAAACTTCCCCAATTGACATGTCTTAGAAACTGCAGTGATGATTTCAAGCTATACTATCTTTAATGAATGACACCATATACAATCAATAGCCTTCATATAAATCTTAAGATCAACTAAAATATATCCTATACTCTACTCTTGTATGTATATATGTTTACAAGTCTTGCAGATTTGCATAATGTAATTAGATGCTCTAATTACCTTACTCATATCTACTTGTACATCTTCTTGAATTTTCTTCCCTTTTCCTCAAGTTCATTTCAAGACATTTTAATGTATAAACTACGTTAACTGCAAAACAGCACGGGCAGCATTGAGAGGGAGTGAGGCCAGCATTGAGAGGGAGTGAGGCCAAGATAGCTGGTCTGATCGGAGGGGAAATACCAGATGACACGGAGAGGCAAGTAGACTAGTATAGTGTAGGGTGACGATCCGTCCCGGAAAACCGGGATTGTCCCGGTTTTCTACCTCTTGTACCGGTATCCCGAAATTTTTTTTTGGGACACCCAAATGTCCCGGTTTTATACGCAAGAGAAACATTTTTATTTTTTGGGTGACGATGAATGTATTTTCAGTATTTATGACGCCGTGAAGAAATTGTTTCTTTGAGTGCAAGTGCCGTTCTCTTTCAAAAATTACCGCACGCTTGGCGCCCTTCTGACATGTGACGACCTTTTACTGCCTACTGTTCACACGTGGTATTGTGCATTATTAGTAGGGTTGGCAATCGATATTGAAAATTTTGATATCAAGGTTTCGATTCGAAACCAATCATTCGATTTTTGATTATTTTGATAACGAAACTGAATTCGATATTGAATAATCGAACAGTGGGCTGCTAGTCGTGCGTCATCACAGATTGGCTATATCGCCGACACGTGTGTGTTTGCACTCGCGGTCCTCTGTTTCCAGGACCTTTGGTCTTTTCATCTGCTGGCACAGTTATTTTTGAGGAATGGGAGAAGAGGGGGGGGGGGGGGGCAGAGAGGAGATCACAGTGTCTTCTTAACATGGATATTGTGATGTAAACGATCATATTGTTGTAAATTTTTTGCCGAGTTTGACCTAAATCCTAATGCCGGAATATAAATCTTGAATTTATATTGTTCATCACCAAACTCTTCATATCTCAAAAAAGTATTGGAATGTGATATTAATTAGTCACTCTACAGTATGAGTGATTGCAAGCTCAGATCATCGTATTCATATAGACCTAGCAGTCAGAACTTCAAGAGACACGTAAGAAGTAGTGCGCTGTTCATTTCATCAAATTGTTAATATTCTTAATAATACGACCCCCATAATTAAAATACCCATTGAGAAAAATCGAAATGGTGAAAATATTCTCCCATTTTTGTTTGTTTGTATAGTACAGCCGACACACATATCGTTTCCTGTCTCTTACCCCACTTCAATACCCTCACAGTGCATTAGACAATGTTGTTTCTGTCAGTTAGTAGCGAAGATATTAGTATGGTCAGAACGACCGTGGTCAGAGCTCTGGAAATCTCTCAATGTCTTACTTCAGATCAGAACAATATTATTATATCATTATGTCATCAGGAAATACATATTTTACTAGAAGTCAAATTGGATGGAAAAAATTGAAAACTACCCAAAACAAGTCATCAATAAACTCATAGCTTTACCATGTAAATATTCATTATATGCAATGCATCACCGACAGTATTGAAAAAAATGTTATATAAGAAAACACACTTGTCTGCTTCAAGATATTCACAAACGTGTGATGATAATATACAAGCAATAATGATGATGTCTTTATCATTACCACTCAAAATTTTCATGAATGCCATCTCTAACGTCTTTTATGATAATGAAAGAGAACAGAGAGCAGAAAAATCCTAGTCCCTCATGAGAAAGAGAGGGAGAGAGGATCTTACTTGCAGTGACAGTCAACTCCATCGTGTCAAGTCCATAACCTCAGATGTGATATATCACACCGAAACGAGTATTCAGGCTTCAAACCTCAGGACTGATGTAATCACTGTAGGTACTGATCAAGTGGAGAACTGATACTGTTAACATAAACTGCCTCGTCAAATATCATGAACACTTCTGAATTGAATGAATGAATTGTGTTGTTCCACGGCACTTCAACGACGGGGTTATTTGCACTTCATATTACTGCATATTATGTATCAGCGATCACTTGTTTCCCTTGTGCCTAACATTGACAAAAAAGAGTTATGTTTCTGTGTGGTTCTCAGTCGTCAGTGGACGCTCGAAGTGTCAGTGTCGACGCAAAGGCAGATCCTCACTACTTGTGACAAAATGATCATGGACGACTATAAAGAACATGATCAGGACCTTGAAAAAATCTATATTTTCGATCGATATTCGATATGATCATTTCGATTCGATATCGAATGGAATTCCTAAATTTCGATATTTTTCCATCGATTTTCGATGTGGCACATTTCGGTATCGTTTGCATCTTCTTGATCGAATGACAACCCTAATTATTAGTTAGTCGGGCTCTGAGAGAGCAACAATTTACTTGTGTGTTGTGTTACAATGCCAAAATGAAAATGCTATCAGGAGGAGTATTCTGCTGAGTGGAATTTTATTAAAAAAAGAAGATATGAGGATCAACTACCAACTACGAATTTTCCTGCACTGAGTTTCACAATTATGTACTTGAAATTAAAAAACACCATTTCACTCACTAACCTCGTCTGAATACAAGGCATGAACTCAAGATAAAGAAACTACACCAACAGCAATCACTACATAAATGTACATACAACACAAGTTTATAATACGGTAATAGATCATTCTCAGCATAATGAAACACAGTAAGATCTCCACATAAGAAAATGATGTGTTCATTTTTGATTCACACCGCGCTCCAAAGCAACTGAAACTCATTGAAACATCGTCCCCCAAAAACATTCTTTGCGGGGCTGGTGTTGAGGGGCTTTGCCCCCTTAACCCCCCACGGATCAACGACTTCGCGCATACTTGACTTTCAAATGTTTCTCTGTCCTGGATTTTATTCACCACAATCTGGTCACCCTAGTATGGCGTTATTACACAGGAGTTATATGAGTGCGCAGTTGACCCTAATATGCACAATTCCAAACTTCAAAAATGCAGCTCTCAATTTCAATTTGCGCAGTTGTAAAATAACGAATATTGTTTAATAATAAATGTTATCAAAGAAGAATTCGTTAGTCATTGAAATTACGCGCATTAAATTAGTTTGCAAAATCAACATCATGGTTATGATGAGCGTGAGGGCGGGAAGTGAATCCAATAGCCAATCACACTTTTGAAGCAGTGTTGCTACTGTTAAGTAATCAAGTTTGATTCCCTCCCTAGTGTTACTCTCGGCGCCCACGCTCTTCTTTATTTAGGTACTTGTACGAGAATTCACAATGGCAGCGTTTGTAAAGTAGTGAACATGTGTTAAGTGTGAAGTAGTGAACAATGAACTAAGAAGCAACAGCCCTGGGCTTACATATTCTCAAATAGTAACAAGAAAATTCCCTGCAGGGCTGCAATGGGGGCCCTCCCCTCAAGTATCCGCACAGAACCTACCTCTTTATATAATTGATTTTTTCATTTGCGTAGTTCTAAATTTTCACCAATATAACCAGCAAATATATACAGCGATCACGGCACAACACCATTTGTTTTTATTCTCAGAGGTTACCAAATACAAAAATGTGGGTATGTCGCATGAAAAGACGTGGAAATATGTGCTGTAAGTATATTTTTTAGTAGAATTGCCATATCAGTCATAACAATCAATTAATGAAGTAATTTACTTGGTCGATTTGAAGCTCCACCATAACGTGTAACAAAATATCCTGTCAGGCTTGTATCACCGAAGAACATGACTCACATTGACACCCTGTGCCACCAAGCATGTTGGCCATCTATGGGCTCTCTACTAGTTGATTCTATGTTCTGTGTAGAAGTTTTATGGTTCATTCCTTATGTACTATAGATTTCAAAGTTTTTGGCTCAACAGCAAGTGTCATGGAAAATTGAACGAGATGTACTCTCAGGCCTGGATTTAGGCACATGGCTGGCAAGGCTGAAGCCTAGGGGGCGCTTGCAGTCTCCAGGTCTCTTACTTTTCTGATTTAAATAGAATAAAATCGTATTGAAAAATTAAACACGAAGTTATTTCATAGGTCAAAATACAACCAAAAGTATTAAAAACGTAGGTATTCTCATTTGGTGTACGTACTACGTTGGTCTGATGACCTGCATCAGTGTGTGTGGCACTTCTGGCCAGGAATGAGTCCAATGGATGTGGTGGGGCCATGGAACAGCAGGGCAATGCCCAGACTTCATGAAGAGTTATAATTTATTCATATGAATTGAAGATTATGACTTTATTTTTGAATAAGATGAAGAATATATACTGTATATATATTGTTATATTGTCGCAAATTAGTTATAATTATAGATAGATAGATTGTTTATTGTCTTTTTTTACATTCCTTTACATACAGCTAATTAGAAACTAACTACATAGGACATTAAGACAGTCAGATAAAAAGTATGATATTAATAAATACTAAGTAACTAATAAGTTGATGAAATTGCAAAAAAATATATACATGTACAGATAAATATACATTTACATATACAATTTATACTTTCGTCCACTAAGCCATTACTGCATGGCTTGTCTGTGGTTTAAACAGATGGAAACAAAACATTTACATATACTGTGATTGGCAATGTTGAAAATGAACTTATATTATCAACATGATTCTATTCAATATGCAGGTTAAATGATAATGAACATGAAAAAGAGAATGAACGTATTTTTAATGATGGAAATAAGAATGAAAATATATTTACTATTATATTATAACCTGTCAGATATTACCATATTATGCATTATTGCAACAATAAAGACTGAATACAATACAAATCACAAAAACAGACAAAAATGAAGAGCTGCCTATTTATTCAAAATGTATAAAATGAAATATACTCAGTGTTTTTGTTGTACAGCCAATAGTCAGTTCTCCATTCACATGGCAACACCAATACAGCATAGCTAGGCCAATATCTACAACCTACAAAATATAATCCAAAAACATGTTATTTTAAAAAATTATACCCCTCTCTATATTAGATTTACCAACCAGTATGCTCGAAGTCTCACCAGAGTCTAATCGTGTTGCCCACTGAAACAGTGAACTAACTATATATATATATATATATATATATATATATATATATATATATATATATATATATATATATATATATATATATATATATATATATATATATATATATAAATATAAATATATATATATATATATATATATATATATATATATATATAAATATATATATATATATATATATATATATATATATATATATATATATATATTGGGTTCTAACGACTCACTATACTGATGGCTACGATCTATTGGCGTCAGTGGATGATGAATGGGAGAATGAGATGAAGGGTTATTTATTAGGTGTTTTAGATGGTGGGAAGGAGTCGGTCGTGGCCTGTTGTTAAGGAACCATCCCAGTATCAACCTGAACGACAGAGAGAAACCACGAAAAACCCCTGTCAGGATGGTCGACCATGGCGGGAATCGAACCCCGGTCTCCTGAATGACGGCCCATCTATTGCGCCTGTGGAGGAGCTTGCTCCAGGAGGTAATCTCCCATATGCTGTTTGGCGGACACTAAATCGCCTGAGAACTGGAGTGCCGAGGTGCAGGACCAACCTGCAGAAATGGGGCCTCCTACCAGCTGGCGAAGACCCTATATGCGAGTGCGGCCAGGTGCAGGATCCAAGTCACCTCCTGGTCTGCCCTCGCCTCAACAAGCCTTGTACCATGCGCGACATCGCGGTGGCATGTGCAAGAGCAAATTTTTTGTAAGATTGTGTTCAGCCGGACACGGTAAGTAAAAGTATCAAAATATGCACACACTGGGATTTCGTTTTTAAGACTACAATCTGAATTGGGCGTACCCTAACGTGTAAATGTCGCGGTAATTAGTATGTCATCATTAGTAATGTCGAGTAACGAGCTGGAAAAAGTTGACGTGTCACGTCGCCCGAAAGATTATTCATATTCGTGGCACTAGTCTTTCACACATTTAGAAATGAATTTTCACTCTTATTACCATAAAAGGGCGCTGAATATGTTCAGCCTAGGGGTGCTGTATTCTCAAGTTAGGGCCTGGACTCTTCAACAAGCTATAGTTGGAAGACAATGATATGGTACAAGTCATACACGGACCAACACCCAATGCAGAGAATGGATATGTTCCTGGTGACTCAACCAAGGATATGCTTGATAAGCAGCGGCAAACCTGCTATAAACGGCCATAAACTTATAACGCTAACAATTGACGTCAAGGTAGAACGACACCGTAGGGATCAACTAAGAAAAGTCTGGGTAAGTGCCTCGGCATGAGTGATGCACAAAAGAACTACGAATGGGAATCTGTCGCAAAGAATGAAACGCACTAGCCTCAAGTGCCTGAGGAAGGCCATTGAATTTCAACCAGCATGGGTAGAATCATGAATTTCCCAGTCATCAACGCTTATAGGAAGAAGTGACAAAACCGAACGACTTACAAGATAAAACTCAAATATTGGGTGCTACTCCTCCCCAAAAAGAACTACCGGTATTGTTGGAATAAGCAGCCACCACAAAAGTAATTCTAAATCAAATAATTGTATTACTGTATTATTACTATAAACAGCATAAATTGGGCATAAATACAAAATTACACTTAACAAATTAATTAACAAAAATATGACAAAAATAAATAACAAAATATACTGAGAAGAAAAATTATTATCACTAGATGATACACAATGAAATTAGATCTTCACAATTCCCAGAGAACCACCAAAGGTGGCTTGACGGTAGGTGTAACGAAATAAAGGTCAATACATTGTGACTGTTCATAAAAGTAAATGCAATGTACGGTATAGTTTCAGCATCATAGGTATAATACTCTTGCAAAATTTCAATTAAACTGTAACAATAGAATGGAAATGAATCTGGAAAGGAGAAGAAATATCTGTTCAGCTCCCAACAAAATAGTTTCACATATTATGATTCATCTCATTTGTGAGGAAAGTTCTTGTTTGACATTACACCAACAACTCAAATTTCTAAGGGAGACAGGTAAATTGTTGAAAAGTTTAGAAATTATATAGTTTAGTTTCCTTTTCCCGTGTTTATTTTTATGAGGAATATAATGATCACCTCTATTATGGGCTTTAGTATTTATAGAAGTTATAGAGGGTGACCACCTTCATATGTGG
>OZ023326.1:33215525-33218025 GCA_964007535.1 Brachyptera risi | reverse complement strand
ACTAAAATATGGCCATGCTATAGATTTTGAAGGAACGAAAGTTTTACTTACACAGGATAAATGTTTACAAAGAAAAATGGAAGAAGCCATTGAGTTGGAAAAAGACCTTTTGATTTGAACAGCAAAGATGATAGCTCTAAGCTTCCTCCAGCATGGAAACCAGTTTTGTCCAAATACCGAGTTGAGCAGAAGGATCCGTCTGATGAAATTACAAATCGTCCACGTTTTCCGGTACCGAAAGAAGACAAAAGGAAGAAGAATGTAGTGAACCTCAGTAATATTTCAGTAACTATTACTAGGCGCAGAACATCAACAGAAAAGGCTTCTTCAAAAAGTTGAAGATCTATCAGAAACTGTATTTTTTTTTTCTCTTCTTTTTGGTGTCATTTTTGTGTATTTTTCTTTTTTTTCCCTTTCTCCTTCTTTTTCTTTACATTTCTTCTTTGAAGTTTCTAATACCTGAATAGTTGTTTTCATAGCACATTTTTGTAATATAAGGATCTTGTTTTTATATTATTTACTAGAAAGCTCTGGATTTGTATAATTCATAAGCTTCTTGGATCTATAAATTTCATCGCCACCTGAAGAAAAGATTCTTTTTCATTAAATGTAATAATAATAATGTTTATTTACATGTCATAATGATGCGTGTTACAGAATATATAAATATTGAGTTAGCATGTACAGACAATTATTTAATAAAATATGATGAAATAAATAATGAAATGGTGAAATGGTCAGAGGAAATTTTAAAGTTTGAGTAAGTTTAAGTTTTTAGTTTATTTTGAAAATTGTTTACGGAAGTCTATTTTATTTTTAAGTGTATTTATCATCAGTTTTGGATCATAGTCCTCTACACTATCTCCAAAGTAATCGTTAATGGAGTAATAACATTTAACAGTAAAAAAAGTTTTTAGGATATGTCTGAAAGTATGTATTGCTGATATGTTTTTTATTGATGATGGTAATTTGTTATAAAGTTTAATGTTTATGAAATTTGAGTTGTTTTGAGCAAATTTTGTACTGAAGCAATTAATATGGATATTTGTTTTAGTCCTTGTATTATGAGTGTGCACATCTGTGTTTGAATTTAGAGATTTAATATTTTTTTTTACACATAAAATTGCTTGTAACATATAAATACAGTGGAAGGTCAAGATTTCTAATTTTTGGAATAGCGGTTTGCAGTGAGCCCTTTTTTTATTATTATTATTATTATTAACTCTTGCAGTTGCACATAAATGCGCGGTGGCAAGTTCCCTATCAATCCTATCCTATCGCCTCCCTAACCTTCTGACGGAATAGCTTCAACCCTATTTCATCCTCCTCAAGTATACTTCTACTAAGCCCATTCCAATCCCTACCTGTCCTATTCAAGAAAGAGAACTTACCGACATCTAATCTAGCCCCCTTTATAACTACTGCTCTATCATGACTTCGCCTACCCCCATACCCTGACTCATTCCTTACAATCAACCTATTCAACTCTCCCCAGCCCCCTTCTCCTTCCATTACCCTGAAGAAATTACAGATCCGATCCTCCTTTCTCCGTATTTCCAATTCCCGCCATCCCAAGTCTCGGATCATCTCAGATGGACTCTCCAATATTCTCACCCTCTCCCCCCTTTCATTCTCCCCCCATTTCCACCTCCTAACCCTACCTGTAACCCTTCTAACTGCAATCCTTTGCACCCTTTCCACATCCCTTATCTCACCTAATCTATAAGGATCCCAAACTGAACTAGCATATTCCACCATGGGACGCACTAACGAGAAATAAGCCTTTTCCTTCATCTTCATACTTGTCCCCCTAAGCTGCCTCATTACAAAGTTTAGTGCATTTATACTCTTTTTTACTATTCTCTCAATCTGACTCCCCCACCCTAGACGTCTATCAAATACCACCCCCAAGTACTTGTAATTTTCCACTGACTCAAGTGACTTCCCTCCTACATCATACACTACATCAGCCCTCACTCTCCTCCTACCAAAGGTGACTAACTTACACTTCCCTTCATTTAACCCCATCTTGTTCAACTGAACCCAACAATTAAGTGCCGTCAAATCTGCCTGAATAGCTACTACATCCTCCTCTGTATTGATTTCCCTATAAACCACACAATCATCTGCAAATAACCTTATTCTCGAATTAACAACCCTAGTCAGATCATCTATATATAAATCAAATAATAACGGACCTAGCACACTACCCTGTGGAACTCCTGACGTAACCTTAACCTCACTTGAAACCTCCGAACCTACTCGAACCGTTTGAACTCTATCCTGAAGAAAGTTTCCAATCCAATTAACTAACCCAGCATTCCCAATGGACAGTTTCAACTTCCCTAATAGTATAGTGTGATCTACCTTGTCGAAAGCCTTTTCAAAATCTAAAAACACTGCATCAATACAGCCCCCCTTGTCTACTACCCCTGCCAGCTCTTCCGCAAAACCTAACAACTGTGTCTCACATGAATACCCCTTCCTAAACCCATGCTGC
>OZ023326.1:33184251-33214251 GCA_964007535.1 Brachyptera risi | reverse complement strand
ATGCCATGCAGCAAACAGCTACGATGTTTATAATTTCGCGTTGAATAAAAATGATGGAAATTGAAAAAATGATGCTTTTTCATGATAAAACATATATTGAACGTGTTTTCAGTGGAATACATTGCAGTTTCTAGTCATTATGAGAATGCTGAGATAGGATTTTCACTTCCTGGATCAAGTGTAACTTGATCAGCATTGTCGTTTGTCCCATTATCACGCTTGTATTTGTAAACATTCTTGCAGATGTGCTAGATGCACGGTGGTAAGATATTATTATTCTATTGGATCATTTTATTGAATTCTAATAATTTCTTTGCAGTTCTTCCTTCTTCTTCCAGCTCATTCCAGTCTCTTATCCGGAAACCGTTTTTCCCTATGTTTGAGTAAACTCTCTCCACCTCCAATCTTTCTCCTCCCCTATTACTTCTTTGGATCCCCTTTCCAACTCTGCTGCCTAGTTCTTCCCATCCGGTACAGTTGTGTCTTGCTTTAAAGAAGTTGCTCAGTCTAGTCCTTCGTCTCCTTGCTTCCAGGGTTTCCCATTTCAGTTGTTCAATCATTATGGTTGGTCTTTCCAGTTCTTTCTGTATCACTCCCTTACTATTCCTAATGGTCCTCCATCTCTTGACTCTTCCCAATACCCTCCTCGCAGCAACCCTCTGTACGCTCTCCACAGCCTTGATTAATCCTGTGTCCCGAGGGTCCCAGACTGAACTAGCGTACTCCAGTGTAAGTCTAATTAGTGTCTTGTATGCTTTGTTTTTGATTTCACTTCCTGTCCCCTTGAGCTGTCTCATAACAAAATTTAATGATCTAATCCCCTTATTTGACAACTTTCTGATATGATCCCCCCACCCCAAGTTTTTATGCATGTATAATCCGAGATATTTATAACCGTCAACCTGCTCCAGTATGCTTTCTCCCATCCTAAATGATGTCACTTTTTCATTCTTTTTACTTCTGGAGAATTCGGCTTCACAATGCATGTTAAAAAGATTCGGATTCGGGTTCGAATTCGGTATTTTTTATGAAGATTCGGTTAGAAATCAAAAACATATACCGGTATATATATATATATATATATATATATATATATATATATATATATATATATATATATATATATATATATATAATATTGTGATGTACGATATGAGATGAATGATGGAATATATATATATATATATATATATATATATTTATATATATATATATATATATATATATATATATATATATATATATTCCATCATTCATCTCATATTGTCCATAACAATATTATATATATATATATATATATATATATATATATATATATATATATATATATATATATATATATATATATATATATATATATATATATATATATATATATATATATATATATATATATATAGATATAGATATAAATATATATATATATATATATATATATATATATATATATATATATATATATATATATAAATGATTACGTATATTTTATTTGAAAACATGCAAGCCAATATGGTTGCAATTGAAAATAGTCCTGTAGGAAAAAAGTAAGGTAAGAAGTGATAAATAGCCTACCTGAACCACCTTTGCCAACACAACTTTCATATTTTCTGCTCATCACATAATAACTGTGTAAAGCCTGAATTACACACTTCAACTTATTCTTCAATTGTATTAACTCAACTCATGAATTCACGAATTCATGAAAAGAATCTTGAAATGGCCATTGACACTATTCAATTAGTTGAAAGATGTCAAATGTGATCATAATTCAGCTGAACAAGCGTATCTTGCATTTAGTATGCAGTGCATACAATACTTGGACATGCCTATCTGCATTGACAGAGGTTGTAGCTGTCAAATGTCAAACTCAAACAATGCTTACAGTTTAAGTGAAGTATTTCTGTACGAAAACGGTATTCAAATAATTAAATTCTTATATCATTTTAATTTTAATTTGCATTTGTATGCACTTGATTTGAACAAAATAAAAGTATCTCCAGAAGATTTGAACTCCGGACCTCTGGACTATCAGGTTGGTGCTCTATGCTTTAGACCACTCTGACAGATGAAAATTGCCCGAAATTGACTGGTATATCATCCAACAAAAACGAAAGTGGATTTTTATAAGAGCTTGTGAATTAATTATCCCACTAATTTAAAATTTAATTGATATTTTTTAATGGCTCAAGATATCTCTCTCTCTGAAATTCAACCACAAAATCAGTGCAAATTATTAATTGCAAATTTCGAAGTGAGATAAAATGGTGGCATTGAAAATCTCTGCCTTGATGGATCAGCTCCTGATTGGTTCGTTTCCTTCATGTCATGAAGGAAAATAGAACATGCTCTATATCATAAAAGTTGAGCTAAACTTGTGTTTCATGTTTTTGAGGAAACCGTTTTTCTTCAATTCTACTATTTAGACAGTTCAACTTCATGAATTCATGAGTTGAGTTAATACAATTGAAGAATAAGTTGAAGCGTGTAATTCAGGCTTAACACATATAAATGACATAATAAAATACTTACCAGTACTTCACTCATTTTTTGTTTTACCTCAATAATGCCCAATAGGCTACTTAGTAATCGGTACTGAATATCAATTTTTTCAAGTCATAAGGTAGTACCAATGTTAGTTCAGTGGGTAGATAGGCCTACTAGGTACTTAGCACTTAGTATATAATATGTACCCAGTTCTGAACAACTATACCAGACTACACAGATAGTCCGTACCAATAAATTGTCAATAAATGCACATAAATAATGCACAGCAATCAAAAAATGAATATAAATACAAACTAAGAAGCATAGTGTATACATGTAGGTTGTCAATTTTCAATAAGATGCCTACTGCCTTGATCACTAGCTCAATATAATGATTCAACTCACCGAAGTATATTTTTGTTAGGGTTGCCAATCGATCAAAAAAATGAAAATGATACCGAAAAGTGCTATATCGAAAAATTAATCGAAGTTATAAAATCAATCAAAAATATCGAAATGAAGATATCGAATATCGATCGAAAATATTGATCAAATATTTTCATAGTCCGAATCACGTTTCTCAGTCGTCTGTAATTATTTTGTGACACATAGCGAGCATCTGCCTTTACGTCGACACCGACACTTCGAGTGTCAACTGATGACTGAGAACCACACAGAATAGTCATAATAATACGGAGACTTCTGATTTTCAGTGTTGAGCACAGGGCAAACACGTGATTGCCCAGACAGAATATGCAGCAATCTGGAGTTCGAATAACCCCGTCGTTGAAGCGCCGTAATACAACACAATTCATTCATTCATTCAAGTCAGTAGTGTTTATAATATTTGACAAGACTGTTTTTGTTAGCTGTATCAGTTCTCCACTTGATTAGTAGGCCCTCACTAGTGATTACATCGGTCCTGAGATTTGAAGACCAGGTGAGACCAGTCATTACTAAAAAAAATGTGAAAGTTCGAAAATCACGATCATATTTGGTGTTTTTCTTCAATTTGTTCATTTCGAATTACGGAAACAATTACAACAATGTAGACTTGACACGACTGTCAAGCTGTGAGTGTGTTCTCTCTCTTTCTCATAAGGGGCCAGGGTTTTCTGTTCTCTGTTCTCTCTCTCACTATATGAAAGACGTCAGAGATGGCATTCGTGAAAGTGTTGAGTGATAAACTGATAATGATAAGGAAATTATAATTATTACTTATAATATATTATTCTATAATATCACACATGTTGTTTGTGGTGGTGATGGATGAGATGATGAGAAAAGTGGAACCAGTGAAGGAAGGGGCAGATGCAAAGACAATGATATACGCTGATGATATCCTGGTATGGGGAGACAGTAGGGAAGAGGTGCAAGACAAAATTGAGAGATGGGAAAAAATTACCGAGGAGTTTGGGATGAAGATTGGTGCGGAAAAGAGCAAAGCTATGGTGATGAGCAGAGAGAAGAGAAAAAGTCAAGAGAAAATAAAACTGCAAGGTCAGGAACTGGAGGAAGTAGAAGAGTTCGCATACTTGGGAAGTGTAGTAAGTAATACAGCAAAAGTGGAGCTGGAGGTGAATAAGAGAATAGCAAAGGCGGACGGACTATTCCAAAAAGTAAGGAAGCTGATTTGGAACCAGGACTTTCCGAAGAGTGGGAAGACACTTATTTATAATGTATACTACTTGCCAATTTTAACATATGGAGCAGTTACATGGACATTGAATTGGAGAGATGAGAAAAAAATGGAGGCAGCAGAAATGAAGTTTGTGAGGAGCATAGCAGGAGTGTCAAAGTTGGAGAAGAAGAGAAGCAGAATGATAAGGAAAGAAGTGGAAGTGGAAAGGTTAGCATTCAAAATGGAGAGAGAGACTCAGGTGGTATGGACATATGCGGCGAATGGATAAGGGAAGAATTCCGAGAGTTATGTTCGAGTTAGCGGAAAAAGATGGAGCTAAGAGAAGAGTTGGAAGGCCGAGAGAAAGGTGGCAGGAGGGAGTAAAATGCGGTGTAGTCAACTGAGGAGAAAAATGGGAGGTAGTGAAAGATGAGAGATGGTGGGAGGATACGGAACGGTGGAAGGAACTCGTAGGAAGAGAAGAAGAAGCAGAGGAAAGTAGTGGTGAAGAAGAAGAGGAAGAAGTCGGAACTGGCAGGAACCGATGGAGAGATGAATCCTGCCCTAGATGAAATGGTGGAAACACCCCCTGGCCCAATTTAATTAGTTATCTGGGAAAGATATATATATATATATATATATATATATATATATATATATATATATATATATATATATATATATATATATATATATTATTACGCGTATGTGAATATCTTGAGAGACAACTGTTTTCTTATAACATTTTTCGATACTGTCGTTAATGCATTGCACGATAAATATTCGCATGAAGAAGGCTATGGTCGTGAGTTTTTTGATGACCTGTTCTGTATAGTTTTCAATTTTTCCCATCTAATTTGACTTTTCATAATAATTTGTGTATTTCCTGATGATATAATATTACAATAATATTGTTCCGATCTGCAGTAAACCATTGAGCGCTTTTCAGAGCTCTGACCACAACAGAGGACCAAGTGCAAACAAACATGTGTCGTCGATATGGCCAGTTTGACACACGACTGACAGTCCATTGTTTATTTATTCGATATCGAAGTAATGGAATAATTCATTTTGATATCGAAACCTTGATGTACATATCGAAAATTGATTGAAATTGCAATATCGATTGGCAACCCTAATTTTTGTAACGATATTTCTATTAGCTCGCATTTGGTTTGGTAAAAAGTGAAAATTGCAACTTTTGCACTATTGATGGTAAATGGTAAGGTCTAAATAAGTTTATAAGCTGTTTACCTTGACACCTTCAGAAGCTAATTTGAATTTCTTGCTTTCGATGATGTAAGTTTGTTTTTTCTCATTGGTATTTGATACTAGAACATTACCCCAATGAAGATCTCTGTGTTCGAACTCCATGTGCTTCTCGGCAACTGCCAATGCATACGCAATCTACAATAATTCAATCAAGAATATATATTCAGTATTTATGCACAGTATGAGTTGGTGAAGATAATCGATGTTCAAATGGTACCATCTATATATTTCAAAGAAAGTGTTTATAACAGTTGTACACAGGGTAAAGTTTAATCAACTACACCTAATCAATATGTATAGTCAATCAATATTGACCGTATATTTACATATGATGTACTTGTAGTCTTGTATCCATGCAAGAAGATCGTCTACCACCATAACAAACAGAATCATCACCCAACATGTGTATAGCTGTGGTATATTAAGGGTCAGTGAATTGTCAGGCTGAGAAATACGATTAGAATTACAACTACATCTTTCAAAAGCTAAATGTTGAATGTTTGAAGCTGCACCATGTATCTACAATAACCGATACTTTTACAATTATTCATTTGGTAGAAGACTTTCTCTTGTTGACAATGCAATTTACAAGTACAGTACATAAATGTCAATTCTGACTTAATCAAGTACAATCACATTTAAATCTCAAATGGTTCACATTTTCCAGTGACAGTTTGTCCGTTGATGGTAAGTGTTGACATCTGTCACACTAGATGAGTGTGAATCTAGTCATAGGCTCAATATCTACACACTAGACCCGCACCCACCTAGTGGGGTAGACTGATCTTGTAGATCTAACATAACCACGCCTCACCGTCCCTCTCTGTATAGGATAAACTGAAAGGAATTATTTCATTCCATAACAAAAATTATCAATGATATACCTCACATTCGAGATTAAATAATCATTAGTAACAGAGTAATAAATTGCTCTGATTTTTTCAGCCAGTGTTATTAATTCATTATCATCATTGTCAATAATAATATAATTCATTGAATAACATAACAAAGTATTTTGGTAGAGATTTTGGTACAGTATCATAGAATTGTAAAATTAAGATGAAATTGTACGTATATCTAGTCCTATATTCTGATACAAAATTGATAAAACAGAGGTAAATAAACACTTTGCCAACCTCTTATATTCATCTTTATTAAGTTGTCATCCTAACCATACTGTTTACTGCTTAGTAGGTCTATCCCTAAAAATAAGATCATTTTATATAAAACCAGTAACTAAGCTCAGATTGAAACAAGCACAAGCACAAAGACAATAATTCTCATGGAGGTAAAAAGAATTTTTAAGGAATTTAGCTAAAAAAATCAATTCCCAATTTATTTAAAAAAGAGAAAAAATGGAAATATGAAGCATGAAATTAATGCAAAATATACAAACAGATACAGGAAGGTCCATATATCCACACATGGAATAAAAGCAGAAAATTATATTTGGCCATACAGTACTTGAAAAGTTGTTTATTTTTTCACAATAATTATTATTTGAAATATTAACACATTATTTTTTAAATTCAAGATAATACTGAGAGAGCCAGGAGGCAATCAATTAAATATGTATATATATATATATATATATATATATATATATATATATATATATATATATATATATATATATATATATATATATATATTTCAAGTTTTATTTTTCTGGGCCTGAAAATTTGGGGTTTGGAATTGACGATTACAAAGCACTCTCCTTACTACGCCCGTACCTTATGTTACATTTACACATCACGTGATACTCCTTGCTCCCTATGGCATACACCAAGAAATGTACGACCTTCCATAACAATAACATTGAAATAGCAATGCTTTAGATTTCCAGGTTACAGTACATATGATATCAATATATTGAGGCCTAAGCTTCATAGTTCATTATATCCGAGTACAATAGCTGAGACGTCACACTTATGCTTGAATTGATCATATTTTCAATTAAAACACTAACAATTTAAAATGAAGATCGATTGAGTAAAAGTGCACCCTGTCCCTCATAACGACTATGAGATCCATCTAATGCTGCCCTCTGTAGCTCAGACACTGCTTTAGAAACTCAAGTCACCATTGGGAGTGGGTACGAGGCCGGCATTAGGTTTGGGTTTTTTTACTTTTTGTCGACGTATTTTTTACAACCATCATTTCACAGTCATCGCCTGTTCATTTGTACCTCCCAATTAAGCTAGCTGTTGATGGAGTTGTTGACCAAACAATAATCAATTGATCAATAAATCCATCCATTTTACTACTCTTTCTTATAGGTGCAGTACGACCCTTTTAACAAAGCACGAATGAGCATGGGCTATTACCGTTTCAAGTCTTCAATTGATTGACTACTGTACCTAATTCAAGAACAATCTAAATATACTTATCAAAGTATCCTAATACAAGCAGACATCTGTCACAGTTTGAACCAAATAAAATACTTCATTCTACCTGGATAATCCAGTCAACCTTAGAATATTGAATAGGATCTGATAGATGTGACAGGCATATTGTTACTGAATCAAGCTGTACACACCGTCCTTCAAAACTTGGTTGAAATTTAAAAAAAAATATATATGTAAATTTGTTTCTTAGGAAGCCTACCTGTAAAAAGACGGACTTTGCTTCTTTTGCCGAACTGAAGACAAACTTCTCCAAATCTACACCTCCATTGGACAATTCCAGAACTATATAGAGTTGTTCATCATCAAACATAGTGGGAGAGTCATTCTCAGTCCCTGGATGAGAGGAATCAAGAAAATACCATTATTCACAAGTCACAACTTCGTATTTATGAAGATGAACTAGATTTATTTCAAACACAATTTGAAATGTTAGCTTTGTAGTTCAATAGGTCTAGATCTACTAGAAGTATAAACATTGCTTACAATCTCAGAGCTTCATTATTCATTATAAAGAACAGTGTTGGGGAAGTTCACTTATGGATGGAACTTTTAAAAAGTTCCGTTCATGTCAAATAAACCAATTTTTTTCAAGTTCAAAGTTTGTTTTCGCGGTTTTGGGGTAAAAGTTTAAGTTCACATTCAAAAAACAGAAGTTTGTTCAAAACTTCACCTTGAAAATTAAATGAAAAAAAAAAGGTTCAAAAATAATATGTGTAGGCCTACACACACATTCTCTACTATAAATTTTTTAAGTTTAATAGTGATTCAACACTTTGAATGCGCGTCACTTCCAGACGCTAGAACAATAAAATCAGTGTACACAGCCTACATACAACTACAAGTCACAACACGTCAACCTTGGCCACACGTGGCTGCTGGCTCGCCTGGTGACAAGTGATCACATGAAGAAATCCCGAACAGGGAATATTATACATATGGAAGAGACCGTAAAATAGTCGATCTCATTCTGAATTTGGACGGGGAAGTACGGATAGTGCGATCGTCTCAAATAGTATTATGAGTGATAGAAAATTATGAACTTTCAAATGAACGTTTTATTTCGTTAAAGATCACCAAAAAATCAAACGTGAAGAAAGTTCAAGATCGTTGACTGTAAATGTAACGCACTCATTGAAAAGTTTAGAAAATACGAACGCGTTCATTTTAAAAGCTCATTACCTAACACTGATAAAGAAGGAGGCATTTTGTTTACCAAATAAGTAAATGGGTATTAATTACATCAGGAATGTGGTCAACTGTGTCTTTTCATATTTGTTGCCAAGTTGATGGGGTTATTTCTCCTCCAGCACTAGAAGTTGTACAATTCACAATGAAAATAGCATAAAAGGGTGCAGTTGAAATCTGACACAGTTTAAGTAACTTAACTAAACCTCTTTCAAATTTTGTCAGTAAAAGACTGTGTCGAAAATAAACTGTGTCAGATTTCAACTGACCAGTAGCACATTTTTGGTATGAATAGTACAATGTCTATGGCTGGAGGGGAATAAGTAGTGTCATAAAGCGACCATTTTCGTTTTTTTTTCATGTTATATTAATTATTAGTAAATCAATTAGAATATACTTTTCAATATTATTATTAAGAAACCATTCCAATATAACCTGAATAGAATTGCTACATATTTCTGTATTCAACTCATTATCTGTTCAAAGTAAACAATTAATCACTTTTATTAAGAATACTGTGCCTCATAGCAACAACATATTATTGTACTTGGTCATACCCCTTGCTTTGTATAATCTGAATCACAGGATTCACCCTTGATTCTATCGACAATACTATTATTCATTTCATAAATCTAGTACTATTTTTCATTTCAACAAAACTACAATCATCGACCATTTTGAGTCAGTACGATCTACATTTTAATTCAATTAACATCTCTTGTCTTACAAAGTACCAAGTATCTCATAATAGTATCAATTTCACATTATTACCAAGTATCATTCCTATTTCATTATTATAAATGTGAATTAATAAACAACACTGAGATTACTTCGAACTACTGAATTTACACTACATTTCTGGTAAGCTTCAAGAAACCTTCTTTACCAGTTTAATATTCCTTCCCTCTTCCTTGTTAATAATTAAATTCCCAGCTTGATGCTTGGGCGTTCCTATGTATCCTTCGAATTCCGACCGCTCTTATAATTATTATGTCCATAGTGACATTGGTGACAGCTACGCTATTATTGTGAACATTCAAGTTGATTGAACTATCATTGATTCATCTTTCTCATTATGACAGCGTCATAATAATCTATCAATTTTATCAATCAATACCCAACTCCATCACATTGGTGACAGCGGTGGGATTTACTTATTTATTTGTTTCACTCATACGCTATCGTTGTGAACATTATCGTTATTTGAACTATTATTGAATTATATCTCACTCTGACAACGTCACAGAGAACTATCTATTCTATCAAAATAACGTCAACTCCGTCACAGTAGCTCCACCATAAATGCATACAGTCAATTAGCAGCCAGTCTGAAGAGACACAACTGAGAATTGACAAAGTTGAAAACTGCCACACTTTTTCCTCAACACAGTATATACCTCATTATATCATTATTTAATATTATTAATCCACACATGTAGCCAGTAGTGATTTTTGTAATCTTGTCCTTTTTGTGGGCCCATGATTGAATATTTGTAGACAAAAAGATCTATGCTACTTGTAAAATAAAATTTTGCCATCTTATTCCATCATCATTCAAAAGTTATTAACGGCATATATTTCGCTATATCCATTACTACGCTTCTACAAGACTCTAATTGTAGTCAACTTAGTTAACTGATAACCTAACGGTACCTAAAAAATGGAAAGATACAAAGTTTATGGCCTACCTGGAGTTTCAGCAAATGCATCCCATTGGTCAATGAGTTGCTGGGGGTATTTCCCACGGAGACACCATGTGTTCACAACCTCGGCAAAACCTTGGGTATTACAAGAAGTTCCCAGCCTCAAATCACTCAGTTCTCTGCACACACAAAAAATAGCAATGTAGTTACCGTACTATTCAGTAGTCAAGCCTAGTATTTGCATATTACATCTTGGGCGATTATGGATATCCTTTCAAAACTGCAATTGAAGACTAGTGATTGACCCACCCACAAACGTCACAAAACAAAACATCCAATCAAATGGGCTGGTGTGTATAGGAAAAAAGCCTGAGGCTGAATATATGAATTGGGTGAAAGGGAAAGAAAGAACAGCAGCTTACCGAGATTTATGAGTAGAGAAAGGCCTACTCATAGTGGAGAGCACGTAGATAGAACACATAGAGATGAAAGTTACACGAGGTTTCGACGTTTCAGCTATTGCCTTGGTCACAGTAGAGTACTCTACTGTGACCAAGGCAATAGCCGAAACCTCGTGTAACTTTCATCTCGATTTGTTCTATCAACAGGCTCTCCACTATGAGTAGGCCTTTCTCTACTCATAAATCTCGGTAAGCTGCTGTTCTTTCTTTCCCTTTCACCCAATTCATTCAATCAAATGGGCTGTTTGTTATGTGGGAAAATTGACATTGCCTATCAGAGTATCTCTAAATGCCCACATGAAGTATAGATCAAGGTGGTCTGCCAATAAGCCACGCCTATCACTAGTGGTCAATTGAAGTCCTTGTCCGAATTCAAATAAGTATTTCTCATTTTGAGAAGAGAAATGTTCACGTAATTGCCATTGTCAAGATATTTCTTTAGTATTGTCTACACTAGAAGCATTGAATTTTTTACGAGTGGCAGTCTTCTAAGCCTATGAAGCCATGTCATTTGTCCTCCTGTGTCTGCACCTTGGAGCAGATACAGGAGGGACAGATCCAGGTTACATTCATGTGTGGGGAGGGGAGGGGGGGGGAAGAATTCAACTTGAAAAAGAAAAAGAAAATGACATAAAATACAATATTCATCAAATTGTATGGCAAAGCCAGTGATCAGCAGAGGGCGAGGGGAAATGCCCTGTTTTGGCCTAACAAATTTTTTTGGAAATTACCGATTTTTAATGTAGTTCAACGTGTTTCAGATAAGATTTAGATGCCAAAAATGGAATATTCATCTTATAAAACTACAAGTGAGACAAAATATGCTATTTGTTATTAATCACAGATATTCCAAGTTCCCTTTTCCCAATTACAGTTCACCATTATGATTGTTGTACATATTTTAGTAAATTTACATCAATCATAAACTAATTTACTAATTTACTGTACACTTGAAAGAAGCATAGTGTTATTCATTAATTCTGACCCTAACTAAACTAGGCACATGTACTAGGTTTAGTTGGGGTCAAAATTAACACACAACACTATGTTTCTTATAAGTGTATTGGTACAGTAAATTAATTTATGATTTATGATTTGTAATTTAAATTTACTCAAGGTACAACAACCATAATGGTGTCAATAACTCGTACCGTACTGAAGACTGACATTTAGAAAAAGTATTAGAGGTTCATTTTCTATGCAATATGGATTCATTCGTCTTTGACGATATTTCTTTCTTCTTTCTTTCTACCAGTATTTTCGTAGTGTTCAATCAATTTGGGAGTGGGGACAAGGGGAATCCCCCCCCCTCCCCCATTCTATTTGTATCTACCACCAAGCAGTTATACTGTATGTAAAGGTGTTTGTTTTTTGCAAGTCGCGAAAGTTTCAAAATTTTGTGTACGATGATGTACAATAATAAATGCACATTTCAGTACATTCTCAATTTATTAAAATAATTTCCAAGTGTGTCTAAATTTGCTCATAGCACCAAAATCAATATGAAACTGCAAAATATTGCACAAAAACAAGTTCTTTTAATGTTATAGGCCCATCATGAAAAGCATAATTTTCCCAAATTTCGTTTTTTTTAATTCATGCATGAGTTGCCTAAATTTGCTCAAAACACCAAAATCAACTTGAACTGCTAAATATTCCATGAAAATAACGTTTGTTTTTAATGTTTCATCATGAAAAAGCATGATTTTCTCAAATTCCATTTTTTTTATTTGAGGCGCGAGTTGTTCACTTCTTGATGCCCGTGCGTTCCATCTGCCTGTATGCCCTTGTGTTGAGTATGCGGTCTGACTTTGAAGACCACGAGACTATAACGAGCTCGAAACATTCGTTCGACCGAGCACTAATGGAAGCAAGCCATTTGACTATCGAGCATTGTCGAAGCTAGCCGAGTAAACACGATCAGTAAGGAGAACGTCGCGAGGATTTAGCTTTCTCTCGCGCAATACGAAATAGTCTAAATTCTAACCGGGAAGAGTGATGATTTACGTTGAAGAGAAGTTTTTTTATTAATCCAAATTTTCATAAATTGATATCATCTTTTGGGGGTCCCTTCCATTTTGGAATTTACTGATGATTACTTGTAAACTTGTTTACTCTTTTTCTTTTTAAAACTTCATAAAATGTCATTTCCACATGACATCAGGCCCCAAAAAAAAACATAACACTGCCAAACACAAATTTGCAAATACAGATACGAAAAACACGAAATCATGACACCATTTTCAAAACAGCATAGAAAATAAGGTGTACGGAACCAAAATTATGCTATTACAGTATCTACTTTTAAAAGTTTTAATATTATGTTCACCTACTTGGTAATTACTATCTCTGACAATATCTCATCAAATCTCTTCTGCGGTTCACCGTTGACCAATTCTTCTCCACCAATCGGTATGATTTTAAGAACAGAACTTCGATGTTCATCTGCCCACAAAAACACTTCGCCATAGAGACCTTCTCCAATTTTGCGACAGTTATTTAAGAATCTGAAGTCATCAAGAAACAGCTAATTAATTACACTCGATGTAATGGACACACACAACATTGGAAGAAATTACAAGGCACAACCTTTCAATCAGAAGAGGCATTTTATACATTTTGTAGTTGTTTGTAGTTGTTTTTTATAGGTTACAAGGTTGCAAAAAAATTACATGAAGTACGTATATATACTAGGCACATACTTTCAGGGCCTACTCTGGTCACTCTCCATGTTATATTAGGAAGAGAAATGATCAAAATTTAATTGAAACTCTTTAAAAAAAGAACACCATAGGATTTTTACCATAGGATTTTACCAAGATTTACTTGACGTTTTTGTGGAAAAATTAAGGAAAACATGCACAAATCACTATACGTAAAAAGAATAAAGTTACAAATCTTCACGTGAAGCGTACATTTATAAAGTAGGTGCCTATGTATTAAACTGACAATTGCCGAATAATTGTACAAAAATGAAAATATTGAGCTGTTCTGCCAATCGGTGATTAACTACCATGTTGCCTTCGCGAAATATGCTGCGAATATAAAAGTCAACATAATATTCAACTACCGGTAACCTAACCAAACAATCAAACCAGAACTAGTAATAAATACAGTTAGCTCAACTGAATACTGTCACAAGGAACACTGCACCTTCTGCAAAATGACGTGCACAATATCATGTTTTTTAGGGGTGTGCAAACACTCGGAATTTTCAAGTTTGAGTTACGAGTTCCAAGTTCAAATTAGCTGAACTCGAAAATTTTGAGTTTGATTTTTTTTATTTTCTATTTTTTGTACTTGTACTGTCCCGAAAATAATATGTGATTTTTCCGAATTTTAGGATCCAGAAGTCGATTGTTTGAAAACAATGGAGCTAAGAGAAGAGTTGGAAAACCAAGAGAGGTGGCAGGAGGGTGTCAAGTTCAGGATAGTCAACCGAGGAGATAAATGGGAAGAAGTGGAAGACGAGAGATGATGGAAGAATAGAGAACGATGGAGGGAACTCGTAGGAAGAGAAGAAGAAACAGAGGATAGGTCTAGCAGTAGTGAAGATGAGGAGGAAGAAGTCGGAACTGGCAGGAACCGATTGATATGAGAAGTCTAACCTACAAAAACTGGTGGAAACACCCCCTGACCCAATGTAATTGGTTATCTGTGTTTGAGGTATATTGTGTTCGTCTGTCATGAACTGAAAAGAACTAGAGTACACTTTAAGGGGGTGGAGCAACTTGAGTTCAACTCCGTGCAGGATGCGCCGTTGTTCAGTTCAACTTGGTGTACGTGAACTAACAATTACAGACGAACAGCCACCACCCACCGCGTACCACAAACTACTTGCCGCGAATTCAAAATATGTTTCAACTTTCAATTAATTTCTACGCTCATGATAAATTTCCTCATAAAGAAAAATGACAATATTACATTCTAGATATAAAGGCATGGGCCTAGATTTTCTAGAATTTAGAAATATGTTAAGTTTAGTGTTTTATTGAATGTAAAGTGAAATTGAATATGTAAATAGCAACATGCTAATAAAGTTTACTACTACTACTACTAATGATATTGGTCGAGACAAAAATATTCATGACCAATAACCCTTGGCCAAAAGCATTTATATAATATTTAAAAGATGATGGAAAAGTAGCAAGACGAGAGAATCGCCAGTAAGCTACTTGACACCCGGAATATTCAAACAATATTGTTTTGAGAGCACTGTTAATAAACTAAATAAAAGTATCCTCATGAAACTAATGAACTAAACTGATATAATAATTAACAAATATCTCATGGATGATTGATGAACTGATAAAACTAACATTTAGAGCTAAACAATATCCCGTTTTCATCAGTCCGTACGTAAAACGTGAATAGCATCCACAGATACATCCATGTTGCGCGCGTACAATCTGCTTACACTACTTTACACCACCTGTACGTACAGGGGTAACTTTTCTTACACTTTTTTACACCAACTTACTCTAGTTCACCGTGCGTCGACAAACGAACAGCCGAGTGCAAGCTGCACTATTCTGCCCCGAGTCAGACGAACGGCCACCGACCGATATATATATATATATATATATATATATATATATATATATATATATATATATATATATATATATATATATATATATATATATATATATATATATATATATATATATATATATATATATATATATATATATATATATATATATATATATATATATATATATATATATAAATATATATATGTATATATATATATATATATATATATATATATATATATATATATATATATATATATATATATATAAATATATATATATGTATATATATATGTATATATATATATATATATATTTATATATATATATATATATATATATATATATATATATATATATATATATATATATATATATATATATATATATATATATATATATATATATATATATATATATATATATATATACATATATATATATATATACATATATATTTATATATATATATATATATATATATATATATATATATATATATATATATATATATATATATATATATATATATATACATATATATATATATATATATATATATATATATATATATATATATATATATATATACATATATATATATACATATATATATATATACATATATATATATATACATATATATATATATATATATAAATATATATAATATATATATATATATATATATATGTATATTATATATATATATATATATATATATATATATATATATATATATATATATATATATATATATATATATATATATATATATATATATAATATATATATGTATATATATATTTATATATATATATATATATATATATATATATATATATATATAATATATATATATATGTATATATATATATATATATATATATATATATATATATATTATATATATATATATAATATATGCATATATATATATACGGTATATATATATATATATATATATATATATATATATATATATATATATATATATATATATATATATTATAATATATATATATATACTTGAGCAATGAAACACTTTGTTTTATTGACAGTTATTGCATCGCAAACTCAATTGTTATGGTCAAGATGCATTGAAGGTTTGTTTGCGGCCGGGAACGGGCAAACGCAACCCTCAATGCATCTTGGTTATAGTGATGACCTGATGATTGCGACAGATTGATGTTTATTAGGCTGATAATCAATAAAGTAGCACTTGCTCAATCAGTATGTTTGGATTTAGGAGAGAAATGAATGAACAAATTATGGCAAATATTAGTATTGTGCGTAGTAGGCCTACAAGCTCGAATGTCAGAGAAATGCTTTTCCTAGCATCCCTCATGTTGCCCTTGTCATCACAAGAGTGCTGTCAATATATGTCAATATGTCAAAATATGTCTATGTGAATAGCCCGCGCAATATACGAGGTCGTAACAACTATCAACCATGTTATTACAGTGAAACCTCTATCCATCGTTTTTCAAGGGATCAGGAAAATAAAACCATCCATCCAGGAAAATTCAACATCGATTATATAGGAGAGGGGCTAGAAACAATGAATGATACAAGCAGGAAAACAATAGATCCAGGAACGATACTTAGAGGTTTCACTGTATTCACTTTGGACGTTGAGAAAGTGCCAATAAAAACGTACATGGACTATGGATGAGAAGTTGGGACGAGAGGCAAACTGAAATTGAAGTGCAAAAGAAACAAATTTGGTAATGTATGAATTGGGTGAAAGGGAAAGAGAGAACAGCAGCTTACCGAGATTTATGAGTACGCCTTTCTCTTCTCATAAATCTTGGTAAGCTGCTGTTCTCTCTTTCCCTTTCACCCAATTCATATATTCAGCCTCAGGCTTTTTTCCTATACACACAAAGTCATTTGACATAAACTTTGTAATGTGTGTGTGTAAATAATCTTGGTTCAAAAGTAATTTTTTTCGGACTTCTCTTGTTCATGTTATTATACTGCATCTAGTTATACTCCATTACCCATTATCATCATACTCCATTTAGCAGCTGAGTGGCTGAATGAATTCGTTCTCAGAAAGAGGGTGATAAATAATGTTGTGCGTAGATAAAGAATATATTCAAATAGTAAACACTGCATCTATCTGTATTGATAGACACTTGACATTAAACAATAATTTTACTGTTTTAAACTAGTATTTGGAGACAAAACAATACCACTTGAATACCACTTGTTGAAATATTTTAGATCGTCAATTACCCAGATCGTTCGAGACCCGAAAGTATTCGAGGCAGGTAGAAGGGCGCAAATCGTGTGTGTCAGCTGGGTACCTACTATACAAACTAAAAACATCATTCTTTTGCAATTTGAATTTTCATTCTTGCGGTCTCTTGGAATTCAAATTAATGAGGGTTTACTGTAATAGTCCAATCATTCTAGCTTTTGACTCACCACTCATTGAAACAAAAGGTCTTAAGATTGGTTTTCAATCAGAAAAAATGTGCTGATTAACATCTGCATACTTGAAATCACCAAAAATCTCATTTACGGTTTTCGAGTAAATCAAAGTCCAAGGTCGAAAATCACGTTTTTTACGAAAATAAAATTCATGTTTTTTTTCTAAACAAAATATTGATATTTGTGTGAAGTTATAAATCAAAGCTTATATATATCTCAAACCCAGATAACCAATTAAATTGGGCCAGGGGGTGTTTCCACCAGTTTTTCTAGGGCAGACTTCTCATATCAATCGGTTTCTGCCAATTCCAACTTCTTCCTCCTCTTCTTCACTACTGCTAGGCCTATCCTCTATTTCTTCTCTTTCTACAAGCTTATAAAATTATAAAATACCCATTTGTTTGGGGCATGCGGACGTCTCACACGATTTTGATTACATATGCATAAATCTGAAAGACTTTTATCTGTGTCGGAAAGTTATGGTCACCAACAGCGCAGTCCTGGTGTTGAAGTTCATTGGTTTTAAATAATTAAAATGGGGTGGTAAGATCGCCCTTGTGGTGCCCCGTCCAAACGATCCTACTTTTCATCCATAGCCTTAATTGGGGAACAAAGATTTTGTATCAAGTTTCGATGTTATTAAAAAAGAAAAAAAATATATATAAATAGTCTGGATATGAGTCACCGGTACTTGCAATAGTTTGCGTTATTACCGTATATGAATTACTTCACAATTTGACTAATTTGAACACAATTTAAAGTTCAAACCAATTTGAAAGTATCCAGAATTGACATATTTCAATACTCACGCAGATTTATTCAATGAATCAATGTACACATGAATGATTGTTCATTCAAAATAATGAAATGAACAAATTACTAATATCATTATTGTTATTTAAATAATGCACAATTTAACCTCACTATCTCCATTTTACTTCATAAGAGACTGTTTCAAACAACTGAGCAAGTGTAAACATAATTTTGCGTGTATTTGAAAATAAAGTTGGTTCCTTTTAACACTACTACACTACACACGATCGGGTACCCTATTTCTAAAGATTTGGCTGGTAAATTGGTACATATTTTCAACATGGAAGAGATAGGAAGTGAAGACACAATATCAAACTGACAAATCAACGCAACCCTTTTAAATGCATCTTGGTATAAGCTAACCAAAATACCAAAATGAACATACTTCAAGCAGTTTCAAACACGTTTTTGAACAACGATAAAATGTGAACAAATGTGAAATGTGCAATCAAATATCTAGGTAGCAGTGAATCATCAAATTTAGGTGATCATAATTATCATAATCGGGTACCCGTCATCATTACCCGAGTATTACCCGGGTAATCAATTTTTTTTCAATCCTAACTATGCTTATCTACCACTTTTTATTTAAATGTATTTTATCGTCTTATTTACCATCTTTAGGTTACCATTATTAATGTTGCAACTACAGTCTGCTCATCATATCACTGACCTCCTCAGCACAACATAATCTACCCAAACACATTGGTTGGGTCAACTTGAGTGAATGTGACATGTCCCTCTTTTTTGTGAACAAAGGGCCATGTGTTTAAGTGGTATGCAGAAGTGTTAGAACTGTGGTTGCTACGAGTGCCAGTGTTGAAGGGGGGGGGGGGGGGAGTGTTTATTCGTCTCTCATCATAAGGTCAGTTGATGATAACAGATGATATCTATGGTCTAGAGAGGAGTAGAGGAGACCTAAATTCTTTCGTTTTCCCCCCCAAACAAGCGGGCTTTGTTTAAAAGTTACATATCACTGAAAATGAAGAACAAAAGCTCGCGTTGTAAAAAGTGGAGGGTACCCGGGTAAGAAATATTGGAGTCGGGTAGTGGTGTACCCGTACCTGACCCGGGTACCCGCTGACACCCCTAATCATAATAGCAAAATTCACTCTTTTAGATTGTAACCTATAGGATCTACTATTCACATATAGGCCCAACCGTGTCAAATTGTTAAAGAAATGGAAAACTGAAGAGTACGTACACATCTGAGTATGCTTCAAGAAATAGAACCGGATGTTTTTGACCGCATTTTTGCAAGACCAGATCTCTTGCTGTAGGAACAATAATATCGTCAATTGCTTCTTTGTTCACTGACGGTTCATCAGCTACACATTTATAAAGGGTCTCCACTTCTAAAAGAAATGTACATAAAATGTCAATTAAAATTATTATTACCATAAAAATGTATAAAAAAAACTATAAAAACCTATGAAAAAATATAAAAATGTACGATGTGAAATGTATGAAAAAACTACAAAAAGCATCATTTTTTTCTTGGTTTTCCTTTTCTCTTGAAGAGTCATGTCAGTTCTAGTACTTGCAACTTTCAAGCATAAATAAAAGCATATAAATAAATATGTGGCACACATATGAGAAAAAAGATCATATTTTGGGTGCTAAATTATACAGTATTTGTATTTAATATCTCTGAAGAATTTAATTACAAATAACTTCGATAGTTTTTGCAACAATTCTAGGCTCCATGGGGCATAGGGTGTCCATAATGCACACCACAAACACAAAATTTATGCAAAATAATAATACTCATGTTACAAATTAATTTGCATTTCATGATATTAATTTTTTATACAGGCCTACATGGAAACAAGTCACACAGTTCATCTAAAGCATATTTTGAACATGCTGATTTGGTATTGATCAATGCTTTCAAGGATTTTAATGTGCAGTGGTGAGCGTAATTGGTTTCTCGTCATGGATGTTGTATGTAGATGGCAACCAAGTTTTATAACGTACCAGATACGTCTGCAGCTGACTCACGGCAGGACACAAGGGAGGCGTTGATGGACGACTTCGATATGCGGTAAAAATCTCTGAAACCTACTGACTCTGGCTTTGGAACAGCTATTTGTTTGCCGGGTATAACGCTATGTGACAGTCTACGCTTTGCAACTGATCGTCGCATGAGGGAAGATTTTCTAGACTTGGGCTTTATTGATGAATCTCCGATTAAATACGGTCTACTGAACACAGTATCTTGATCCAATCTTCCACCTACATGTGCGTCATCTGAAACATACCATCACAGTAACAAGTCATTTTCGAATTGAAACCACATTTAATTTACCGACTAAATACAAACTATCGAACGACTTACCATCTTTATTGATATAATCTTCCTCATTCTCCTCTTCTTCCTCCGCAATGTACTTTAATTTCTCAACACACGGAGAATGCATAATAGACGCTTCACACCACTGAACTTTATTCCGTTGAGTCACATTATACTCAAGATTTTCCGTGGGTACATTAGAATCAGGAAAGGATGTTATTGAATTTTCTGTTATTACATGAGCATTGATTGCATGTATGACCACAGGTATAAGTGAATTGTTGCTACACGTTTCGGTACAATCTTGTTCGCTTGATATGTCATCAAAATCTTCCAAGTGATTATTGTGGCTTGTCTCCGTACTTGACACGTTCTTAGGAACAGAGCAAGAAGCAAAGTTGGTTAATATAATACTCTTATGACACAGTAATTTCAAGCTGTTGTCCTCGAGCAAAGGCTGTGTAGAATACTTTTCGATTTGCTCTTCAGTCTTCAGGTTGCATTGTGAGATACAATTTTCCTCCTCACATGATGCAAACATGTCTTGACTGATAAATATGTTATCAGAACGCAGACTATTATTGGTGATATGAAGTTTGAGCATTGAACAATTCAGGTTTTCCGTGTTAATCTCAACGTTTCTACTTATGTTTTCCGTGATACAGGGAGAGGAATGAATTATGGGCGAGACATTGGTAATGCTTGCATTTATAAAATTTCGATCTGCCAACGGTGTACTTGTGCCTCGACTGATTCTTTTAATGTTCAAATTATTTGAATCTTCTGTTGGACTCAAGTTATTGATACTACTGGTATTGAGACCATGACCATCACAAAAGCTAGAAATAGAATCTGCACTGAGTTTGAGAAATGACAGTTTTTTTGATTTCACTCCAGTTTTTGATTTCTCTTTCACAGACTTCGTACGTAACTCACACCTTCTCAGATTATAATCATGTCTCCTTCCGGCTGAAAACAAGAGAAAGACCTTAGCAAAGACACATGTGTTGGACCTACCAGAAATTACTAGAACCATTTGCCCATGTGGAATACATCTAGGGCCTACCGTATGTACTTAGTACCAGACCATTTCACCTCGATAGTTCAAAGTGCTTTAATCTACTTCAAGGGCTCATCAAAATCATTCAATACAGTAAAACCTCTGAAATTGAAATTCAATTAACCAACAAATTTACCCATTTTGAATCATGATAGTCTGAATTATCAACATTTTAAATTTTAACATTGGGTCAGAGCACAAGGGACCATAACTATTGTTTGAATTAGGCCAAATTTGAATTATCAAGAGTTTTAATTACCGGTAATGAGTAATTAATAAGCCTACCGGTACTATGATTTTTTTTATATAATGGGATGAGCGAAGCAAAGACTCAATTTCATCATGTACTAAAAAAAAAGTGGGGCTACATAATTTTATTGTTGTTTTTTTACGCACTCCACAGCTCAAACGAAAATTCAATTAAAACTTGTGATACACAAGTATCCTCATCTAATTCGATACTATATAGTTTTGAGGCGCAATCGGTTGAACCACTTCTGAGAAACCTCATTTCAAAGTTTGAAAAAATCCCATAAGAAAGAAGACCAAGAGAAGGTGGCAGGAGGGAGTCAAGTTCGGGGTAGTCAACCGAGGAGAAAAATGGAGAATGTGGTAGACAAGAGATGGTGGGAGGATAGAGAAAGGTGGAGGGAACTCGCAAGAAGAGAAGAAGCAGAGAATAGTAGTACCGGTAGTAAGAAGAAGAGGAAGAACTCGGAACTGGCAGGAAGTGATTGATGTAAGGTCTGCCCTGGTGAAGTGGTGGTAACACCCCCTGGCCCAATTCAATTGGTTATCTGGGTTTGAGAGATGTAGTAAACATTGGAACTAGACATACAATTATTGTTCGACAATTAAGGCTAAACTTGTATGAACTTGGGTAAGATAGTTTGGATGGGGCGCCACAAGGGCAATCCTGACCACCAAGAAAAATTGGTCATATTGTGGGCCAGTAGCACTAGGCTCTTCTTTCAGACGAGTTCCGAGGAATAAGGAATTATATTCCAACGATTTAAATGTATTTTTTCATGATTTGTGTTTCAACATATTATCATTTGGGGTGCCTAAAGAGCAAATACTGGAATAGAGATACTATCAAGAGTGAACGTGGGCTTGGCGTGTTTACTTAGAAAGAGAATGTGCCTATTCAAGGAAACGATCAAAACCTGACCCAAATAACCCTAAGCACAGCTCCTCTGTGTTCTAACCAATTTCCCGAAATAGTAGATCCTATATGGCATTATTACACGCCAAGCCCACTTTCACTATTGGTGGCAACTCTATTCCAGTGTTTGCTCTTCAGCACTCCCTCATTATTCACAGCAACTAATATAACAAAATTATTGCTAATAAGTAATTGAAAGAACAAAATTGTACTTAATTTGTATTATTTCGAGTTTATAGCTCCATTGTTAGAGTAGGCTCTACCTATTGTAGTACCGGTACACTGCTGTTGTGTTTACCACACACTACACACAAACTCAATAACACCTATTTTGTTGTTCTTGGATCTACCAGACTTACGTATTTGTATTTAACAAACAAATTAATAGAAAAGAAATAATACATTCCCAATGACAAGTATTTCATCTTACCAATATCAAAATCTACAGGATCAGAAGATTTTGAGGCACTGACTGCATTCTCTTGTGTTGGCGGACACAACTGGAGCATTCTAGATTGAACAGAAAAAATGGGTTGAATTATTTTTCTTTGCAGTTCAAACGAATAAAATTATTGTTTTCCCAAGAGTTGACAGTTGTTTACCAACAAATTAACCAACGTCGGTCTGGCAGGTACAGGCCTAACTAGCGAGTCGGGATCATGCTTCTTGAGTGCTTTCGCAATCTTCCAATTGTTGCACTCGTTTCACACTTGTCGCTGCTTCTTTTAATTAAACTGAATGTAAAAAATGGTGTTCAGAAAACACAGTTATTCAATAGGTTCAATTTTTTTTATAAACAGAAGTAATGAACTGGCTTATCCTCCAAACAATGTTTAATAATCCACTGAGAATGTAATAATTATTCCTTGTCATGATTTGTCATTATTTTATTGAAGTATGGTTGTACTTTAACTATTGTTCATTTCTTGCGTGTTAATTTGTTTGATACAAATGATCTGATATCAAAATACAGATTGATTTTTTAAACAACACATAAAATTAAATGTAAGCAATCTTTCCACTGTTTGTTCTAAAAGTAGATTAGTGAAACAATTAGGGGTTTACTGAAAAGAATCGTATAAATTCTACCACACGTTGGGCTAAAAAAGAAATAGCCCAACAAAATACGCTACAGAGCACGCACATTTTGGAACCATTTGGGGGTGATGGGGGTGGGAACTTGGAGGTGGGCCATAATTGATTTTCTTCTATTGGTAGCCTATAGTGGTTCAGCAAATAATAATTTTTTTCTTAGATTATATTTTAAATGTATTTTGTAAGAAAATAGTTTCTGGTCCAAAAAAATAATTGTAGGCCCTACTGGAAAATTATTAATTGATTGGCTAGATTTTAACTAGATTTTAACAAATAATGACAATATTTATTTCCATTATTTTAGAGAAAACTATAAATCCATCCTTCCAATTTCAGAAATTATAATTAATTTTTTTGACCTCCAGACACTAGGCATTACCGATTCTCTATTGAAGCATAAACATACCGTACCTACGCCTACCGGTACTGTAATGTCTACCAGTACGTCACGACTCAGAAGAAGGGGCGGTTTCTGGAGGACAAATGGGCCTAGACTAATAGTTTCTGAAATTGAGATGCTTTTGAATTTTCTCTGAAATTAGGGAAATGAATGTTGTCATTATTCATCAGAATTTAATTTCAGGGTTGTGATGTCCTTTAAGAATAGCCTACAAATTGCTTCAAATGTGATCTCAGCTGTATGCAAATTCTTTTTGCTAGGTAGCAAGTTATCATGAGTTACAAAAATATACCATAAAACCAGTAGGCCTATTCTAATAATTGTATTGATCGAATCTAGGTCTAGGCCCCTACAATCTTTACAGGGCCTACACTCAATACAATTAAAGAAAAGGTTGCCCGCAAGAAGATTTGAACAGTGGAAGAACGGATTACAAGACCGGCATTCTAAACGCTCGGCCATTTTGCCATATTAAAATCGGCGTGAAATTTACTGTTATAGGCGACGTAGATTTAATCTTATAGGCCCTAGGCCTATTCATTTTCATTCTATTTCATTTGGGCTTATATTTATTTGAGATTACTTGAGCCTTTAGATTGATTTGCGCAGTAGGTATAATAAGCTCGCTATTTTTCCAGAGCTTGAGAATATTAGCTCTTAAATTCAATCACAAAACCAATACAAATTGTTGAATGAAAATTATGAGATGAGACAAAATGTCAATATCAAGAATCGCTCATGTAGTAGGCTACGTAATTGAATCGGCTCCTGATTGGTTTGGTTCCTTGATTCAACGACGCATGTGTGTGCCTCTGATCACCAAGTTGACTGATCAATACGCTTCTAGCAGCTTTCATTGGTAACAGTGCTCTAGCAGAAGACATTTCTAAAGAATCAGTCATTCTACTAGCGGGATTACAAGTCGTAACACTACCACAATCAACCAGGTTCAACCAGACATCTGCCGCTCTATCCCGTATGGATATTTATTCACTCGGTGATATCACGGAAGTAAAATGGGGCATGTATGTCCTATGCTGACAGTTGAGCTACGCGTAAGCCTAATCATTCGCATTTTAGCGGGATTACAAGTCGTAACACTAACACGATCAACCAGGTTCAACCAGGCATCTGCCGCTCTATCCCGTATGGATATTTATTCACTCGGTGATATCACAAAGTAAAATTACATGTCCCATGCTGACAGTTGAGCTAAACTCACCATCCGCAATTTTTAATTGAACTGTTTTTCTTCAATCTTACCATTACGATGGCAGTTCAACTCCAAATTCAAATTCAAATTGTTTTATTTCTGTATAGAGTCAAAAGCAGAATATAACAGAATTGTCAAGAAATAAAATCGATAAAAATACCAAAAATATAAACAAATGTTATAATAAAATGCTATAATATAGAGTGCATCACATTATAAATCACAAATGATCAGAATTAAAATTGCACTTGATATAAGAATTAAAAATTGTACGTATTAACATTAATACACTTATTTACAGAATTAGGCTATAACATTTGCTAAGTAGATACACTTTTAATTCAATTTTAAATTTCTCAACATGCACCCAACGTTTTACAACCTTCAATGGATTTGGGAAGAAAATTATACAATCTGTTACCGGTACCAGAATAGGTGGGACCCTTTTCGAATAATGTAAGCCTATGGTCTATAGATAAGAAGTTGTTTTTATTCCTAGTTCTATATTCATGATTGCTAGAGTTTAAAACAGAGATACCGGTAGAGTAAGATTCAACAACAAATAAAATCACATTACAAATATTAATACAAGGCATCTAGGAAGAATATGAAATAACTTAAAAAGTTAATTAATCCAGGAATTTCCCCATTAATTCAGGAGTCGAGCCACGGTTGAGCTGGTACAATTGAAAGATCAGTTAAAGTGTATAATTTCTTACTTAATGGTCTGGCTGTGGCACTCTAGGTCTAAAGTGATAAGGTCTAGGCCTAGATTTTGGGGTAAATTTGAATCATGCTTACAGTGGTTAATCCTCGAGTTTAGTGATGGCATTATGTAGACCTACTCAGTGGCTAGGCCTATGGCAAGTGAATTTTCATTTTCATTATCATCAAATTGGGTTCAACGACGCATTGTAGGCCTACATGTCGGTGAATGATGAATGCTCGCTCAAGGTGATGGCATGATGAGGTGCAAGGTTAGGCCTATTTTATTGGGTGTTTTTGAATAGTGGGAAGGATTTGGTCATGGCCTGTTGTTAAGGGAGCATCCCAAGCAGTATCAACCTGAACGACAGAGGAAATCATTGTTGGCATGGTTGACCACAGAGTGGCCATAGCAGGAATGTTCGTAATGGTTTGTAGGGCTTAATAGGCCTAGGCCTATGCATAGTCTTGCTTAGGCCTAGCCTACTTCCTCTATGGTGATAGTAAGGTTTAGGTATTGATTTTATAGTTCTAGCTGTATGGTTATAAAATCAATGGTTTAGTTACAGACTACAGAGTAGGCCTAGGCCTACATGAATATTGATCTAGGTTCAATGGTTAGGGCATTGGTTAGGGTGAGGTAGGCCCTAGGTCTAACCCAAGGCATAAACACTGTACCGGTAATTATAAACGGTAAATTTACTGATTAACGTACCACGTCATTTTTTTTCAATTTTTTTCAATTTTTTCTTCATTTTTTTTAAAGTATATAGCCTAAGCTCCGTTCCGCCTGCCGGTGGTATACGCGAGGTTTGTACACTAATCTGACCCTAACCTAACCTACTGTCCCCTTTGTCATCTTGGTCAGATCACAAAGCATCAACTTCAAGTGTGTAAAAAACATATTAAAACAAACAAAATACAAAATGTCCAAACTACACACCATAGATATGAACAAGATCTGTCAGAAAATACCAAAAACGCAAACACAGGACAAAAATTGGCCATGGTACGTTAATCAGTAAAATTAGGCTACCCTAAAAATGAATGTAAACAAGGATAGGGTAGGCCATGCCTACAAATTTACCGAAATTTGGAACTTACCGCTGTGTTGCACTGGTTTTGAACAGCTTATCGAATGTGTTGTCAAGATGTGCAGCTGCATCTAGGCCTACTGCTTCGATGGCACTTACATTTTCCAAAGTATCACAGAACTCGGGCAAATGAGACCCAAGCCCAGCCTTCACTGGGGTTATTTCTACCGGAGTAGGCCTAGGCCTGGGATATTTTGATTTGAGAAGCCCGACCAACTGATCTTTTTCCTTCCGCTTAGCTCTACGTTTGGAAAGAACATTATCGGGTTGCAATGTTGACAGAGGTTTTCTGGACTTTCCATAAGTTTTCACGTTTAGTGGAGCCATTGCCCCTATAGAATATTAATAAGCTGTTGAGCTCCAGGGGACCACTGGATCATAAAGAACTAAAAGAAGTGTAGGCCTAGGGCTAGGCCCTACTTGTTCTATAAGACTATGACTGGATCAAAATTATAAGTAGGCCTACTTAGGCTAGGCCCTACTGCTTCGTAGATTTCGTTGTACTAGACCACTTCGACCACTTCGTTGGACTGGACCAAAGACCTTTATATATATTGGACTGACTGGACTGGACTGACCTAAGCAAAATAGTAGTTTATAGTTTATACTACTTCGTAGACCAAAAGGAATATCAAATTATCAATGTCAATATCTCGTTCAAAATTTAACCGACTTTCTCAAATTCAATTTCAAATATGACAGAAGGAGAAGACAGAAATCAGAATAACGAATTACCAACTAAAAATGAGACGCTAATAACCAACTAATAACGCTAGAAATAGGTCTGTTCGATTTGTCTGCACCAAGCTACACCACTGCACTAGCATGTTCGATTAGTCTGGTGCAGACTACTTTGCCGACTCTAGTGCAGCACCGTGCGCGTTCGATTTGGCGCTGGTGTAACTTGGGGCAGCTTTTTAGTGCACCAGCTCTGGAGGTGGTGTGTTGGTGTAGTGCAGATAGTTTTGGCGCATTTTTCAACATGGAGGGTCCCGCAATGAAATTAAGTCATGAAAATATTAAACACCAACAACAATCCAGTTGTCCAGGACGGGCAATATACTTTTTTTCTGACGGTGAAATTATTTCTATAGGTTATTTGTAGTCTATGCTTGTAATAATATAGAAAATCTATGACCATGTCTCAAATGCTCAACTCAAATGCCGCGTAACGAATTCGGACGTGTTCGATTTGGGGTGTAATATAGCTGCTTGGTGCTTCCATAGTGCACTGAGCCTACACCAAGCCTACACCAACTGCCCCTGGTGCAGACAAATCGAACAAACCTAATGTGTCCGCTCCCCCAACCCTGCAAGCCACCTACCGCCAAAAAAATATGTTCCGAAATACAATACGGTACGGTTACAATCAGGTACCGGTACGAATACTCATAGAATACTGGTACTCATAAAATACTCAGTTCCAACTATGAGATCATGAATTACGGGAATTAAATTTTGCACTGATGGTACTGGTCAAGATGCATTGAGGGTTGCGTTCATTTGCCGCCAACGGGCAAACGCAACCCGCAATGCATTTTGGTAATGTGGTACTGCTGCTCGATATACCAGTACCTTGATAGCTCTATCGTTCCTTGATTTTTCATTTGAAAATTGAAAAGTTCAAAATGGCTTCAATGTTCAATCTCAATCACGTAGACTATCAAACTATACTTTTCAATTTATCAAAATGTCATGTACAAGGCAAACGCAAGAAGTACGCAGGCAGCCTGTTGTGTTTGTAAGATGAGATATACGAGATATTTATATGAGATATACCCATACCCCAAAAATCTACAAACATGACTTACTTGTATGCTTGTATGCTTTATTACAACTTGTATACTTTATAAGTCTACAGAATCATATTGTCTACTTGTATCTTTTTGGGATTGTAAAGTCTTATTTGTTCAATATTTGTATGATAAAATGAAATATAATAAGTGGATGAGCAAAGCGAGGAGTCAATTTCACCATAATGAAAAAGAAGTTTGAAAAAGTCTAAAAAAGTTTTTTTTCACGCTCCACAGGTCAAACAAAAATTCAAAACCAGTTGAAACTTGACATATACAAGTGTCCTTATCTAATTCGATACTGTATAGTTTTAGTAT
>OZ023326.1:33146484-33173984 GCA_964007535.1 Brachyptera risi | reverse complement strand
TCATTCGATCAACAACTATGGCAGCTTGAACAGTTGAAAATTAACTTTTCATGTTAATCATTCATCGACCAATAGTTGAAGAATTATCAAAAATTGTACTATGCTCAAATTGTACCGTCATTGGATATCTGTAGGCCTAGCTGAATAGTAAGTGTGAGTCCGAGAAATAAATTCAACACGTTACGGTATACGAGACACCTATTTTTATTTTTACTTAATACTGAAATGAGATTGGAATTGTCTAGTGTTGGTCAAAAAATGCTGATATTAAAGTCCTAATAGAGAATATAGTTTCCTGATAAGAACGTTTCCAAGGTTTGGGTTCTAAAAAATTGATGGTGAATATCCACTTATTTGTATTGAATACACAGAATCTTCTCTGCAGTCAACACAAAGAATAAGACAACTAGGTCAAATATTTAGCGAAGATTCAACAAATTGGATAATAACAGGAAAATGCAACACATGCGTTATTGGTTATGAAATGTCATGGAAAGCTATATATGCATCTTGAGTTCCAAACAATTATGACACTGCCACGATGAAGTGATGCCAACCTATTTCATCACAATATAAAGAAGGTGTTCCAACTCGGGTCTTGAAAGTGAAATATTTCCAGGGTCAAAATCTGAGTCTAGGGTCCCGATTGCCTGTAGCGCAACTATGGCTTCTATATCGAACAATATAAAACAACAATAATAATAATAATGGTTTATTGTCTTTTTGATTGATCTGTATCATCAATTCCAAATGCTCAACAATGCTATACACACCTCAGTAGAATTATTATGTTAGCAGTTGCATTTGTTTTTTACGAGAATTATAGATTTTATAAATTCAACAATGCCATCGGTACTGTAGCCACTCTTATCCATATCACAAGCGAATCAGCTAAATCGTGACAGGCAATTGGGACCTTTGGCTATGAACTGACCTCAAGAAACCTCAAATGCCTTCCATGTTATCAGTATGGGAGTTGGAGCACCTTCTTTGTATTATGATAAAATAGGGTGATAACACTACATTGTGCCACTGCCATCCTGGTTCATTTATGACTCATTCTAATCATTCTGAATTAATTGGTGACACATGTTGCTTGGATTTAATACGTTTCTTAATAACACTGATTGATCGATGTTTAAAAATTATAATATCATTTTTTTAAATCAAAATGGATGATCAGATTTATGTGTAACTTGGTTATAATGTGCATCATTATTAAAGACTATAAATTATAATAGAATTAATAATATAATACAGGCTAATGGACCTGTGGACCGTGAAAAAAGAGCATGTTTTTTTTTTCGAATAAGGTGAAATTGAGTCTTCGCTTTGGCTTGCTCATCCAATTACTGGTACAATCATGTAGAAGAATCAATCATTGGCATTTTTTAGTCACCACATTATGGCGTCCAGACCACTAACATGTGACCATATGCTGACAATATTTTTCATCATTCATTTTGTTTACACTGTAAAAGAATTGTTGTTTCTATGCAATGAAAACTATGTAGGCCTATCAGTGAATAAGGAATAAGCAATTCAATATAGAACAGACTGACAAATAAAATAGATGCATTGGCCTCAGCCCTCAGATAATCATGCTAGTTATTTTTGATCACACTCCGAAATGCAATATTATTTTCAGTTAAAAATGGAATCAATTGTTATTTACGATTTAGCATTTAAAGGTAATGGAATGTTTTTTTTCTATAAAAGTAATATGTTTGTTAAGAGGCAGCAGACGAAATTCAAGTTGTGAACTCTCACAATCGTAGTTTTTTAAATATCCATTTACCGATTGTTTCATCATGTTACGGAAGAAATATTCCATGTGACGCCAATAAAGCATCTCAACAAAATACAAGAACCTAACTCAGAGCGTGATTGTCTAACCAAAGGCAAACGATTGAGTTCGTCTCGAATGAATACCCGCTCGTAAGCAATTGAAATGGGGTTGAGAAATATTATTGACACTGGTAAATAACAAATTTGCCTAGAGTTCACAATAAACATTTTCATCAGACCCAAGGGACGCTTTAAAAAATACGCAAATGACCAGTGAGGTTTTCATCAGTTTCACTACCAATGATATGTCAATTTACGAATCGGAACATAAATTAGGTACAATATCATCGATAGGCCCGCTATCAAATATCCAAGCTGATCAACAACTTTAATCCAAGATTAAGTTGATCAAGTGATATCACAAAACTACAGCCAAGTGGGATTGGCATCATAGGTTTTATATTTCAAAATATAGAACTGTAAATTTTATTCAACATTACGTATCTAGATTTGGAATGACGATATTTAATGTGGATGAGAGGATTTTTCAATTTTTGTTCCATGGTGTAAACTATGTTTTAGAAAGATCCATAACATGTGCAAGTAAATTAGGATTGCCAATCAATATTGAATATTTCGTTCGATTTTTGATGTCAAAGTTTCGATCGATATCGAAATCATTTTGTTCGATTTCGATTATTTCACTATCGAAAGTGAATTCGATATCGAATAAATAAACAGCGGGTTGTCAGTCGTGTGTCAGATTGGCCATATCGCCAAACACACTAGAAGTCTCAGTGTCGACGCAAAAGCAGATCCTCACTATGCGTCACAAAATAATTACAGACAACTAAAAAAACATGATTCAGACCTAAAAAATCAATATTTACAATCAATACAGTATCATCATTTCAATTCAATATCGAATAGAATTCCTAATATTTCGATATTTTCAATCTATTTTCTATATAGCACATTTCAGTATCGTTTGCATTTTCTTGATCGATTGGCAACCCTACTGAGTATATAATATATACTGACTGACTCGTAGGAGTCACAACGGTTTCTATCAAAGTGACTATCAACTATACTGACATAAACACGTACTGTCAAGAAGATAATTCAAGTTGACAAAGCCAATGAACATCAGTTCACCAGTCACCCATCATCTAAATATAATATATAGCCTAATCAAGTATCATTAAAAACATAATATTTTAAAACTTATAAATGGCATTTTTACAATTAAGATCATGTGACACAAGGTTTAACGCTGCTTATTAATTGATGTAACATTTTACAGAGATCAGATATCATCATATCAATATTAGTGTTAATTTGTTACACATTTGCATACATACGTGAAAAATTAACATTGGGCTACGTACTATACTTCATTTCACGAGCAATGGCATACCTAATGGTCAATGGAGGTTCTCCTCCACCTTTTAAAAGTTGAAAACTAATAGTTGGTATTTACCAATCTGATCAAACTCAGAGAACAGTGGAACCTTGATCTACCATTCCTGCATTTATTGTTTCCCAATCTTACTCAGTTTTAAGCAATGCTACTTTATCCCAGATACAACATTTTCCTGCATTCATTGTTTCGCAATCTTACTTAGTTTTAAGCAATGCTACTTTATCCCAGATACAACATTTTCCTGCATTCATTGTTTTCCAATCTTACCGGTACTCAGTTTTAAGCAATGCTACTTCATCCCAGATACAACATTTTCCTGAGTTCATCATCATCATTACAGATGTGCGACCAGAGCTTTTCTGATTTCAAGTGATATTGAGTAACAATGAATATAATTCAGTCTTTTGAATTAATTTCAGGAGTCTCGAACTTGATCATAGTCTTGAGTCACTCCTCAATTTGATTAGACTTGCCTTATGTTCATGATGTATAACCAAGTACAGAAAAATGAGACTAAACTCCATTTTATTTTCAACTGAGGGAATTCATGTTAATGTTGCTTTTGAAATTTTCAAGACACACAATTGTTAATTCTTGATTACAAATTCTTGATTATTGAATATTGAGTGTTCGTTAATTTCCTTTATGTTATCTCTGTTGCAACGCAACCCTTCTAATTACACTCACACTCTGTTATTTGCAATTTACTGATGAAAAAATGAGCTGAAAATTCTGAAATTAATTCATAGCCCTATTTATGTCTTTAAATAGTCCCTTTAAATATGAAAGATACGAGGTTTCACTATCTAGCCATGACCCTGGCATGTAGCTACAGATGGCAAAAGTCGAGTTTTACTAGTACCGTATTATATATTGATAATACAGTAAACCCTCGTCAATACAAAATGCAAGGGACCCCAAAAAAATTATTTTGATTCATAAAAGTTTGAATTGACCAAAAAAACTTCTTTTCCACGAAAAAATCATCAGTTCATCACATTACCCAGTTAGAATTGAAGAAATTTTGTATTGTGCGCGAGAGAAAGCTATGACACTCTTGTGTGAGAAACCACTTCACCCAGTGGTGTACTCAACTAGTTTTGACAACGCACGATTGTTATATCGCCTGCTTCCATTGATGCTTGGCCGTCCCGACTCTGACAAATGAGTGTTTCAAACGCCACATAAATCTCGTGCCCATCAAGGTCAGAGCACACTTGGATGACGCACTCAAAACAGCGAATGGCTGAGCTGGCTTTGGCTTATTCTTACACGTCAAATAAAAAAGATGGAAATTAGGAAAATAATTATCAATTCAAGGAGTTTACTTAAACTATTTTCAATTACCCAATCCAAAAACAATGTTAAAGCAATTGAAGGGTCAAAATATTAGCTAGAATTACGGATTAGCTGGAATTTGGATTAACCATATTAAATAACGTTGAAATGCCTATCTATCTACCGGTATATCTATAGCCTGGGACCGACGTCAAGTTCGAAATATGTCAAATTTTGGATTAATCGAGTCTGGATTAACGAGGGCTCACTGTAATACCAAACATCCACATTTTTTTCTTTTCTTAATACGTTAGTTCTTCACGTATACCGGTATAATTAGTATTCAAAAATCAGTTTTTGGTTCAACCCACTTCTATATTCAGTCAGAATAATCTTACATGTGACTAGAAATAACTGAAATGACTAGCAACTAAATTTCCATTAAATTTATTAGTCAGCCTTAGACTTGTAAGACTAGAACTAGGTGGCTCGTTTTGTAGCAAGTAGAGTACGATTTGGTGGAGTTATATCTACCTCCAGTCGTCGGTCATAATCTCCATCGGGCACAAGTTGGACATTATCATCAGTGATCCGTTTCTGGATCCGTAGCGACTCGGGGCTCAGTAGGGAGAAGGGATTTGGACTTCGATCTGTGAATGAATCACATAATAAAAATTACATTTCACTCGAATAGTCCTAATTTGAAGTTTTCATATTTGACATCAGCAGACCTGCGTTGACATTCTGTATACTGTATTGATGTTGATGGTAATCGAAAAATTTTATTGGCAAATTAGCTAGTTATCAACCCGCATCCTCGAGAGCGATCCCGTCACTAAAATCTTGTCAATTACAATCAACCTGACGGCAAGTAGACCTAAAGTTGCCTTCACAAGAGTTGAATAAAGTGAATAATAATTGCTTTAAAAAGAAACCTACAGGTTATTTTCTTTAAAAACAGATCAATAGTTCAATTCTTTGATTTCTCAAGGGTTACATTATAAGGTGACATGTACAGACGTTACCTCTCGTATCACTGCTTGACCGATGGTGAAGACGCGGCGAGATATTGAATTTTCCTGATATAACAGTATGGTATGATGAACTAGGAGCTTCTGGAGACAGTTCCCTACTATAATCATCTAAACTAGCTCGAGATCGCCTTGAAGTAACTAGTTTTAATGGCACTCGTTTGCCGCAGTGTTGCAAACTTTCCTGGAGAATAACAAGAAATTGTTACGTTTTATTACAAGGACGTTGATTTGCTTGGAACAAAATCACTGAGCCTGAACAAATTGTGCACTACTAGGAAAATAATATATCATATTATTTATATTATTTATAGAGAAGGCCTACTCACAACTGCAGATGCACAACAAATCACTCTTCAAAACTTTATTCTTATCAATTTTATTGTGAAGTTACCAAATAAATAGTAGGCCTTTTGGAAAATAGGAGACATTAAGAGATGAACCACATGTTCCTAATAGTTTATGCAGTAATATTGCAGTAGGGACTACTTGAAATCAAATACTGGTAAACAAAACTAAGAAATGGCTCAAATAAGTAAAATGGATTTAAGTGAAATAATATTTCTCCTGAAACAACAAAGGTTCTCAAAATAAGACTCACATAACATTAGATTTTTCACGGTTGTACATGATGGCATACCTGACTAGAATCATCCTCACTTGACTGGGTAGGAAAACGGAATACTTTGAAATTGGGAGATTTTGGCCATGTAATAGGCGGAGGACTTCGAATCATATGTTCGTGGATTTCTGGCAGAGTAAGAGGATCTATATCAAGATCATCCGGAAATTCCTGAAAACAAATCACTCCACTTTAAAAAATGAATACACACTAGATATTTGGAAATATATTGAGTTTTATCACAAGTATAAGATTTTGAAACCAATTTTAGTTCAATTAAATGATTCTAGATTCATGAGTTGATATGGACAGAGGTCTTGGCGACTGTACTTCAATTCCGTATGATCACTTTTGCCAATTTAAATCAACTATCACAAAATACTGATTTGACCTACGAACTATTTGACAATTGATGACATTTCAACTGGGCTAATTAATCTATTATTAATCCTCTGTTGTACAACTGTTATTATTATGAAAAATTAAGCTTTATCTTCCAAACTATTAGATCATTTGATGGGCCTTGATACTATTAAAAAGTGTACAAATGTAAAGGGTAACCAGCCAAGTATATAATCACTAACAATAGTCTATTACTACTTTATTGGTTGTTTTAACGCTGTATCTAGCCGGCCGGCCACCCGGCAAAATAGTGAAAATTTATTCAGCCAGCCACCGCCATCTTGGACTACTTTGCCGACCTTACCACTGCCGGCCAAAGCTGCCGGCCACCACCAACCGGACTGTATTATCGGCCATGGCCATTTTGAAGAATATAAGCTCCGTTCCGCCTGACGGCAGTATACGCAAGCTTTATCCACTAACTAACCTTAAAAACCCAACCTACTGTCCGCAACCTGACTTTGACCACCTAATTGACCAGGACCCTTATTCTCGAGATTGTGAGATTATGAGATGAGATTATTTAAGTGGAAATCTGGTAATCTCACTGAAAATGCTATGACAATACCATAGCATAATAATCTCATCTCATCTCATAATCTCATAATATCGAGAATAAGGGTCCAGGTTCCTTAATATAAACTCTGTAGGAACCAATTTAAAAAAATAAAAAATAAGTAACAGGCAGGATGCGATCAGAGGCTCCCTGGCATGGGAGTCAGCTGTGATAACCATTGAGCTAGAGGGGTCCTTGAGAATCGTGAATCGAAGTCCAACCTGGCGGTGGAATAGTTAATGGCGTGGCCGGTCGAATAAGACTACTATTACGCCGGGTGGCTGGCTGGTTAGACACTACGTTGTTTCAAACAACCCAGGTCTACAAGCTCTTGTTTCTCGATGCACTTGGCATTCAACATAAATTTGAAACCGGTAATGCATTAATCCATTTTTTCCGAAACTGGTGGAGACCTACTATAAGGCCTACAACAAGACCTTCTTAATTAGGCCTATATTTAATTGGGCTAGAAACCAATGACAGATGAAAATGTTTGTTTGATTGGAGGTACTTTGGGTTAGTTCAACCATTCAGTACTTATCAGAGGATCAGAAGATTTGAATAAAAACTACGATAAGTGAAGAAAATAATGTGGAAAATGCAACAAATATCTGGATGACAGTGAATCAATACTTGGTTGATAATAAGTCAGTGACCATGAAGACTATTGTCAACAATTGTCAACAATCATGTACAGGTAGCCAATTTTCAGACTAAGCAATCGTCGCAGGACTGGTTCCAAATAGTAGGCCTACCCTACACAATAGCTGTTATGCATTAGCGTTAGCGGTCTGCTGTTTTGCCGGCTGCTCATTAGCCACATTCAGCCAAAGAGTTTGACCAGCAGAAAATCAAATAAAAACACGTCCCTTGCATTTGCTTGAAAAACTACTTGTCCCATAATCTGTGGTCAAAACATTTTACACATAATTTTTACTGAAACAAAATGTTGTATCTGGGTGAATTAGAACCCTGAAACCCTCACACCTGAGGCAGGCATCTTACCGACATGCTACGGATTACTGTGACACACGTCATGCTTATGACAGCACTACAGAAAAGTGAAATAGTTATTGCGCACGCTATACAATTCTGTCAAGTGATATCAGTCATTGTTAAAGAGAGGCTACAATGTCCACCAATTGGTAGGCCTACTAATCAATCAAAATCATTTGATAACTCCTCAGGGTAATCTTATCGTTCAACGTACCATCGCTAATTTTTGTCCGATATTCTTGTTTGAGGTGTTTTCTGATAGATCTTGTTTGTATGTATGATGTAGTGTTTGGACTTTTTGTGTTTTGTTTGTTTTAATATGTTTTTTACTCACTTGAAGTTGATGCTTTGTGATCTGACTAAGATGACAAAGGTGGACAAAAGGTTAGGTTAGGGTCAGGTTAGTGTATAAACCTCGCGTATACCGCCGGCAGGCGAAACGGAGCTTATATACTTTAAGGCAAATGAAGAAAAAATTTAAAATTTAAAAAAAAAAAAATGGCGTGGTACGTTAATCAGTAAATTTACCCTCCTCAGTTACGGTAGTTGCAAATCCTCTAGTAATGACAGTTAAGGAGTCTATTTATTGCACAGCAGATCATTTGGAACCAGTCCTGTGGCAATTGCCTCATATTTTCAGCAACAACTTGGAAGCTTTTAAATTCGATTCCATTATGTGTGTCTAAGCTCTGCAGCTCCCTATCCAAGCCAATCTACAACTATACGGTAATCTGAACTTCAACTCATCCAAGTTTATACAACTAATCCTTAATAACTAAATGATATATATAGGTAGCCCACCTGTGACATGAGGTTTGCATCATCCGACTCTGACTCTTCTAAGCCATCTATTAGACTCTCTCTGCTGGCCAGAACCTGAAAAGTAATTCAACATTAATAATGATGCGTTTTGTTACTTTTTTTACGACCGTTTTTGTTTTTTCTGTTCTACTGGAAATTTCAACATATGTGTCGACGAATTTCAACAACTTATTGGTAGTTGGGGCCTATAGGCCTATAGACTTACTTGTAAGAATGGATTGTCCTGACGTGATAGTCGTAGTGCTTGCATATCTTGATCTATATCTCGGGTCCGTCCTGGGACAAGTGTAAGCATTGAAGCTGCTGGAGAGGGTGAGCAAGACGATTGCATAACAATGTCAACGGCTGTTACAGATAAGCTGGAGGGTATTCGGGGTACAGTTCCAAAACCACAACTTGTCGTACTAGATGTTCGGTCCATTTCTTGATTTCATAGGCCTAGCCTGCTAGACCTGGGCATCGAGTTGGCCTGGGCCCTTTTCCTATCTTCAGTTTTTCAGTAGACTAGGGCCTAGCTAGGCCTACTTTTCAACATCAATTGACCTAGAAAAAAGCACATAGCTAACAGAAGTATATTTTAAAAAGCTTAGCACTAGGTAACTCTAGGCCTAACCCAAGTTCTAGGCATTGAGTTGGCCTAGGCCATTGATTTTGTAAGCCTAGGCCTAGTCCTACAGTTCAAGCAGGGCCCTTGACATAGGCCTAGGCCTAGGCCTAGGCTTAGACATCAGATTCAGAAGTTTGAATGTGCCGAGGAACAGCCTAGGACTAGGCTTACAATAAACTTTTTTATTGCAGAAGACTAAGAAGAGGGAAAATTTTGAAATTACTGTTCGACACGACTTCTTACATTTGAGCATTCGATAATGTCTGTATGATGTTTCCACACATTATTTCAAGCCACTGTCAAAATTTCTACTCCATGTTGTTAAAATAACACAGCCCTGTTTCGTCAAGGTCTTTCATTCACACACCGCCTTGTTTCCCATACAATGTGATTCGGCGGTTGATTAATGGAATAACTGTTATCACAAGTCGAATAAGAAGGGCGGAGTTAAAATAGTCAGGTAAATGATCGAACACAGGTGACAGGACATACATAGCCACAACTTCGTAGTTCGTATGAATCATGGTAATAATGGACCACTTACTAGGGGTGTCAAACTATTCTATTGTTCAAACTATTCAATTGTCTACCTCCTCATTAAAATCTATAACAATCATTAACAATTTCAAAGTGAACTAAGAAAATTCTGGTAAAATTACAGATGAACGTACCACGCCATTTTTTTTTTCAATTTTTTTCAATTTTTTCTTCACTTTTATTAAAGTATACAAGCTCCGTTCCGCCTGCCGGCGGTATACGCGAGGTTTATACACTAACCTGACCCTAACCTAACCTACTGTCCACCTTTGTCGTCTTAGTCAGATCACAAAGCATCAACTTCAAGTGAGTAAAAACCATATTAAAACAAACGAAACACAAAAAGTCCAAACACTACATCATACATACAAACAAGATCTATCAGAAAACACCTCAAACAAGAATATCGGACAAAAATTAGCGATGGTACGTTGAACGATAAGATTACCAAAATTCTTATTGAATCAATGTTTTTATTTTTTATACAATTGAGGATTTTAAAAACTTCAATAAGTTCTAATAAATCCGATAAATCCATATGGCATACTGGTATAAACTTTTCCACAATTTCGTCTGTTCAACTGCATGTCCAATTAAGGATACAATAAAGATATTCTTTTCTATTCTATTCTAAATATGCAGGCCCAGATGTATGAACAAGCTGGCAAGGCTGGAGCTAAGGGCGCGAGAGGCACGGGGGAGCTTGCGCCCTTCAGTTTTTTCATTTTTTTGCTTTAGATAAAATAAAATCATATCAAGAAAATGCAACACGAAGTACAAATAAAACCAAAAGTATTACAAACTTATTCTCTAAATCATCATATTCTTATTTTCATCAATCTTATTCTCATTAACACTTCAACAACATTGGCCAATATCTACAATTACAAACTATAATCTAAGAACATGATATTTAAAAAAATCCCTATGGGGCTATGTGGCCCTACACATAAAGTAAACATTATATTAAGTATACATTACTAGGAAAACGCGAGATGCGCGTTGTGAGATGAGCTTAGAAGTATGGAAATCTAGAATGAAAAATAACTTGTCAGCTCAATTTACATCTACGGAGCTTGGATTACTTCAAACGCCTAAAAACCTTACCCGCAACTTATTGATATTTATAGTGCTGCAACCTGTCGCATAAACACTCTGCAAATCCAATTGATCCAAATATTCAATAAAATGTACACCTTTAATGCGTTTTCTTTCTTATTTCTCATTAGATTGTTGCAAAAAATCTCTGAAAAGGTGTATAATAGTATTGTTCATATTCGGTGGAAATTTGAGAGCTTTTGAAAAATTCTTATTTTTCAAGTATTTTTCCTCCGGGTTATTCTTACGAGGATTTTTCAAACTTTCCGATTATTTTCCGGAAAAACCTTCCGACCGATTTCTCTGAATAACAATCTCAACCTATTCTGGTATGACACCAACGTTCAGAAAAAGTTTCAAGTTGATTGATTCATTTCTCTGACCTGTATGCCGCGTACATAATTACAAAAAAAAAAAAAAAAAAAAAAACGAAGCCCATTTTTTTCAGGGTGTGAAATGGAAAGCTTCGCTACGCTTATCTAAAAAGTAAAAACCATTGTTCTCACCTAAATAATAATATATGATTCAAATACAATTCAAAATAATCAAAAGGAGATATAGCCCCATATACTTATAGAGGGTGAATCACAGGTAACTATACTAGGAAAATGCGGGATGCGCGTTGTGAGATGAGCTTAGAAGTATGGCAATCTAGAATGAAAAATAACTTGTCAGCTCAATTTACATCTATGGGCCTTGGATTACTTCAAACGTTCAAAAACCTTACTTGCAACTTGTTGATATTTATTGTAACCTGCAACCTGTCGCATAAACACTTTGCAAAACCAATTGATCAAAATATTCAATAAAATGTACACGTTTATTGCGTTTTCTTCATTATTTCTCATTCGATTGTTGTAAAAATCTCTGAAAAGGTGTATAATAGTATTTTTCATATTCTGTGAGAATTTGAGAGCTTTTGAAAAAATCTTGTTTTTCAAGTATTTTTCCTCTGGGTTATTCTTATGAGGATTTTCCAAACTTTCCGATTATTTTCCGGAAAAACCTTCCGACCGATTCCTCTGAATAACAATCCCAACCTATTCTGGTATGACACTAACGTTCAGAAAAAGTTTCAAGTTGATTGATTCATTTCTCTGACCTGTATGCCGCGTACATAATTACAAAAAAAAAAAAAAAAAAAAAAACAACATAAAAACGAAGCCTATTTTTTTTCAGGGTGTGAAATGGAAAGCTTCGCTACGCTCATCTAATAATTGGATTCACCAAAATATTGAGCGCCCTGATATTTCTTTCTAGGACTTCACTCTAGTTGAGTCGCACCCTGTCTTGTAAATATTACGTTTATATATATATATATATATATATATATATATATATATATATATGTATCTTTATTCAGACTCTGTCTTACATTAAGAGATTGCAAAAACACAGAATAAAAATCAATTAATTAAAATATAAAACAAATTATCAATAACAACATTTTAGAGAATAACAAAATAAATATAATTTGACTAGGTTTAAATAAGAAAATGTAGAAAAAAGAAATAATTAAATGATGATAACGAAATCATACAAAAATTAAAAAGGGGAAAAAAAGAAAAATAGTATGCAATGAAAACAAAAATTGGAAATCAAAGCTGAAGACTATAAAGATGATGTCGTAAAATTTGTAGGGATCCTCGAAGGGCGAGTAAAACTATGCTATGTACTAGTACATCGTTATTGGTAATGTCGAGTAACGAGCTGAAATACGTTGACGAGCCTTTTCACAATGACAGAAAGATTTTCCACATTTGAGGCACAAGTCACATTTGTGGCACACATTTTGAAAATAAGTGTAGGGGCGCTAAATTAGGTTCAGCCTAGAGGTGCTGGATTCTCAAGTCTAGGCCTGTAAATGTACCATTTTCACGGTCGTTACCGTATCCTAAACCTTTATGTTCAGTTATGTTAGGTGGTGGTAGATGATGGCATTCATATTGCAAACAAACTCAATGATGATGGTTATGAATATTATGATATTATCATCATATATTACTAAATAATATATATATATTTTTTTTAATAACATCGAAACTTGATACAAAATCATGCCTTAACGCCTTCTAAATAAAATAGGTAAACGCAAGTTATTATAAACACCATTGTCAAAATGTCAATACCACGAGATGCCACTTTTGAGTGGTCTTTTCAGCCTTCTAATGGTACTTTATCCTTTTGGCTAAAAGACTTGGGGAACATTGATTGTATTTCAAGATTTCGAATTTAATTAAAAAATAACATATGTTGGTAGGGCGTGAATAATTAATTTCAAAATTAAAATTCATTTCATCAAATGTACGGCTATTTAATAATACAAATGCCACTTTATAGATCTGTTTGTTTGTCCTGAACTACTTGAACTAGTTCTTCAGTTCTTGCACTTTCGTGTTTGTTTGTAACCGTGGTGCTGCACCAAAGCTACACTCTCGTGTTTGTTTGTCCCAGTTCACTTGCACTAGTTCAAGTAGTTCTACACCAACTTCGGAGCTGGTGTGCTTAATTCAGTTCAAGATGGCAGGCGCTAAAATCAAATTGTAGGTGGACACTATGTTGGCTAACAAGTTGTTGACGCTCAAATACGTACCGATGAGAATGAAAAATTGTATATTTGAATAAGGGTTGTAATTATTTTCAAGTAAGTTGACATGCAGAAGTACGTCTCCGGTGATTCAACCCAAATAACTTTTCCAATTTTCAAAATTCGCGTCTAGGAACCGTTGAAACTGGCACTATCGTGTTTGTTTGTACCTCAACATTTAGGGATCATTTCCTGCACCAAACCCGTAATATGATGCATTTCCTTCCTGCACCAGCAACACTTTAGTTCAGGTTAGTGCAACACAAACAAACAGGCCTATTGTGATGCTAGATTTTAATTTTCATCATACTTCAACTTGTGTTGAAATTTAAATGTATAAGAAAATTTTAAAGTGTAACTGCATATGTACTGGTATCCAGAAAGGAGAGGGAGAGATAGGAGAAAAAGACCCTCCCTAATCTATATGCCTTGATACTCACAATTCACATAGGTAATTTTGTAAGAATACATGCTGACTCGAGTTAAATATGCTTCTACTACAGTCAAAGAGCTTGAAATTTCCAGCCTCCGGCAGCTAGGACTCTGCCCCAGACGCCATATGTGTGAGAAATCCTAGATATATATCACATTTTGATTTAAAATTATGCTTTCCCCCTTCCCCCCCCTCAAATCGAAGTTCCCAACTCGCCCGCTGGTATCAATCCAAGTTCAGATTACAAAGCTGAAGGTGCGAGTGGTCAACATTGAAGATGCAATGGACATCGTAGATGGGCGTGACTTAAACGAAGCAGGGGACATTTTAGATACCTTGATTGGTTATTTCCCTATTTCCCCTGCTTCACTGTCCACTTGATGGGTTTTTATATTCTGTGACATCACGAGGGTGGACGATCTACAATGGTCAATTGTCATACATTCAATGTACAGCATTGCAAAGCATTTAGCAATGAAACATTGAGAAAGTATACATTATAATTTATAAGCATTGAGCTGAGGAATTTGGAATTGTTTAGGACACAATGAATAGAAGACAGATTATAATATATACTTATAATAATACACAAATTTTATTTTCTGTTGAATCAAGAAAATTATCAAGAACAAAACAATTATGCAATATGAATAGTTACAAGTAATATGTACAATAAGTTTCTCATACAGCCATAAAAACTGGGATATATAATTCATTCAAATGTTTATAAATGGCGAGCAAATGGTCTGTCGTCAATGAGTTTATAGAAACATGGTCGAGGTTTCTAGGGTTTTTCACAGATAGAGCTACCCCGGCAGCCATAGTTAGTTCATCGAAATCGCAAGGAAGGGTCACAATCAATCAAATCACATAAAGCATCCACAAATAGTTACGATTGGTACTGGAGGTCCTAACATAAAGCAGCGAAATTTTTGTAGTCAGAGAATCTAGAAACAAGAGATCTAATTATTCCATCACCAACTAGAGTGTGGGCAACAGTTGATATACATAAATCTAAAGGGTGTTTCATTTTTTACAATACTGGTATCAATTCATATTGCTGCTACACAAAAACTTGCATGAACAAAAATTCTACACATTATCAATTTTTAGTTGTATCACATTTTAAAGATACCATCAGACCAAATTGAAAGTGCTTCCAGTAACATATATTTCTATACATTTTTTTGTTTTATTTATTTTTTTACTTTGTGAAATTTCTCCAAGCTCTTCATTGTTTTGTTGACACAGAAAGGTAGTTAGGTAGTTAACTATAATTTAATTTGTTTATCAGCTAAGAGAGAAGCAGACACATTGAAGAACTGCTAACCTACGGTCTCTTTAGCCTTCAGTGTTCACTGGCTCCAAATACTATCTTACAGTCAGTCAGTCATCTCAACTCACAAGCATAATGGCCAGGGTAGCCTGGCCAACACATAAACCACCTTAATAAGCTTCTTTCTCACGTTACTCTCACACATTACAAGCAATCACGCACAGAGTCGTACTAACACTGCTACAAGTGAAGAGGCTTCAGTTCTACCACGGGAACTGTGCGTTTCAGCATTTAGCAGACCACGCTTTTGTTGCCCAAACCGCGTCGAGCAAACATCAGATCAGAAGGAAAATATTGGTCGATGATTTTGTATTCATCACTTTACAATCATTGAATAATTAACACCTTCAAATAAATAATACCAGACTGCTATTTGCTGAAACTCAAGTCCACGGAAAAAATAAACATAATAAGTTTACCCATTATCATCAGGGACTTATACAGAATTTGTACTCTTTGAATGCTTGACGATGTTTGTAATCTTTCTCCGTGCGGTTTTATCGACGCGACGCATTGGCGTAAGAACACAGAGGGACAATCGTGGGGCTGGCTGGCGGGAGAGATCGGCACAGCGACACATTAGCATTGTTCACTTTGCACTCGCAGCTCATTTTGGCCAATCCAGTCTATTAGCTCACTGATTCACACTTTCTACAACGGCTGACATTAGTATTTTTTTTAACATTCTTAATACAAACGTGGGTTTCACCTTTGACTTAAGAATTTTTTAGAAAAATTATTTCATATTTTTTTGTTTGTTTACAATCCACCCTACCAAAAAAACTTTACAGTAAATATGTGTTGTTCTTTTTTTAAATCGGGAGTTGGCTCTGTCAGAGTGAGAGATAATTGATTTGAACGTGTTTAAAAACACGACTACTCGTAAAAGGAAATCGAGAGCCAACTCTTCAAGAGTTGAAACTAATTTGGGATGTAACCCAAGGTCACAGCATAGTCGCTTTTAATAATCTTTATTCACTTTTAAAAATATGACAGACGAGTGGGTATAGAGATGACCATCAGAGATCTGCCTGCCGTATTTACTTAATTATAGTTAAAATAATTCATCTTTGCACAACTCAAAAATACAACTAAAAAAGTTAAAAACCTTTCATTAATTCTCTTTTAGAAAATGACTTTCTAATATCATAATTAAACAGTCGGATAAAATTCACGATTCTTGGCCAATGGTTTGGAGTCAAACCAGAATATATTATTATGTAATAAAAATTATTTTTACGTTTCTTTAAAAATTAATTGAAAAATTATGTACAATTTACATAAATAATGTACACATGCAGTAAAATGCAATGCGTTTAAGATTCCCCAATCGCTTATAATACAGACAGGTTTCCTTGTTGATGACTAGAGGAGTAAAGAGACGTTAGACGGGTGGGTTGATGCAATATTACTGGCGCTGTGTGATCACCGGTCTCAGTCGCCAAAGATCTCCGCGGCAGGCAGGAAGGCAGGCAGGCAGATGTCTTGTCCCATGCTGCTCTTATGACATCCTGAAACGCGACACAACCAGTCTCTTATTAGTAATTGATACGAGCTCGCACAAGCAAGTGCAAGTGTTCTCGCGACTAGAAGCATCACGCTTACCTAGATTATCTCCATCTCGGAGAGTGTCAGTCGGCTAGTTGACATCGCCACGCCGCTGTCGCTGGAGATGGATTGCCCACTGCTATGGTCGCTGCTATGGTCATCCGTGTCACTTTGGTTGCTCGTGTACCCAATCACGTCCACCTCATCTGCAATTAAACGAGAACAAATGGCGTTCATTAGGCTGTAAATATCTCCACCCATCACAAATAAGAGCTCGTCATTGAACTAATCAGTCTTTGTTGAAATACAGTGAAATTTCTGTGCATTGTTCCTGGAACCATCATTATCCCACTTCTATCATTTATTTTGTGGAATCTACTCCCATTTAACCAATGTTAAATGTTCCAGGATTAATCGTTTTACTGCACGGATGGTTTTCCTCTTTTTGCTCCCTTGAAAAACGATAGGCCGAGGTCTCACTGTAATACAATAATGATTCAAATCAAAATTCTACAAGACAAAACCGAAATGAAATTGGAAAAAGTTCAAGTGTTTGTGCTCAAAGTTGAAAATAAATTGAAACTTATGATGAGAGTGAATGCTTATTTTCAAAATCACAATTAAATTAACCTTCCAATTATTCTAATGATTAACCTTGATTGACACAGATATTTTAAAACCAACAAAAATTGATCATCTATAAAAAAATCGAGCAAATAACGATTTATACTGCACAACAATATATGTCTTGTCAGTATCATAGCAGTCAATATCATCGATCAGTTCATGAGCCAAACAATAATTAATAGTGATCTAGAACTTATTAAGTGGGGTAAAAGCGTTAGAGTAGTACACAGCTCAACCGAAAATTTTAAAAAGTTCATCACCTCAAATAAGAAATGCATGATGAGCTTATTTCACACTGCAAAGGGGTAATTTGTTGAACTATTTTACCATCTACTTTTCCCAGTCAGATCTTCCCAATGCAGCGAAATGGACATAGTCCAGTGTTTGATCTATAATTATCTGTTTACATAACACAGCATGAATAGATGGTGGGTGTTCTTCTTATAGTATTCGAGCACCCTTGGGCGAGGTTTGGCAAGGACGGTAGTATAGGGGGAGCGACTTGCCAAGCAGGTGACAGGCCTGTTTTGTGTTACACATCTCAGTCCAAGGTCACCTACAGAGTAGAGGTCTGTGGACCATGAAGGACTGTCACAGCATCACTAATCACTCTCACAAGAAAATTAATAATAAATATGACCAGATAATGATTCCTATAGTTGAGGTTTGTACGCTACCCTATTTACCCTGAACAGTACTACTATTCTAAATCAATTATTTTTACAATTCGATTGAAAGTAGAACTATGTTTTTTATGAACGTATTAATGATCTAAAAAAAAAAATACACGTTTTATATTACTTTTAAATGCTATGCTATATTTTCTTTATCACTCTTCAAGTTCAAAATTGGAATAACGTCAAGTACCGAATCTGTGTGTTGGATTTGAAATGTTCAGTCAGTGAAACAAGCGAAACGTAAAATATAAATAATGTCCAAATCGTCCAAATGAATTTCTGAAGAAGTTTTGTTTCATTCAACAGAATACAATCGAATGCAAATACAAATTTCATGCTTATTAATTACTTGTGTTTGTGTAACACTTTTCTCTCAATCATTGATTCAGTCACTGTCTAAACCAGCCCCTATTGCTACAACAAAGTCGTTTTACGAGCACTTGAAGAGCACTTAATAAGATTTCGTGCTTGAAAGCATTTAAGCCAACTAACTGGGATTTCTCTTTAAGACAATTCTAAACCCAAGGCCTGATTGCTGTAGATTGCAAACGTCTCTGGGGGCGAAGTTTGAAGACGAAACATCAAGCATTTGCTTCTATACCATCGAACTTCCCAACTTCTCGTAAGTCGAGAGAGAACTATTATATAATACTCGACGATAATAATTAGAACAGTTTGGTTGTTTTGCTAAATGCTCCATTGATTATCAAAATATACTGTAGTGTACAGGGGCAACTTCAACTGACACATTATAGGCCTAGGTTCTTCAGTCAAAAATGCAGATCATCAGAAAAACGCCACGGTAGTGTCGACTGCCGGGTAAGAATGTCCAACATTCAAGTTGAGTTCTAATGAAATGATTTGCCAGTGTATTTATTTTTACGAACTTTTTGGCAGCTGTAGATAGTTGGAGTTGGTTGGGCTGTTTGTTTACTGAAGAATGAATGTTCGATTTCGTTTTACGTAAACGCTGTCAAACGGCAATATTACTGACACAACAGAACACAGTGTAATTCAAGTTTGCTATGCATTCAACAACACACATGATCAAGTATTCTATCTCGTTCAAGATGCAAAAAAGTGAAAATTTCAATAATCGCCCAGTATATCTCATATGAGGTGTGAAAATCAAAGTACGACAAACAAGAAGTTTTGGTTATATATGGGTTGGAGTATATTTTATGTGCATAAAGGATATTTTCACGACAAGATTTACGCATTGTTCGTATTTGAAGGTATTTTTGAGGACATTATTTCTTGTCGCAGTAAAACTTTGTCTTTGTCACCGAAATCGATGGTCATTTATTTCCTTGGGCCGACGTAGACGCTCTGTTCTCCCTATAAATTGCAAGTGCTACTGCCTAGCGCACCAATGACAAATATTTGTCTTCCTGTCCTCTTCACGACGGTGAATTACACCAGCACATACAACCCGTTTACAACAGCAGGCAAAGTACGGTAGGACATCTCAAAAGTGTTGATGATGAACAAGAACCAAAGAAACCCTGGGGCGACAATATGAAAGCTATATTGCTATGGACGATATTGAAAACCATACATGAAACGCATACGAATTCGATATAGTGTCATTTTGAGTAACTCGTATTATTATAATGCAATTTCACACATACAGAAAACCATCAAGCTCGATCAACCTGATAGTTTTCGTTGCGCCTTTTCCACAGGCATTGAAAGATAGAAACAAACCCGCTCGAGCTTATCAAGCTGAATAATATTTTATTGTGGGGACGTTCATTTTCCAATAATGACGTAAAAAATACTCTTAGGCCAACATTCCACAAACAATTGTTTTACCTCTCCAACTGCTGCGGGGCAAAGGCCCACCTCGTTTGCCTCTATATAACATTACATGTAACATGTTTGAGTGATGTTTGCATTACGCGGTGCGTCACGACACCGCATCCGTTTATTAAGACAACAAAACAATTGCAAACAAAGGTCCGGCGTGCCACAGTCGTACAATAGGACATCTAAATGTATGCGATATTATCGCTCGCGCTCAAAAAGTTTGAATGTAAATATGTTTATGGAACGAAAATACTCTCTTTTCAGTTGAAAAACGCAAATCTAGCTGTGAACAAAAACCGATGACCGATAGCCGGGTAGATCGCCGTGTTCGCTGGGACAATGGGCCGGCAATTCAATATAAACCTATACGCGATAAGGGAGGGGTGAGTGGGTGGTTGGTGGGCAGGAGGGAGGGAGAAGCCATGATGATCGATTCGGTGATATAACTACAGTCGGGTGCAAAGTGGAAGACCACGGAAATAAGCGTTACAATAGTGAAAATCTAATGACGTATTTAAAGACCCCATAAAACAGATTTGTTTAATGAGAAAATTATACAAATGGGTTGACATGTAGACATATTATAGTCGGGCGACTGTCGGATTATCTTTTAATCGTAGGCGTCCTATTTTATTTTTTTGGGGAATCGATAAAATTATCGCAGCAATAATAGAAACAAAGTTCGTCTCGTCGTTAAACAACGAAAATAGTGATGTCACAGAATACGCTACACTGCGATTGGTTGCGTCGTTCTGCATGAGCCAATCACTGATTAGGTTGGGCTGTGACGTCAACGCGTTTTTCCAACGAGTTTTCCCGATAAAAAGCTGGGTCTCACCACCTCCCGCACGTGGTCTCTCTCTCTAGTTCCGTGTCAAGTCCACGCAGGCGAACGACACGCGTCGTGGAACGGTTCACAGCCGTCTTGATTACCGTACACTGATAGTGCGGAAAAACACCACGCAAGGTGCTATAGATTAGAGGAGACGGCCGGTGACATTGCATGGTAACGGAGCATGATTGTAGATCGTCTCCGAAAATGTTCATGGAAAGATTACGTTTAATACATTATATATGGTTGTTATTCGCCAGATTATATATATATATATATATATATATATATATATATATATATATATATATATATATATATATATATATATATATAGATAGATAGATAGATATATATAGATATATATATAGGGTATTGATACGCCTCGTTTTCATAATAGAACGTATAAAAGAAATACCATAGATACGTGTGTTGGAACCGAATGTATAACTGCATCATTAAAACAGGTCATGCACACTCATTATATCAAGTGCTTTTTACTTTCGGAAACCCATAAAAAAGCTCAGCACGCGAAAAGAACTTGAATCAGTTTATACGTATACCCACGTATTAAATGATAATATTAAGAGTTTTCGCTGATAGGCTAGACACAAGTAGAGCCTGGGTTTGGGGTGAGAATAATTCTCAAATTGAATTCATTTTCTTCTTCACTCATCCGTCAACGCTATGAACTTCACCGTTTTCCTGATCACTAATACGGTATATGTAATGGACATGCAAATTCAAATGTAAATAATGAATACACACATATATATATATATATATAGGCTATATATATATATATATATATATATATATTCATAATTTGAAACCTGGCACCTCCACCAATATGAGCGAACTTGACATTAAATTTAAAGCATAGTGAAAGTTCGTTATAACAGCTCACAATAATAAGCCGTAAATTATGATTCACAATTGCTGAAGGTTTCTGATCTTCTTTTTCATTTTAATATAATATGTTTTTTCTATGCAGTAGGGATATGGTCAGAGAGAATCGTCTCGTCTCTCATGCAGCGTGTTTAGGTTATATATCGTTCTCGACGATGTCACCTTTCTTTGCTATAACCAGGAAACCATTGGACGAGCATACGAAATGTGTCGAAATAACGGTACGTTCATTTGAAGCGTTGTGAAAAGTGTCGAGTACTTGTCATAGCGCTGTTGAAAGGTCGTACCCGCACTCCGGTGTCGTAAACAACAATAATTATTCTTCACCTCTGCACACATTCACTATACATACACGGGTTGTGAACTTATATGAGCAACAAAAGTGAGACGCACAGCACATACTTATTAAAATAGTAATGTCAACGCCTATTTTGCTAATATCAAAGCACTTACGTTTGTTCAAGTCAGGTGTACGATCACAAAGGGGTATAATTAGCGAGGCACGGAAGTGTGTCAAAAAAAGTACGGGCTGGTATGCTATATATACGCCTGGTTTCATTACACTAGAGAGAGGATACAATGTCGTTGCAGAAATAAGTTTTCAAGTCTCTTGACAGTTTACTACACATTTCACACATTTCAACATTTTGGAAATTTTAATGTCACTCAGTTCTTTAAAACAACTTCACCAGTTATAGGTTTTTGGGGTGGTAAGATCGCCCTTGTGGTGCCCCGTCCAAACGATCCTATCTTTCATCCTTGGCCTTAATTGGGGAACAATGATTTTGTATCAAGTTTCGATGTTATAAAAAAAAAAGAAAGAAAAAAAAAAAAGGTTATAGGCTACCGGCTACCCCAATCCGTATTCTTCTACACTTGGAAAATAATGACCTATTATTGTTGAAACTAATTTCAATAATGGTATTTTGTTGCCCCCCGTGACTCCATCAGCTAAGGCGTCGCTTTAGAAAATAATAATGATAATTTTACTATTCATTATATTATTTTGTATCATGTTTGATGAGAATGGAAATATTTTTGAAGAGATTTTTTTTCCGAAAATCTTCCGTCCGCTCAATCTTGTGGAGTTTTCAGAAAATGAGTGATGGGAAAAGTGGCCCTCCCGATTTGGCACCAAAACTATCCAGTTCCAAGTTGGAAAAGTCCGCGTGTCCAGAAACAGTTTCAAGTTGATTACTCAAACCGTGTGACCTATGCAGTGCGTGAAGAAAAAACACAAAACGCTCCGTGAGAGTAGCATGGAGGTCTTCACATTCGCTCATCTCTCTAAGCAAGTGAATATCCCATTTCCCTGTTGATCAAATCATTTTAATTGTGATGACAAATGGTTTTATGGAAGTATCGAGGTCGAAGAAGGTGAAGACCATATACTTTTATTTTTATTATATGTATTTAGCGATAAAGATAAAATAGCAAGATATTATCATTCATATTTCAAGGGTATCAATAACGTATTGGCGAGATGTGGTTGGTACTGTTGGTAGGCCTACTCCTTCTGCCACAAGTATAGTCACTATTGCTATTGAGGGTCACTTTATTAAGCTACGGTACTGCCAAGTATAAATGTTATGGTCATTGATTTTGATTAATGTAGGGCCTAAGTTGACAGCCCCACAAAGTTGAATGTGATTTGGGGGTATGAAGCGGACTTTTTACTATATGGAATCGAACCTCCATTCGAGTTTGATTCGAAATATTACACCAAAGTATACTTGAGGTCACACAAAGTGGTCGATCGAGTCACTTTAAATACGTCTTGAAGAAAATGTACTGACATGTTTATACGCACTAAAACAAGCAGACAATGAACACACGCACTTCACGTAGTCTATGGAAAAATTATCCGTAAAATTTGGATGGATTTTATTTAAATTTGAATTTAAATTTTGGGATAAACAATTTTGCGAGACCGCTAGTGTACATATAGTGCTGACTACAACATCCAGTCCATGTGGCAACCCACGAATAAACCTTGCCCAACGAGTTATTAAATATTGAGATGATCCTCATCACGGTTTTAATCCTCACACAATGAGGGTTAGGTCATCCCAATAAGGGTAGCGTCAACCCCGTGTTGTCTGGTGATGGGTCAAAGCTCTTTGAGGGGGGGGGGGGGTGGATTGAGGGCTCTTGCCCCTTGCAGAGCGCTTTGTTTACTTTAATGTGCCTTGCCAGGCGTGGGTAGGACGGAGGGGGGCGGGGGGAAGGACGACGACACACTCTAAAGATTTGATACTGGAGAGGCCGATGTAGGCCCACGGGTATATATATATATATATATATATATATATATATATATATATATATATATATATATATATAGAAGACTTTAGGCTGCGCAGTAAAAAAAAATAAGCTATATAATCCAAAAATCTTATTTGAATTGAGCTCACATGAAACGACAAACGCATCAGTCTATAAAAGCTTGGCATCATTCTTAGGGGGTAAAGGATAGTCCACGATCCACGATCCAAAGTTGTTAAAAGCTGCACAGTTTTATGGCTCTCGACTTTCCTACGAATTTAACCCACGCAGACGAAAACTAATAATCGCAAAACCAAACCGAATGCGTTTCAGTTGGATCTTGGAACGAACGAACGAACGATGTGGATGTATACTAAACTTGCATCCACGAAAGAGAGTCGTCTACCAACATCAAAAACAAAAATATCCATGTTGGCCAATGTTGGCGCTAAAGGGCGTCGTGATAGAGAGATAATTAAGTGGACTGTATTTTGAAGGGGGGTAAATAGAATGGGCAGAAAGACTCAAGGCTCAGTGCGAAGCGATGCGTCATCAATGATGCGAATTGGTAATGTCGAACGTGAAGGTGAAGGAAATATAAACTTACTGCAGTGAAGGAATGAAGGAATACATCCTTAGGCAATAAGGAAAATAAATGGTGTTGCGTAAACGGGCTAGAAAGAATAAGCGATCTGCCTCGTCGAACGAGATATAATGTTTTATAATTCGTATAACTGTGCTATATTTAGGGTATCAACATTTTTCAGGAGGAGGCTTCGGATATGAAACGCAACTGCATCTTGCAAAAGCGTTGAATCGTGAGTTGCAGCGAGATTATACCGAAGATTGTACAATAATTCAGTCAGTAGAAGACTTTCTTTCATGAATACAAGTTACAAGTATATCTACAGGCACGATGTAAATTAATCGACCATGTGATCTTGAAAGTAAGTTGACTTATATACAGCGAAATACAAATTACACGAAATATCTTCCGTTTTTTATTGACAATTTACTGTCTGAATCACCATAAAACATTTTCTCAGTCATCTGCCAATATATTAGAATAATTGAGTTTTTATCTGACAAGCAAAGATTCTACGGATCAAACTATTTCCACTTTTCCAGATCAAATATAACTGCAATGACTTTGTTATTTGACTTTGCTTTGCCTCCTCGTTTTGTCTCTATATCCGCTCGGATTAGAGTAATCTTCTAAACGACTAAAGCCGCCAACCGTGCTCATGAATTCTCCGATCTACCTCGATCTACACAATTATAGTACAGCACGATTCCCGTTCTTCGACCACCCGTTCACCTGCGATCGTGTTACCCTCCATCATCCATCCTCGTCAACAACGCTTGCAATATGACACTAAAGGCTCGTTTTTCAGTTGGACCACGTCAAAGCCTCCACATACTAAGCCAAAGATTAGACAGGTTGATAAAAAATATTAATAACAAACTAAGCGTTCTAAATATAGGTACGAAGCGAAACTGCACACGACGATTTGGGGGAAGAATACAATGTTCGGAAAACTCGGGAAAGTATTTTGCCTGAGGGAGAAGAACGGTGCTCATGGCCCTTTTATCAAGTCTAAAAATCAAATATGGGAACTAATAGGACATGAATATATCAGTGATTGTATTTAAATAACTACCAATCACTTGTACTATACAAGGTAATTTTATAGCTACTCAAAACTTTGTCAGTTTCATCCTACAGTGAATAGATAGATCTACACCAGAAATAGAAATTTGTCATTATGTATAGCGGGCACATAACTAGAGTGTTTGCTTACACTTCATTCACGAACGTTGGTTTTAACCTCGGCCACGCCATGAAAGAACACCGTGTACTTTTGAATATGTGATTGGGAATGAGAAATGTAATATATCTGAAATCCTATAAAATAAGTTACAACAGTCGTTACGATAAACTTTGCTGTGTTAGTATATGCCTACATAGAAATGGTAACCAACACATGTGAAGTGGAGATCGGGAAGCGCGGAAACACAAGATAATCTTATGTAGACATTCTTACCAGACTCGGAAATGGACGAAGGCGACGCTGACGCCGACGAGGAATTTGTACTGGAGATTGTAGAGACGGAACACTCCGATACGGACCGCCGTTTCGAGAGTGCGTTGTGCGCATTGAGTTGCTCCAATCGCCGTCTAAGGTACCGGTGTTCCCGGTGCAAGTGTTCTTTGTGAACAGCGTGTTTCCTTTCTCTCTCTTCGAGGTTCTGCACAAAACAACAAACAACACTTATTACACGAAACGGAGATTTGAATCCAAAAAGAAACGTATATTATAGAATACGACTATAATGTAATGACCTTTTCATTTAAAATCTGACTTGAAAGTGTCGACAATTCACATTGTCTTCTACACAAGTCTACACAGGTACAAAAATGTACTCACGAATGGAATATCAATAAATATAGCGTAAACGAAAAGCAGCTCTCAAGTCCAAAGCGCTCTAGAGTGATAATAATGATGGCTGGCGGTTGAATGGAATCGCTGCACTAGACCTAGCGCTCAAATGCAATATAATTGCAAGCGAATAGTTATCATAATTCACTGTATGTAATGATTAACGATTTATGATGATTTATGATCACGATTAATGATTCACGAGTTCTGTGAAGCAACTTACAGTTAAATCACATACAACTATATTTGAACATGTGACGTATGTGATTCACGGATATTATTTTTATAAGAGTAGGTATCGTATAGGTACGTTATCATCAAAAGTAGGCCTGATTCAGTCAACAAAAAGAGTTTGTTCTTCTGTAATGTTTTTCATTTTGTATGGAGTAATTAATGATGAAAATGTGTTATTTAAACCATTATTCATTTCCACCATCAAATTTCAACTATCATTCTCCTCAACAGTTTTCTGAAGGTTACGTAATTTTCTTCTTGCATGACCGAAGTGTCTTAAGCCCCGGGTATCGGAGCGTGAGCGCTTGTAGGCCTATGGATATGAAGGCGATTTGGTTGCCTATAGTCATCTCAGCAGGGGTACCACTAAAACACTCGCACACGCACTTGCAGTTCCGATTTCTCCCCTCGTACATGCACAGCATTCTCTTCAATAATTACACCTTATGTGTTCCTGTTCACTGTAATAATTACTTCGTCTTCCGTAGCGGAACGAAATCCGTTTGCTCCCAAATATAATACAATTCTAGCCATCAATCAGCGAGGTGTTTTGAACTCGTATCAAGACGTGAAGAACCCAAGAAGGTTGCTTTTAAAACTGCTACATCAGCAAAGAAGGAAACGGCTATATCTTGATTACAA